>JAUDYJ010000006.1:19032398-19705210 GCA_030761175.1 Masticophis lateralis
TTGGAGTATAAGATGCACTCTCCTGCCCTCCCCACCCCCCGGCAGCAGTGGTGAACATGGCGACAAATCTGGAACGGGTGGGGATGGCGAACGGGGGATGGCGATGGTGAATGGGCAGTGGTGGCGGTGGCGAATGGACAGCGGTGAATGACCACAGTGAATGAGCTGCAGTGATGAATGGGCGGCGGAAAATTGGGTCAGATGAATACTGGATGGATGCTGGGAGGCAGAGACAGACTTTTGTTTTTTGTTTTCCTCCCCAAAAGCTAGGTGCATTTTATAGTCCAAAAAATACAGTATATTCCTTTTCAAACATGGCAAAACTGGCCTATATCTTTTTCGTTTCCCTGAGGGGTCATTCAGAAGGTAACTTCAGCCTTTAAATGATTCCTAGTTTATGTTTTAGACTCAGGATGTAAAAAAAAAATGGAACATTTTTATTGACAAGTCACCTTCAGTTTCCTTAAAGTGAGTGGCTTTTTGCTCTGTTCAATCAAACTGTAGGATTAAGGAGGAGGATGAAT
Organism: Masticophis lateralis; assembly: GCA_030761175.1. Lineage (NCBI taxonomy): Eukaryota > Metazoa > Chordata > Lepidosauria > Squamata > Colubridae > Masticophis > Masticophis lateralis. Next base: position 19,032,923 of record JAUDYJ010000006.1, read on the forward strand.
GAACAAGCAGTTCCCTTGTTAAAGATGGCATTGTGTAAACATACAGCCACCACCCATGTTCAAACTTACCTAAAGTTGTATTAAGTATCCATTAACATTGGGGGAAAAACCCTCAGATTGAATCTCTTGAGAATATATAAACATGTCTGAGAACTTTACCCTGCAATGGGCCATTAACTTTTGTGCATGTAGCCCAGTTGTGGAATTCATTTTTTTTTACTACTGGTTCTGTGGGCGTGACTTGTTGGATGTGGTGTGGCTTGCTGGGCATGGCAGGGGAAGGATACTGCAAAATTTCCATTCCCACCCCACTCCAGGGGGAAGGATATTGCAAAATCTCCATTCCCACCCCACTCTGAGGCCAGCCAGAGATGGTATTTGTTGGTTCTCTGTGTCAACTTGCAAAGCTTTCAAGTTGCCATGAGTAGGAGGGAGGGAGAACTCATGGAACTGATTGATTTCCCTAACTGAAACTACATTCCACAGATGCTTTCTTACCGCAATCAGTAGGAGAGTGTTGGGTTTCACAGCAAGCCAAAGTGATTAATTGGAGAATGTGATTTATGACATGCCCAGAGAGGAGGGGAGAGACAGGGTCATAGGGAAAAATAAATCTATGTGGGATTAGTTCTAACTGTATCCGAATATTGCTGAAATGGTGCTCCTAATAAATGACTGTATTTCTTTTGAGGTTTGGCTTGTGGTTCATGAATTAATTAGGACATCTTTTGGAAACTTCACACTCCGAACTACTCAAAATTTCCGCTACCAGTTCTCCAGAACCTGCTGAATTTCACCCCTGATGTGGCCTCATTCCTGCCTGCAATCAAAATTCTGATCTAGCCAAACCGTGCTTTACAAGTCCTCTTCCAAGTGGAGCTGAGAGGTTGAATTGAGGGCTATGTATCAGGAGATGGGTGATTCCTTTTACAGTCTGGTATGAAGTTGGACAATTTGGCTGATCATTCTATACCCATTAATATAGGAGAAGAGCCATGTAAGATCAACACAATGGCTACAGAACCCCTGGCAGCTCCATGGCAGCCAATCAATGCCTTGGTCATTGGATAATTCAGTGGCAACATTTTTCGATATTATGAGCCTCATTCGCCCAGTGGCCAGAATGCAATATTGCAAGCTCTTTGAAGTTCAATCCTGACAGGGCCCAAGATTGATTCAATCTTCCATCCTTCCAAGGTAGGTAAAATGAAGACCCAGATTGTGGGGGGCAATATGCTAACATTGTAAACCACCCAGAGAGTGCTGTAAAGCACTATGGGGTGGTATATAAGTCTACGTTCTATTGCTATTTTTTCCAGGTTTTTAAACAATGCAGCCCCTGCAGCAAGTCCAATATACACATTGCATGTTTGTTGAGAGGGAATGAGTTATGGCAGCCTTGCAAAGTAATTCATTATTGTTGTGCCCATTTAGAGGTGTGGGTAGAGTGGAATGTAACCTTCTGAGGTATATTCCAGTGTTTTTATCTACGTTCAGGATATACGGGAAATGGATTATGTATTTGTGGGAAATGAAGTGATTGGTAGCCCTGTAAATTCTTAAGGGCTACAGGAGATTGTGATAGAGCCATGTAGACAATGAAGCAAGTCTACAAGTTTCTTTTCCTCCCAAGTAAGGCCGCTTTCTCTCTTTTGGAGCAAGGCTTGATGCTAAAGCAATACAGATGCAACTGTTCAGCAATTAGTGTACTCTCAATATTGTAATAAAATCTTAATATGAAGATACCCGAGTCTCATGTGTGTTATTTAAAAAGTAGAAAGAAATTTGAAGCTAAATCAGGAGGCCTTATATAGCTGAAAGCAGGAAAGTATTAATTACCATATTTTTCGTAGTATAAGACACATCTGTTTCCTCCCTAAAAGGAGGTGAAAAATTAGGTGCGTCTTATAAACTGAATGTAGCCCCACCCACCCACTGGCCCCTATCCTTTGGCCTCTGCTTCCCAGCAGTTTACCTCCTTGCAGCAAGCAGCAAGAAGAAACAGCTCATTTCAGTTCAGCATAGCCTAATTAGCACAAGTTGATTGTATGTTGGATCGGACTCCTGACTCTCCGCTGTTTTGCTCAGGCCTTTGCTGCTTGCTACAAGGAGGTAAATTGCTGGGAGCAGACTTTTTTTTTCTTGTGCTAACCAAGCTATGCTGAAAACGAAAATGAAAGTAAAGCAGGATATTTCCTGTTTGCTGCAATGAGGTAAAATTGCTAGGAGGCAGAGGCAGAGGCAGATTTCTTTTTTTTTTTCCTCACCAAAAAAGGTAGATGCGTTTTATAGTCTGGAGCGTCTTATACAGAAGTGGGGTTCAACAGGTTCTGACCAGTTCTGGAGAACAGGTAGTGGAAATTTTGAGTAGTTCGGAGAACCGGTAGTAAAAATTCTGACTAGCCCTGCCCCCATCTATTCTCTGCCTCTCAAGTCCCAGCTGATCGGGAGGAAATGGGGATTTTGCAGTATCCTTCCCCCGAAGTGAGGTAGGAATGGAGATTTTACAGTATCCTTCCCCTGCCACGCCCACCAAGTCACACCCACCAAACCACGCCCACAGAATTGGTAGTAAAAATTTTGAAACCCACCACTGGTCTTATACTCTGAAAAATACGGTAATTAATTACATTTATACCCTGCATTCTCTCCTGTTGGAAGAAATGTCCTTCTGGGTTCAGTTCCAAGTGAGGAGAAAGACACTGGACACATGGTGGCTGTTTGGAAAGAAGGTTTATTGATGAACAGGATCACATGGCTTCCTGAGCTGAGCAGAAAAGGGCAGAGATGCTGAGAGCGCCTTGGTTTTATGCCCTCTCTAGGCCCCACCCTAGAGTTTCCTGTTCCTGTATAAGAAATGCATCCTGATTGGTTGTCAGACTCCGGGGGGTGGGGAGGACACGGGGATCTTAGCTAATTTTATAGGCTGTCTGTCTCCCAGGCTTGGTGGAGCCTTGCTGTCTGATGTAATCTTCCCAGGTGCCATGTATTGTTAGATGGGTGCAGGGCTATTCCCATCTTTATTATGTAGAATGGACTGGCTCAGGCCTTAATGGCCCATGGACAAAGGTGGGGGGCCTGAGTTTCTGCCTCCCTTTTTGGAGAAACATTCTGCCCTTTTAATATTTCCTAAAATATTTCATTTTTCTAGAAAAGGGGTAGGTGCTAACTTCCTACATTCCAAAATGACCTCAATGTAGATAACGATGCCTTAATCTGCCTCAGGATTTTCTTTTTTAAAAAACAACAACTGGATTAGGCGTTGATTTGTTTGTCTGGTTCATTATATTAAACCCTATTTTAGGACAATCAGGTGGTTTTTTAAAAAAAAATCAGTTTGAGTATTTGAGTTGACTCCCCCAAAAAGGAGAAGAATTAGTAATTTCTCAAGATCAAGTTATCTCTCCAGATTAACTTGCTGAGAAATACCAGAAACTATATACATATTTTTTTTAATGTTTAAAAATTAAAAGTGTGACTAAACGCAAAATACAAAGCAATATAAATATTGATTTATTTACTTGTTTTATTGCTGTGAGCTGCCCTGAGTCCTTGTCGGAGAGAGGGCGGCATATAAGATAAATAAATAAATAAATGTAAAATAATGTAAAAGTTAAATTGTGTTAGCTGATGAAAACAACAATTCATCAACAATATGAAAATAAGTAGTTTTAAACACTGGCAACCCTACTGCTGGCCTTTAACAATAGCACTTAGATTTATATACCGCTTCAGTGTTTTACAGCCCTCTCTAAATGATTTACAGTGCCAACAAACTATCCCCAACAATTTGGATCCTCATTTTACCAACTTGGGAAATATGGAAAGCTGAGTCAACCTTGAACGGGACAGAATCAAACTGAATTATCTTTACATAATGTTTGCATAAGGGCTCCCAGATGAAGGGCAAAATTTGAATTAATTAACCAAGTGAACTAAGTCTCTTTTTGAGTACAGAAGATCCTGGATTTAATCTCTGCTCAGGACAGATCTGACTGGGAAAGAGTTCAATTTGATTCCCCGGAATGCTGTTGCTCTTAATGAAAACAGGCATTAGAATGCTGTGTTTACTTATCAAGCAAATGCAAATGTTGCTGATACAGGAGAACAAACAGGAGTAGGTAATGCAAAAAGCAGGAGCAATAAAAGGAGAGAATGGGTTAGTTGCATTAGCAACAATGTTTTTTGGACTCCATGAAGAGGAAAACAGGTAAAATAAATCCTTAGAAGAAATCTTTCACCTTTTAAAAAAACGGCTTCAGAAGCTTGATTTTGACTTGGTGCCTAATATATGACAAGGAACTCTGTGAAAACAAGACACACAAAGGAAATCAGGGAGCGAGAAGGCAAAGAAGTTTCTTGCATGATGTCATTTTGCCATTTGCACAAATAGCATGCAAAAGGGGGGAAGGGATAACACCCGGGCCTTTTCAGAATCAAACAACTCTTTTGTATTGTAAAGAAGACACACCAAACTTGCTTAAAGACAGCTATGTTTTCTTGGCACAGAAAGAAAAAAAAAATGCCAATTGAAGATTTCTGAGCTGCTTTTTTATACTTCAAAATTCATGAAAACCAGGAATTGGGATGAATGCTAACCAAGTTTAGAACTAATTGGAGTTGCAAATCAAAGATTTAAGCAAAGATCCTTTGCTTAAAACTGATAGATTCCAATGTGAATTCATTTGCTCTTCTTGCATCACATTTTCTTCTTGAGTTGTTTTGATGTCTGAAAACCTTGATGCAATTTGGTGGGGCTATTCTGGAAATTGCTGTTGGCTGCCACTTGTTGCAAATACCTCTTGCCCTTATTACCACTATATTTATCAAATGTTAGTCAGGGATGAAATTTGTTACTACCGGTTCTGTGGGCGTGGCCACAGAACCGGTAGTGGTGGTGGGGGGGGGTAATGTGACTGGATGGGCGTGGCCAACTTTTTTTTTTTTAAACTTTTCAAAGCATTTTTTCTAATGCTTTGAAAAGCCTCTGCCAATCAGGAAACTCAGCTGGGATCATCATGTTGTGGAATGAAAAGACATTCCCTTTGCGCATGCCCAAGATGGCGGCCGCATCCAGGACGCCATGAGGGGATGGGTCTTGGCTGGCTGTTCTAGGGGTTCTGCGGGGGTTGCAGACCATCGGCAACCCCCCGCCCGGCCAGCAGAACATGCGGCCATCACGCTGGTGGGCTTGCAGCCCCCAGCGTGTCCTCCGGAGACTGCCGCCGGCCAAAAGAAGTGGGAGGCACCGCGAGAGATGGCAGCGAGTGGCGGTGGCGATGAGATGGCGAGCGGTAGCGGCGAGATGGTGGCCAGCGGCTATTGGACTGTGGATGGCCGCTGGGCCCGTGGGCCTATGAGTCTGCACTCGGCCGGGGAGGCGCCAGAGCCGTCGGCAGCGTTGGTCGCTGGGGCGGCCTGTATGCCGGCACCCAGGCGCCCTAGAGGTGGTAGGAGGGCGCCTGGAGGAGGATGAAGATCCCGGCGAGGAGGTGGTGGCGATGCTGACAGCTCTGGCGGGGCCCCGGTGGAACGACCTTCCTCCAGAGTTAAGAACAATTTCTGACCTCCCGACTTTCCGGCGGGCTTTAAAAACACATTTTTTTCAGCTTGCCGGCTTAGCCTGATTCCTGTCAAATATTTTATTATTTTTAGAGTTTTTATTATCTTTTTAAATTAATTTGTTTTAACTACGGCTACTTATATTTGTTCTTTTTATGAAATTTTAACTTTTGTGTATTTGCTTTTTAATTTGGCTGTTCACCGCCCTGAGTCCGCAAGGAGAAGGGCAGTATATAAATCTAATAAAACTTAAACTGAACAATATTACTGGGTCAGCCAGAGACAGTTTATTGTTATGGAAGAAAGGATATAACAGACATCCCATCGGGTCAGACAGAGTCAGGTTTATTGCACAATAGGTTCAGAAGGTATGAGTACCTAAAAATCTGAACAATCCATAATTCTGAGACCACAGTTTTATACTGTTTCAAACAAAGGATTCTGCTAGTACAGCAACTTTCCATATATGGTTAACATACATTTGTTATATTTAATTGACATTTCCTAATTACTAAAGTTTTACATTATCCGTGCCAAACAATCATAATTCATAAATCCAAATTATCTTTTTTTGATGGACGACTTCCAACCCAAGGTGGATATTCTTGACCTAACCACCTTTAGCTATATGTCATTAGAATTGTTCCTCTCTTCTGACAAGTTAGGAGGCCTCTCAGAGTATCAAAGGATTTTATGCTGACTTTGTATTTTCTCCAGCCGGATGTATTTCCTGCTTTCAGAATATAGTTGTTTTTAGAATATAGTGAATAGAAAGTTATCCAGTGGTCATCTGGCAGATCCTACTTTATTATTGCGCAAGGTTCAGAAGTAGTTTATACTTGCAAGTCTGAACCCTGAAGGGTTATGGTATAGATGCTTTTATACCTTAACAGTACAGAGTACAAGATGCAAGGAAAGCAAATTTTCTATATATGGTTAATATAGATTTGTCAGCTTATGACTGGTTACATAGTGATACCCTGATGCCCTCCCCTTGCTGTTATTCTAAATTACTTATTTCTTGTTACTAATTCATAGATTTCCTATAAGGCTAGCTACCTAAGTTTCCTGCATTAGCTTTGTGGTCATCATCTATCCCTTGGCTAATGTATGCCTTTGTTAATGGGAGTTAATATGTAACTTTTGCTCCCTATAGGTTACCTTATAAACGTGACATTTGCCTGGGACATTCTACATCAGTAAGAATGGAATTTATCTGACTTTTTCACCTTTGCCATTTCACTTTTGCCATGTTAGTCAGAGAGGCATTTTAAAAAATACCTCTCTGCCGATCAGGCAACTCAGCTGGGATCGTCAGAGACTTTTCAAAGCATTTTTTTAACCACCTCTTTCTGCAAGAGGTTGCAGAAAAAAAAATGCTTTGAAAAGCCTCTGACTATCCCAGCTGAGCCGCGCGATCATCAGAGGCTTTTTTTCTTTACTTTTAAAAGCATTTTTCATTGGAAGAAGTTGTAGAAAAAATGCTTTTAAAGTAAAAAAAAAAGCCTCTGATTATCCTGCGGCTCAGCTGGGCATGGTGGGGGGGGGGCAGGGATTTTTGCTACCAGTTCTCTGAACCACCTGCTGCCATCGCTACCGGATCAGGCGATCCGGTCCGAACTGGGAGCATTTCGCCCCTTATGTTAGTGCCCTTCTTGCTATCCAGCTTGCTTGCTTGCTTGCTTTTTTCTGGATTCATCTGGGCATTAGCAAAAAAACCAGAGCAATAGCAAACCAAGTGCAATTTTGTTGCAGGAATAATGAGACTCAGACCTCGGAATCAAAAGGAGCTGTATTTATTTGTGTAGGAAGAAATATTCTTCTGGGTTCTGCTCCAAGTGGGGAAAAAGACACTGGAAACATGGAGACTGCTTGGAAAGATGGTTTAATGGTGGACAGGATCACATGGCTTGAGTTCCTGAAGAGAAAAGGGCAGATACAGGGAGTTTTCGGGTTTTATGCTCTCTCTGGCTTTGAACTTCCCGGGGCCCAGAAAGAATATCCTGATTGGTTGTCAGACTCACAGGGGGTGGGGGTTTTAGCTAGCCTTTCTGTCTGTTGTAATCTTCCCAGGTCACATGTGGTAAGTTTCTGCTGCTATTGTGTTGTAGATGTCCATTGACAAAGGATTGAGTTTCTGCCTCTGGCCCATTAACAAAAGGGTGGGCGGCAGGAAGGTGGGAGTTGCTTTGTCTTTAAAACATGTTTCTCCATTTCTTAACCAGGGAAACATAATATTCTGCCTTTTTAATATTTCCTAAAATTTTTCATTCTTCTAGGAAAGGGTGGGTACAATCCTACATTTGCGTAAAAGGTTCAGAGCAATATAGCCGTAGCAACATCTGAACACCCTCTTATGGAAAAACAAGCACTTATATACTTTTCAAAAGTAGCAAAACATGGAAATATAGCATATCAGCGTTGATTGGTTGTCTTATTTATAGCCCCCTGTTGCTCTGTTAAAGAAGCTAAATATCTTGCTCCACCTTCATACAGAATGAGGTCACAGGTGTCTTGCAGGAAGTACCTAAGTTTTCAGCAGTTCGTTCGTGGATACCTTAATGCTTGAATAACTCTGAACCTGAGGTTTGACATTTTCCATTTCCTTCACACATTCTATTGCCTAAAAAGCAATCTTTTATAACCTTCTTTTTGTTCTACCTCAGTTTCTTGCAATTTTTGGAAGGAAAATCTGCTGCAGGGAGAAAGGTGCTAGAAATAAAATGGAGGTTGATTGGCTTCAAGGAAAGAAGGTTTATTTGGATTCCAGAAACTTCAGTGACAGCAGCAAATGTTTCTGGGGGTGACATGTCTCCCTTGGTTTAGGAACGGATGGAATTTTATAGGGTTCTGAGATGCTCTGGCGGTTGTGCAATATAGTCAGCTTTGTGTCTTTCACTGTTTCAATGGTGGTGAGTTAATCCTATTACGTCCTAAAGGTCATGTCCTGTCCATCTTAATCCCATCAGTTGAAGGGGTTTTATTTATGAATAGTTTGGCCCAGTCTTCCTTAATAGGCACAAAATATCCATCTCTAAAGACTTGAGGCTTCTGCTGGAGGCTATTAGAAAGACTGGGGATGCTTTCTGCATTTAAGAACACTCCTCATATAGATAATTCAGCTCACTTTTCTTCATGCACACTAGAAGAGGTCATTGCCAAGCACATCGGCAAAGAAGTATATTCTGTAGAAACATGGATTCACCCTGGTTCAGCTAGCCCTTGGTTTCTCTACATTCAAAGCAGTGGTGAAATGTAAAATTTCTTACTACCGTTTCTGTGAGCGTGGCTTGGTGGTGGTGGTGGGTAATGTGACTGGGTGGGTGTGGCCAGAGGTTGTAGAAAAAATGCTTTTAAAAGCCTCTGACAATCCCAGCTGAGCTGCGTGAACATCAGAGGCTTTTTTTTTTACTTTTAAAAGCATTTTTTCCGCCGAAAAAGTTGTAAAAAAATGCTTTTAAAAGTAACAAAAAAAAAAAGCCTCTGATGATCGCGCGGTTCAGTTGGGCAGGGGGCGGGAGGCAGGGATTTTTGCTACCGGTTCTCCAAACCACCCGGCGCCATCGCTACTGGATTGAGCAATCTGGTCCGAACCGGGAGCATTTCACCCCTGATTCAAAGTAGCCTTCCAACAGCTTGAATAAATCTCATTATTTAAGGTTTCTGAAAACACAAAGTCAAGGTTGAGTGAATGACATAAGTCTGATTCAGGCATATCCCACCCTACAACTACAAGTTGAAACAAATATTTTAATGGATCTGAAAGTCTTGTTTTGAGGAATTGTGGTCAAAAATTAAAGGTTGCTTTAGCAAACTACTGTATTTTTGCACTAAGTATCAGATTGGCCACATTATCTATAAATCTCCTCCAATTCATTCATTCATGTTATTCTATGGATGTCATATTAACATCGCTAAGTGTTTACTGAATGATGGAAATAGAGAACAACAGGACTGTTCTTGGATATTAGAAGACATACTACTGAATTCCTTCCAGTTTGAGTCCTTTAACATCTCACTGTTGGATGTTAAAATCCACCCCTCTCCTAGAAAAATGAAATATTTTAGGATATACTAAAAAGGCAGAATATTTCCCCTAAAACAGAAGTAGAAACTCAGAGAAGCAGAAACACATTCCCCGCACCTTTGTCAATGGGCCATTAAGGCCTCAGCATCCATCTGCAACACAAAAGACCCATCTAGCAACAGAAACTCCCCACATGGCACCTGGGATGATTACATCAGCCAGCAAAGCTAGCTATGATCTCTGACAGCAACCAATCAGGATATTCTTCTTGTGCCCCAGGAAGTTCAAAGCCCAGAGAAGGCATAAAACCCAGGAACTCTCAGCATCTCGCCCTTTTTCTGTTCAGGAACTCAAGCCATGTGATTCCTGTCCACCATTAAACCATCTTTCCAAGCAATCTCCATGTTTCCAGTGTCTTTTTCCCCACTTGGAACTGAACCCAAAAGGACATTTCTTCCAACATCACTCAACATGGAATGGCCAGCTCTTCTATTCTTTCTCAGAATTTTTCTTCCCCCCCTCCCCTCTCTTTGGAACTTCCTCCCTTTCCTTCCTTACTTTTTTTTTTTTTTTTGCTGTTTTTGGCATTTTCATCAGAATTTGGAAAAGAATAACCTTGAGACTACAGAAATGGTAGACATAACATTTCCCAATGTTTAGAATATGTAAATATGTTTGCATTAAAAATAGGTCTAGGAAGAATTTAATCTCTGTTTCTTTTATTTGATAGTAAGTCATAATGATTACCATTCATTTTGATTTATCGATCTTAGTCAATTATATATCCTGGTGGCACAGTGGTTAGAATGCAATATTGCAGGAAAACTCTGTCCATAACGCATAGAGTTTGATCCTCAAGGTTGACTCTGCCTTCCATTCTTTCAATATATTGGTAAAATAAGGACTGAGAATATTGGGGGCAATATGCTGACTTTATAATCTGCTTAGAGAGGACTGTAAAACACTATGGAGCGATATATAAATTTAAGTGCTATTGCTTCATTTATTATTCTTTAAATGTATGGATAAGGGGACACGGTGGCTCAGTGGCTAAGATGCTGAGCTTGTCGATCAAAAGGTCGGCAGTTCGAATCCCTAGTGCCACCTAACAGGGTGAGCTCCTGCTACTTGTTCCAGCTTCTGCCAACCTAGCAGTTCGAAAGCACATAAAAAGTGCAAGTAGAAAAATAGGGACCACCTTTGGTGAGAAGATAACAGTGTTCCATGCGCCTTTGGTGTTTAGTCACGCCAGCCATATGACCACAGAGACATCTTCGGACAGTGCTGGCTCTTCAGCTTTGAAACAGAGTTGAGCACCACCACCACCTAGAGTCGGGAATGACTAGCACATATGTGCGAGGAAAACTTTTTCCTTTATCTAAATCTATGGGTTGTTTTATATCATAATTTCATTTACAGTACTTTCCTCTATTACTTGTCACCAATTTGGCTGTTATCAGAAGGATGTGGAGGAATCTTCAGCTAGAGTGGGAGGAAGTATAAAGAGGGGGCCGAGCTTAATGTCCTTGCCCAGTAGTCTGCAGTAGTGCAGACTTTATCTGTCCCAGAGTTCCTGAAGCCTTATCTGACTTTTCCAAAGAGAATGCAGTCAGTCTGGTGAGATTCTTGTAGATAAGCACTGCAGCAATGAAGAAATAACTTTGATCAATTCACAGTATGGTTTTGGTTCCTTATGCCTGATTAGAATTTTAAAATCATTTCCCTTACTGGTGTGCTTATCAAAGGTCACCCTCTATTAGCTAGTTAGAACAACTCAAGATAAAGGAATAAAATTACTTATTATGTTGTAATGAAATAAATAAATACAAATTAAAAAAAACATAAAGGAATAAAAGAACTTGGCTTTTCATAATGATGACTGCAATATTCCATATCGGCTATTTACAATAGCCACAATTTTATACATAATTAAGCAATGCTTAACTGCACTGGATACTTGTTATAGTGGAAAGGTAGAGTATACAGAGGATATATACCAGTCAGCCCCATTTAGATTCAACACTTTCCTTTTTTAATAAGCATGTTCAAGATCAAAATATGGGTAACATAAAAGTGGCACTTCTATTAGTGTATGAGTTGTGATGGCGCAGTGGTTAGAATGCAGTACTGCAGAGTACTTCTGCTGACTGCCGGTTGACTGTAATTCGGCAGTTCAATTCTCACCGGCTCATGATTGACTCATCCTTCCATCCTTCCGAGGTGAGTAAGAACCGCTTGAGTTTCAGAGGTTTGAGCTGTTCCTTCCCTAGCTTGCTCTATCTCTTCCCCACAAGCGGCAGCCTCCGTTTCATCCCTGGGGCGTTCATCTCCCTCCCAGCGGAGTGTGCATAACTTTCCCGGCTTTTACGGCTCTCTTCAGCTTTTCTCAAAAGTTGCAGGGTCTGTTCAACCAGGAAGTTTTCTTTCTGCTCCTGCAGCCAGCCAGCTTCTTCTCCTCAGGTTCTGGTGCTTGTTACGCCGTAGGGGGTCTTCTCCAGCTCCAGTAGCCTCCCCATGCCCAACAACCATCTTCCTCCAGCCGTAAATTAGCCATCCAGACCGATGCCTCCCAGGCAGGGTGGGATGACAACGCTGCTGAGCTGGCAGCTCCCATCTGGTCCTGGTTGCTGTCTTGATCAGACATTGTTTGTTCAGTCCCCATGGTAGTTTTCCGGGATGGCTGTTAAAAGAGACCTTGCTTAATGTCAGGCGTACCTCCTTTCGATACTCAAGAAAGAAAAACCCTGACTCCATTTTCATAGCGAAAGGTACTTTTACTGAGTATGAACTGAATGCAACCAAAGAAAAGCAAGATCTGAAGCAAAGGCATGAAAATCACATATAGAAAGCATCCCCCCAACTGTCCAGCGTAAATCATCCAATCCACAATTTCCCCAGGGGTCATGTGGGTGCAAATGTCTGGTAGTGTCATCCTCCGATTGTTGACCTTGAGTTGTTATCAGCTTCAAAGAAAACGCTGAAGCAAAGTTTTCTCTCCTCTTCTCCTCCAGCTCATTTCCCCCCTTCCAAGAGTTCCAATAGCTTCCCCCTCCCCCACTTTCATGGCAGCCGAGCAAACAAGCAATGAAAGAGCGGAGGCTGACAGGATGTTATCAGATTTTTTTTCATTAAAGGTCATGACAGCTCTTAATGTTAAGATAAAGGTTCCCCTCGCACATATGTGCTAGTCGTTCCCGACTCTAGGTGGTGAATCTCCGTTCCAAAGCTGAAGAGCCAGCGCTGTCCGAAGACATCTCCATGGTCTTGTGGCCGGCATGACTAAACACCAAAGGCGCACGGAACGCTGTTACCTTCCCACCAAAGGTGGGAACGCTGTTACCTTCCCACCAAAGGTGGTCCCTATTTTTCTATTTGCATTTTTTATGTGCTTTCGAACTGCTAGGTTGGCAGAAGCTGGGACATGTAACAGGAGCTCACCCCGTTACGCGGCACTAGGGATTCAAACCGCTGAACTGCTGACCTTTCGATCAACAAGCTCAGTATCTTAGCCACTGGGTCACCGAGTCCCCTTTATTTTTTATTGTTTTTAATGTTTTCAAATTTTCTTCATTAAAGGTCATGACAGCTCTTAATGTTAGATCCCCTCTAAAAACAAAACAAAAAACAAGCTCCACCCCATAATATTTTCCTATCTGTGTCTGGAAATTTTTCAGGGTTTTTTCCCTGACCAGGACTGGATAATAATTTTTAAGGTTTTGTTTTTAGGTAGAAGTTATACCGGAAAAAGTTTATTTGTTGTATTTTAAATTCATCTGATTAAGGTTAAAATGGTTACACTGTTATCCCTGGTAACTTTGATTGGATTTTTACTGACTAGATTTGCATGATGAAGTTTGGAGGATTTCTTTAATGATAGAAAATGTGATATAAACATACAAGGGAGGGATTGTTGTTTCTGGTGAGGGAAACAAAAAATATACCCTATTGATCTATTGGAGATAATATGGCTTACCGTATTTTTCAGAGTATAAAATGCAACTTTTCCCCCCTAAACGGGGGTGAAAATTTAAGTGCATCTTACATACCGAATGTAGTACTGCCCATCCACTGGCCCCCATCCTTTGGCCTCTCTCTCCCAGCAGTTTACCTCCTTGCAGCAAGCAGCAAGAAGAAACAGCTTGTTTTAACTAATTAGCACAGCCTAATTAGCACAGGTTGATTGGATCGGCCTCCCGACTCTCAGCTGTTTTGCGTGGGCCTCTGCTGCTTGCTGCAAGGAGGTAAATTTCTGGGAGCAGATTTTTTTTTTCTTGTGCTAATCAAGCTATGCTGAAAATGAAAATGAAAGTAAAGCAGGCTATTTGCTGTTTGCTGCAACGAGGCAAAATTGCTGGGAGGCAGAGACAGAGGCAGATTTCTTTTTCTTGTTTTCCTCGCCAAAAAAGGTAGGTGCGTCTTATAGTACGGAGCAACTTATACTCCAAAAAAGATGGTAGGTGGAAAGTAACAGGCACCAGTCATGAACCAAAGTCTTCAGCTAGAATGATTTCATAATGTAATAGACCTATTTGTAATTTTGGTAAGCAGTTGCCATTGGTGTAATATAATGTTGCAAAGTAGGTAGTTTCGTGAATATATTTGGAACTAGAAAGATGAAACCATGAGAAATAAAGAACTGAAAGTAACAGATGGATGGAGGTTTCAGATGTGCGTCAGTGTATGTGGAAACTAAATGGCCAGTAAGAAAAAACAAGGATATGGGTTATGAAATGTGGCAAGAAAGTGTCCATCTCTGTGTGTGTGTCTGTTAGAAGAAAGATATAAAAAGTGGAGCTTGACATCAGCTCAGGGCCACGGGCCTATAACTGTCCTTGCTGGACCTGCTATGTCACTGGACCTCATTGCAATGGGTTATTAATGTAAGTCAGGGGTGTCAAACTCAATTTCATTGAGGGCCACATCAGGGTTATGTTTGACCTTGGGGGGCCAGGGTTGGTGTAGCCATGGTGGGCATGGCCAGCTCAACATCACTTGTGTCAGGAGCACCTGTGGTGGCCCGAGTGCTCTGTCAACAAAAATGGGCTCCTGAGTGCCGTTTCCGGATGCAATGGCCTCCTGCAACCCTCTGCCAGTGAAAATGGAGTTTTCACTGGCAGAGGCATCCGTTTTTGCTGGCAAAGGCATCATGGGCCAGTCCTTTGCTCTTTCCAGGGCAGCCCCACGGGTCAGATCTAAGCATGTCATGGGCCAGATCTGGCCTCCGGGTCTTGAGTTTGACACCCCTGATGTAAGTTATATTCTGATGCTTGTTCATCTTCCAAATTGCTACTAAAATAAACCTCTGAATCTTAAAGTAAAAATTATTGTCTTGTGTTGTTGTCTTTTGTTTTTTTTCCATCAGATTTTTCCAGGACACGGGTAACCCTTAATGGGCTTTTGCTGATTAGGATGGAATGCTGAGATTTTAAAGATTTGTTTATGAAGAGGACAGTTAAGGGATAAAGAGATGGTTGTGTTTTAAGATATGGTGATCAGTTGTTAAAATTGTTTATATATGTTGGGAATGAAGGGGGAGAGAAAATTACTTTTGTCTTTCTCCTTTATTTTTATTTTTATTTTTTTCTTTGCATTTTTCCTTGTTCTTTTATATCTTATATCAATTTTCTCTATTTGTGTTAATATAATAACATTAATTATTCCTATAAACAAAAAATATAGCAATTCTTCTGTTTTCTCTTCCAGAGTTGTAACAGCCCCTCTGCCCAGGGGTGGGCTTCAAAATTTTTAGCAAGGGGTTCTTTGCCTGGTTGCTGGGTAAGCGTGGCCATGGTGGGTGTCGCCTCGTCAGCCTCCTACACCATGGCGGGGGGGGGGCATTTTTGTCCTCCCCATGCTCCAGAGGCTTTTCTCGAGCCTCCAGGAGGGTGAAAACGGCCTCCCCAGGCTCCAGAAGCCCTCTGGAGGCCATAAATGGACCCATTTCCAGCCTTCCTGAACTTCTGGTAGGCCCGTTTTTCACCCTCCTCGAGCCTCCGCACATGTTCTGCACTTACCTGCATCCAAAATGGGCCATGTGGGGACTCCCGGGAGGGGTGGAGTGGGGTGGGCGGGGCCAGCCAGGAGTTGGATTTGTGAGTTCTCCGAACTGCACAGAATCTTAGCTAGAGGTTCTCCCGAACCCCTACAAACTCCTGCCTCTCCCCCTCTACTTCTTTTTAACTGAACATCAATCTTCTCTTTTTCATTCACCCCAAATGTGTAGCAAAGAAGTGCTAAAATTGTTTTACGTTTTGTTTCCATCCTGTCACTGTTTACCTTGGGAAAACTTCAGTATGTTCTGGCCTTGTTTAGTTGGCTTTTTCACAATAATCCTACAGAATAGGGCTGCAAAATATACGTAACTTTCCCTACATAAGTAAATGCAGCTCTCCCCCCACTGCAGAATACTGTTGTTGCTTGTTGGAATTATCAAATCGCTGCCATGAATGGTGAGTAATCTAACGTGCTTTCACTGGCCCTGATCACCTCTGGCCATTTCAGATTCTGAACAGGACCTTTTCCTCCTCCGTTCTGCATCAAGACATGGATCTACGTTGACAAGCTTCTTGATGTGATCGCGTGACTTGCTTGCTAATCAACCCAGCAGCCTCAGACTTTCCCAATACATCAGTGAAAGGACAACCTTCTCCTTTTACCTTGACATCTGTCTTCCTGCTTAGCTCTCAAGCCACAGGAGGAAAGAAAGATCTCCATGCTGTCTATTAGGCGTCCCAGAGCTTCTCTTGACAGGTACATTCCATACTTCCAACGGCTTCTAACAAAGACTCAGACTGGGAGATTTTTCTTGTCTCAATGAGATGCAAAACGGTACTGAACAATAAAAGCCAGGCAGAAGGTTGGCACCCTGAGCTTGGCTCATGAAGAGATGTCAACAAAAGCCTGAAACAATTCTGTTTTGTGTGCGTTATTCTGCTTTTATGTTCCTAAAGAGAAACACTGTCTGATGCGTAGACACAGTGGTGGCATAGGCATGTTGACAGGCCAACTGGAGTAGGTTATTTATTTATTTGAAAAACATATATCTTGCCTTTCCTCTGGGAGTTTAAGGAAATATATACAGCACTCTTTTTTCTATTTTTTTCCACACAAGGACACCATTGTGAGATAGGTTTGTTTATTTATTTGTTTGTTTATTTATTTATTTATTTATTTATTTATTTATTTATTTATTTATTTATTTATTTATTTATTTATTTATTTATTTAATTTTTATACTGCCCTTCTCCCGAAGGACTCAGGGCAGTGCACAGCCATAGCAAAAACCAATATATATACCATAAAATTTAAAAACAATTAAAACAGATTAGATAATTTGGCTTTTTTAATTTGGATTTTTTTTTATAAAAACCCCAAGATTAAAATACCCATTTAAAATTCAGTCTCTCGTCAGCCCGGCCTGTTGAAATAGTAAGGTTAGGACAGAGGTCTTCAAACTTGGCAATTTTAAGACTTGTGGACTTGAATTCCAAGAATTCTCGAGCCAGCATAGCATGCGCAGAAGCATTTTCATGATGTCAGGGTCAGTGGGCGGGGCCTCCCACCGGTTTTATTATCGGTTCTATAGAACCGGTGTGAACCACAGGCAACCCACCACTGGTTCAGTTCCAAGTGGAGAGAAAGACACTGAAAACATGGAGACTGAAAGATGGTTTTTAATGATGGACAGGACCACATGGTTTGAGGTCCTGGGCAAAAAAGCACATGGTTGAGAGACAGAGGGAGAGATTTATACCCTCTGTTCTAAAGCAGAACGTAAAATGAAATAGGATATAAAAGTGAAATAATATGGGGTCAGCTTAGAGGTTCTCTGAAGGGCCCCTTTAACTAGTAAATATAAAAGACAAATGCTGGGTTCAAAAAGTTAAACCGCAGAATTAACACACTTTCTACAGTTGGAGAGTTCAAGAAGTCAAACCGCAGAGTTATTATATCAAAATGCAGAACTAACCCACATGGAGTTTCCTGCCTAAAGCAATAGGGGAGGGGGACTAGCTAAAGAGGCAGATCTAAGATACTTCCTGTTTTTGTTACTATATAGATACGTGTCTTAAACAAGATCTTTTGTTCAGATGTTAGAATTTATATTAAGCTATCTGAACCTTTTGGACAAAATAAAGCTTTTTGTGATTTCGAAATTCATCTCTTTTATTTTTCTACGACAGTTCGGCTTTGAATTTGAGTTGTGTTCTGATTGGTTGTCAGACTCCCATGTGGCCATGCAGGGGTAACTTTGTGGTTGTCTTTTGAGTCCCAGGCTTGATTGACTCTTGCTGGGTGATGATGTAATGAAAGGGCTATGGGCAATTCCTACTATGGCTCTGCCTGAAGGAGGTAGATCTTTGTTATATAGAATAGACTGACCCAGGCCTTAATGGCCTCTTGACAAAGGTGGCGGGGGGGAGGGGGGCTGAGTTTCTGCCTCCCTTTTAGGGGTTCTGCCCTTTTAATATTTCCTAAAATATCTCATTTTCCTAGGAGAGGAGTTGGTGCTAACTTTCTATACTACACCACCTTGGCTCCTGGTGGAGTAAATTAGAACTTTTTTCTTTATAGTCCATGTCAACTAATGACATACACTTCTTTTTTGACCAAAACAGAACTCAGAATAGATTTTAGAAGCTGCAGACTTATGGAAGGAACAAGGTGCATGCGAAGAAAAGCTTGATGCATCAAACATAGATTCTGTATGTTTTTCAAATTCCTTTTTCTTATTATTATTCTTATTAAAATCAATGCAAAGATAATTTAAAAGGTGCAGTGGATGTGGTCCTTGAAATGACCACATTTTGTAAGAAGTCTTTCCACCCCCAGATTAAAATATTAATCTGGGGCAGTGGTGGGATTCAAATAATTTTGTTGTGGAATGAAAGACTGAAAAACATTCCTGGGTCAGCCAGAGACAGTTTATTGCGCAGGTTCAGAGCCAGATTTGTACCTGAAATTCTGAACAACCTGAAAACTCTGATACAACTGTATATATATGTTTCCAAGACAAGGGGTTTGGTGAGCTCATGTATTTTCCATATATGTTTAACATACACTTGTTATATGATAATTGACATTTCCTAATTACTAAACCATTATTTTCTAGTTTATAAGATTATCTTTAGCTATACAACCTTCCTTAGTTCTGCTAGACAGCCTTCCTTAGTTCTGTAATTACTAATACGGGAGATTTATTGCTGTCCTTAGGTAATAATTAACTCTTTGTAACATACATGTCTTTGTGTCTTTGACAGTGAGGCCCCTCAAATGTTTTCCTTCCGTGACAGCTAGGCCTCATCAGAAGATATATTACCAATAATGGGCTTTAACTGATTTTTAATATAACTTCCAACAAAGCACATTTCTCTCTTATAATAATGTGAATAGAGAGTGTCCTTTAACTGACCCTGTATGATTCCTACTTTATTCATTTTATTCCCATTCACCTTATTCCCATTATTATTTTATTGACTTTATTGACTTTATTTACTTTAATTTAACAACTGGTTCTCTGCCCTAATTATTTCTTCCAATAACCAATTCACCAAACTGCTCAGAAAGTTAACGACCGGTTCTCCCGAAGTGGTGCGAACTGGCTGAATCCCACCACTGATCTGGGGATGTTACTTGGAACCCTGCCAGTTTATTCTTAATATTAAAAAGAGGCATGATAGAATAGTTCCCCCAAAGGAGAAAGGGAGAAAAATCTTAACAAAGGCAGAAAGCAGCTCCAGTCTTCCTGCCATAGAAAACAGCTTCAAAGAAGCCTGAAGCGGCTGACCTTTAGGAATGCAAATTTTGTATCCATTCAGAAAGACTGGGCCAATCTATTCATAAACCAAACACCTTCAGCCACTGCTCCAGCCTTCTGTGAGACTGATGGGATTAAGGATTTACATTCCATCACCCAAATTCTAAGGACAGGACGTGACCTTTAGGACATAATAGGATTAACCCACCACCATTGAAATAGTAAAAGACACAAGGCTGACTACATTGCACAATCCCCTGGAGCATCTCAATGACAGAAAAACCCCAGAACCCTATAAAGATCCATCCACTCACTCAGCCATTTTGTCAGCCACCCCAGAAACATGCTGCTGTCACTGAAGTTTCTGGAAACCAAATAAACAGAAACCTTCTTTCCTTGTAGCCAGCCTCCATTGACTTTTTAAAAAAAATTCTTTATTTCTCCTGGACTGGATTTTTCTTCCAACAATATGCAGGAGCATTTAAATATATCTAGTCTTACATTTTAATGCTATTTTTTCCAAATACCCTAAAAACTATAGTGACTGGGTGACCTTGGGCCAATCATTCTTTCTCAGTTCAACCCACCTCAGGTAGTCCTCAACTTACAACAGTTCATTTAGTGACCACACAAAGTTGCAGCAGCATTGAAAAATGACTTATGCCCATTTTTCACAGTTACAACCTTTGCAGCATCCCCATGATCATGTGATGAAAATTCAGATGCTTGACAACTAGTTCATATATATGACCATTGCTGTGCCCCCGAGGTCATGTGATCACCTTTTGTGACCTGACAAATTCAATGGGAATCCAGATTCACGTTAACAGCCAGATTATTAATATATCAACTGAGGGATTCACTTAACAATTATGGCAAAAAAATTGTGGTAAAATGGCGGTAAAACTCACTTAACAAATATCTCATTTAGCAACAGAACCTTTGGGCTCAATTGTGGTCATAAGTCGAGGACCACCTATATTTAGCAGAAAATCTTCATTTCAAAGCCTCAGAGAGAAACACTATGTAATTCAGAATACTGTGAATATTTTATGTATCACTCTCCCTCCCTCCCTCCCTCCCTCCCTCCCTCCCTCCCTCCCTCCCAGAAATAAAAATAAACCTATCAGGTGGCTTTTCAAATTTAGTATTCAAAAGATTTTTAATATCCTTTAGATCACGGCAGTGGTGGGTTGCCTCTGGTTCGCACTGGGTCTATAGAACTGGTAGTAAAACTGGTGGGAGGCTCTGCCCACCGACCCAGACGTCATCAAAATGCTTCTGCGCATGTGCAGAAGAGCGTGTGGCCCCGCTGTGAACCGGTAGTAAAGGTAAGTAGAACCCAACCCTGGATCACGGGTGTCACCAACTTGCAGCATCATGTTGCTGGCATATGACATGTTGCGATGTTTCTTCCCTTTGCGGAGCTGGAGTGGGTGTGACGCATCTGGCCCATGGGCCACCCCTGCCTGCTTTAGATAGTTAAATAAACAATTTCTGAAAGTGATTAGAAGCAAATTTAGTGAAGTTAGAGTCCTTTAACAGGCTCTACTGCAGTTGTGAACTTAAACCCCTTGTCTGCTGGTACTGAAATGGATTGGGGAATCACTGTCCTGAAATCTCCTCATGAGAAGCAACCCTCCAGAGCACACATGGGTGATCTCCTATCCTCTCCTTGTCCATGGAGCTTCCGAATAACCAGTCTAGTCACCAGACAGGCAACATATTAAACATAAGATAAGGTGCCACCTTCATCAAGAGAGCCCAGCACGAGGCAGACCCAAACTTTCTGGTGGGGAGATTAATATTTAAGAATGTGGTTTCAGTCGGCCTCATCTCCTAGTGTTTGACTTGGCCTGCGTCTTACTTGGTGAGGGATCAGTTGTTGTCTAATTTAGATGGTCACTTGTACTTCCCTAAACAGAGGTACATGCAGTATGTATTGGTGCTGTGGACGATTTGGTAAGGAGCAGTGGTGAGATTCAAATATTTTTACTACCAGTTCTGTGGGCGTGGCTTGGTGGGTGTGGTGTGGCTTGGTGGGCATGGCAGGGGAAGGATACTGCAAAATCTCCATTTCCAGCCCACTCCAGGGGAAGGATACTGTAAAATCTCCATTTCCACCCCACTCCAGGGGAAGGATACTGTAAAATCTCCATTCCCTCCCCACCCCGCAAACCTGCTTTTCAGCTCCGTGTGCAGGGCAACAAAAAAGACTCAGTCGATCAGCTGGGACTCAATCAGCTGGGACTTGGGAGGCAGAGAATAGATGGGGGCAGGGCCAGTCAGAGGTGGTATTTGCAGGTTCTCTGAATTACTCAAAATTTCCCCTACCCGTTCTCCAGAACTGGTCAGAACTGGCTGAATACCACCTCTGGGAAGGAGGTTTAATGAGGTGCCCAAATTTTCGCCCCATGAACAGGTCAAAAGTAATTCATTTCTTTTTCAACTTATCTGTTTGTACTTGTACTCGTCCCAGTGTATAAAACTGACCCAAAGCTAAATTTTCTATTTAATACTAAGACAAAAAGTACATCTACAAAGACTCAGACATACCCAGATAATGATGTTCTTGTCATTTGGACTAAGGGAAAATGCATGATCAAAACCAAATATAAAAGTCAGTCAAGGACACCTACAAATTGGGAAGGAGGGGTTAAGTGTAGAATGGGTTAGAAGGTGCTTCATTTAATTGGACCAGCTGGGGATTGCCTTCTGCCTCCGTGGAGCCTCTGGCAGTAGAGTGATTGATTATGTGCCATAAACTCCTAGTGACTACATAGATAGATTTTTCTCCCTGATCTGGCATTAGAATGAATATGTATTTGGCTGATATTTCCCTTATACTTCTCTGTGATATGTTAAGTCTTGTAGCAAATAAACATCCTAGTAGTGAATCCTCAAAGAACCTCTTAGCTTTGGTTGGCCACTGCTAGCAAGACACAGTGTACAGGCATAGTATAAATAAAATATACTGCTCAAAAAAATAAAGAGAACACAAGCAGAAGACATCCGATATCTGAATGAATGAATTCGCCTTATTAAATACTTTGTTCGTTACATACAGTAGTTTATACACTGCTCAAACAACTAAAGGGAACACAAAACTACTGTATGTAACGAACAAATAAGGCGAATTCATTCATTCGGATCTCGGATGTCTTCTGCTTGTGTTCCCTTTATTTTTTTGAGCAGTGTACTACACCAATACAAAAAGGCTAAATATATCACTTTTTGCTTTCTCAACCCTACTTCACAAGCACAATAGTTAGCCCCAGGTTTTCCCTGTGATTGGAAGAGGCAGTATTTATTCCATAGCAACCAGCTTGTTAAAATAGCAGGTGAAGCCTATAGGCTGTGCTTTCATCCCATCCCATGCTGATGGATAAACGGAATGAATCTCAGCTTCTATTTATAACACAAGTGGAACTCTACTCCCAGTTTAAACAAAGATGAAAAAAATATATACAGATTTAAAACAGCACTGTAATTTTCCCACTGTACTGTCAAAGGAAAGAATGGGTATGAATCAGAGATATAATGACAATGCAAAATATGCTGCTGTAGTATTGTTTATTTCAACAAAGCTAAGACATGTGCATGATTTTGCAGTGAGGCTGTAGGGACTGACCTTAAGAACTCTTTATTTTGATATTTTTGTTTCATATGGCATTTTGCATGATCTACTCCTGGGGTGTCAAACTCAAGGCCTGGCGGCTGAATCCGACCCGCGGGGTGCTTAGATTTGGCCCGTGGGGCTGCCCTGGAAACAAGCGAATGACTGGCCCGCAGTGCCTCTGCCAATGAAAATGGAGCTCAGGAGGGCTGCATACGGCCCTCCCGAGCTCCATTTTCACTGGCAGAGGGTTGCAGGAGGCCATCACAGCCGGAAATGGAGCTTGGGAGCCCATTTTCGCTGGCAAAGCGCTCGGGCCATCCTAGGTGCCCCCAACATGAGTGATGTTGAGCTGGCCACACGCACCCTGGCCACGCCCATCCCTGCCCCCCAAGGTCAAATACAACTCTAATGCGGTTCTCAATGAAATCGAGTTTGACACCCCTGATCTACTCTATACTGTATTTCTCTGTGATGCATTATATTAAGGCAGGGGTCAGCAACCCGTGGCTCTGGAGTTGCATGTGGCTCTTTCATCCCACTGCTGCGGCTCCCTGTTGCTGGTCAGCTCCACAATTATTAGGGCTTTTGGTTAAGATAGGTAGAGGAAAAAGGATGCCATGCTAGGAAGAGACTATGATGGGGGAACCGGACTTCCAGTCGGCTCCAGAGTTGAACAGGGGCTTCCGATTGGGACTTTTGTGGCTCTTTGAGTGTTTAAGGTTGCCGACCCCTGTATTAAGGAATGGCTTGATGATATGTTGTCAATTAGCTAACATATTTGCTTTACTTCCATAAGGAAGAAGCAAGGGGGACATGATATATGGTCAAACAAAGTATATCTGGTAACTTAGATAAGTGGCTGAAGATCAAGACTGTAAACACCTGCAAGGATGAAGCCGCCATGGGCAATATCATGAGATGGACTATCTTGAGGTCCTATGATAAAGGCTTGAACCAAGACTTCTTCCCTTTGCATCTAAGGACCTTCATTGAGATTACGTGAAGGGTGTTGTTTAAAAGATAGGAAGGTTGCATAATTTGTTTGGCGTGATCTTGAGATAAATAAGGGAGTGTGTGTATGTGGGTCAATCTGGAGCAGGAAAAGCCTAGCTGAAGGAAGTAAGCACCAGTAGGAAAACCCAATTCCAAGGATGTGGTTAAATTGCTTGAATAACAAGAAAAGACAACAAGACTTTGTAAGGTAGGGTGACCCTGAGAGGTTCTTCAACACTGTCGTAATGTAAAATCTTGTCTAGCCATCTCCTGCTTCCTGCATCTTTAGCCTATCTCCTTGACAGATCAGAGGAAATTAAACATAATCATGGATCTTATGGATTATGGATCATGGAACCATTTAAAACTTACTAAACCTGGTAAGACCATTCATCCAATGCAGGGGTGGGTTCTACTTACCTTTACTACCGGTTCGCAACAGGAGTGCACGCACTTCTGTGCATGTGTAGATCACCCATGATGACATTGTGGGTTTTATCACCCATGATAAACTGGTTTTACTACCAGTTCTATAGAACCGGACCGAACCTGGAGCAACCCACCACTGATCCAATGCATTATTGGAGTGTTTAGCAGAGAGGAATCCTGAACAGATGCTCTGAATCAGGAATGAATGCAGGCTAATCCTGTTTTCTGCCAGGAGTTCAATCCTGACCACCTCAAGGTTGACTCAGCCTTCCAAGTAAAACGAGGATCCAAATTGTTGGGGGCAATAGGCTGGCTTAGAGTGTTGTAAAGCAGTATGAAGCGGTATATACTTCTAAATGCTATTGCTATCTGATACTATAAATTACTCATACATTTAAAGGGATGCAAAATGAGAACCAGATGTTGGGGTTTTAGTAAGAGCTCTTCGACTATGAGACATTGGCTTGAGCATCTGGGCTTATTTATTCACCATTTGTGGGGAAGCAGTTGATCTATTGAGTTGTCCATTGTAATGGCAAATTATGTAATAAGCACAGCAATAAATAAACCTTTGGGATTATTAGACTCAAAAATAATGAAGGTTTTCTGAGTGTGTAATTCAGGATTGGGAATATTCCTGCAATCTAACAGGAAACACCTTTGGAAATGAAAGAGAAGAAGTCATGTGGCTAAAAGAGAAGGCATCTTATGAAGAGACTGATATGGCACTGGGAAACAAATCTCCTCAAAGCAAAAGATCATGTTTTATGATGGCATAAATACTGATAGTCACTCTGTTTTCCGTTTTCTACTCTCCTTTTAATATTTCCCTTAGAAATAACATCACCTTTGGCATTTCTGACTGCAGAACATAGAACAAAAATAGAACACGGCTTTGAAGTTGATCAGATTAAGTTGGCCTAAACAATATGCCATGTTACTTATAATTGCATAGAACATAATAACTTCCATGATGGATCAGGTTGAGACTCATCTTACTAATACAGCATTTTCTTCTCATAGGGGCCAAAGGAATGGTAGAATTCAAATATTTTACTACCGTTCTGTGGGTGTGGCTTGGTGGGCATGGGGTGACTTGGTGGGCGTGACAGGGTAAGGATACTGCAAAATCTGCATTCCCACCCCACTCCAGGGGAAGGATACTGCAAAATCTCCATTCCCACCCCACTCCAGGGGAAGGATACTGCAAAATCCTCATTCCCTCCCCATTTCTGGGGGGGGGGAAGGATACTGCAAAATCTCCATTCCCACCCCACTCCAGGGGGAAGGATACTGCAAAATCTCCATTCCCACCCCACTCCAGGGAAAGGATACTGCAAAATCTCCATTCCCACCCCCCTCCAGAGGAAGGATATTGCAAAATCCCCATTCCCTCCCGACTCCAGGGGAAGGATACTGCAGAAACTCACCACATGTGACCTGGGAAGCACATGTGACCATCAGCCAGCAAGGCTAGCTAAGGTCCCCACCTCCTGGGAATCTGACAACCAATCAGGATACTCTTTCTGGGCCCCAGGAAGTTCAAAGCCAGAGACAGCTTAAAACCCGAAAACTCCCTGTATCTGCCCTTTTCTGTTCAGAACTCAAGCCATGTGATCCTGTCCACAATTAAACCATCTTTCCAAGCAGTCTCCATGTCTCCAGTGTCTTTTTCCGCACTTGGAGCAGAACCCAGAAGGATATTTCTTCCAACATAACCCAGAGGATACATTGAGTCTTTAAGACCAGCAGCGCTTCTTGGATTGTTCTTCAAGAGTTTATCCAAGTGCATTTGACAAGCATCCAAGTTAGTGGCCAGAACCTTCCTTTATGGTAATGAATTCCAGAGATTAATTTTGTACTATGTGAAAAAAAAATGCTTTGTCTCTTTTAAATGTTCTCCCAGACAGACAGCTTTAAGATTTTGACAGAGAAAAAAACCTTCATGACCATTTTCTCTATGTCATATGCATGATTTTTTTTAATGTTTCGATCATATATCAACTATCTTATTATTAAGCTAGGAAATTCCTGCCATTCTAATCTTTTCTCCTAAGGAAAACATTCAGGCTGGCTGACAATTTTAGTAGCCCTTTTCTGTGGTTCCTTCCACTCCACTTTTTAATATATGGCCATTAAAACTATGCACAGTATTCCAGACGTGGTTGGTCCCCCATTGTAAGGGCATTACAAGGTTGGAATTTTAATTTTCATGCCCTTTCCTAAGGATCTCCAGCATGGAATTCACTTTCTTTTCCACAATTTACTTCCTTTCTTATGTATTTCAGGACAGGATACACCCCTAGAATTCATCACTATATAGTTTGTTAAACTGTGGCTTGTGGGGAAAAATAATCCCAATGGTTGAGTTCAGACAACCCCACCAAGCCCAAACCAATCATTAGGTTTGCTCAGCAGACTGCAAACCCAATCCATGCCTCAACTGCCATCTTGGGCAGGGTGCTTTACCCTGCGATTTATTTAAATAAGGAGGACCTATCATATCCCCGGGGTGGGGGCGGGTGTGTGTGTGTGGGAAGGGATGGGGCTGATCAGGTAAGGAAACACTTGGATCCTCTCCATCCTCTTAGTGACAGGTTGAACACCTACACAGGTTCCTTCTTGGAACAGGATTCTGAAACGAGGGGGCAGAAAGCCAGAATAGAGGAGCGCAGCCTTTCTCCACCTGCTCCTCTGGTTACAAGTGCGGAAAGAAAGATGCCCTGAGGAGGAGGAGGAGGAGGAAAAGGCACCACCGTCATCGGTCCTGCTGCCCTTTCACCTAGCTGCCGTAGAAGAAAGAGGAAGAGGTTGGCGAGGCAACCGGAGGCCTTCTTGGATGGTCGCTTCCCTGCCTGTGCAGCTCTGTTTGGTAATAGGTTATCTCTCTCCTTCCTTCCTCCCTTCCCTCCTTCCCTCCATTCCTCTTTTCTTTCCTTCCTTCCTACCTCCCTCCATTCCTTTTCCTTCCTTCCTTCCTTCCTTCCTTTCCTCCCTCCCTCCCTCTATTCCTTTTCTTTCCTCCTTCTTTCCTTCCTCCCTTCCTTTTCCCCCACCTTTCTCTTCCTCCCTTCCCCTTTTCCTTCCTCCCTTCCCCTCCTTTCCTTCCTCCCTTCCTTCCCCCTTCTTTCCTCCCTTCCCCTTCCTCCCTCCTTTCCTTCCTTCCCCCTTCCTTCCTTCTTTCCTTCCTTCTTTCTTTCCTTCCTTCTTTCTTTCCTTCCTTCCTTCTCCCTACCTCCCTCCATTCCCCCTTTCCTTCCTTCCTTCCTTCCCACTCGATTTCGTGGGGACTAGGAGGCTGAAGCTGCACCATATATAGCCAGGGCTGCTGCTTTATTGATTGACTTGCATTTCCAGCATCTCCCCCGCCCCCTTTGGCGCTGCAGCGGCGGCGGCAGCAGCAGCAGCAGCCGGGAGAGGGAGAGAGCGAGAGGGAGGGAGGGAGAGAGAGAGAGAGCGAGAGCAGGTGGACAGTTGAGAGGGAGACTGCGGTGAAGCTGCCCTGGAGACATGGCGGACCTGTGCCTCTGAATAAGCAAAAATTGAGCGCGGGGGTGGGGTGGGGGAGGGCGGCGAAACAGGCGCCCTCCCGATTTCTCCTTCTCCTCCTTCCACAGCGCAATTATGCTGTCCCTCTGTGGAGCGGCCGAAGGACAAATGGTGCAGCAGCCTTGGGGGGCCTCGGACTCCTTCCCCCTACACCTTCTTCTTCATCTTGCACCCCATCCTCTCCCTTGGCCTTAAGCTGAGGTAGCTGGCCGCTTCCCAACAGCATCCCAGGGCGAACTGCTGTCCACCCACCCACCCACCCATCCATCCATCCATCCATCCATCCATCCATCCATCCTGTGGCTGCCTTCATCCCTCCCTCCCTCTTCTTCCCATCTGTCTCCACCTTCTTTCTTCCTCTCATTCTCTATTTCTTTCTCCTTTTCCTCCCTTCCCCCACACCTCCTCCTCCCCCTCCCCCTCCCTGCTTCCACCACCACCACCACCACCCTCCAAAGCTATGGCTGCAGAAAAGATCTTGGAGACCCTGGATCACTATAAATCGGAGATCGAGCGGTTGACCAAAGAGCTGACCGAGACCACCCATGAAAAGATCCAGGCGGCTGAATACGGGCTGGTGGTCTTAGAAGAGAAGCTGACCCTTAAACAGCAGTACGATGAGCTGGAAACGGAATATGATGTCCTCAAACAGGAGCTGGAGCAGCTGAGAGAGGTGAGTTGGCTTGGAAAACTGATCTCATCCTTCATTTCCCCCCATCTCAATATGGTACCATCTTTCCTTCCTTGTTTGTTTTCTATCTTGATTCCTGGTACATGTCATGTGTGTCTTAAAAAAAAGAAAGGGAAGGAAAATATCCTTGAGATCTCCATGCTTTGTGATATGTTCTGAATCAAAAGAAGCATCTTGTAGGCCAAATGTAGTTCCTGAATCTGGATCTGTAAATGTGTGCTAAGACTGAAGTGGCAGTGATTCATGCAAGATACAAGGACCAGCACTGGTCAACAAAGATGCTTAAAAGTTATTAGGGATCTGATATTTTAAATGTATTACTGATCAAAATATGGCAATACACGTACTGCTTAACTATGTGTAGGCTCGACTTTGGTTTTTTGATATTTGAGGGTAAACATGTATATAGCACTAAATAGCTTGGTTTATATTCAGGAAAATAAACATTTAAAAAGAAACATCTTTACATTTTTTAAAAACCGACAATTCTTTGTTTTCTACATTTGTTTTCATCCTTTTATAATTTACCTGTCAATGGGATCCACCATAGGCAGCCATTTCTGCCTAGTAAGATGTATTTGATCTGGGTCAATCAAGTTTGCCTTAAAAAAAAATCTAATATGTATGTAATCTGTGCATGTCACTGAGCAATCTGTATTTTTGTTTTGCATATTATTGAAAAGATACAAGCAAAGATTAATAATCCCATAATGCAGATTGCTGATAAATATTTACAATAAATTAATCAAATGGTAAATTCTAAATTCATATTTATTTGT
This sequence comes from Masticophis lateralis, assembly GCA_030761175.1. NCBI lineage: Eukaryota > Metazoa > Chordata > Lepidosauria > Squamata > Colubridae > Masticophis > Masticophis lateralis. Next base: position 19,062,329 of record JAUDYJ010000006.1, read on the forward strand.
ATTTATATATTCTATTTTACAAATAGTACAAACCTAAAGGTGAATTCTGGTATGTATTAGTATGGGAATAAATATAGCATAAATAAATATATGTGCTCAATTTTGACAGAAGTGCCCACAGAAAATATCAGTAGTGACTGAAATGGCTGGTTTCTTCCTGAATATTTATGTAATTGATGTTTAGGCAGTGAACGTACATAATACTCCTTTCTCCGCTGTTTCCCCCACAAGAACAATCCTTTGAGGTGGATTGGGCTAAAAGAGAGCAATTGACCTGAAGTCACCTAACTGCCTTCATGGCTAAGGCAGGACTAGAACTCACAGTCTCCTGGTTTCTAGGCCAGCACCTTCACCACTATACCAAACTGGCAATATTCTTTGGGTTGTGGACTCAAGTGAAAATTAGACCTTGTTCCATGAAACCTTCTGGGTCCTGGCTTTAAAGTTTAGTAGGAATTCCTGTATGTGTCAGATATGTTGGACTACAACTCTCATAATTCCTACTGAAGATAGTGAACTTGTTGAAGAAAGTAACTATTGCTGATAGGAACAGAAATTCACTCACAGGGCTGTTGTAGAGAAAACAGAAGGAATAAAGCCCATTAGTCATGTTCACTGGTTTTTGACTTCTCTATAAAAATAATAAAAGTGGGATTAAAAAAAATCTTTAAAAAAGATCTAATATACACCTATGCCATGAAGCCAGCTAGATGACAGCATCAACCATGTGACTGATCTTGAACATTTAGCAGGATTGGCTTTGATCAGTACTTGATTTGGAGACCACCTGGAAATACTAGGATCATAGGTGAAGCTGGAAGTTGAAAAACATTTTGCACATGATCAGTGGAAATGACTTCCCCACTGTGGCCAGGAAAGCTACATACATGGATTGTCCATGAAGTCATCATGAGTTGAGTTAGACTTGAAGGAGATTTTATGAAATAAAAGTGAAATTGACGTTAGTTACTATGGTGAAATGAATTAGTAGGATCTCAAGGGATGGAGGTTTTTTTTTTTTTTGCATACTTGCTTGGCAGAGTGTAGTCTGGATGAGAAAAGGATGAAGAAGATAAGTCCTACTACTAGGCATATGATAGCTCCAAGGAAAAACAAGGCCTTGCTGAATAGCTCATCAGGAGCAAGAGAATGACTAGGCAGGTTGGCATGGAGGAGGATGACATATACCGTATTCATAAACCGGGAAGTGAAAATAAAGGAAGATCATTTCCAGTGGCCACCTGAATATGTGAGTAATGAAGAAACTTCTTAAATGCTTGGAAGAGAGGTAAATCCACTGTGTTCACTGCTGATGTCCAAATATTCTAGCTGTAGCAATATATACTTCATTTGCATTCATGAAGAAGCATCAGGGTGATGCTTGGAAGCTGTTACATAAAGAGGTCTCATTGCTCCTTTTTTTAGAAATGGCAGTGATAATTTTATAATTTTACAGATAATTCTCAGCATTTTCATAAAATAGTACAGATAGTCCTCGACGTATGATCACAATTAACCCCAAAATTTATGTTGCTCAGCGAGACAGTGGTTAAGTAAATTTTGCCCCATTTTACGATCTTTCTTGCCATAGTTGTTAAGTGAATCACCACAGTTGCTAAGTTATCAGCACAGTTGTTAAGTGAATCTGGCTTCCCCATTGACTTTGCTCGTCAGAAGTTGCAAAAGGTGATCACATGACCCCCGGAACACTGCAACCGTCATTAATAGGAGTCAAGCATCTGAATTTTGATCATGGGAAAGATGCAATGATTGTAAGTGTGAAAAATGGTCATAAGTCACTTTTTTCCATGCCACTAACTTTGAATGAACAATTCATTGAAGAGTTGTAAATCGAGAACTACCTGTAAATTCTGATATTAAAATCCATCATAGCAAAATAATGTATATAAATAGGATAGACCAGGGATCAGCAACCCGCGGCTCTGGAGCCACATGTGGCTCTTTCATCCCTCTCCTGCAGTTCTCTGTCTCTCAAAATATACATCACAACCGCCAATGTGTGATACCCGCAGGCACACAATTTAATGAGCTTTTTGACTCCCAGTAGGCCAACCATGGATAAATCCAAGAAAAGAAAAGTTTCAGAAGAAAACAGAATGTTTAATTAAACTACATATGCTAGTTCTGTGGCTGCTTAGGAAATAATCAGGCACGGGAAGGGTTTTGTGGCTCCCAGTGTTTTCTTTTCTGTGGGAAACGGGTCCAATGGCTCTTCGAGTGTTTAAAGTTGCCAACTCCTGGGATAGACCAACTAATGTTTTGCTCAAAACATGCCCACAGTAAAAAGAAAGTGCAAAGTTCAAAAGAAAAGTTACTGAGCCTATTTTGTAAAGTGACACTCATATTTCTTCTAAAACATTTTCTCTAAACACGATAGCATCTCTTAAAACAAAGTGCTTTCTTCATGACTTCGGGTAAATCCCATGCAGATACATTTAGATTTACTCAAGTGATTTGATTAAAGCCTGTAAGATTTCTTTAACTAAGTGATAACCTTATTTATATACATTAAAAAAAAGCAATGTGATATTTTTTTAGTTGAATTGGTTGTGTTAAAAATTAATTGGTCTGAAATACTGTACAACCAAGTAAAATGGGTTTGAATTAATAGCTCGATAAACCTTATCAGTTATGGAAGTAATCTCCTAATTGGATTTACCCTGCGATAATCCAGTCTTAGCATTGCGTCTATACAATGTACAATATGTATTATAGAGATACACAAACCCTGTAAAGAGTGCAGGGAGAACTTGCACAGCTTATTAGTTTTCTACTGCTCATAGGTTTTCTATTGGGTGAAGTACTTCTGAATATATAAAGCAAGGGTGTCCAATCTTGGCGACTTTAGGAATTGTGGACTTCAACTCCCAGAATTCCCCAGCCAGCCATCTCCTGAGACTATATTTGCATGTGTATGCTTGCACAGCCACTTTGCGCAGCCGCATACCCTGCAGAGGCAGCTAGAAGTAATTTAAGAAGCAGCTACACTAACCAGAAAAAAAACCAGTTTATTTTTATTGGCATGAAGTAATTCTGGTATTGTTGCCATATGGTTGTTCGCTTATTTATTCATTCATACATTTTGTAAGACTGCCCAACTGAAACAATGAGGCTCTGGGTGATGCCTTTTTTTTTTTTTTTTTGGATAATCTTCTCTTCACCTGCTGCATTCTTGTGTCCATTTATTTGTATACTTACAGTCCATCATGAGAATTCTGGGGCCTTCTTGGATCGGTTACTTCCTTGAGGCTGCATTCTTCAGCCCCAGTGAATTCAGCAGGACTTCATTTTGTATAGAAACATCTACAAACATCATTTTTTAAGCTTTCTGGGGAAAGCAGAGCAAAGAGCTGCTGGTGCTGTGTCAGCATCTATGTCATTCCATACGGGGATAGAAAGTGGTTGATTTTATTGGGCTTGCTGATTGAACCTCGACACAGTGAATTCCGGTTGTTGAGTTGGTCTTATATTTAGTGGTTGCCATTTAGCCTTGGTACAACGAAGTCCTCAATTTTGTTGCCATTCCTTTTTTTCCCTGATCAACATGAGACTCAGCAGTGCCAACACAGTCGTGTTATATCAGTGTTGTTATGATAGAATTTTATTCTTATATCATACATACATATACACATGTATATATACATACATATGCATATAGGGGTGAAATCCAGCAAGTTCTGACAGGTAGCGGAAATTTTGAGTAGTTCGGAAAACCGGTAGCAGAAATTTTGAGTAGTTTGGAGAACCTGCAAATATCACCTCTGGCTGGTCCCAGAGTGGGGTGGGAATGGAGATTTTGCAATATCCTTCCCCCAGGAGTGGGGAGGGAATGGGGATTTTGCAGTATCCTTCTCCTGGAGTGGGGTGAAACTGGAGATTTTGCAGTATCCTTCTCCTGCCACGCCCACCAACCTACCCCCACCAACCCATGCCTATCAAGCCACACCACGCCCACCAAGCCACGCCCAAGAACCAGGAGTAAAAAAATTTGAATTTCACCACTGATATAGACATGCACATGCACATACAGATACACACAAAGACACATACACCACACACACATTGATTGATTGATTGATTGATTCATTCATTCATTCTTAGACTTTTAATGTTTATATTTAGCAAAATTCTTCATAGAAGTTGTGCTTTGGATGAAGAAAGCATCCACCTTAGCCTGCACAGAAAGTTTAACTTCATGTTACCTCAAGGATATATACCTACTCCCTAAACCACAACTTCTGTTAGAAATGATTAAGCAGGGAGAATGCAGAAGCTTCATATTGTGATAAGGAACATGCAAGTTACTTGAATGTGCGTATGTTCTAAATGGAAAACTGCCAAGCTATATATGGTAACATATACGATATTTTAGCAAGCTAATGAATATGGATCTCTCTCTCTTTCTCTCTCCTTCCTTCCCTCCCTCCCCCACCCCACCCCCAAACACCAACACAAGCAAAAACATACAAACATACAGACACATTATTCATTGTTCAGGGCACTTTGCAGGATGTGCTTCAAATCATCATTAAATGAAGTTTATAACACTCTGCTCAGCATGTTAACCATTTCCACTATGTTTTGACCTCTGGCATTTCAGTATCCTGAGAGGTCTCCCCTATTGATGTACCACATACAACTTGTAATACTGTCCTCGTGTATGGGTCTCCATACTCAGACTACGGGATAATTTTGAAGCAACACGACTGGTTGCCAGTACAGAACAAGTTTATGGCTGTAGGAAAAATACTATGCAACATCTGATTCCAGTAGTTAGGTCAGTTTAAAACAACACCAATTAAAAATACATGAAAACATAAACACATCCAAATAATTTGGGATGAAAATGATAGCATAGTAATAAGGTAAAGTTCCCCTATCACATATGTGCTAATCGTTCCCGACTCTAGGGGGCAGTGCTCATCTCCGTTTCAAAGCCAAAGACCAGCACTGTCCGAAGATGTCTCCTTGGTCCTGTGGCCGACATGACTAAACGCCAAAGGCACACAGAATGCTGTTACCTTCCCACCAAAGGTGGTCCCTATTTTTCTACTTGCATTTTTTACGTGCTTTTGAACTGCTAGGTTGGCAGAAGCTGGGACAAGTAATGGGAGCTCACCCTGTTACGTGGCACTAGGGATTCGAACCACTGAACTGCTGACCTTTCAATCGACAAGCTCAGCACCTTAGCCACTAAGCCACCACGTCCCTTCAGCATAAATAAATTTTAAAAAATTTAAAAAGTCATCACAGTTCACCATGGCTTAATGATGATAAGTGGGACTTCTTTGTTAAGCAATGTGATCATAAAGAGAAAAATCACACAACCATGCCCACTTACAATGGCGATCCCACCAAATTTGGGGACAGTCCCTTTGTCTGATGCTGTTGTAACTTTGAATGGTCATTGAATTAATGATGTTAAGTGAAGATTTCCAGGAAAAAATCTTTTATAGATTGGAAGGTCCTGGAAGTAACTAGAACATACTGTAGCATGTATTGAGGCTAAACTAGGTCTGATGTTATATGCATTGATTAAATTAGTATGCATATTAAAATGCAGCCTGTAGGGGTTTTTTTTCCCTTTTGCAAATAGGATTTTCAGGATTTGCCAGAACTGTGGGCTATAGGAAAAGTTAACTCCACCTTTTAACCTAATGCTGTTCTGTCCTTCTTTTAATGGTCACTTATATTTTTAAAACTTCAGCTTTGGTTTTAGTCATACAGTTGACATGTTTAGTTTTGCTCTAGAATTTTTAAAAAATATCTGTTATTCAGGAATGCATACTTCCTCCTTATGCCTATTTATTTAGGAGGTATGGTTGTGTTTTTCTTATGTCTATAACAGGGGTGGTATTAACTTACCTTTGCTACCAGTTCACAGATGTGAGCATGCACATGTGCACACTTCGCTCAGACGTGTGCGCATGCGCAGAGCCTTCTGCACATGTGCAGAGCATCAAAAATGGGATGTGATGACCAGTGGTAGGTTGCCCCCGGTTCACAAGAACCGGAAGTAAAACCAGCGAGAGGCTCCACCCACTGACCCGGACGTCATCATAGCTTCCCCGCATGTGCATAAAAGTGTGTGTGGGCGCGATGCGAACCTGTAGTAAAGATAAGTAGAACCCACCCTTGGTGATGACGTCTGGGCGGGTGGGTGGAGCCTCCCGTAGCCATCGCTACCTGTTCACTAGAACTGGCTGAATAACACCACTGGTCTATAAATTATATATCCTCCCTCCCCCCCCCCCGCCAATTCATACAGCTTCAGGGACCTTTCTTCTATTTTTGGTTTGTATTATTATTTCTTGCGTCAGAGACTGGAGTATACAGGTAGACCAAGTTTAGTAATCACAATTGGGACCAGCAATTTCGTTGTTAAGCAAAGCGGTTGCTAAATGAAACCACAACTGTGCTTGCAATCTTATTTCAGCTTTCCTTAGCTTTGCAGATCTGCGAAAGTCATAAATGCAAGGCTTGATAGCAAAGTTGCGTTTTCATCACCATCGTAACTGTAGATCACCAAATGAGGCAGTTGCTAAAGGAGGTCTACATAAAAGAAATCTGGATGCAGAGGGCAAAATATGCAGTGCAGATGGCCACATGCATAGCACCTACTTGGAACACCTGAAATTAAATGTGTGTTTCCCCAGGATTTTATAGGAACTGCAGAAGACAGCTGCATAGGAATAGATTAGCTGTTTTAAGCTGTTCCTGCTAAATGTTATGGGCATACCCACAAATCACATTTTGTCCTTCAAATCTGGATTACTGCACAGCCCTACAAAAAAATATCTAAATAAAGCTAGATGTGTGTCAGCAGTTCTCTGAACTAAAATTGTTGACTTGGGAAGCAATATATTTAGACTGTGGAATGCCATTTACTACACAGTTTTGGATTTCTGTATAATGGGGCAACTGATGTATTTAGCCTTTTCCCTTGAAGCCTAAGGAATGTTCTGTTTTAAATTTCTAATTTTTCAGGGGCAAAATCTTCAAAATCGTGTGAGACATGACTGGGAGCAAAATTGCAGTAATTCTGCCAGTTTCAGGCAGGAAAATACTCTACTGTGCGCTGCCTCTGTGTGATGTTTTCAAAACTGAATTACATAAAAGGAAAGTGAGTTTTTAAAAATCCTGAATATTTAAAAAAGGATTTAGACTCCCTTATGAAGGTGGTTTTGTGCAAAGATTACATGTACATACAAATCTAGTCAAATTTAAGGAGGTTTCTCTGAATGAATGCTTTAATGCCTTTAGCTTATTATAACATCTGCAGCAAATGGCAGCACTACTTGATCTTCGTTCATTAAAAAAAGAAGCTAAGTCGGATTATATGTGGCTAATTTTGGGGTGGGTGACTACCAGCAATTCTAGGTCTGCAGTATTTGGATCTTGAAGCAAGAATGCTTAACATTTTGCATAGCAGATTTTCCTTAAAGTTGCAGCTTCTTTAAAAAACAGCTGACTGATAAAGAGGATGCTCACACTGGATTCAGAGTATTAGGCTTACCTCAATTAACAATATAAAAAAACTCTTCACAAATAAATTACAAAGGACACAGCCTCAATTGGCCAATCAGTCAATTTATTTTGTTCGTTGACCAGCAAAACAGATCTTTGAAAAAAGAGTCAGATTTAACTCACTGAATATCAACCTATAGGCTATATATAGTACAGAAACCTAGTCTAAATTCTAATAAACCTCTGGATCCTAAAGTGAAATGCTTTGTGGCATGTTGTCTGTTCAATTTCTACTGAATGCAGCTTTGTTGCTAATAATTTTGGATTTTCCCCTGACAGTTATCTTCTTTAGCCATTATCTTTTAGAAGCTCCTGGCCTAACAACAATATATATCTTATCTAAATTTGTCTAATAATCCTTTAAAGATCTTCAGATTACAGGCCATCAATACATTTGGTTGAGTAGGCATAACTTCTTTTTTACTTTATCCTAATTATTTTATCATTCAGTTTCAGAGTTTATCCTATGTCATGCAGTGGTGGGTTTCAAATTTTTTTACTACTGGTTCTTGAGTGTGGCTTGGTGGGTGTGGCATGGCTTGGTGGGCATGGCAGGGGAAGGATACTGTAAAATCTCCATTCCCTCCCCACTCCAGGGGAAGGTTACTGCAAAATCCCCATTTCTTCCCAATCAGCTGGGACTTGGAAAGCAGAGAATAGATGAGGGCGGGGCCAGTCAGAAGTGGTTTTTACCAGTTCTCCGATCTACTCAAAATTTCTGCTCCCGGTTCTCTAGAACTGGTTAGAACCTGCTGAATTCTACCTCTGGTGCCATGGTATTATGATAAATATTTTTCTGTCCTTTGCTTTATTTCTAAATTGAATCATTTTTCTATAACTTTTGTTGTCTTCTATATCATTTCTAGCAATCTCTTTTTGAGAGCTTGATTGACTACAACTCTACACATTATTCTTCTCATATGATGTTTAGGCTTCTATTCTTCAATCAATCCTCCCTTTTTTCAGTGTTATGAGCTTTTCCACTTTCCCATTCATGTTGGGATGGTACATGAAAAAAAATAAACGTGAAAGAAAGAAATATGAAAAAACTTCACCAAACCTAGTAAAATATCTATGTTTGAGTACCAAACAGCTATTATCAATATATTCATTGATAATTAGCTTCATAAGTAGTCATAGCTTAATAAAAAAGTTATGCTAAAACAATCCATTTGTTTGTAAACATCAGTAAAGAGTCATGTCTGAATGAGCAAGAAAATACTCCATTCTATACCAGTGATTTGTTTTATTTGGTTATTTATATCCTGCTTTTATTATTTTTACAAATAACCCAAGGCGACTAACATATCCAACACACCTTCCTCCTCTTATTTTCCCCACAACAACAACCTTGTCAGGTGCGTAAGGTCATCCAACTGGCTTTCATGGCTAAGATGGGACTTGAACCAGAGGTGGGTTTCAGCAAATTCTGACCAGTTCTGGAGAACCGGTAGTGGAAATTTTGAGTAGTTTAGAGAACCGGTAGTAAAAATTCTGACTGGCCCCACCCTCATCTATTTTCTGCCTCCCAAGTCCCAGCTGATAAGGGAGGAAATGGGGATTTTGCAGTAACCTTCCCCTGGATTGGGGAGGGAATGGAGATTTTACAGTATCCTTCCCCTGCCACGCCCACCAAGCCACACCCACCAAGCCATGCCATGCCCACCAAGCCACACTCACAGATCCGGTATTAAAAAATTTTGAAACCCACTACTGACTTGAACTCATGGTCTCTTGCTTTCTAGCTTGGTGCCTTAACCACTAGACCAAACTGGTGCTCTCAGTGATGCCCCATCAAAAGTGAGTGGGAGGACATGAGAAATTAAAAGTTTATTTCATTCTGTTGTTTTATTAGACCAAAATTCTCACCTTCAGGTACACTTGAACTGTCCAGAAAACCACATGATAGGATGACAGACATGCTTAGTTATCTCATTGTCTTGTATAGTTAATTAGTACCAGGATAGAATGGAGTACTAGAGTTCATGTGTTACTATATGTAGCCAACATTTATGGCCATATGTAGAGACCCACAGTTGCTTAACTGTGATTTACGGCATTTTTTCTGAAAACCAGTGGTTATGCTCCATAGCAAATAATGGGTTTGCTTAATGACTGCGAATTCACTTAACAATCATGGGGATAGATTTAACAACCAACACAAAAAATCTGCTTGGTTATGTAATAACCTGCTTTGCATTTGGGAATATTTTGACATCTTGGGAACATTTTGACTATGTATTATACTGGTAGTATGGTAATAGATTATTATTGTTGATCTTGTATTCTCATTCATTGCTTTTATTGTTCATATTTTGTTTGGTTTTTTGAAAGCATTTGACCCTTTAAGAAATGAGATGCAGTTCTTAATTACATTGCTAATGTCTACTTTAATTTCTACCATTTGAGGGTTTCAATGAACTTTTTCTAGTAAGTAGGATCTATTTTCATCTTACTCATGAATCAGTTACAAAAACTTGATCAAAAATTCCGGTTTGGCAAGTGGCATTTCTTTATGATACTTATTTGATACGAGAGACATCTCATATTGATGTCATCATGTTTCAGGAACTATGATCTGGCTCAGTGTGTGAAAAATATATAATTAAAGATCAGTAAATCAGTAGTGAGTCTTAAAAATCTATGACCTGGAAGGTTTATTTAGAGAGCTTTTTGCTTTTTTAAAATAATGAATGACAGTAAAACATAATAATTTGCATTTACTGTGTGCTTTTTAAAAAAATTGTGTTAATACCCTGTTTCCCCCAAAATAAGACATCCCTTGATAATAAGCCCAATCAGGCTTTTGAGTTCATGGGAATAAGGCCAAGCGCTTATTTCAGGATTCAAAAAAATATAAGACAGGGTCTTATTTTTGGAGAAACACGGTATTAAAAACAAAGCATAAGAATACATAGATTACATTAAAAAAAATTGCTAAAATGTTCCCACCCTAGATGCGTGGCTGCAAAAATTGATGGATTTAGCAGAAATGGCTAAATTGACCGTTTTGATCAAAGAAAGTACTTTTGTTTCTATTTGGAAACCACTTCTGGACTTTCTACTTGAGGTGGGAAAAAATGAAACTTTGTTTGGGTTTTACTAATTAGACTGATTTGTTGTCATAGACATGGCTAGTTTATACTATTATGGAAAAGTAAAAACCAGAGGTTTGATGTTAATGTCTTATTCTACTGCAATAGAGAGAGTTGGGAGTCAATGCCTTTTTTTTTCTTTTCTCCCTCTCTTCCACACTTCTCTCTTCTCTTCTCCTTTCCTTCCCTTTTGTTTCTTACTACTTGCTTTTGTATTTTTATATTTTATATTATAAGCTAATAAAGAAAACGCATTCTAAAGAAAAATAAATAAATAAATAAATTAAATTAAAAAATTGCTAAAATGGTAATCAATGAGAAAATGGCTGTTAATACATGCCCACAGGCATTTATGCTCTTCTTAGCAGTTTTCATAGTTCATTGACTATTTATTTATGTTTACTTAATTTATTTTTATCTTGCCTTGATTATTTTATAATTAACACAAGATGGCAAATGGAGATAATACAGGTAGTCCTCGACTTATAATCACAATAGAGCCCAAAATTTCTGGTGTCAAGTGAGACATTTGTTAAGTTTGTCCCATTTTACAACCTTTCTTGCCACAGTTGTTAAGTGAATCACTGCAGTTGATAAGTTAGTAACTTGGTTGTTAAGTGACTCTAGCTTCCCCATTCACATTGCTTGTCAGAAGGTTGCAAAAGGTGATTACAGGACCTCGGGACACAGCAATGGTCATATATATGAATCAGTTCCAAGCCTCTGAATTTTGATCACATGATCATAGGAATGTTGCAAAGGTTGTAACTGTGAAAAATGGTCATAAGTCACCTTTTTGTAACTTTGAATAGTCACTAAGTGAACTGTTGTATGTCGAGGACTACCTGTACTCCTTCTTCCCCCTATTTTCTTTACCACAACAATCCTGTGAGGTGGGTTGAACTGAGAGAGAGTGATTGGCTCAAGGTCACCCAGTCACTATAGTTTTTAGGGTATTTTGAATGAAAAAAATAGCATTATAATATAAGACTAAATATATTTAAATGCTCCTTTTATCGGAAAATATAAAACAACAAATGGCAAAGCTGAATATTTTAGAGTTTTTTTAAGTACACAATGTGGGGTCATATTTACTTGTTGAAGCATCTGTAGCTCCTAATATGAAAAATAACAATGGATGAAGGGGAATCTACTTCAAGAGATCCTGAAGTATCCAGAGGGCTACATGATTTGTAAGAAGAAAGATCTGCAGTATTTAATGGCCTTTTAAATGGAAATCTAAGTCTTGAAGAATGTGGGGGATTTTAAAATGAATTATTGTCTCTTCTGGAATCCATCACACTGTCTTCCTCCTCCGTGTCTACATTTCTATTTTGATGTGCGCATTTTTGCTTTGGTATTTATCTGAAATTCTTCTGTAGTTGATTCTGACTACAAATCTTTCATTGCCTACACATACATACGTGCAAAAATGAATAAAATTCTGGCTTCATAGCTTCATAGAGCAGGGAAACGATCTATTTCTGATCTTAGTGCACATTGGTATTAGCAACTCTTAAAGTAATAGAGATAATTATGTAAATTAGTATGGAGTCCTCTGTCTTTATTAAGGTCTGAAGTAAACCTGAACTTCCAGACAATATTTATTTATTTATTACTGTATGTCTTTTTTAGCTTAGTCATCTGATTCTACGTGCAATAACATACAAATCTACAATATAATGTGAGAAGGTACCCTTTCTAGAAGAATAAAATATTTTAAGGGGTATTTAAAAAAAGGCAGGATAAAATATTTCCCCTAAAAGAGAAATAAAAAATCTTAAGGGAGACAGAAACTCAGCCCCAGCTCCCTGCTCCCAGCAGATATTTTGTGCCCATTAAGAAAGACTGGGCCAGCTTATCTACAAAACAAAAGACCTTCAGCTTCATGGTGAAGGGATTAAGACATCACCCTCCAGGACATATTAGGATTAACCCACTAAAACACAGAGCTCACTACACTGCACAATCTCCTAAGGACATTGCATCACCTTCAGAAACATCAACCAAACTTAGGTCAGACAAACTCCTAGGACTGTGATGGCGAACCTATGGCATGTGTGCCAGACGTGGCACACAGAGCCTTCTCTGTGGGCACACGTGCCATTGCCAGCTACTCTTCTGGGTTCCGTCGTGTGCAGTAATCAGGAAGAGAGCAGCTGGCCGGTGCACATGCGCACCGGCTAGCTGTTCTCTTCTGGGTTCTGCTGCTCCAGAAATTGTGGAAAGCCAATTTATGGGTCTGATTATCTGATCCATCTGATGCCCCTCCTGTCGATACTTTGTCAGATAGCATCACAGTGAAATTGATCAACCTTTTGACTTCCACTCTCTGGAACATAAGTTGGGTAGGAAGAAATCAGCAACCTGCATAGAAATTGTGGAGAATATTTGTAGCTCAGGTTTGTCCTCCGAGCTTGCTGCTTGGCTCCTGGTTCATTCATTACCAAACTCGGTAACATCTTCAGCCAGGTTTTTTGTGTGTGGGGGAGGTGAAGAGTCTTGCTCATTTATATAGGTCCTGGGCAGGGGTGGGTTTCAAAATTTTTAGCAAGGGGTTCTCTGCCTGGTTGCTAGGTGGGCATGGCCATAGTGGGCATGGCCTAAGTTGGCCTCCTGCACCACAGTGGGAGGGGGGCTTTTTTGCCCTCCCCGGGCTCTGGAGTCTTTCCAGGAGCCTCCAGGAGGGCAAAAACAGCTTCCCCAGGCTCTGGAGATCTTCTGGAGGCCAGAAAAAGGCCCGTTTCTGGCCTTCCCGAACTTCCGTTAGGCTCATTTTTTGCCCTCCCTGAGCCTCCATGCGCGCTCTGCACTTACCTACATCCAAAATGGGCTGCGTGGGGATTCCTGGGAGGGGTGGGGTGGGGTGGGAGGAGCCAGCCAGGGGGTTCTCTGAACGGCACAGAATCTTAGCCACAGATTCTCCCCAACCCCTGCGAACCCCCAGCAGCCCACCCCTGGTCCTGGGTGAATGGTTGGTCTTGTGACTGGTTCTACCAAGGGGTCCATCAACAAACATACTGACATAGAACCAGTGTATGAACCAATAAGGAAGTGGACCATCCGAACCATTAATCGATGACAGAACCGACCACCCCCTTCACCAGCTGAATTTCGCACCTCACAGCAAGCAGTCAGAAGTCACAAGACCAGAACCAGCCTTGTGAATCAACCAGCCTTGTGATTCAGTCAGTTTAGTGATTCAATCGGTCTTGTGATTCAACCAGTCGCAAGACCAACCAACCACCCAGGACCTATATAAATGAACAAGACACTTCACACCCTCTCCAAAACAGAACAACCCCTCCTTATCCGCTGAAGATGATACCTAGTTTGGTAACGAAACGTCCGGGAGCCAAGCAGCAAGCTCGGAGGACAAACCTCTGCCTAAATCAGCAACCAGTATTTCTTAATTAACATGTTTGCTAATTATATCGCATGAGGTAATTCTCCGCGGGTTGGTGTTTCTCCTCTCCATTCACGTTAGCTCAGATGGGCTTAATCTCTCTTCTCCATGGAAACAGTTGCCTAGGCCAAGGCTCCTGTGTTTTCACTTTTTTTTTTTGAGTGCATGTAAGAGGCACTTTCAGTCTTGAAGTGGATTTGATGTGTGCCTCATTATCTGTCCAATTTATAGTCTAGGGTTCAGTTCTGGTATACAAGTGGTCTTTTAAGAGAAGCATCTGAAAGATTATCTTGAATTTCAGGACTAAATGAAGCTATAGTTTATTTCCCCAGAAAATGACCATGTAAAGTGGTTGGTAAATATGCTAAGTAAAAAGAATTATACATTGCTCAAGCATGATTTTTTTTTTAATAGAACTTTGGGAGGCTTCAAAAAATTCCATGACCAATAGTGAGTAATATAGTAGTGAGTGAATGACCTCATTCATAATATTTACCTTTCTCATTGGTATATATAAAAGCTAGATAGAAGCCAGGTTGCTGGGTCTTTATATCACTAGTTGGGGCAGGACTGAGGATGTCTATTGATAGCCAGGAAAACCTTTAATTGCATGGTGAATTATTACTGTGTGAGCCCCCAGCAATCTGCTGATAGCCAGTCTTCAGTATTCAAAACACAGCCAGTCTTGAAATAATATAACTCATTAATGTCAATAATGGGAAAACGGGAACTTCTCAAGGTCTTTTTCACTGATGTTCTCCCATAGCACCCGGGGTCCTTGGCACTGGCATGCAAAGCCAATTAAGCACATGAGACCGGAAATCTCTTTAATAACTTTATTCTGAAGAATAAAGGATATTCCTTTCCAAATCAAGCATCCGATTTGTTTTAAGGCAAGGGTTTTTAAAGGTTTACAGTAAGAAATCACGTTATTGACAACTGCAGTTTTGTCAGCTAACGGTAGATACTATTAATCAGAAGACAGGCAAATGGTTGCTAAGGAAATATGATCTGACTGGTTGGGAGTGTCTTGTTTATTCTGTTGTGGGCACAGTTAACTCTTGTCTCATTCTGTTCTGCGGGGGAGATTTTTACTGTCCTTCGGGTTTCAACTTCCACTAATTAAACTTCTCACTTGATATAATTTGTACTGATAAGGTGCTCTGATAAGAATTTGGCCACTGAACTATCCGCTTTCATCCCAGCAACCCGTGAAGGTCAGTGGGACCATGCGTAACATTTCTGAAAACAAAGGAATGTGATGTATGGTCCAACATTGACCTTCACTATCTAATTTTATATCCCCCTCCCTATTCCATCACTGATACACGTGGTTGTTTATAGAATAGAATAGAATTCTTTATTGGCCAAGTGTAATTGGACACACAAGGAATTTGTCTTTGGTGCATATGCTCTCAGTGTACATAGGGAGAATAAAATGCATTCCTCAAGAATAAAAAGATACAACACTTAGTGATAGTCAAGGTTACTAATAAGCTATCAAATTGTACTAGGAAACAAGTAAAAACAATATAAGTTGAAAGATACAAGCACATGGTTATCATAATAACTGGGAAGAGAAAGATACTAGTAAGGAAGAGAAGATTAATAGTAATACAGTCTTAGTAAACAGTTTGACAGTGTTGAGGGAATTATTTGTTTAGCAGAGTAATGGCGTTCGGGAAAAAATGTTCTGATGTCTAATTGTTCTGTGTGCAGTGCTCTATAGCATTGTTCTGAGGATAGGAGTTGAAACAGTTTATGTCCAGGATATGGACATAAATATTTTTACAGCCCTCTTTTTGACTCGTGCAGTATACAGATCCTCAGTGGAAGGCCGATTGGTAGCAATTGTTTTTTCTGCAGTTCTAATTATCCTCTGAAGTCTGTGTTTGCCTTGTTTGGTTGCAGAGCCAAACCAGACAGTTATGGAGGTGCAGATGACAGACTCAATAATTCCTCTGTAGTATGATAAATTAACCTCCATCTATCTATCTATCTATCTATCTATCTATCTATCTATCTATCTATCTATCTATCTATCTATCTATGAAAAATTATCATCTATGATCTAATTATCCACACAAAATAGACCTAGTTATGTTTCACAGCAGCAATGGCTGGGTGTTCACAAGTTAAGGCAGTGATGGCTAACCTTTTTGCCGTCGCGTGCCAAAACCGGGGGGAGTGTGGGAGGTTGCCCATGTACATGCCCATACCCATAATTCAATGCACCCTGCGCATGCGTTTGTGACCCCCCCAAGTCCCGCCACTTTTAGCACGTGATGGCATGATGGGCCCAGTAGGCCTGTTTTTCACCCTCCCCAGGCTCCAGATGCTTTCTAGGAGCCTGGGGAGGGCAAAAACGGCTTTCCCCATCCCCTGGAGGCCCTCTGGAGGCTGGAAACAGCCCATTTTCCAACTTCCGGTGGGACTAGAAGGCCCAAAAATCAGCTGGCTGGTACACGCATGTACGCTGGAGCTGAGCTACGGCAACACTCCTGTATCCAGAGATAAGGTTCTGTGTGCCACCTGGGCACCTGTGCCATAGGTTTGCCATCACGGAGTTAAGGTATCCCAAACAAATTATATTGCGGCTCCTGAAATGAATGAATAGAGGTTCTTCAACAGGAGATTGTGAGTCCAAGTTCTGCCTTAGACATGAAAGTAAGTTGGGGACCTTTGGAACAATCACTCTCTTTCAGCCCAACAGGGTGATTCTTGTGGGGAAAATAGGAGGAGGAAAGTCTGTTGCATATGTTTGCCACCTCCAGTTATTTGTAAAAATAGCAATAGCAATTAGACTTATATACTGCTTCACAGTGGTTTACAGCTCTCTCCAAGCGGTTTTACAGAGTCAGCATATGGCCCCCAATAATCTGGGTCTTCATTTTACCCACCTTGGAAGGATGGAAGGCTGAGTCAACCTTGAGCCAGTGAGACTTGAACTGCCGAATTGCAGTCAGCAGAAGTAGCTTGCAGTGCTGCATTCTAATCACTGCACCACCATGGCTTAAAAGAAATAAAGGTGAGATACAAACAAGCAAACAAATCAGAGGTCAAGATCGGAAAGCATCTAATATGGTTTTATGCATCACCTGCAATCTAATTCTTTTGAACAGGCCTCTGCCACTGAAGCATGACCTCCATC
Source organism: Masticophis lateralis (assembly GCA_030761175.1). Taxonomy (NCBI): domain Eukaryota; kingdom Metazoa; phylum Chordata; class Lepidosauria; order Squamata; family Colubridae; genus Masticophis; species Masticophis lateralis. Next base: position 19,079,529 of record JAUDYJ010000006.1, read on the forward strand.
ATCCTGCTATGGTCCTTTCTATGTTCTTTAAATGCTTACATTTAAATGTTTTTCCTTGATCTGTGAAATTAACCATTAACTGACCATAATTTTCTAGGCCAGTTTTTCCATCCCTGTCTGGAAATTTCAGGGATTGCATTTTGAATATTCTGCATGCAAAGTCCACGGTCCATCAGTGTTCCTAAAATATAGAGAATATGGAACAAGTATTTAGTAGTGATAGCCCAATCTGGCCCTAAGTTCTGCCTTGGTTTACTTTCCCAATAAGCAACCAAGTTGAAAGATCATTTGAAGGCAGTTTATTAGGGTACCCTAATAAAGTGGAATTTCTCTATGAAAAAGGAGCGAGAGAACCTTAATCTCCATGTTTTACTTCTTTTTATAGTTAACACAACAAAGAAAATGCAAGAGGAAAGTTGATTGGACAGGATAAAAATAACCTCCCCTTTCCATAGGAAATCAGTTACATGTAGTCAAACCTGTTACAAATTTGCATCCCATAATATCACACATGATCATTAAAATGAGGTCTGACATCAGAAGAGGCATAAATTGTAAGGAAAAAAGGTTGTTTGGAGTTCACAAAAGAGATAAACCAGACCCCAATCTGTACTAACAAACCGTTTTCTTATCTGGAGCTTCCTGTTCCTGTGTAAGGGCAGGTATCCTGATTGATTGTTAGACTCCCATGGGACCATGCAGGAGTAACTTTGTAGGTTGTCTTGAGTCCCAGGCTTGGTTGAATCTTGCTGGGAGATGATGTAATGAAGAGGGTTTTGGGCAATTCCTATTATGGCTGAGGGCTAATTCTACCTTTGTTGGATCTTGGGTGAGGGTATTTGCTTATGGATAGACCTAGCCATCTCTTTATCTCTTAAGTGCTGACATCTGCTATGGGCTGTTGAGGAGGGTGGGGGCTATTAAGAGTGAGTCTGCTTCCTGCCTTAAAAAAACATGTTTCTCCATTTCTCATCCAGGGAGGTATAATATTCTGCCTTTTTAATATTTCCTAGAATATTTCATTCTTCTAGGAGAGTGGTGGGTACTAACTTCCTACAATCCCCCCTTTTTGCCAAAATATATAAGTGGAACAAACATTGTTCAAAGATTAAAAATTGATCAGATGAGGAAGACTTGATGGATGCTTTTAATTTTTCAGATGCAAAGGGGAAGGCATTGATAGAGACAGCAGAAAAGGTTTCCTTCAGTGGCTCCCAAAAGCAGAGCTCTCAACCATGAAGGTCTAGAAGCTAAGGCAAAAGTTCTGGAAAGAAATTTACAATATCCAATTTTTCACGCCAGTTATTTTATAATGTTAAATATTCCTTTCTGCGAGCTTCCAGTCAGGTTTCAAGCAAGCACAAGTCCCAAAATTCTTCACAGCCATGGTTTTCTTTTAAATAACTACAGACTGCCCATTTCCAAGAGTTGGTTACTGAACCTGCCTTAGTTCTTACTTTAGTGCATCCAAGGTTTGTCAGTCCAAATTGAGGTTAGCCATTGTGCAATCCAGGCTATTTAATATTTTTAAAATTACACACAATAAACCTTGGGACTCCTACTAATGAGACCACCAGTGCAACTTATCCTGCTTTTGCTGGGCAGCATCATTTGTGAGGCACAATTAGGGCTTGGGGTTTGGAGATCTTTTTTCTGCTACTTCTTCAGTGAGGGAATTTCCTGAAGGGGATGCCCCTCCCCCGTGGAATTAGCAGGAAAAAATGTTTGGGCCTTAGTGCCACAGAACAAAAAAACAAAAAACAAAACAAAAACAAGCTGGGAGTAGCTTGTTTTTGTATGGGAGTAGGTGAAGGGGATAGCCTCAGTCTAATTCTGAATGGGTGTTTAAAATTCTTGTCTCTAGAGATCAAATACATTTAACAGTTGCAAGTATTTTAAGGACACACAAAGCCTTAGACACAATATACACACAAAGACAAGAGAAACAAAAACAGAAAAGGAAAACAGAACTCTCAGGTTCACACACACCGGCCATTCCCACCATAAATCTTAGTTAAATTAGAGAAGGCACAAATCTTAACAAACATACCACGTGGTTGCATGGAAGACAGAGAGGAAAACAGACAGACAGACAAATGAACAAACAAACCCCCCAACATTCCTATTTATATATTTCCCTTTTCTTTTAAGTACCTTTATTTAGCCAAATTGCTTTTCTAGCCTCATCCCTGAGCAAAGCCCATTTTTTACACAATTTGCTCACAACCTTTTCCTAAATCTCCTAGGGGGGTTCCTGTCACTACCCTCGAGCTACAGCTTCCCATGTTCCCTCTCAGATGTGGGGTTCACTTTAGCTTATCCACGCCTGCCGCCATCAGTTTTCAGATAAAAAGGGTCTGCGAGGACTTTGGTTCCCTCTCAGAGTACAGGCACCTAATTTGTAGGAAACACTGTCATTGGTTTTCGGACAAAAAGCGGCCCGGGTGGACCTGCTGCTTTTCCTAAGTAGTCTAGTATGGGCACCTCAGATCCGCCGTCGGTTTTCAGACCCTTGGGGGTCTGGGAGGACCAGCTGCTTTTAAACAGTCAAGTACGGGCACCTCCTAACACACAGGGCTTTGTTCAGTGACTTCCCAGCTGGTTACCCAAAGTTCAATTCTCTCATTTATTTTTTCCCCCCATTCCATTTTCACCCTCTCTCTTCTTTCCCTAACAGAAGATCCTGTGCTCTGGCAAATCCCCCATGCTCTCCAGACTCTGTTGGTAGACCAGAGCATTTCTGTAGTTAGGAAATGCACAGAGGGAGCAAAATGCAGCTGTGATTGGGAGAAGGGCCCTCTCTCTCACACACACACAGGCATACACACATTTCCCACACTTTTCTGGGCTTTAAAAATTAAAATTTAGAGGTACTCACTTTTTTTCCCAAGCAGCCTTTAAGATCAACACTCAAAACCCCTTCAAAACTTTTGTTCCAAATGGCCAAGGTCCAAGAAAACTCACCCACAGACTCAATGGGTCTGCTGCCGGCAAGAGAGACTTACCTGGGCCTGATCCATTGGTCAGATTAGCTTGGTACCAATTTGGTACCAAATTGTTGGAAGAAATGTCCATCTGGGTTCAGTTCCAAGTGGGGAGAAAGACACTGGAAACATGGACACTGCTTGGAAAGATGCTTTAATGGTAGACAGGACCACATGGATTTTTTAGGTCATGGGCAAAATGAGCACATGGGTGTGAGAAATTTATACCCTATCTTGGGCCCCGCCTTAGAGCTTCCTGTTCTTATGTATTCTGATTGGTTGTCAGACTCCCATGCAGGGGTAACTTTGTAGGTTGTCTTGAGTCCCAGGCTTGGTTGAATCTTGCTGGGTGATGTTGTAATCAAGAGAGTTTTTGGCAATTCCTATGGGTAGAGAGCTGATCCTACCTTTGTTGGATCTTAGGTGAAGGTATTTACTTATGAATAGACCTAGCCATCTCTTTATCTCTTAAGTGCTGACATCTGTTGTGGGCTATTGAGGAGGGTGGGGGCTATTAAGAGTGAGTCTGCTTCCCGCCTTAAAAAAAACATGTTTCTCCAATTCTCATCCAGGGAGGTATAATATTCTGCCTTTTTAATACTTCCTAGAATATGTCATTCTTCTAGGAGAGGGGTGGGTGCTAACATCAAAACAAGAGAAAATAAATCAAATTAAATTATAAAATAACTAAGTTAGTTAGCAAGTTACACAATCCATGTCATGTACTCCTCAATAGGTAAGCATTCTCTTTGTTGCTATACTATTCTATGCTTTAAAGATATCCTCTGTTTTATATATATGTCTGCTAGATAAGATGGAATTATTTTATTAATTCTGACTTATCTACAACTCTGCCATCAGGATTGTTGATCTCATGATTTGAATGATATGACCCAGCCTAAAACTCCTGACCCAACCACTTAGTTCGATTTCTGGTAAAGGTATTAGCTGTTTAGAATGGACCTATTTTAATAGGACTGTCTGTATTAAGAATATGGATAGCACCATCTAGTGGTTGGAGTCTTGCTTATGTATACATCATTTTACAATTAAGCACATGCCACATTTTTAGAAGGATACATAATATACCTAGCAGAAACGTTTTATAAATATTTATAAATATACTATTATAAATTATACACAGCAAAAGTATTTGTCACTGATAACTGGAACTGGGTCATGAGAACACCCTGTGTCCATTCTTTGTGGAATAATTTTTGTACTTCCCAGTGGAATCATCTGAGGTTTTCCAGGCAGTTTGTCTCCCCAAATTGTATTCACTTGAAGGGCATAAATGTGTGGTACAATATTCTCTCCATCTCTTCCTCTCTGGGCAGTTCACTTTTAGTCTTCATAAACCGATGCATCAATTCAGCATCAGCTCTCCGTACTACAAAAAATCTTCTCTGTTCATTATCGGCATGTTTGGTTGCAAGATTTTGTAACCATTATATAAGGCTATCCTCAAAAAACCTCTTCTTGTCAAACGGATGGATGGACACAAGGGGACATAATGGATGAAGATTCTAATTCTTATTATGCAAACTCTATTATTAGCCAATGAGAGTAGTGCAAATAGTTGGAGGGAATAACAGGAATTTTTTGCAGGTTCAAGGAAGTGCTTCAATTATGTAGCTAACTGTTATAAAATATCTGCTTTTGAAATATGAAACTAGGGCAATCACAAGGGAACAGAGCAGCTTAAATGTCACATAGAATAGTATAAGGAGTTAGGCACATATTGTACAAAAACACTGGTGCTACCAACAGGAAGGGTGTAAAAACCTGCTAATTTCTGTTAATACTCACTGCATGTTGTAACAAAATTGCTTGCCAGTTGGTTCTATAAAAAGGTAAAGGCTCCCCTCGCACATATGTGCTAGTCGCTCCGGACTCTAGGGGGTGGTACTCATCTCCGTTTCAAAGCAGAAGAGCCAGCGCTGTCCGAAGATGTCTCTGGGGTCATGTGGCTGGCATGACTAAACGCCAAAGGCGCACGGAACACTGTTCCCTTCCCACCAAAGGTGGTCCCTATTTTTCTACTTGCATTTTTTACGTGCTTTCGAACTGCTATGTTGGCACTAGGGATTCGAACCGCTGAACTGCCGACCTTTCGATTGACAAGCTCAGCGTCTTAGCCACTGAGCCACCATGTCCCATTTTAGTTGGTTCTATAAAAACTTCATATATACTGAGCTGGGGGGGTGGCTTCCATTATTTGTGGAATGTAATTTTATTGCTATAAGAGAATAAAGGAACTAAATTTACCAAATTTAGTCTAGTTCATTCTCCAGGCTAATAGGCCAACTGGCAAAACTAGAGTTAGTTGCTCCCCTCACTCAAAGCTGGGAGAAATCTGATTACTGGGACAGCAAGGGACCTGTCTTTTTCTTTCAGGGGAGAATCCCATTCAGGTTTCCTAGATAAATATACAGATAGTCCTTGACTTACAACAGTTTGTTTAGTGACTGTTGAAAGTTACAGCGGAACTGAAGAAATGAACTTATGACTGTTTTTCACATTTACAACTGTTGCAGCATCCCTGTGATCATGTGATCAAAATTTAGACACTTGGCAACTGGCATATATTTATGACAGTTGCAGTGTTTGGGGTCATGTGATCACCTGACAAGCCAAGTCAATGGGGAAGCTTGATTTGTTAAAAAGAGAGACCACACATACCAGCTCTTTGTCGAAGGGAAAAGTTTATTGCACAAGGTTCAGCAGCGATAGCTCAAGCAAAGTCTGAACCCCGAAGGGTTGTTACAAACTTTTATACTTTTTCAACCAGGATGTAAGTTTGCTATGCATGATTACCATACAAGGATATAACATACCAGTTTTTTTGTTCCTGCCTGGTGAAGCAGATAAGGTAATCTGTCTTATGCCACATAGTTAACCCGGGTAGGTGCAGTCACCTCGGTTTCTTTTATCTTATTGTGCCTTTCTGACATTTCTCTAAATAATGGCACAAGTAATAACTTAGGTTTATTGAACATGGTGCTGTTCAGGGGTGAAATTCCTTATTTCTCTACTTTAGATTCACTTAACAATCATGTTACCAATTTAACAGTGCTTGATTGTGCAATCACAATTTGCAGTGATTGACTTAATCACTTAATCTGTGGCAAGAAAGGTCATAAAATGGACAAAACTCACTTAACAACTGAATCACTTAGCAACTTAAATTTTGGACTCAATTGTGATCGTAAGATGAGGACTACTTGTATGCTTTCTTTAACCTTGTGATTGACAAAGCCTCGTGGTTAAGGAGGCGAGCTCTATTCCCACTTTAGCCACAAAGCCAACTGGTTGACCTTGTCACTTTCTCTCTCAGCCCTAGAAAGAAGGCGATGGGATGGCCTCTAAGTAGAAATAATGGCAGTAAACAAATAAATACTTGTTTTATGGCTAGAGCTTTTATTTTATCCAATGATTTCTTCCTTGCATGTTGATGTTAATTCTTTGGTAGTTCTATTCTGACTTTGAATCATTGTAGAACCCTTTCTAAGCCCATCAAATATTTATTCCATGTTTTATGAATGCAATATAATGTAAATAGGTATATATTACTCCTCCCTTCCATTTTTAAACAGTTTAATGAAACAATTACTAGTTCTGAAGAATGTTAAGAGCATTCATAAACCCAAGAAGTATTTAGCAGCATTGAAACATTCAAGCAAATGTGGCAAACATTTTTTCCTTGTAGTTTAGCTCCTCTTAAATTTGATAGTGTCCTGATGGAAGTTCATAGCTATTAATAGATGATGCGCCTCATATCTTATTCTACATGTCTACTGTAGTGGGAAATAGTTGCCTTAAACTCTCATTTCTTTAGTCTTATGTAGTAAATGCATGTCCTCATATATCCATTCTTTACAATTCATTCCAGAATTCCAGAGCAATATAGAATAGAATGCTCCATCAATTTATTTTTCTAGATGTGGCTGGAGATGTTAGTATATAGTTATTGTTTCAACATGAATTATTCTCTTTATTTCCAGTGGCCCTTACGATATCTGAGCATATCTTTTATATTTTTGTCCTTTCATAAACAGCTACTGTCCTTTTTGAAAGCAATGAAACATCATCTATTTTTCCTTAATTCTTTTTCAAAGCAAAACAATCATTTAAAAAAAAATCAAGATGCTGGTGAGCATAGGTCCAGTTGAGCCTGAAAGGAAGGTCAAATGTGATATGTTATTTGTGACATTGAGCCTAAGGCTGTAATGGCGAACCTAGGGTCATATTTCTGGACACGTGAGCCACCACCCATTGCTCTTCCGGGTTCCGGTGCCCCAGCCAGCTGGTCTTCACACATGCAGGAGCACTGGAAACCAGAAGAGCAGCCGCCCGCTGTGCATGAATGTGCCGGGAAGATGATCTTCCGGTTTCCAGTGCGAATTACGCACGGGCCACCTGGTCTTTCAGTTTCTGGTGCACATGCGCATGTGAAGAATGTGACCAGCTGGCTGGCATACCGGAACCCAGAAGAGCAGTGGGTGGCGGCTCGTGTGCCTAAAGACACGGAGTGGGGCTTCCCTCCCTCCCCGCCTGGAGGGCTTCTTGCGTGGCCCCATCCCTACAGCCCATGACACTGATGCATTCTGAGGTCCAGACTGCCTGGCACCTCAGAAGAGCAGCAGCAGCAGTGGCAGCTGCAGGGTGAGGGATAGGAGTGACTGGCCGACCCCTGCAGCCGCTCCCCCGCCGGCGAGCCGGGCCCTTGGTAGCGTCTCCATGCTTGAGGAGCTGTGAACTCCTTTGACCCTCCTGGGGCCTCTTGCCTCCCCGACAGTGGCTCCTCAGCCTCTAGCATCCCAATCAGAAGTGACAGCGTGAGAACCACTGCCACCCTCTCGACCCCGGCGGTGGCAGGAGCACCAGGTAGGGCGACTGGGCCTTGAGTTTGACACCCCTGATTTATTCCTTCTTTGTGGACCAAGTGCAATTTAGCTCAGGATTTCATGGCTTCTCCCATGTCTTCAGTGTTTAATTCATATAGAAGGCTTTTGACTTGATATCTCCGAGCAATCTGATGTGATGGAGACAGGAACATTGTAAACAGCTGGTTATCATGAACAGGTCACTTTCTGGTAACTATAGATTTGCTGGCATCACCAAATACAACATGGAGACCAAACCCATTATGATGGTCCATCTTTAGATACCGGATACTTGGTTTGGAATCCTCCTCTCTGTGTAAGCTTTTCACATCATTAATAAGTCATTCTGAGCATAAAGTTCAGAATAAGTTCTCTTGCTGAATTACAGTGTCCAGTTACATTAAGCATTACCTTGTATGAACTGGAATACTGCTTAATAAACAGGGATATTCTACTCTCAAATGAAACACATTAGTAGAATCAATATTCCATTAGCAATAAAGACTCCATCTATAATACATCATTATGATAAATTATTTCCCATCAGTGCTCCTTCGCAGTTCATATTATTGGATACATCATCTCCATGCACAAATTGTTTCTTTTATGGTGCAGAGTAGAGGCAGAATCATCTGATCTCATTTTCCATCACTATCCTTCTATTGTTACAAAAGGGCTAAGGTTGGAATAACAAAAGGTCACCCTGTTTGGTATTGTCCATGGTAATTACCCACAGTGCTATTTCCAGTGGTTGTGTGGAGCAGGGATGGGGTGTGGCTCGATGCAAACAAAGAGATGGAGCCCAGATCTCTTTTGATAAAGAGATACATTTATTCAACTGAACAAAAGTGGATCCTCCCATAAGATTGGAAGAACCCCAAATGCAACTGGAAGCAAGTGTATATAGATTTCTTACTTTTGCTTGGTTACGTAAGTAGTCAGCACACAGTAGATAAGGTATAAATTTATAAAAAATACTCATGTACGTATGCCTTCTGTGGTTTCAATAACATGTTTAACCCACAGTCTTGTGGTTTCTTATGAAACTTTCCACAACTCTAAAGTCTGGCTAAGGCCTGATCTTTAGTTCTGTCATTTCAACATGAGAACCTTTTGATCAATTGTCAGAATGATCAGAATCCTGATCCACAGTTCTGGAAAGTTCCGTGATTTGAGATAGATCAATGATAGATTGATGATAGATAGATAGATAGATAGATAGATAGATAGATAAATAGATAGATAGATAGATCGATCCAATAGATAGATAGATATTAATCAAATTTATATGGTTGCCCATCTCGCTGAAAATGATTGTGGACAGTGTACAACAATCCAATAAAAGTCAGCTGGGTGACTTAGGCCAGTCACACCTCACAGAGTTCTTGTTGTGGGGAAAAATAGGAGGAGGAAGGTATATGTTTGCCGCCTTGAGTTATTTGTAAAAGTAATAAAGGCGGGATACAAAAAAACAAATCAATAAAATAAAGCCAGCTGGGTGATCTTGTACCCATCACTCTCTTTCAGCCCAACTCATCTCACGACGTTGTTGATGTGAGGGAAAAAGGAGGAGGATGGATTATTAACAATGTTTGTCACTTTGAGTTATCTGTGGGGATTGCTACAGCACATTGCCGTTGATTGCCGCCTCTGCATGTTACGTTTTTTGCTTCTGCGCATTGCGTTTTTAGCCTCTGCATACCCTGTTTTTGGCCTCTGCGTGTTGCATTTTTGGCCAGTTCCAGGCAGCAGGGATCGAAACGTCTTAACCACCTGTACATCAGTTACCTCACCGTTATAGTTCTCATAAACGCCCCCTCTCCCAGTGAAAAATGGAAATGATTAGAAGGACTGAACAAAAGGAGGAAAAAATAGACAAGGTCATTGAGCAGGAACAATCTGATAAAATGTGGTGGCATTTGGACATGCAGTACAAGAATGCAGTCGTTTGAATGAAAGCTTCATCTCAAGATCATCTTCAGCACTAAGAGCTACAGTCCAATGATCATTATCCCAATTAGCAGGTGGAAAGAGGTCTTCAGATGGTTGCATTGGATGCAAGTCTGGATGCCAGCAACTGTGACCATGGTGTGTGTGATAAGAAGAATGAAATAGGGAGCCTTCCACTTCTCAGAAAGCACATTGTCAGTAGCCCAGTAGTCTACTAATGCCCAGTCTCCAGGGAAGAATGAATGTTACTGGATAATCTAAACCTGAAGGTTAGACAGTCTGAACAGCTTCAAAAATAGAAGAGACATTGTTAGGCAGAGAATAAATGTATTGCAGAAGAACACGGTCTCTATTCTGGAAAGTAGGAAGAGAAGTGTTCTGACCCAGCTCCCCAAATATCCAGATAAGCAGGGATCAACACCAGACAAACAGTCAAGCAGAAAACAATTCCCTAATCAAGGAACTACCCCAAAATCCCCCCAAAATATTGGAAGGAATATCCATCTAGTTCAATTCCAAGCTGGGAGAAAGATGCTGGAAACAACAGGGAGGCTGGAGGCTGATTGGAAAGAAGGTCCATTTATTGGTAAACAGAGCCACCAGGGTTGGTGGTTCTGGATCAGCTGAACAATTAGCTAGATGAGTGCCAGGATTTTTATACTGGTTCTGAAATGCTGGTGGGGGCGGTGTGTGTGTTGTGCAATGTTTGAAATGCCCTTAGGAAAGCTCTGTACCTTCTGCTAAACGGTAGTGGGTTAATCTTACTATGTCCTAAATGGTCATGTCTTGTTCTTCTTAATCCGGGAGTTGAAGGGTCTTTTGTTTTGTAGATAGGCTGGCCCAATCTTTCTTAATGGGCACAAAATATCTGCTGGGGTGGGCTATTAAGAAAGACTGGGGGCTGATATCTGCTTCTAAAGACATGTTTCTTCTTTAGGGAAATATAATATTCTGCCTTTTTTAATATTTCCCAAAATATTTCATTCTTCTGGGGGGGGGTATTTCCAAAATTCCCCCCTTTTTGCCATAATAAGTGTAAGTGGCACGCTCACTTTTCCTGGCAAAAGATTAAGAATTTATTAAACTGTTAATGAAAAGGAGAAGGCTTTGATAGAGGCAGCAGAAAAGGATTCCTATGATGATTGTGGCAGTGGGCCCCAAAAGGAGAGCTTTCAACCCATGATGGTCTAGCAGCCAGGGCAAAAGTCCTGGAAAGAAATTTACAGTATCTAATGTTCTGTGCCAATTCTTTTTAAATGTTTGATGCCACTTTCTGTGAAATCAGGTGTGAAGAAAGCACATGTCCCAAAATTCTTCACAGCCACAATCTCTTTTCTACTACCTCTTCAGTGTGGGCAGGTTAATTGCCTGAGAGGCATGCCCCCCTCCCCCATGGAATTGGCAAGGAGGTATGACTGCTTGGGCCTTAGTGCCACAGGGCAAGAACTAGCCTAGGGGAAGCTTTGTGTAGAGGTAGGTGAAGGGGATAGCCTCAGTCTGATTCTGAATGGTGTGTGTGTGTGTATGTGTGTGAGCATGTGTGTGTGCAGCTACTTCTACAAGACAGGCAATACAAACACCCTGGACAAATTTCCCTCCCACCAGATGGACGTTGCTGTGCCAACCACTCCCAAATGTCATCCCTCTATGAATCCATTCAACTGACCAATTACATCAAGATAAATGAGGAAAGAAAAAAACTTTACAAAGAGTTCCCCCCCTCCCCCCCAAGTCTTTCCCACTGTCTTCTGACACTTTGAAGAGAGTTGTTCAGGCTCCACTTGTCCATCTCAGGGTCTTTTCTTTCAAGTCTGCTGGGTGGCGTTAGGCTTGGCTTGGTGGTAAGGCTGGTCAGTCAGGCTTGGAAAGCTCTGTTCCACTCTGATTGCAGTAATGACTCTTTTGCTAACTGGATCCAGATTCAATTCCCTTGGTTCGAATGGGACAGGGGGTCTCTTCTGGAGGCAGCATCTGGATCAGTGTGCTCCGTTTCCAAAGGTTACAGAGTTGTCTGTGCAGGGCTGAAAGATATAAGGCCAAGACCACCTCCCCCCTTTGTGGGTGACTCCCAGGAAAGGCATTGTTGGGAGGATAAGAGATGGAGAGGGGGAGTGGGGGTGGATAGATAGCTTGCAGGCAGAGTTTGAAAAAACATTAAAAAACAGATGTTAGACAGATAAAACCCACTTGAACTGTATATATTTCCCAAAAATATTTCATTCTTCTGGGGTGAGAGTCTTCCCACAAAACAAACAAACGAACAAACAAATACAAAACTCCCTACCAAAACAAACTTCCTACCAAAGTTACTGTATATAAATATGGAGCAAACCCTGATGTTGCTTCCTTAGGTAATGGAAGCATATGCAAGCAAACAACCAATCTTGAAGAGGACCTAAAACTTATGAAATCATTTAATATTAATGCATTTTCTTGCTTCTATAAAAATATTGGGGGTGATCCCTCTCAGAGTTACTACTGTTGAGCCAGGTACTGCCTGTTCTGTATCTGTGCATTTGTTTTTTCCTGCCTAAGTGCAGGACCGTTACTTTTTCCACCAATGAACTGCATCCTGTTGGATAGGATCCAACACTAAAGCTTGTTAAGATCCTTCTGACTCCTGAGTTTGTCTTCCAAAGTGTTAGCAATGCTATGGAGCTTGGTGTCATCTACAAATTTGATAAGTGCCTCTTTTATCCCCTCATCTAAATCATTTATGAAGCTGTGGAAGAGCCCAAGACTGAACCTTGAGATATCCAGCTGCATGCTTCTCTCCACCTAGTTGTAGCTTCATTAAAGACCACATGCCAACTGCAAATCCATCTGGTGGTAGTACTTCTATCCCACATTGTTTATCTTACCAAGAAGTAGACTGTGGTCTACTTTTATCAAGTGCCTTACTATAGTCTATTACACTCACAGCATTTCCTTGATCCACTAATTTAGTCATTTTATCAAAGAAAGTAATAAGTTTTGTTTGGTAAGACCTGCTTTTAACAAACTCATACAGGCTTTTAGTAATCACCTTGTTCACTGGTAAGTGCTCACAAATCTGCTACTTGATTATCTTTTCCAGAATTGATATCAGGCTGATTGATCTGTAGTTTCCTGGATCCATTTCCCCTCTTTTTGAAGATTGGAACCACATCAGCTCTTTTCCAGTCTTCTGGCAGTTCCCCATGCTCCAGGACCTCTGAAAGATTTCACTCAGTAGTTCCGAGATCACATCTGCCACATCACTTCAGAACAATGTAATGTAAATGGTTTGTTCTGGTGATTTGAATTCATCTAAAGTAGAGAGATGATCTCTTATCAAATTTTATCTATTTTGACCTATTTTCCTACTGTTTCCTGCAGTGATGCTTTTGAGAGATTGGACTATTTTTTTCTTATGTATAATCTAATCCTTACTCTAACATAACAACCTATATTAATGGCCATTTGCAGAGCCTTGCGGAGACATGACTGCAATTTATGACAGTTTTGCTGGAAACTGGTATTTACTCCTGGTTTACTGTGAAGGAGGATAAAACTCTGGTTCAGATCAAGAGCCAAATATTAAAGGCCCAAAACTTTGGTCAAGGCTACAGTTCCTCCCCTGCCTGGAAGGAGATGCTGAATTGACAGTTTGTATTTTTATCTGTAAAAGTGCAGACTGACCCAGACAGATGCATCCCGTTGTTCACTTCTGCATTCTAAATGTCATGTATAACATATGTTAGCATGGGCGAAGCTTTACCATATATTCATGTGACTCCCTTTATTCTTCCTTATCTTACTGAACGTCTGGAATAGGCGTCTTTCAGTTCCCCTAATACCATATATGACCAAATGTACCACCCTTCCTCTGTATACGCAACTTGAGGTATAAATATATGCTTTTGTAAACCCTTCGGAGTTCAAAAAAAAACTCATACTGAACAATATGTTTGCTTAACCACCCTAGTCTCTGCTTTAAGATCACCGTGTTTGCTTTAAGACCACATTTGCTTAATAATTGTTGCACAAAAAAATCATAAAATAGGTTCGGTCATGTGATGTCCTGCTTTATGACTGTCACAACTTATGGCTCTAATTACAAGGCTCAATTATGGTTATAAGCAGGGGTGGGTTCTACTTACCTTTACTACCAGTTCGCAACGGGATTGCGCGCTTGCTTCACTTGCGTGCATGCCTAGCTTCTGCGAATGCGCAGATCAGTAATGACAACATCCGGGGCTGTGGGTGGGGCCTCCTGCCGGTTTTACTACAGTTCTTGCGAACCGGTCCAAACCAGGGGCAACCTACCACTGGTTATAAGTCAAGGACTGTCTACTGCTTGGAAATAGTCAATAAAACCATTTAAAAATCTGCTACAAATTATGTCCTATAGGCTATTTCCCTTTTACTTCTTACAATTTTTCCCATCCCAAACTGAAAATAGATGGTAATTATTAGGAAGCTGATTCATATAGATCAAACCGATTTAATTAGAAATAGAAATTTGACTGATTGAAACGTCTATATAGATTGGGAGTTTTGAATAATACTTAAGAAATTTCAATTTGACCTTGCATTTTTAAATAGGAGAGTGGTGTTGGATAATTTTCCTTGTATGTTTACAATAAGTATAAATTGAATATCGATGAAATATTGTAAAGGCAGTAGTATTGTCATTCTATAAAAGGTGGATCCTGCCATTAGTAACAAACAATCACATAGTAAAGCCTATGTAGAAGTATTCATATAGCTTATGCATAGAAAAGCATAAATAATACATATTATGTATGGAAAAGATAAAATGCCCATTAATGCCTATCCGTTTTAACTCTTGATAAGGAGACATCTGTTTTGATGATAAATCAGGAAGCTTCTGGTTTAACTCTAGATAAGGAAACATTTGTCTGTAAGTGTCAGAGTACACACAGTGTGACTATTTTGAGGCAACTCAGGAACAAAACCCAGTAAACATAGGTTTGTCTTTCAAATAGTGGTTTACCCACAAGGAATATATACATAAATGTACTAGGCCAAGTTAGGCAATCAATCATCAACTATAGCACAGAAGCACACACTGAGAGACAAAATGCCCTGACTGGGCCTCTCTTATAAAACAGTCCCTTAAAGTGATAACAGTTGAATAACCCTGCTGACTCATTCTCATTGCATCATCATTTCAGTACTACAGTCTTACAGCAGCTGTTCAGCTATTAAATCATTACCTTAACAGTAATAAATTAGCACATTCCATTCTAAAGGCATTCCATTTTCAACGGTTCACCAATAATGGGGATATATGGATTCCTTAAAAGCTTTTACAATCTCATTCTGATATCTTTTACTGTCTACAATTATTTCATGCTGGTATTTTTGCTTATAGTTAATGGATACTTAGTTTTCCAAGCAGAACTATATATTTCCATTTATTTCTTTTTTCTCTGGGAGAGAGTGGTGGTCAGGAATGCCTGGTGTGCTGTGGTCCATAAGGTCATGAAGAGTTGGACTGAACAGCAACAAAAATTCATTTTCATGGAATAAAGACTTTCAATTGAACAGAAACTTCTGTGCTTTTGTGAATGTGTGATCCTAGGTATGGGAGATGGCAACCAGTCAAATGGAACCTTCTAAAACAGGGCTGCCAAACATGCAGCCTGCGGGCTGGATGTGTCATGCGCTGGCCACGGCCACGCCCAGTTTAGCAAAGGGGAAAAGGTCATGATATGTCACATGACACCGCCGTGATACCCTGAGTTTGACACCCCTATTCTAAAACATGAAAAAAGGTTGCCGGAATTGGGTATAGCTAGTCTAGTGAAAAGAAGGACTAAGGCTGGCATGATAGAAATGTTCCAATATTTGAGGGGCTGCCTCGAAGAAGAAGGAGTCAACCTATTTTCAAAGCATTAGAAGGCAAGACATGAAGCAATGGATAGAAACTAATCAATGACAGAAGCAACCTAGAACTAAGGAGAAATTTCCTGACAGTGAGAACAATCAACCAGTGGAGCTGCTTGCCTTCAGAAATTGTGGTTGCTTCATTACCAAAGGTTTTTAAGAAGAGATTGGACAGCCATTTTCCTGAAATGATATAGGGTCACATGCTTGAGGAGAGGGTGCTGTCCAGAAGGTCACTTCCAACTCTGATGTTCTGAAGTTTTTTACTCTAGCCTATCTACAAGCTGAGGAAGTTTTAGGCCTTCTACTATTGGATTATGTTTACAACAAGGAAAGGAAGATCTGTATCTTATATAATAATGACGCTTCCTGTCAGTAACTGGCTCCTGAATAGACAAATGAGTGTGTCATGTAAGAACAGAAGACACATTTTTTTCCTTTTCCTAGTAGAAAAATGCATGTAGAGGAAGGGTAAAATGCCTGTTCGTGTTTTTGCTGTAGATAAGAGACTCTGCTAACAATAAATAAGGAAGTTTGGTGTAATTTTGAGGTTAGAAAACATTTAAACAGGATACCCAGAACAATGTCCATGCTAAGAGAAACAGGATATGCAGACCAAGTGTTCATGCTGATAGAACAAAAAGTATTGAGATAAGCAATGCATTCTGATTGGCTAAATTTTTACTAAAAGATATAAAAGAATGGGGGAAGCTATTTCTTGGAGCAGCCTCCAACTCAAAGAAACTTCATGCAGTGGTGGGTTGCTCCTGGTTCAGTCTAGTTCTATAGAACCGGTAGTAAACCAGTGGGAGGCTCTGCCCACCCACCACATCGGATGATCCGCGCATGCGCAGAAGCATGTGTGCCTACTCCCGTTGCGAACCTGTAGTAAAGATAAGTAGAACCCACCACTGACTTCGGGTGAATAAATATATTTAGACTCTCCACTGATTGTCTGTTGATTCTATTAGATTCCCAGCTTTGGAATGAACAGAGAAAAGAATAGAATCTCATCCTTCTGATACAAGTATAAAGTCTATAGCTGTGATGGCGAACCTATGGCACGCGTGCCACCTGCACGCGAGCTCAGCTCCGGTGGGACCGGAAGTTGTCAAACGGCTCATTTTTGGCCTCCGGAGGACCTCCGGGGGGATGGGGAAGGCCATTTTTGCTCTCCCCAGACTCCTAGAGAGGCCCTGGAGCCAGGTGAGAAAGAAAAAAGGGCCTACCAGGCCATTGCATGCCAGAGCAGGGGGAGGGGGTCACGCACGCATGTGTGGGGCGGGGCACATAGAATTATGGGTGTGGTCACATGTGTGTGCAACCCCCCCCTTCCTGGCACATGATGGCAAAAAGGTTAGCCATCACTAGCCTGTAGGAACTTTTTAAAATCTGCTTTCTTTTGATGAGAAACTTTTCTGTTTTATAATTATTCAGTCAACAATGTCTGGGTATTGAACAGATGATGTCATTCATTCTAAACCATTCATATTGTGGGACTCTCTTTGTTCATGCTGAAAGTCTTATCCATATGCAAATAACCAAGATGTTTATGCTTTATAACGGTTTCATCTTAATTACCTTTTTTTGCTTCTTGTTCAATTGTTAGTTTTACTGTGGTTTTATGTGCTGTACATTAGAATAAAATGTATTATTTTTATTGGTTTTATTGAGCGTTTATGGTGTCGCTTTTCATTTGTTTTCATTTGTATTTTATAAAATCAATGACAGAACTTTGTTTAGATAATAAACAATGCCATAAAGTTATATTTAATTTTATGATCATAATTAATCAATCATGAAATAAAATGCAGCTCATCAGTATTTTGTGTCGCTGGATAGCCAGATTGTCTCAACCATTTGGGACAACGATGACTTAGATGACAGAGAATCACCATAGACATATAACCTGATATTTTGCTGGATAAACAATTAATATTTTTTTTTAAATTTAAAATGGCATGTGTTGTTTTAAAATTAACATCCAGCCTGCTTGCTGACATTGGATATTTTAGCAGTCCTTATCTCAGGGGTGTCAAACCCAAGGCCTGCGGGCCAGATCTGGCCCACGGGGCCGACCTGGAAACAGTGAAGGACCGGCCCGCAATGTCTCTGCCAGCAAAAACGGAGCTCGGGAGGGCCACATGCAGCCCCCCCCCCAGCTCCATTTTCACTGGCAGATGATTGCAGGAGGTTGTCGCAGCCGGAAATGGAGCATGGGACCCCTTTTTCTCTGGCAGAGCGCTTGGCCACCACAGGCGCCCCCAACATAAGTGATGTTGAGCTGGCTGCACCTACCCTGGCCACACCCACCTCAGCTCCTTGAGGTCAAACACAACTCTGATGCGGCCCTCAATGAAATCGAGTTTGACACCCTGTCTTATTGGAATCTCGTTGCTGTATGTGCTTTAAAGTTTGGGGGTTGAATTCCAAGATTCTAGGTGGATCATACCAATGAAGTCAGTGATTAGGATTTGTTGCTTCTCTGTAGACCTTGATGGCAGAAAAAGGTTTCAAATTCCTAGTGTAATTTAAGCAGAAGCAACATACAAGATTAACTTGTTATTGTTAGCAACAAAGCACAAGGCTAAATGCAAGAGACCACTTGAGACAGAATGATGAAGTTGTGGCCCTGTGAATTTTTATTGTTAGTTCTTACATCCAGTTGATATGGCCAGTCACGGAAGTAAGAGTTGCGGCGGTGGCACAGTGGTTAGAGTGCAGTACTGCAAGCTACTTCTGCTGACTGCCAGCTGCCTGCAATTTGGCAGTTCACATCTCACCAGGCTCAAGGTTGACTCAGCCTTCCATCCTTCTGAGGTTGGTAAAATGAGGAACCAGATTGTTGGGGGCAATATCCTGACTCTGTAAACCGCTTAAAGAGGGCTATAAAGCACTGTGAAGCGGTATATTAGTCTAAGTTCTATTATTGCCCAAATTTAAAGCGGTATATTAGTCTAAGTTCTATTACTGCCCAAATTTAAAGGAATTTGGTCAATGAAACTGTTGCTAATATTCAGCATATTTTTTTCCGTAATAGCTCCCACAGTTTATGAATACATTATCTACTTTCTTTTAAAATAGTCAACATGAGTCTAAGGCAGGGGTGTCAAACTCACGCCGTCATGACGGCGTCATGTGACGTATCAGGACTTTCCCCCTCTTTGCTAAACTGGCCGTGGGCATGGCCGCATATGATGCATTCAGCCCATGGGCCAGGACTTTGACAGCCCTGGTCTAAGGAGTAAAGATAGTCCTTGACTACAACCATTCCATGTTACAACTGAGTAAAAAGTGACTTACGACTAATCCTTGCACTTATGACTACCAGCATCCCCATATGATCAACAATTCGGATGCTTGGCAATTGGCATGTATTTATGACAGTTGCAGAGTTCCAGGCTTTCCTGATCTTTATTTGAGACCTTACCAGTTGGCTTCCAACAAGCAACGCCAATGGAGGCAGCCACATTGTCTTAATGACCTTATGATTCATTTAACCACAGTGATTCACATAAGAATGGTGGCAAAAAAAAAAGGCTATAAAATCAGGTGCCGCTCACTTAACAACTTCATTGCTTAGCAACAGAAACTCATAAATCAAGGACTACCAGTTTGCTTGTAGGTTTACTTATTTATTTAACAGGCTTTTATTTTAACCTTGCAGGCATTTGGACACTCATTCTCAGTCCACCGTAAAGTAGCTGAAGATGGTGAGACCAGGGAAGAGACGCTCCTTCAGGAGTCGGCATCCAAGGAAGCTTATTACCTTGGGAAGATTTTGGAAATGCAGAACGAGCTGAAGCAAAGTAGAACTGTGGTTACCAACGTTCAAGCAGAGAATGAACGACTGACAGCAATTTTGCAGGACTTGAAAGAGGTAAATCAGGTTAAGAACATGTGACAAGGGAAACAGATTTTAATTTAATGTAATTTGGAAATACATGATTGAAAGATAGGATCAGTGGTGGGCTGTTACCGGTTCAGACCGGTTCTAGCGAACTGGTAGTTCCGATAATCAGGTGGCTCTGCCCACCCACCCCTGCCCTATCCTGTCCTATATTTCCTTCTTTCTGGCTCAGCTGATTCGCGCGGCACAGCTGATTTCTGTACCTCCGCTGTTCTGTACGCTGTACTGGGGCTGCCATAGAAGGTAAGCAGCTGAGCTTCAAATTGCTGTATTTTGAACATAATGTGCATGCACGTTAGGCATATGAGTGCATTAGACATGGGTGCATGTTAGGCGTGCATGCGTGTGAAGCGTGCGTGCATGCATGAGTGAAGCACGCCATCATAGAACCAGTTGTTAAACCAGTTGCAGCCCACCACTGGATAGGATGCAGACATTGTCTGAACTGGATTTACTCACATATTCTTGTTTCTCAAAAAGAAGCTACAGCTTGACATAGTGACCATTGAAAATTACAATGGATCCCCTCAAAATATACTTATAACCCAGTTCCAAGGCCTGATGGCCACCTACAGTCATGTGACTGTATTTTGGTCCCTTGTCATGTGGCCTGCATTTATAGTTAGACACATCCTATGGTCACAGGATAACGATTTATGATGTTTTTGCAGAAGCTTGGTGTTTTATGGTAAAAAATGCACCATAGCAAACAAGGGATTTGTAGAAGACCATGGATTTCGTTAACAGATGTAGTGATTTGATTAATGATTCTGCAATAAAGGTCAAAAAATTGTAATCAAGTAATTTCAATGCTGCTTGTAATTTTTCCTATACATAAATGTTTCCATATGTGAGATTAAACACCAGAAAAATATATATACTCACTAATTCGATAGACAACTCTGATGTACAGACAAAGAGAATTTATTGGAATGTGTTTGCAAAGGCAGGCCTCCACATCTCTTCCGAAGTTGGACTGAGATCGTGAAGCATGCTTTTCAAAGTTTCAAACAATACTTTTATACCTTTCCCTCCAGTATACATCATACCTCCTTTCCCCCAGTTCCTGCCTGTTTCCTTTTGGTTATGGCTTCTTTTATTTACTGATTACCAATTTCCTGTGTTCTGCAGTGATTGGTTTTGCTAATTTACAATAGGATGGATCTTATTTCTCTCACCTTTTGTGGGTGAGCTTTCTTGAATATTTTGGTCAAGCTGACACATAATAATTAACCTTTTTCCGTTTGTGGCTTTTCCTTTGCCTTGTTACCGAGGCTTTGCAATAGAGCCTTTATAATTTCTTTTATGCGATTAATACATTCAATAAAAGAGTAATTTTTTATCTTTTCTTAAACATACGTAATCATGTTTCAAACATCCCTTATTGTCTTCTTCTTGTCACACAGATAATTTTGCTTTTAAATCTACAGACAATAAACTGGAGAAGGACCCGAAACTAATTAATTTCTTGCTTTTAAATAACCTAATTTTTCATTGTACATAAAATGAATGGGTCAGATAAGCTAAAGTTGTCCAAAGGAGCCAGGTTTAATTAATTATTTTAAAATGATGTTAATGTGAATAAAGTAGGAATCATACAGGGTCAGTTAAAGGACGCTCTCTATTCACATTATTATAAGGGAGAAATATGCTTGTTTGGAGATTAAATTAAAAATCAGCTAAATCCCGTTATTGGTAATATATCTTCTGATGAGACCTAGCTGTCATGGAAGGACAGCCATATGGAAAACATCTGAGGGGCCTCACTGTCAATTACACGAGGACATGTATGTTACAAAGAGTTACTTATTACCTAAGGACAGTAATAAATCTCCCATATTAGTTATTACAGAACTAAGGAAGGTTGTCTAGCTAAAGATAATCTTATAAACTAGAAAATAATGGTTTAGTAATTAGGAAGTGTCAATTATCATATAACAAATGTATGTTAACCATATATAGAAAAATGCATGAGCTCACCAAACCCTTTGTCTTGGAAACATATATAAGCAGTTATATCAGAGCTTTCAGGGGTTCAGAATTTCAGGTACAAATCTGGTTCTGAACTTGCGCAATAAACTGTATCTGGCTGACCCAGGAATGTTTTTCAGTCTTTCATTCCATAACAGATAAGCTAAAGTTGTCCAAAGGAGCCAGGTTTAATTAATTATTTTAAAATGATGTGAAGGCTGAAGTACCCAGTTTGGACAAAATGAGAACTTCTGGTGTGATTAAACTGTAAAGTAAATTCTTCAATCTTTTTTTTCCAATCTTTGCCTAGAGGTTTCTTGGTATTTTTCCATAACAGTAAATCATGTTTAAACCAGGCAATTAAGAATGCCTCTAACTGATAAGATTATAAGAATTCCTCTGGCCTGGCCCACAAAAGACAACATTTCAGGTTACACACAAAGCAACTGTATTTTTTGAGGAAGGTTAAAAATACAGAGAGGAAAGTGATATCTCCCTTGCTCCATGGCGGCTGGTACCGACAGCATACTGCTATCAATTTGGACATCACATCCTGTCATTAAACTGTCTAGCCACTTGGATTTATCTAGTTCTCTTTTAAAA
Organism: Masticophis lateralis; assembly: GCA_030761175.1. Classification (NCBI taxonomy): domain Eukaryota; kingdom Metazoa; phylum Chordata; class Lepidosauria; order Squamata; family Colubridae; genus Masticophis; species Masticophis lateralis. The sequence continues at coordinate 19,101,707 of JAUDYJ010000006.1, forward strand.
CCATTTAAATTTATGACCAGCAGCATTTCTGCTGGCAGCAAATTCCACAGTTAACTATGTGTAGTATTTCTTTTATTCATCCCGAATCTCTCCATATGTGTTAATTGATGGTTTTGAGTTCCAACATTATATGAGACATACATTTCTGTTTAGTCACATATCTGTATTATGCATGGTTTTATCAGTGAAAAGACATTATTCAGTGATCTTTTGTGGAAGAAAGAAAAATAGTGTCAAGCCTGAATTTGATTGGGGTGTGGGATTGTTTGTATCCTTGGGCATCCTAGCATGAATTCAGTTTGACACAGCTTGGAACTAGAGGGGGATGGAGCCTTCAGTCAAAACATCATTCCTAGCTGATGAGTCAACCATATTCCACCTCTGGCTGAGAGATGTCGCTGAGCAACCAGCTCCTATCTTGGTTGGACAATGTGACAGTTGCTTTGGAAATTTGAGAAACTGAAACTTATATCGGAGCGAAAAGCCTGGGAACTTTAGTACTGGCTTTTCACCAGTAGCACCATGATGGTGTATCTAAATAAATTTGGTCTTTGAGGAGAAGCAATGCCTTGGAGTTCGATTTGGGATGGGTGCATTACTTGGAGCCTGACAAACAGTAGTTGGTAATCATGGAAAAATACAAATAAAAGCATGTTGAAGAAATTGTCCAACATTTTTTGTTAATTAGATGTTAATCATCCAATTAAAATACCTTATTGGGGCTTAAAAGTAAGAAACATCTCAATTCTAATAAAATAACCCGCACCAATTTTATAAGGATTTCTATTTATCTTCTGATAATCTTATCTGCATGCAGCAGATTTGGCCTCATGTCCTAATTACACCCAGAGTAGGCTACAGCAGGGGTCCCCAATCTCTGGGCTGTGGCTGTGAGCAGTTTGCAACTGGGCTGTGAAAACAGCCAGCAAGCACATGCGCGTACACGCACATTTTCACTTCCGCAAGCAGTGAGCGAGCCCGTGTGTGCATGCTCCATTTGTGGGAGCAGCAGATGCACATTCACACCACTTGTGCAAATGGAGCCCTGCATGCGTGCCTTTGCTGACCACTTGCACGAACCATCCCTCCCGCCCCCCCCCCCCCGCTAGCCCACAAAGCCAGAAATGTTGGGGAACTCTTAAGCTATAGTACCGAATCTTTGTTTAAAAGGCTTCCTACTAGGTTAAGTTTCAGATGTTCCAACCACTTACAAAATGTCAGTTATAAAATAGGTGAAGGAAATGTTACACCTATTTATTGCTCGGTTGAGTCACTGCCCTATCATCTCAAAACTACATTCAAAATATTCAGTTTTAAAACTCTCGATTAAGTAACCACTAAATTATTTGAATGAGCACCTATGATTAAGGCATCGGGATAGAAACTGGAAGACAGGGAGTTCTAGTCTCATCTTAGGCACAAAGCCAACTGGGGGATCTCAGGCTAGTCGCTTTCTCTCACTCCTAGGAAGGAGGCATTGGCAAACCACTTCTGAAAAATCTTGCCAAAAACCTTCAGGGACTTATCCAGGCAGCTTCCAAGAATTGGACAACTGAACAGAGGATAAAAGTACAAATGTGGCTATTTCATCTAGCCGCCCTAGACTGATGGGGTTTTTAATAGAACTTGATGGGGTTTTATTGGATTTTTGTCAACTTTATCATGGACTTTGTTTTTAACGGTTTGTTTGCTTTGTTTATTGTTGTGAGCCGCCCTGAGTCCTGTGGAGATAGGGTGGCATATAAGTCCAATTAAATAAATAAATAAAAAAAAGTACAAACTGCACTGTTAGTGAACTATTACAAATTTATGAAAGTAACTTTACTTGCTTGCATTGATAACATACAATGACATATGAAGTTCATAACATTTTTAGTGATGACCTTTGTCTTCTGGAATTTTCTCTGATTCTTATCACTTTCAGTTTTCAAGTTTGGCCTTTGTAGACTTTTGTTAAAGAGAATATCAGTCCATTAAGTTGATGTTGGAAGAAATATCCATCTGGTTCAGTTTTAAGCTGGGAGAAAGGCACTGGAGACAAAATGGAGGCTGGAGGCTGATTGGAAAGAGGGTACATTTATTGATGAAGCAGAAGTACATGGGTGGTTCTGGGCAGCTGACCACATGGAGTTGAGAGTGAGGGGTTTTTATAGCTTCTCTTGGGCTTTGCACTTGAACTTCCTGTCCTTGCAAACACATGTATTCTATTAACTGTTGTAGTGGTCATAGCTAGCTCTGTAGGTAGTCTGAGAAGGTTAGTTGAAGTTTGGACTCTGACACAATGTCATTGTGTCAGAGTCCACTAGCTCTGTTGCTAGTTGTTGTTGTTGGTTGCGAAGTCGTGTCCGACCCATCGTGACCCCATGGATAATGTTCCTCCAGGCCTTCCTGTCCTCTATCATCCTCTGGAGTCCATTTAAACTCATGCCTACTGCTTCAGTGACTCCATCCAGCCACCTCGTTCTCTGCCATCCCCTTCTTCTTTTCCCCTCAATCTTTCCCAGAATTAGGCTCTTCTCCAGTGAGTTCTTCCTTCTCATTAGGTGGCCAAAGTACTTGAGTTCTGCTGCTAATTGGTTAATCCTATTATGTCCTGGAGGGTCATGTCTTAATCCCTTCACCCTGGAGCTGAAGGTCTTTTGTTTTGTAGATAGGCTGGCCCAATCTTTCTCCAATGGGCACAAAAATCTGCTGGTGGGAAGGACATTGAGTTTGCTTTCTGTCTTTTAAGGAAACCATGTTTCTCCACTTTTCATCCAGGGAAATATACTATTCTGCCTTTTAATATTTCTCAAAATATTTCATTCTTCTAGGAGAGGGGTGGATGCTAACTTTCTACACTGAGTTTATTTTTTGATTTTTTTAATGGAACGTTTTAAACATTATGTTTTTATTATCACTATGCTGCTGATTTCAATATTGTGTTAACTGTATTTTTTTTTACAATCTAATTGGCTTTAGATAATTTTATTTTACAAATTAAATGATAAATTGGTTTTCCTAAATTGAAAATATAGATTTAATCTTGCCTATTCTTTTGGCTACCTTTATGTCACTTTATTGAAGAGAAAATAATCTTCTGAAAAGACATACAATGGAGATCATGCTATGCATTATAATGAATGCCTTTACTTATCTACTTGTTCCCAGGAGGTTAATTCTGAACCTTAATTCTCTTTTTGACTATAATCCCAAGCCTCATTATTAGTGCAAACAAGTTCTTGCCTCTGGTTTTCTGATTTAATGGGTTCTTCTGTGACTTGCCCTACTAGTCTTAGGAGAAAAGGAGAATATGGAAGGGAGGTGACAGTAACTTTAATTGCATTATTCTGCGCTAGGCAAGCTGTTTATTTTTAGTAATTCTCAACAGCCTTCCTGTCAGCGTTCAGAAAGGGGATACAAAGGTTATTTGGAGGTCAAACAGCAGTATGACTCTTTCATTGTAATGGTCAAACCCACTGTTAAGCTTTAGGATTGCATGTGTTTGGTTCTTTTAGCTGACCAGTGCTTTAAATGCTTTAAATATGTAGGAGCTTATCTTTAATTGCAATTTGCCTATGTGCTTCTTTAATCAAAGAAATAATACTGAATGGACATCATTGAATTGTTTTGTTAATCTTATCTTATAAATATGCATGTTCTTCCTTGAGACCAATCTATTACCGTATTTTTTGGACTATAAGATGCTCCAGACTATAAGACACACCAGCTTTTGGGGAGGAAAAAAAAATCTGCCTCTGTCTCCCAGCATCCATCCGGTATTCATCTGGCCCATTTGCCACGCTGCTGTGGCCCATCCTAGAACAGCTGATCGGCTCCGCGCCAACTCCCCTCTCCCTCCATGCCACAATATTCGCTGTATAAGACGCACAGACTTTTCCAACCACTTTTTCGGAGGGGAAAAGCATCTTAGACTCTGAAAAATACAGTACATATGTTCTTTTCAATAATATGTTAATTGTTCATTTGATTTTTATAAAATTATTATTGTTCGTTGCACAATCAGCCAGATGTTCAGACCAGATTTGGCATTTTTATCCACTTATTGAATCCTTCCCAAGGACATAGATAGGCATTATTATTATTTTTATTATACACTACAGTGTGAAATCACACTGCCAATCAATTCTTTGGCAGCTGATGTTGGCCTTCATTTTCATCAAGGTCTTCCCCAAAATCTAGAATATTATAACGTATCGGTTTGTCTGTTCGGATCCAAGTGTTGGCCCAGCCCAAAACTGTTTCTGTTACTTGGCACAGTATGCCAATCAGAGGTGGGTTTCAGCAGATTCTGACCAGTTCTGGAGAACCGGTAGCGGCACTTTTGAGTAATTTGGAGAACCGGTACTAAAAATTCTGATTGGCCCCACTCTCATCTATTCTCTTCCTCCCAAGTCCCAGAAGTCCAAATCAAATGTGCCAAAATACAGCCTGGTACAGACTTTTATACTGTTTCGAAATAAAACAATTTTATTGGTACATGTAAGCAGGTTCCTTACACAATTGCTTACTAAAATTCTACTGCCCATAATGCATGAAAGGGTGTATTTCATTAATTAAGCTCTCCATCTCTGGATATGCTTTTTAATTTGTTAATGATAAAAGTTTATCACACTTCCAGACTCATGCCCAGATATCATTAATAACAGTTTAAGCTAAATGTCACCTTACCCACATTCCTATAGGTTTGTAAAATCATATCTCCTTATCTTAACCAACAGTTCTAGCTTGTGGTTTCTACTGGTGAGCAGCTGAGTTTATCTAATCTTAACAGCTAATCTTAACAACATTTATCAAGGGCACAAATAGAATAAATAATATAGAATAGTTTTAACTGCAGTGGATTTATGACTTATTTGTAAAGGCCCTTTATAATTTGTTTATAGGTTAATAGATTCATAGGCCAGTCCCCAGTCCCTCACAAGCAGTGTGGTCTTTTGTATGGAAATGTTGTCAATATAGAGGTTTTCCAAGTGTCATTCAAGACTTTTTGGTATGGCACCCAGTGTGCTGATGACCACTGGGACCATCATTGCCAATTTATGCCATACATTTCAATTTTTAGATCTTGATACGTGGTCCCAAATTCTTTGTCTTCTATTCCTTCCAGAGTTCTTTGGATAGTGAGATGGGGGGCATATAAATTTAATAAAAATAAAATAATTGAAAATATTCTGCTATCTCCTGATGGGGGCAGTGTGGTGGTTCAGCGGTTAAGATGCTATTTTAAGATTGTATCAAACTCTGGTATGGTAAATTATAGTTTACTGAATAAAGTGTAATTGGCTGTCTTGACTCAGTGCACCAAATGCAAGCTAGGGTTTACAAACAGTCAAGGAAGGCTAGGTTCCTACTTTATACTTAGCCATTATCTTGTTGGCTTGAAAGATGGCAGCCCAGGTTCAAGACCCAAGCACCACACGATGGGTTAAGCTTCCATCCTCATGTCAGCATGCACATGCATGAAAGCATGAAAGCATGCAAATACGAGTAAATAAAAAGGTACCACTTTGGTGGGAAGGTAACAGCATTCCATGATTTCATGCTGCCGCATGACTGCAGAAATGTCTTTGGACAGCACTGGTTCAATGGCTTTGAAACAGATATGAGCACCGCCCCTAAAGTCAGCAATGACTAGTGGAGTAAAATCCATAATGGATTCCTTTTTTTTTCTATCTCCTGATATTGCCACATCAATTATCTACACTTTCTTCTCAACCACAATTAAATCTTGTGAATTATGCACCAAGACTTTATCAGTTTGTATTTGGAAATATTTCAATTATATGTTCCCACCAATTTTTCTTTACTAAAAAATAGTATTTTTCATAGTTGTTCAGTGAATCATTTTGATGACAGTGTATGATCTGCTATTTCTTCTGCTTTTTTCCACAATCTGCACTTTGAATCATTCCATGGAGGTTTTTTTTTTCCAATTCTGGTCTTCATTGCATTCGTTTGGATAGCCTGCTCTTGAGTAGCCAAAAATCAACCCTTCACTTTCTTTTTTTAATATTCCAATTGTAAAATCTTGCCAGATGTTATCTTTATTTACCTTCCCTTCAAAGTCATTATTGTTCATCACATAGTCAGCCAGCTGGCATTTTTGTACACCTATCAAGTCCTTTCCAAGGACCTGGGTTAGGCAGATGTGGATATTTGATGGTTTACAGATCTCATTACAGGATGTAAGCTATTCCAAGTAAAGCTTCCTTTTGCAATAGACTGAATTTTTCAATGACAATGATGTTCAAGTGATGCTCCAATTGTTTTGGGATTGCACCCAAAGTACCTATTATTATTATTTGAAATTAATAGAGTTGCCCAGCTCTAATATTTTAACAACATTAGTCCATGAGTTCTAAGTGAATAATAAAAATACAATATAAAATTCCAATGTAACAGTATACTCTGTAAAAAAATGTTAATGATACAAACATTATTTTAGTTGCTTAATTGTCTAAAAGTCATTTTAGAAAATCTAAGTTTAACATGTTCTCCAAAAAGTCTTAAGAGGGAGGGTCAAGGTCTTTACAGAACTCATCAAGTTAGTAGAAATTTTCTTAATGACATATTTGAACCATAGCCAGTTTTAATAACATGGTTTCAAGGAGAAAATGCATTCTTTAAATAGAAGATGAGTGACAGGTTGTTATTCCAAGAAAGCATATTACAAAATGTAAAAAAGTATTTTTAAAAAAAATAAATGCAACTTCAGGAATGTCAGAAAAAAACCATACACTAAAACTTTTATGAAAGGGATTCTTATGAAGTTTGCAATCATTCAGGAGCCTGAGTAGCGTAGGGGGCTAATGCCTCCTACTAAAGGCAGCAATTAACATCCAGCTGCCTGTAATTCTGTGAGTTCAATCCTAGCGAGGCTCAAGGTGGACTCAGCCTTCCACCCTTTCTAAGGTGGGTAAATTGAGGACCCAGTTTGTGGGAGCAATAAGCTGACTTTGTATAAAATATATACAAAAGTATGAAGGCTATTGCTTAATGCATTGTAAGCCGCCCTGAGTCTCCGGAGAAGGGCGGCATATAAATCAAATTTTAAAAAAAATTCAGACGAAAGACTATAACAGGCATGAATTACAATTGGAATAAAAAAAAAAGAATTAGAACAAATTCATAAAACTAATCCAAAGTCCACAGACAGGTTCTAAGAGAACTGAATAAACAGCAATTAGACTTATTAAAAATGGAAGAACTCCAAAAGAAGATAAAATGCATCATTTTGAGTATGCAAATCAGGAAAAAATGGTGTATCAAATTAGAAAAGAAAAGGGAAAAAGGCAGTAATGGTAATAAAGAAAGGGAACAAATTGTTATATGTGAAATTGGAAATCATGGAAAACTTGTAGAGTTAAGAAGAAAAACCAAGCACAATATTAACAAAGAAGGTTTGGATACATATATTGATGATTCAGTTTCCAAGAATTTAGTGAACAAAACAACATAAACACTAAGAAAATCCAGGAGACTAAAGAAGCAAAAAAAAAAGAAATAAAAGAAATAAAACTGACAAAACTGTAGATGCAGATGGATTGACTACCCAATATTAAAAAAAACCCATTTTGTTTCTCATCCAAGAAGCTTTTTCAGTTCTGGCTGACTGGTGGGGGAATTGAAGGTTTTATATTCTTTGCAGTCATATGATTGTTAGTTATCTGAGATTTTGAAAGAGGAGTAAAAGAGGCCATCTATGTTAAAATTGAACAGCCCTTCCACAACAGAGTTGGAGTAATACGATACTACCTATCTCCTGTTTACAAAGCAGTCTTTTCAACAGTTCCAAGAAGGCCCCACACTCATTTGCACTCTGATTCGGGTGACTCTTGGGACACGTATAACTCCCCAAGTGACCTCAATGACTCTCAGAGTGCTAATGACCAGATGACTCCAAAGAATATAAATCCTTCCATTCCCCACCAGTCAGTTAGAACTGAAGAAGCTTCTTGGATGAGAAGTGAACCAATCATGGAAACCCACATCATTATAAACCAATCATTAAAAGCAGCATTATGTATACATCATAGTATAGGCTAGGACTTTTCTCTTATTAGTAACATTCCACCTTACTTTAAAAAATCTTACCTGGATTGTTATGTATCGAATATGTATAGTTGGGGTAAGCCCTGCTAAAGTGGAACTATCCTTTAGATGACCCTAACTGTTAACTCCAACTGTTTTGGAGGAGTTTAGAACATTCATATTTGGGCGGGCTTTTTCAAGGATTATGATTGGTTAAGGCCCTGTGGGCCTAGAGTATAAATTACAGGCATTTGCCTGCTGTTCCTCAGTTCCAGTTTTGAGTCAATAAATGCTGTTGTGGCTATGCTGGTTTGCTTCTCGCCTACTGAAGCCTACTACACAATATGGATCTTGTCCATCTCCTTAATGGCCATCTCTGCCAAACCAAGCAGTTCATACCAATAGATACAAGGCATTTCCTTTTTCAATACTGTGTCTGCCTCAGGAACACATTCATGTACACACATATTATTAAATATGTCTAGTGAGTCATTCCGAACAGTTCCATAGATGGCAACGAGAGGAAAAAACCCTACATTTTACCTCATGAGCAACACGACCATCAGTTATTTTAAAATAGCAAACTAATACTTCAGCTTTTATGTTACTGATTTAAAGAACAACAATTCTACATCCAATGTAGAGAAAGCAATTTTTTTAAAGTACCAAAATGAATGCCAAGGCATTCGTTTTGGATTTTTTAAAAAAAATCAATACCATACAGAGACAACCTGGAAGACATGTTTCCACAAGTAATCAAAATAAACCTTGTTGACTGTACCTGCATCCGGTACATAGCAAGATATTGACTGTGCGTGCTGCTGAAAACAATGAATTATTATGAAGTGTGAGGGCTCAAAAAGTTAATAGATAATTTAATCTAAGTTATGGCCATAACTAATAGTCAATCAGCACATAAATAAAATTGAGCTAAATGAAGTTTAGCCTAGACTTACCGTAAAGGTATTATTGACAGGGGTGAAAATGGTGTTAAATAACCACTTGTACTAAATAAAGCCATAACTAACTGATTCCTCTTGACACAAGGGGACAAGTTATGCAGTCTGCTACAGGGGTGGGTTCTACTTACCTTTACTATCGGTTCGCAACGGAAGCGCTTGAGCATGCTTGCTTGGCTCTCACACGTGCGCTTCTGCACATGCGCAGATCACCCATGATGATGTCATGGTGGGTGAGTGGAGCCTCCCACCGGTTTTACTACCAGTTCTATAGAACCGGACTGAACCGAGAGCAACCCACCATTGGTCTGCTATCTTATGACATCAACAAGCGGTGTTTCACAAAAGAGTGTCAGCAGTGGGATCTGAGCAGGCAAACAGCATATCCTTGTCACAAAAGAGAACGCAAAAGAGTGACAAAAATGGTGGTGAGACAGAGTAATCTGGGCAAAGTAACTATTGCTGGGATCCAAAGGATTTTGTAAGCCCTGGACCCAAAAATCAGGCCTGGTAGGCACGTGTTTATAATGCATTAGCAAACACACTAATAATAGAAACGGGGGGTGGGGGTGGGAAATGAGCAACACATGGCTGGCAAGACCTTCCCTGCTGATTTGGCAGACAAAGAAGGAACAGTTGGGGAGGGACTTGCTAAACAAAAGAGTTGATGGAAGCCTCAGGCTATTTCTCAAACTGTAGACCCAATTACAACAGAAGCAAGAACAAATGCGTTAAATAATGCTTAGACAAAGAGAATTCTCTATCTAGAGTGAGCACTCTGTTTTTTTTAAAAAAATACTGCATCTTCAAGAACATAGACTATAATCAAAACATCCCCCAGGCAGTTTGAGTTGTCAGCTGACCAGAATGAACCATGAACTGCTTCTTAGTTCTAACTTTTGACAATGATTTATTGAAGTCGCAGTTGCAAGATGCAGATTTTTAAATGATTATTTCTTCGATTAAATTATCTATTAACTTTTTGAGCCCTCATACTTCATAATAATTCATTGTTTTCAGCAGCATGCAGAGTCAATATCTTGCTATGTAGTGGATACAGGTACAGTCAACAAGGTTTATTTTGATTACTTGTGGAAACATGTCTTCCAGGTTGTCTCTGTATGGTATTGATTTTTTTTAAAAAATCCAAAACGAATGCCTTGGCATTCATTTTGGTACTTTAAAAAAAATTGCTTTCTCTACATTGGATGTAGAGTTGTTGTTCTTTAAATCAGTAAAATAGAAGCTGAAGTATTAGTTTGGTATTCTAAAATAACTGATGGCCGTGTTGCTCATGAGTAAAATGTAGGGTTTTTTCCTCTCGTTGCTATCTATGGAATTGTTTGGACTCACTAGACATATTTAATAATATGTGTGTGCATGAATGTGTTCCTGAGGCAGACACAGTACTGAAAAAGGAAATGCTATACATTTATTTATTCAGAAAATTTATATGGCCACCCAACTCATTCATGGTAACTCCAAGTGGCTTACAAAAGTAAAACCCCAATATAAAAGCCAGCCCCTCTGGCAACAACAATCAAACAACAATCAAACAATTTGATGGTTGTGGGCAATGTTTTTTCCACAGGGTTGGTGTTCCTGTTGTGGCCCACCAGCTACCAGAAGAGCTGGCGGCAGACTCAGATGATGAGGAGGTTGGGGAGGAATTTGGGCTAGTTCTGGAGTCTGGGGAAGGCTCTGATGGATGCTCTGCGTTGGACGCAGAGATACAGCCAGGGCCGTCCAACATTCCCCAGCCACCAGAGAGGCAGCTGTCTAAGTTTGGAGGCTGATATGAGTGAGGAGGAAGAACAGCTGGGGCTTGTTCCAGATGCACATATGTGCAGAGCTGTTAGGAGAGGTGAACAATGGAGGACAAGGAATTGACTCGGGAAGCAAAGTATATATAGATGCTGAATGGCCCCTCCCTGGCTGGGGAATAAATAGAAAGAAAGAGGAGTGGTTGTCGTAGAACACAACAGTTCATATTTCTGAAGATTTTGCTCATTGTGTTTCATGCCTCAGAGACTGCTTGACAGAACTTAATTTGCAACCTTACAAGGAACTGATAAGGTCTGTTATTGCAGTTAACTCTTTGAAGGACTATCGCCTGGACTTTTCGGTGGGTGAATGCAATTAATTCACAAGAAGTAAATAAAGAGGGGGGTTTTCGTGATAAGGAGTCTGTTTCTTGCTTCTGTTAAGGCTGGGTCAGAACAGTTCCACACACACACAGAGAGAGAGAGAGAGAGAGAGAGAGAGAGAGAGAGAGAGAGAGAGAGAGAGAGAGAGAGAGAGAGAGAGAGAGAGAGCGCCCCTACAGAGAAGGCCCATCCAGAACACTCAGGCTGATGGGGCCTGCAGCATGCCTCCTCTGCAAACATGGGTTGGACAGGCCAATCCCATTGGGATGAGAAGTATTTGATCCACATTCATTTGGCACCCATACATTATTGATCCTCTCGCTTCTTGTTCCACAGCATACAGTCCTTTATCATGTGACTGTCCCTGCATTTAACTTGCAAGCATAGCCAATCATATTAATGACTAGAAAATTCCTATCTAGCTTAGGTGCTTGCCTTGATGACTAGGCTGGAGCCAAGTAGCAGAGTGATCCACTTCTCCTTTCTTCAGTCGTCTCTTGAAAATATGTAATTTTATGTTAAATCCTTTTAGAGTGTCCTGATATACAGCATTCTTGCATGGTATGGGAGCAGCTCTGTGGCGGACAAAAAAGCTCTAGAGAGAATCGTTAAAATTTCCCAGAATATCATCGGGCTCCAGCTACCAGCCCGGGACGACATCTTTGAATCTCACTGTTTGAGGAAGTTGCATAACATTCTCAGAGACTCTTCCCATCCTGCTTACAATCTTTTTCGACTGTTGCCTTCTGGCAGAAGAGACAGAACAATTAAAAGTAGGACCACACGTCTTCTGAATAGTTTTTATCCCAGAGCTATAATTGCACTCAACAATGAACTAAAGGGCCACCATCAGTGAGCTGTTGGACAGCATTACTTGGTCTGTTGTGTGGATGTTTGGGTGGCTTAGGAGTGGGGAATGGGTGGGAATGTGTTTGGGGATTGTTATGTGTGTTGGACCTGGTCTTTGGATGTTAAATGAATTTCATTGTATGGGTATAGTGTGTATACACATACAATGACAATAAAGTTAAAGTTAAGTTACCGAATTATACATTTTAAAGATTAGGGGATCTTTTCCTTGAAGTTGCAGAGTTGTAGGTGATATTTAAAAAGAAAATTCTTCCATTTTTCATCTTTGACATTTTTTTTTTCAATCTTTGAATTTTAACAATGTAATAACAAAGTTGGAAGGGACATTGGAGGTCTTCTAGTCCAACCCCCTGCATAGGCAGGAAACCTTACACCACTTCAGACAAATGGTTATCCAACATCTTCTTAAAAATTTCCAGTGTTGGAGCATTCACAACTTCTGGAGGCAAGTTGTTCCACTATTTAATTGTTCTGTCAGGAAATTTCTCCTTAGCTCTAAGTTGCTTCTCTCCTTGATTAGTTTCCATCCATTGCTTCTTGTCCTGCCCTCAGGTGCTTTGGAGAGTAGCTTGACTCCCTCTTGTTTATGGCAGCCCCTGAGATATTGGAACACTGCTATCATGTCTTTCCTAATCCTTCTGTTCATTAAACCAGACATACCCAGCTCCTGCAACCGTTCTTCATATGTTTTAGCCTCCAGTCCCCTAATCATCTTTGTTGCTCTTCTCTGCAGTCTTTCTAGAGTCTCCACATCAGGGGTGAAATGCTCCCGGTTTTGACCGGATCACCCGAGTGGGTGGTTCGGAGAACCGGTAGCAAAAATCCCTGCCACCCTCTCCATCATGCTCAGCTGAGTCGCACGATCATCAGAGGCGCTTTTTAAAAACTTTTAAAAGCATTTTTTCTACAACCTCTTCTGATGAAAAAATGTTTTTAAAAGTTAAAAAAAAAAGCCTCTGATGATCGCGCGGCTCAGCTGGGATCCTCAGAGGCTTTTCAAAGCATTTTTTTCTGCAACCTCTTGGCCAAAGAGATGGTAAAAAAAATGCTTTGAAAAGTCTCTGACGATCCCAGCTGAGTTGCCTAATCAGCAGAGAGGCTTTTCAAAGTACTAGAAAAAATGCTTTGAAAAGTTTAAAAAAAAAGTTGGCCATGCCCACCCAGTCACATTACCCCCCCCCTCACCAAGCCACACCCACAGAACCTGTAATAACACATTTTACATTTCACCTCTGCTCCACATCTTTTTTTACATTGTGGCGACCAAAACTGAATGCAGTATTCCAAGTGTGGCCTTACCAAGGGGTATTAACACTTCACATGATCTTGATTCTATCTCTCTGTTTATGCTTACTATTAGAAATTTATTTATTATAGAAATATAGAAATTTATTATTAGAAGTTAGAAAATTAGTATATTAGAAATATGTTTATTTCTTGGTTCATGTACAAGAAATTTTGTTTTTTAGCATAACAAAATACTGAAACACCTGACCTTGACTCAATGGTTTTTCTTTTTATTCTATTCGATTTCTCTCGAAGAAATGTTTGGAATATCTTGCTGTGTTTTAGTCTACCGCTATGCAGATAAGTTAACTGTGGAGGTGTGGGAAGAAAATCAAACCTTCCCTCTCAAAATCAAGTAGTTTCCCTTGTTTCACAGGCAAGAGTGCCTTACACTCATTTCCAGAAAAAAAAGGCGAGAAATTATACAAAAGCAAACAAAAGGCAACAAACATGACAAAGGTGGTAGCTCATTCAGGTGAAATGGCCAGAGATTCTTCCCATTATTAAAGAAAATCTCCTTTCTGTCATGAAATTGGCCATTGCTTTTTATAATGCTAATCATTGGAGAGGGAAATGAGCAATAAAATAAAGCTCAGCAGGGTAACTGACCTTAAAGTTACCTGATCTAGAGTGCCCCCTTTTGGAAAACTGATCAATTACACTTTTTAAGCATTCCTAACAAGAAAAATGCAGCAGCCACATGTTATGCAGGCTTGGACAAGACATACAAGGAAAGAAGAATGGAGGGAAAAGTCAACCACTTCATGATAAGATGAAAGAATGTCTTGTTGAATTGCTGAGTTCATGAATGTTTGCAATCTCTGCCAAGTGCAATTTCCGGCCTCATTATGCATAAAAGGTTGTACCTTTGTATTCCTCTTTGGAAATGATCCAAAGGGAGAGTCTGTGTATTCTTGGCTCTTGGGAACAACTGCTGGCCAATAAGTCAATCAAACCGAGTTGAATTGAAGCATTTTTCTTCCACACCTGGATGGTGGGGTATACCAATAGGTATGACATTCCAGCCGAAGATGAGCCCTGTTGCACTTCCCTTCCTTTCCCTTGTTCCCAGGGTACCCAACAAGTAAAGTTCCCTGATAGGGAGGAAAAATTATGAGGTATTTTTACTTTACAGTAAATTAATAATCATGGTCATTCAATTTATAGAACATGTTTTGTTTAATTGAAGTAGCGTTGCTTATAGTAACTCTGAAAGATAGGTGTTGTGGTCCGTCAGTGGCCTGTGCAGATTGTAACTGATTCCGACAACGAGGAGGCTGGTGTGGTGCTGCGCCAGCAGCCTGTGCAGCTGCTGCTCGAGTCGAACAGTGAGGAGGCTGGAGAAGATGTGGTGCCAGAGGCAGGGATTCAGCCAGGGCCTTCAGAACCTCCAGAAGCTCCTTTAAGTGAAGAGGACGAAGAGGAGGAGCCTCTTCTCAATGCATGGGCACGCAGAGCTGCCAAAAGGCAAGAGTCAGGAGGAGGTCTCCTCGAGAGTAAGACTTGAGGCTAATTGGGCACTCCCTTAGCCTATTTCGCTTGCAGCAAACTGTAGGGAACAACTTTAGTTCAATCTCCTTCGTGTCTGGATTCTCTGCAAAATTGTTTCTGGGCTTTCTGCCAACTCTAGTAAGACTGTGATTACCTTATCAGTTTTATTAACAGACTTTGGTTGACAAAGACTAAGTTATTTGAGTAAAATAAGCTTTGTATGTGCTGCGTTCTTTGGGGCCCATAGCTGGGGCAGAACACTAGGTCAATATTATTTATTGGAAGAGATAGGTATCCCATAATAACCTGCCAAAAACTGTAACTCTATCACTTTATATAGTCGAGAAGGTCAAGTGGAAATGATGTGGCTACAGTATCTTTGGCAGTTTGGGGTACAGGTAGTCCTCGACGTACAACCACAAATGAACCTCAAATTTCTGTTTCTAAGTGAGACATTTGTTAAGTGAATTTTTGCCCCATTTTACGACATTTCTCGTCACTGTTGTTAATTGCTTCAGTTGTTAAGTTAGGAAGGCAATTGTAAAGTGAGCCTGGCTTCCCCACTGATTTTGCTTGTTAGAAGGTTGCAAAAGGGGATCACGTGACCCGGGAACACTGCAACCGTCATAAATATGAACTGGTTGCTAAGCGCCTGGATTTTGATCATGTGTGTCCGTGGAATACTGCAATGGTTGTAAGTTGAAAAGTGGTCATTTTTTTCAGTGCCGCTGTAACTTTGAATGGTCATTAAACAAATAGTTGTTAATCAAGGACTATCTGTATTGATTAAGCACCAGGCTAGAGAAAACCAGCAGATCATAAAACCTCAGGTAGAAAGCCAGCTGGAGACCTTGGGCTACTTATTCTCAGCCATAGGAAGGATAAAGTACTTCCAAAAATATTGCCCCCCAAAAATTTAGGGACTTGTTTGCCTTGAAATTTTGCTACCAAATTGTAACAGGAAATCAAAAAGTATTCATGCCACGACTACATATGTGTGTTCAAGGGAAAAATTAAGCTTGCAGTTATTATCTGCATGTGATATATCACTCATTTAATTCAGTGATATAATAAATAGTAGCAATGGAAATGGTACTTTTATTACATATTTGAAACAGATTTTGTTTTTGTGACTTTTTTGTTTCTTTCTTTCTTTGAATGGTTGAATGGAAGTGGAAAAACTAATACGTGGAATTGTTTTCTGTTTTTCAGAACAATGAAATGGCAGAGCTCCAGAGAATTAGGATGAAAGATGAAATCCGAGAGTATAAATTTAGGGAGGCACGGCTTCTTCAGGATTATACTGAACTTGAAGAAGAAAACATTACTTTGCAGAAGCTGGTTTCCACACTGAAGCAGAATCAGGTGAGCAGAAGTGGAATTTTCAATAAAAGGTTTAAAAAGTAGTCATGTCAAATTCTCAGATGCCGTGTGTATCCTATTACAAACAGAGCTGCTGTTTCAGGAAATTTTCTAGCATTCAGGAACTATTGTAGGACAAAAATACCCATGTGCCACCTGAGTCACCTCCTTGCCATTCATTTCACTCATAAACCTAACAAACCCACATATAAATTTACAAATCCCACTAACAGCCCTTTCCTCCTATGTAGGCCAAAACTGACAAAGTGCCTGTCCCCAGGAAGCCAACCTGCAAATCATGTAGCAAAATCTTCTCAAGATAGAGAAATATCTTAATCACAATATTACACACACACACACACACACACACACACCCATGCCAGACCCCTTCTCTCAAATCCCAAATCCCAGATTAAGGTAATCTGCAGGGTGAGAGAAAACATTTCCTCACTATCAGACTTCACACATCCTCAGGACAAACAATTCAATTGACATATCTGAATAAAACTACCCTTTGCTTCAACCAGCATGTTTATTTTGGACCCTGTGAGTTCAGGCAATCAGGAAAACAATTAAAACACCCCGCTTTTCATTGTTTTTCGGATGTTACATAACATTTTAGTTTTCTCAGCAACGTTCGTTCCCATTTGGAATTTCCTTCCAGAAATACCCTTTCAATATGTCCTTAACTAAGACAATTAATTGGAACAGGTATCTTCCTTCTTTCCAATTGAGCTTGCGTCAGCCTGACCCAACTCAGAATGTACTAACACATTATTTCCTCAGAACAGGCGTCATACACACTTCCCTTTCTAAATGTCTTACTTAGCATAATAGCTTAGGGTTAGCTCAGGTTATATGAAGGGTAAATATGGAGTCACTCAGGCTATATTCTTTACAGGAATAATTCCATTTCTCTCAGACCCACTTAGATCTGAACCAGAGGTGGATTTCAGCAGGTTCTGACCAGTTCTGAAGAACCAGTAGCAGAAATTTTCAGTAGTTCAGAGAACCGGTAGTAAAAATTCTGACTGGCCTCACCCCTTCTATTCTCTACTTCCCAAATCCCAGCTGGTTGGGAGGAAATAGGGATCTTGCAGTAACCTTCCCCTGAATTGGGGAGGGAATGGAGATTTTACAGTATCCTTCCCCTATCACGCCCACCAAGCCACACCCACAGAACCAGTAGTAAAAAAATTTGAAACCCACCACTGATCTGAACCCAGAACTTTCTGACAATATGTTAACCCTTAAAAAGCATACTTAATAAGGCTAAAATAGATTTGTAAAACATTATTTACCGCCATAAGAAGGATGGAAGACTGAGTAAACCTGGAGCCAGGTTTGAACTGCTGGCAGTCAGGAGAATTAAGGCTAATACTGGATTCTAACCAGGGATAGGCTTCAAAAATTTTAGCAAGGGGTTCTCTGCCTGGTTGCTGGGTGGGCATGGCCATAGTGATGGTGGCCTAGTCGGTAGGCAGGGCATTTTTGCCCTTTCCAGGCTCTGGAGGCTTTCCTCGAACCTCTGGGAGGGTGAAAACAGCCTCCCCAGGCTCTTGAGGCCCTCTTCTGGCCTTCTCGAACTTCTGGAAGGCCCATTTTTTGCCCTCTTTGAGGCTCCGTGCACGCTGTGCACTTACCTGCATCCAAAACCGGCCGCATGGGGACTCCTGGGAGGGGTGGGCCCAGGAGTGGGATTTGGGGGTTCTCCAAACTGCACAGAATCTTAGCTAGAGATTCTCCTGAACCCCTGCAAACCCCCAGCAGCCCACCCCTGATTCTAACCAGTCCATCTCCACAGTTGCTTATGCATTCATCTTTTATACATTTAAAATAGAAAATGTTTCCATCTTTCATTCATCTTTTATATTTTTCTCAGTTTCAGTCGTCCCTGATAATTCTGACTGCTTATATTCTCACACTTTGTTCTGGCCTTGTTTCTTTCTTTCTTTCTGTTTGATATATTTAGTTTCTTTTTCAAGGAAATAAAGCAGTAACTGCTTTTGTTTATTTGTACTAGCTATGCAATTCACATTAGACAAATGTTTCCTTTAGTGTCTGTTATCAGCCCTGAAGGGTGCTAATTGAGGTTACATTTGCATTCTTCAACTGTTTTATCTTTCCTCTTTCTCCTTTCCTTCCTTTTGTCACAGCCAGTCTCAGAAAACACATAAAATAAATCATATAGGGAACAGAATGTAAAAAAAAGGTACTGTGTAGAGAATGGAGAAAATTTAAATTGTTAAGAATTGACAACAACCTGATGGCACGTAACCATTTTATCAAACGCAGAGAATACAAAAGCAGGGGCTGTTCTGCTATAAAGAATCAAGAGGCAAAGTCAAAATTAGGCAGTGTTGTAGTTAAAATGCAATAAAACAACAACAAAGAAGAGTGAGCTTTTGTCCTTATGCCAGAAAAGGGATTAGGAACTATCAGCAAGCACTTTTTACAGGTTCATCCCTGAATATACTCTTCTTATACAAGGATCATCTTGGTTGTCCTTTTAAAAATCTGTAATTTAAGTTTTGGCCTGAGTAGCACAATTAGAAGCACTTGAATTATTTGTTTTTGTTTTTTTAAACATCTTATTGAATGTGATGGGTATACTTAAAGGTCAGTTCATTTTACTGAGAAGTGTGCATCATGAAATGGGCTTGATAATGTTCATTTTGGTGACAGGAAAGGTGCAAATCTTGGTTATTCTTCCAAGTTATGTTTTATTAGATAAAATATAGTGTATACAATTGTCATATATTAGTGGAGACAAAATTTAGCACCAGAATTGCCATATATTAGCAGAGATAAAATGTAACAGAGTAATAGAGTTGGAAGGTATCTTGGAGATACCTCAAACTAGTTCTAGTTCTAGTTCAACCTCCTATACCAGAGGTTTCCCGACCTCCAAGCCATGGATCGATATCTGGGCTGTTAGAAACTGCGTCACAGAGCTGGAGGTGGACAGCCAGCGATTGAGGGAAGATCTGTAGTTGCAGCCACTCCCTAATGTTAGCATCACATCAGCTCTACCTCAGATCATCAGGCATTATATTCTCATAGGAGTACAAACCCTATTGTAAGCTGCACACACAAGTGATCTAGGTTGCGTGTTCATCCTCCACACACCCACGCACACGGTCCATGGAAAAATTGTCTTCCACAAAACTGGTCACTGGTGCCAAAAGGTTGGGGATCTCTGCCCTATACTATTCCAGATGAGAGATTGACTAGTCTGTCTTAAAAGCTCCAATAATGGGGCACTCTCAACTTCTGGAGGCAAGTTGTTCCACTGGTTAATTGTTCTTACTGTTAGGAAATTTCTCCTTAGTTCTAGGCTGCTTCTCTCCTTGATTAATTTTGTCATTTCTTGTCTTGCTTTCTCGTGCTTTGGAAAATAGATTGACCCCCTAATTCTACTAATACGTTTTAACTCTGCTAATATATGGCAGTTCTGTGGTGATACAATTATTAATTATTCGCAGAGATAAAATATAACAATAGAATGACCATGACTTCATGGCGCTAAGTTCATTCAATTTTGTAATGTCTCCTTTCCTTAACACTTTGTACAATGCCTCATTTGTAGTCGTTTATTTGAAGACAAGCGGCAAATGGCAGATTGTGTATAAATCCAACTTTTAGCATTATGAATCTTCTTTATTTTATTTAATTCAGGTTGAATATGAAGGCTTGAAACATGAGATAAAACGATTTGAGGAAGAGACGGTGTTGCTTAATAGCCAGCTAGAAGATGCCATCAGGTTGAAGGAGATTGCAGAACATCAATTAGAAGAGGCTTTGGAGACCTTAAAGAATGAAAGGGAGCAGAAGAACAATCTGAGGAAGGAACTGTCTCAGTATATCAATTTAAATGATAGCATGTATAATAATCACATTAATATCTCAGTAGACGGATTAAAGTTTGGAGAAGATGGGAATGAACCTAATAATGATGAGAAGATGAATGGACATATTCATGGACCTCACATGAAACTGAATGGGGATTTTCGGACTCCCAGCGTTAGGAAAGGAGAATCTATGCACCCGGTCTCTGATCTCTTCAGTGAGCTGAACATCTCTGAAATGCAGAAACTGAAGCAGCAGCTCATGCAGGTAACATGGAAGATTCATCTTACTTACAAATGTTCATATGGTGTGGAAGGATACCAAAAGCATTTGGTATCTTTTTATTCTTTTTTAAAAAGTTTTTTTATTTTTATTTTTCATGAACATTTAAATGTACAGTCTCTTATCCCTTATTGATCGTTAATCCTTCATCTTGTCCTTTAACTTTCATTTTTTAATTTATTCGGGACTGCACTTTTACCATTTCCTCTCCTTTATTTTACCACAACCTTTCCTCTTCCTCTTCCCTTCCTTCTTCTGTTTCTTTCTACTTTCTTCATTCCTCCTCTCCTTCCCTTTCCTACTTCCTCCCCTTCCCACACTCTTCTCTTCTTCTTCCCTTTCTAACCCTCTCTCCTACTCTTCTTTCCCCTCACTTTTCTTTCTCCCCTTTTCCCTCTCTTCTATCCCTCTCCTTTCCTCCCTTCTTCCCTCCCTGTACTCTTCTCTCCTTTTCTACTCCCTTGTTGTTTCCATTTTCAATTCAATCCAATCTAGAATGACATTCAAGCAGCCCCGGTTTTCTATTTACATGCATCTTCATTTCAAATTCTTTTTTGTTTTGTGATTACATCTATTTTATCATTCCTGTACATCATTAATCAATCCGTGTATCATCTGGGTACAACATTTTTGTGTCATCATCTTCAACATTTATCATCATTTTCTTAATGTATACATTTACCTTTCCAAAAGCATTTATTTCTCTGAGAAAAATTATTTGGAAAAAAGAAGTAAACATGCCTTTAAAAAAAAGAGCTGTTGCATCTCCATTTCAAATGTACTTTTATCTTAACAGTGTGGTTTCTTGTTTTGTGTATTTTTCACTTTGGGATCCTTAGTGGTCCCTGAGATTAGAGGTTTTCTTGCAGACATTTCATTACCAAACTAGGTTACGTCATCAGGACTGATGATGTTATCTAGTTTTTTAGTGAAACGTGAGCAAGAAAACCATGAAGCTCAGAGACCACTAAGGACTCCATAGTTCAACCATCAGCTACACATATTCTCTTCTATCAATTGTTCATTTCCTTTGTCAGATTCAGTTTTGAATTGCTACTGCCATTTTACTTCTTCTTTTTTTTTTGGCAGCCCACCTAACATAAAAATAATCCTGTTTCATTGAGCTAAGGTCCACCTAAGCCTAGCATTTGCTTTTCATAGTGGCCAGTAGAGAGATCACGAGCTGGAGTAGGTGATTTTATTTGTATTAGTGTTACATTTATATCTATCTTAATATTTCATAACTTTATATTTAATACCACCCCAATCATTTGGGAAAGGGAAGGGAGGTCACTTGGAGGTTGTTAACCCAACTGAATGGATAAGTGCCCAAGTTATAGCTTCCTGATGCTAACAAAGATCATTGCTGGCTTTGCTTTGTTTACTGGAAGAAGACAATTCCCTCAATTGTCCTCTATCTCCATCTGAATGGGTTGCTCTCCTTCAAGAGAAGGCAAGAGATTATTTACTTCCGGTTTAACAGAGATTTTGATTAGGATTGTCTTGTTTTTCTGATGTTCTTTATTGAACCTGATTGCCTTTCTAATGGAATACTTTACGGGTCTATTTTGCACTATAATACAATTTATCCAGTCCCGTCTTCTGCCCTTCTGTTTTCTGCCCCATCATTTACATGACTAAATACAGGATTTTCTGTACCTGCTGGGAGTAGGCAGGCCCAGTACTGTGAACCAATGAGATTTTATGTTTTCCTACTGTCCCAATGTATAAATTGTGATGCTGAAAGTATTGTGAAATTATTCCCAAGCATCCTTTTCTTCCATAGGAATGAATTGGGAAAAAAACTCTACGTCTTTTGTGTTCTGTTTGGGTGTGGGAACAGCAGGCTAAGATGCCAGACTTCTTGGGATAACAGGTTCCCTTGTACAGATAATCAGTTTAGTGGCAATTGCCATGTCTTATGTTAATGCAGTCCTCAAGTTAATTCCTTGTTCCAGCCAGATTCGTTGAATGACTTGCGGTCTCAGTATTTGTACAGGGAAAGAAAAAAAAAATCTTCCTGTTGATTTTCTCCATCCCATGTTCAGTAGTGGCCAAAATTGTGGAAATCTTTT
The DNA here is from genome assembly GCA_030761175.1 of Masticophis lateralis. Classification (NCBI taxonomy): domain Eukaryota; kingdom Metazoa; phylum Chordata; class Lepidosauria; order Squamata; family Colubridae; genus Masticophis; species Masticophis lateralis. The sequence continues at coordinate 19,124,063 of JAUDYJ010000006.1, forward strand.
GGGAAAAGTGTATTTTTGAGGTTTAATGGCTAATAACACCACTTTTTTTGGGGGGGGGGGGAGTTTCAAGATAACCATAGTCCACTGCTGGAATGGACTGGGAATAGTCCAGACCTGAATCCAATTGAAAATCTATGGAGCCGACTAAAGAAACTTGTTAGTCAGAAGCGATCCAGCAATAAAACCCGGTTAATAGAAGCAGTCATTCAATCTTGGTTTCACAGCTGCAGAACTAAAAGTTTTGGTCCACTCCATGGGAAGCCATTGTAAAGGCGTAATTCATACTAAAGGTTATCCAACTGTAGGAAGAAATATCCTCCTGGGTTCAGCTCCAAGTGGGGAAAAAGACACTGGAAACATGGAGACTGCTTGGAAAGATGGTTTAATGGTGGACAGGATCACATGGCTTGAGTTCCTGAACAGAAAAGGGGTGAGATACAGCAAGTCCCCGGGTTTTATGCTGTCTCTGGCTTTGAACTTCCTGGGCACAGAAAGAGTATCCTGATTGGTTGTCAGACTTCCAGGGGGTGGGGGTCTTAGGTAGCCTTGCTGGCTGATGTAATCTTCCCAGGTGCCATTTAGTGAGTTTCTGTTGCTAGATGGGCCCCATTGTGTTGCAGATGATGGTCCTTTGACAAAGGATTGGGTTTCTGCCTCTGGCCCATTAACAAAAGGTGGGTGGGGGGCAGGAAGGTGGGAGCTGCTTTGTCTTTAAAACATGCTTCTCCATTTCTTATCCAGGGAAACATAATATTTTGCCTTTCCAATATTTCCCAAATATTTCATTCTTCTAGGAAAGTTCTTCTAACTTCCTACACAACTAAGTATTAACTGATGTGATAATTTTTGTATATCTCATTTTTTCTATGGTGATAATTTTTGTATATCTCGTTTTTTTCTACGTGTTTCATTTTTCTTCTTTATAGTGTAACTGCTATTCTAATAGCAAATCCTTCATAAAAGTTATTGCATTACATTCTTAATTAAATTATCTTTCCATTGATATATAATTTTATGGTACTACTCCCCAAAAAAGTGGTGTTATTAGCTAGTTTTAGAATATAGACTCCCCCCCCCACACACAAAAGGTTTCCACAATTTTGGCCACTACTGTACAATTCCTTATACTTTGAACATGCAGCCCCTTAATAACCATTTTTCAAACCTAAAAAACCACAGTCATTCTTTTTCTTTTAGGCGAAGAGTCCAGCCCCTCTACTGACTTTGGTTGCCCTCTTTTAGACTTTTTCCAGCACTATTTTATCCTGCAACCAGAATTGTACATCATGTCGCACAGATTTTATAACAGCATCTATGATCTTGGTGGTTTGATTTTCAATCCCTTTCTTAGGATGGGCTTCACAGATTTCACACATGCTGCATACTAAGTGGCCATTATGAGATTGCAGCAGGATATAAATTGAATCACTCAATCTTCAGCTGTGTGCTAATTATATTTCCATTAAATGTTTTCATATATTATTTTGTATGCATCAAGAGGTTTGAAATAGTGACTACATAGCAGCAAACTAAGTTTAGCTTCATATCACTCATCAAACAAGTTAAAATGTTTACATTTGAAATGGTTGGTTTTTGTCAGTGTAAATTTTATAGTTAAATTGTTAGATTTTTTTTTTAAATGCACAAAAATACTCATTTGAAACTGTATGTTGAAGTTTTTCAAGTTTGGAAAAATCATAGGCAATGTTTGATACCCCTTAGTTTCATTTTAATAGCTGACTGTATTCACGAGGTACAGGTAGTCCTCGACTTACAACAATCTGTTCAAAATTACAACGGCATTGAAAAAAGTGGCTTACAACCATTTTTCACACTTATGACGTTGCATCATCCCCATGGTCATGTGATCAAAATTCAGATGGTTAGCAACTGATTCACACTTATGATGGTTGCAATATTCTGGGATCAGGCGATCACATTCTGTGACCTTCTGACAAGCAAAGTCAATGTGGAAACCAGATTCACTCATCAAACATGTTATTAATTTAACAACAGCAGGGATTCACTTAAGAATTGTGGCAAGAAAAGTTATAAAATGGGGCAAACTCACTTAAGAAATTTATCACTTAGCAACATAAATTTCTATTGTGGTTATAAGTCGAGGACTACCTGTATTAGAGGGCCCCTAGCTCTTGCATCCCAGATTCTTTCTTGAGATATTTACATCCTTTTTCTGGGTTATTGCAGGTGGAGCGTGAGAAAGCTATTCTGTTAGCTAATCTTCAGGAATCTCAGACCCAGCTGGAGCACACCAAAGGGGCCCTTACTGAGCAGCACGAACGGGTTCACAGGCTCACCGAACACGTCAACGCAATGAGGGGCCTGCAAAGCCACAAAGAGCTGAAAGAAGTCGACTTTGAGAAAGGCCGAGATTCTGGGGAAGAAACCCATGATTATGAAGTGGACATCAATGGCTTAGAGATCCTAGAATGTAAATACAAGGTAGCTGTTACCGAGGTGATTGACCTCAAAGCTGAAATCAAAGCCTTAAAAGAGAAGTACAATAAGTGTGTTGAAAACTACACCGAGGAAAAGGACAAGTACGAGAGCAAGATCCAAATCTATGACGAGCAGGTCTCCAGCCTGGAAAAGTCAACGAAGGAAAGCCACGAGAAAATGGTACAGATGGAAAAGGAACTGCAAAGGATTACAGGCGTTGCCAATGAGAACCATAATACCCTCAATGCCGCTCAGGATGAGCTGGTGACTTTCAGCGAAGAGCTGGCTCAACTCTATCATCATGTCTGTCTCTGTAACAATGAGACTCCGAATAGGGTTATGCTGGATTATTACAGGCAAAGTCGAGTTACTAGAAGTGGGAGCTTGAAGGGACCAGATGATCCAAGAGGACTGCTATCTCCACGCCTTGCCAGGAGAGGAACGGCACTCCCCGTAGAAATCAGGGTGCCAACTGAAAGAGAGAGCACAGAAGCCAACAAGGAGCCAAGTCCAACAAAGACCCCCACCATTTCTCCAGTCATTACAGCCCCTCCTTCCTCCCCAGTTTCTGACACCAGTGACATTCGGAAAGAGCCCATGAATATTTACAACCTCAATGCCATAATACGGGACCAAATCAAGCACTTGCAGAAAGCGGTAGATCGGTCACTGCAGCTGTCCCGGCAGCGTGCAGCGGCCCGTGAACTGGCACCTCTGATTGATAAGGACAAGGAGGCTTTAATGGAAGAAATAATGAAATTAAAGTCCCTGCTGAGTACGAAACGGGAACAGATAGCAACCCTCAGGGCAGTGTTGAAAGCCAACAAGCAGGTAATTTGGAAAGTGTAATTTCCTTTTTTTTAATGAGGTGTATAATTTATGGGTTTTAAAATTGCTTAAAGGGCAATTTTACAATTGATTTTACATCTGTTATTGCTGTGTTTACTTTTGAGCTTCCTGTGAAATTAAACAGCGGGATATTCTTAGGTTTGTATGAAATCCCATAAGACAAAAAAAAAAAAAAAAGAGTAGATTTTGTTAATTACTTTTCAAATCAACTTGGATTAAATTTGTACCTTTATTTTGATACTGTTAGAAAATTCTGGTCCGGTTTCAAGCTGGATCATGAAAGAAATATGGTATAGGGTCTCCTGCTTGAGCAGGGGGCTGGACGAGAAGACCTCGAAGGTCCCTTCCATCTATATTCTGATTGATTGACTGATGGATTAATTGAAATGCACTGGATGAGGCTGCTTGAAAAGTACAGGTATTCCTCAGCTTACGACCACAAATGATCCACTATTTCTGTTGCCAAGGAAAACATTTATTAAGTGAACCTTGCCCCATTTTACAACTTTTCTTGTCACAGTTAAGTGAATCACTGCAGTTTCTCAGTTACTAACACGGTTGTTAAGTGAATCTGGCTTCCCCATTGACTTTGCTTGTCAGAAAGTCACAAAAAGATGATCCCATGACCCCGGGACAGTGCAACTGTCATAAATATGAGTCAGTTGTCAAGCATCTGAATTTTGATCGTGTGACCACGGGGATGCCGAAATGGTCAGAAGTATGAAAAATGGTCATAATTCACTTTTTTTTCCAGTGCCCTTGTAACTTTGAATGGTCACTAAATAAACTGTTGTAAACTGAGGACCAGCTGTAGTTTATTTAAGAGCATAGAATTCAACAATTGAGGTAGCTATAAATTTGGTGTGTTGAGATGGGTCATATTATAGGAAAATTGGTCCTTTATGAGGCGTGTGAAGGTGTCATCTGAAATCTGATGGCCTTGCAACTCCAGTGGAGCAAAATGTCCTTATCTTACTTCATTGTGTATATAGATCTTTTCCCTTTTATGTGCACCTATAAGCTAATCTTGGGGTACCACATTTGTGTATCCAGGAAAACTCTGTACATTAAAGGGATTTTACCTGTTTGCTATTCTTTATGTGAGAGATGGTTTTATCAGTTTCAGCCTGGCTGAAAGTATCTGGCTGTTAAATATCGGCCGAAAGAAGTTTCTCTTTCCATTATTTCTTCTTGCAATCTGGTACGATCCGGCTTCAGGTGAGGCTGTGAGTTTCATGAATAGAGAGAGTGACAGGGCTGGCATATGAATATTATATTTCATCCTATAATACTATTTCATGAAGTTCCTGATTATGGGATTGTTCATATTTAAAAGGTCTTACATTTCAGACATTAGAACTCTATAGTTTACAGTAGTGGCCAAAATTGTGGAAACCTTTTGGGAAAAGTGTATTTTTGATGGCTAATAACACCACTTCTTTTGGGAGTTTCAAGATAATCATATTCCACTGCTGGAATGGCTTGGGAATATTTATTTATTTATTTTTGTCAGATTTATATGCTGCCCTTCTCCTGTAGGACTCGGGGCGGCTCACAACAATAAAACAGTCTGACAATACATAAAATTACATAATATTAAAAACCAATTTAAAATCCCCAAATCCCCAGTTAAAATCCATGTCAGATCATGGAAGTTGCTGAAAGAGCCATGTCTTTAGGTCGGCACGGAAGGTGAGAGGTCGGGGGCCGTCCGGAGTCCGGTGGGCAACCCATTCCAGGGGGTCGGTGCGGCCACAGAGAATGCCCTCATCCTGGGGACCGCCAGCCGACACTGCCTGGCTGAGAGGACCCAGAGGAGGGCAGCCCTATGTGAGTGCACTGGGCGGAGGGAGGCCGGTAGGAGTTGATCCTGCAAATAGCCCAGACCTTAACCCAAATCTATGGAGGCGACTAAAGAAACTTGTTAATCAGAAGCGACCCAGCAATAAAACCCAGTGAACAGAAGCAATCATTCAATTCTGGTTTCACATTATAACAGCTGCAGAACTAAAAGACTTGGTTCACTCCGTGGGAAGACATTGTAAGGCCGTAATTCATGCTAAAGGTTACCCAACTAAGTATTAAGTGCAGAGGTGGGTTTCAGCAGGTTTTGACCAGTTCTGGAGAACCAGTAGTGGAAATTTTGAGTAGTTCAGAGAACCAGTAAATACCACCTCTGACTGACCCTGCCTCCATCTATTCTCTGCCTCCTGAGTTCCAGCTGATCAGGAGGAAATGGGGATTTTGCAGTATCCTTCCCCTGCCATGCCCACCATGCCACGCCCACCAAGCCATGCCACGCCCACCAAGCCACATCTGCATAATCAGTAGTAAAATTTGAAACCCACCACTAACACTTGCGGGACCGCCTTCTGCCGCCGATAGCCTCCCACCGGCCAGTACGCTCCCACAGAGAGGGACTCCTCAAGGTACCGTCAGCCAGGCAATGTCGGCTGATGACGCCCAGGGGGAGAGCCTTCTCTGTGGCAGCACCAGCCCTCTGGAACGATTTGCCCCCAGAGATCCACATGATATCTGATCTCCGGGCCTTTCACCATGCCCTAAAAACTTTTTTATTTTGTCAAGCTGGGCTGGTGTAAACCCCCCCCCCTTTTAGCTTTTTAATTGTCTTATCGGTTTTAAATTTTAAATTGTTTATGGGTTTTTAAATTTTCTGGGCCAAAAATTGTTTAATTCTTTTACAAATTTTACATTTTGTATCGAAGTGTTTTTTATTCCTGGCGGTGCCCCGCCCTGAGTCCACTAGGAGAAGGGCGGTATACAAATTTAATAAACTAATTAACTAACTAACTAATTAAGTGACGTGATAATTTTTGTATATCCTGTTTTTTCTATGGTGATAATTTTTGTATATCTCATTTTTTTCTACGTGTTTCACTTTTCTTCTCTGAACTTTAACTGCTATTCTAATAGCAAATCCTTCATACAAGTTACTGCATTACATTCTTGATTAAATTATCTTTCCGCTGATATATAACTTTATGGTACTACTCCCCAAAAAAGTGGTGTTATTAGCTAGTTTTAGAAAATACACTTTTCCCAAAAAGTTTCTACAATTTTGGCCACTACTGTAGATATTTTGAGATATTGTGACACAATTTGATTTTTTTTAACACGTCATGGATCCTTGATCCTTGAAATATGTCCTGGATATTTGTTGAGATATTTCTCAGGAACCTTATATTAATTTCCAATATGAAAATAATGCATGGATGTTAAAATTGAAAAGGTAGCGTCTCTTAGTGAAGAAGAACCAATGTTGCAGCCAAATATACAGTTCTATGATTAATTGGAAAAATGTACAGAGCTGCCAACTGGAAAGCAAAATCTAAGAATCAAAACGAGTCACCTTATGCTACCTAGTGGCCAGTAGAAGTGAAAACTGGGTATTGCTTTTGCCAAAAGAAATTAGAAAATAATGCTTTGATATTAATTTTTAATCAGTATTTCCCATCTATTTTATGCTTAGTTCGTGTGTGTGTGTGTGTGTGTGTGTGTGTGTGTGTGTTTCCTTTAAGCCAGGTTTTTCCTACGTAACCAAGATTTTTCTGCAACCCTAATTGAGTGAAATCACATTCACTACTTTCTGGGGTTTTTTTCCTTCTTTTCATTCTGGCAGCCAGCAAATTTTGTGCTGCATAGTGAGAGACACAAAATCTGCTGGTTGCCAGAATGAAAAGAAGGAAAAAAACCCCCAGAAGTAGTGAATGTGATTTCACTCAATTAGGGTTGCAGAAAAATTTATTTATTATTTATTTATTTATTTATTATTTGAATTTATATACCGCCCTACTCCCCGAAGGGACTCAGGGCGGTGAACAGCCAAAATAAAATACAATAACATATAAAAGTTAAAATTATTTTAAAATAGATTTAAATAATTTAGGCTTAGAAAGAATTTAAAACATCCAATTAAATAAACATTTTAAAACCCAATTTAAAAGGGGAGACTTAGGCCAGACCAGCCTGTTGAAATAAAAACGTTTTCAGGGCGCGGCAGAAGGTGCGTAAGTCCTGCAATCTCCTTATCTCGGAGGGGAGCTCGTTCCAGATGGCGGGTGCCCCCACAGAAAAGGCTCTCCCCCTGGGGGCCGCCAGTCGACACTGTTTGGCTGATGGCACCCTGAGGAGCCCCTCTCTATGGGAGTGAACTGGTTACATAGGAAAAACCTGGCTTAAAGGAAAAACACACATAAAACCTACGAAAAGTACATAAACATACATAAAACCTATGAAAAGTAATTATATATATATAAAATGCAGATTGACCTTCAGAACTCCTGGTGTTGTATAATAAGCAAATGCTCACATATTTAGTATACTTGTAGTTGTATTCTGATCAGAAAGATTTACCCCTGATCTTGTAGTGCTATTTCTAGTCAGAGTGGGTAGTCCTTGACTTACGACAATTGAGCTCAACATTTCTGTTGTTAAGTGAAACATTAGTTAAATAAGTTTTACCTCATTTTATAACCTTTCTTGCAATAGTTGTTAAGTGAATCCCTGCAGTTAAGTTAGTAACACGATTGTTAAGTGAATCTGGTTTCCCCATTGACTTTGCTTGTCAGAACGCAGCAATGGTCATAAATATGAATCATTTGCCAATCATCTGAATTTTGATCACGTGACCATGGGGATATTGCAACGGCTGTGTGAAAAATGGTCATAAATCACTTTTTTCATTGCTGTTGTAAGATTGGATGGTCACTAAAATTAACTGTTGTAAGTCGAGGACTACCTATAATAGTGTGATTTAATGAAAAGGAGTATCAATATATTTCTTGTATCCAAATATATGGTTAGTTGCTGATCAGGTTAAATTCTGGCCTGATCTATATTTTGCATATGTTAATACTGTCATAGGATTAATTGTTTTAATTTTCTCTTTCTTCAATGACAAATTTGTCTATTTTAAAAAATATTTTTTATCTTAATATCATAGGTAAAACATTTCAGAAAGCGTATAACTTACTTTTTCCTGTATTATTCAATATTGTCCTAATCCCATAATTATGAAGGCCTAAATATATACCTCAATCCAACACATTAGCACATATTATGTATTGAATGTTGGTGTAATTCTTACAGTATAGAGGTTTCCATAAATCAGCTTTCCCAGCCTGATGCCCTCCAGATGTGACAGGAGAGAAGGCTAATTTAAAATTATCTTCCTTTTATATGTTCTTCAAATTCTCCACTCCAATACATAAAATATTTTCCTAAAATCTTCTACTGTAATCACAAGTCACTAAAAAGTTCCTTCCATTTGAAATTTCTAAACTTTATTCTCCCTCCCAACCTTTTAATCTCTTAATGGAGAAAAAAAAGGAGATTTTCTCAACATTTGTCTCCTTCTAAATCAGTGTTTTTCAAATCTGGCAACTTTAAAATGTGTGGCCTTCAACTCCCAGAATTCCTTACCCATCTGGCATGCCGAGGTATTCTGGGAGTTCAAGTCCATGCATTTTAAGGTTGTCAAGATTGAAAAACTATCTATATTGTTCAGTTAAGGAAGTCTTCTTGCTTCCTTTTAGGCATTATATGATGAATTATATTAGGGTTACCTTTCTTTCCAGCCAAGAAAAAAAAATCCAAGTTTTCCTTTGAGTGCAATTCTGTACTTGTATCAACCGGATGAAAATAAATGCGTATGTTTTTAATGCCTGTATTTTTGTTTCAGACAGCAGAAGTGGCCCTGGCGAACCTGAAGAATAAATATGAGAACGAGAAAGCCATGGTAACAGAAACAATGACTAAACTGCGCAACGAATTAAAAGCTTTGAAAGAAGATGCAGCAACCTTCTCATCCTTAAGGGCCATGTTTGCAACGAGGTACAGAAACCAACTGTTAAGGCAGGAGTTTAGCTGGTTAAAGCAGGAGTTTAGGTTTGGCTCGACGCGGACAAAGGGGCAAGGACCAAGTCTCCCCGAGTCACACTTTTATTCAGATTTGAACAAAGATGGGTCTTCCCATAACTGGAAGAACCCAGAATGATTTCAACGGCAAGCTTTTATTCTTTACTGGGTGCCATAAAAAGGGAAGGGATAAGTGGTTAGAACAGAGAAATAAAAATATATAGAAATAAATGTAGATAACTGTAAGGGGCACATGACACAGTATTGTTAAAAAATGCTTATTGTTATATAAATTGGAAAAATGGAAAATAAAAATTAAAAAAAAAGAAAAGGGATGCGGTGGCTCAGTGGCTAAGACACTGAGCTTGTCGATCGAAAGGTTAGCAGTTCAGCAGTTTGAATCCCTAGTGCCATGTAATGGAGTGAGCTCCCGTTACTTTTTCCAGCTTCTGCCAACCTAGCAGTTTGAAAGCACCTTAAAAATGCAAGTAGAAAAATAGGGACCACCTTTGGTGGGAAGGTAACAGTGTTCCGTGTGCCTTTGGCACATGGAACTCACAAAAAAATAATTTTTAAAAAGGAACTAACGAAAGTCTGCTCAGCAGTAAGTAAGCTAAGTATCCAGAGATCCAAACACCCTCTTCCTAGCAATCAGCATTTAAAGAATGTTTTTCTAAGAATTCCTGTGGTTTTGCTTATCAGTCTTCTCTCCATACCCAGGACAAATGCTTCCCATTTCAGCCAATTAAAACATACAACCCTTCCTCATCAAAATCCTGGTCAACAAGATGGAGGAGAAAGGCATTGCATTGGGGGTGCTGACCTACAAGCTCTCTGTGTATGCAATGCCACTCCATGGGAGCAGAATTTCTGGGACATGTTTATGAGGTATTTTATGTTCCTAGCAGTATTCAAACCAATGTCTCAGCCAACTAGCAAATATTCTTCAGAGCTTCAGGCAAGGGTTGATTTTAACTTTATCTGCAGAAAAATCCTCCAGAACTATCAATTCCTAATTATAAATTAACTCTATAGATCCGCATTCCTAAATAATTTGTCCTCGAGATTCTGTTCTGTTCATTTATTTATTTATTTTATTTATTAATTAAGCTTGTATGCCACCCTCTCTCCAACAAGGACTCAGGGGGTCTCACAGGAATAAAACAAGCAATAAATCAATATTTAAGTGTTAAAAGCTATTAAAATTCCCCTTAAAAAACCCCTTCAGTCCCATCTGGCCATGGTGAAAAAACCATGTCTTAATAACTAAAATAACCATCACGGCGGAAGGCCACCGCCGTGTCAGGGGCCACAGGTCAGGGGCCACCCGAAGTTCCAGGGGGAGTTGATTCCATAAAGCAGTTACACCCACAGAGAAATCCCATTCTCTAGGAGTCACCAATCGACACTGCACTCCAAGAAGGCCCTCCCTTTGGGAACGCACCGGGCGATGGGGAACTGTCGCTGGCCACAGATGGTCAGTCAGGTATCCCGGGCCTAAGCCATGTAGGACTTTATAGGTGATAACCATAGTATTAATTTGGGAAAGTCACAGTAAAGTTAGTAGGCATGATTCCTTTCCCTCCTGTTTGTTTAAAAAAAAAAGAATAATAGAATTGTTAAAATATATTCATTAAACATTTATTTAGAAGGTTAAAAATGAGCCTAACCTGGACTCATGAAGCTGATAAGAAATTGGCTTCAAAATGCATTGGTGGAGAAAAAAAATCATTTAAGAATACACTAGCAATTGGAAATGATCAAAAAATTACTTTATTAAAACTAGCAAGTTACAATGAGTCTTTGTTCTTCAGCTATCAAGAGAGAACAACATCAACCAAAGAGTTGCAGAGATTGAGCATATTACACATTTGGCCATTGACAAATAATTGTTTTAGCCCTGATAAGGAAGACAGATAAGGGTACAAAGGAATCTGAGTATTCCTGTGAGAAAGAACAGTTTGTTATGCTGAATACTTAGCCTGTGAGAACTTGAAATACCAATTAAGTTGATGGTTAGTCTAATGATCTGACTCTCTCCCACTTTGAATATGGGAAGCTGTAAACACACAGATAGGCGCCTACAGAACAATAAAGCTATCCTCCACAATATTTAAATGTTAGGATTTCTTAGTTTAGAACGAAGACAAAACATATGATTTTTTTAAAAATCCTCAAAAATGTCATCTTCTTTTAACCTGACACTTTATCAAATTAAACAAGTAATTCTTTAAAAAAAAATTATTTCTTTTCTTGGTTCATTGTTAACTTTAAACAAGCTTTATGAGCTCCATGTGGCAGCTTATAAAAGAAGCCGTTGCCCTTTGCTTTTAGCGAAAGGAAGTCATAAAAAATGTAAATTAAGCTTTCAGAAGAAGAAATGGGGTCAGACTTCATTTAAATGCAGCATAATGTGATTTTCTAAAACTTGGCTTGTACACGATATACATTTCTGTAAGCAAACAGGCTCTATTTTCAATAAAATTACAGATGCTTCACTCAGTGACTAAAACAATAACCCAATATTTGATTCTCTGGAAAAAAATGCTGTTTTGGTTTCATGGATAATTTTTGCTTTAATTTGTAAATGATCATTACATCAAGCATTAAGATATATTTTTTTAAAAAATAGTTATCCTCCTATCCTGAAGAAAGCCCATGTAAATGTAGTAGCATAGTAAGAACTATAGTAGCAGCAAAAACCAACAAAAGAAAATTGCTTTTAGTAGCTAGCTGGTCTATGAATACAAGGAAACATGGAGAATACTTTTAAATAACAGAGTAACAGAAATAAATAAATAGAAGTAGAAATAAATAAATACTGTAAATAGAAATAATGCAAAATATCTCTAGGCTTCATTTCACAATTGTATTTCAGAATAATTCTTTTTAAATATTTTGCACAAGACAGTGTCTTGTTTTAAGAAGCACCTCTTGATGTGTCTTGTCCATTCTGGTAGTTTCTGACCTATTGCAGAAGCTAATGTCTAATATAGAACAATTATTTGGCCTTTATGGCCTGCTTTGAGATGGTCTTGCATATTCATTCATAAATGTTAATACTTTCACATTAATGCATGATGCAGAGGGAGAAGAGAGGGCTAAACACTTATTAGTCACAATATATAATACATAGTATCATATTGGTAGCAACATGACAAAATGTTAAGAGTACAGATAGCCCTCACTTAGTGACCACAATTAGTACCGGCAAGTCCATGTCTGAGCACCACAGTCACTAAGTGAAGCATCATGTGGCAGCAACAGACTTATGATCTCACATCCCCTTTGACCATTAAGTTAATCATCATGGTCCTTAAGTGGTATTTAAAATGATTTTATTTTTGCTTTATTTAGTAACTGCTTGCTGCAACCCAGTTGCAAAGCACACCAATGCAATCATGTGGCTGCGGGATGCTGCAACAGTCATAAATACAAGGTTGCAAAGCTTTTTTGTTAGGGTTCCAAGTAATAAATCCATGACAAGCAAGACTCCCAGGCAACTACTGTAAATTCCTCAAATAATACTTTTACTGGAAATATTATATTGGCACATATCTGGTGAAGACCGACTCTGAAAACTCCTGCGGTTTTCACCTAATTAAAAGTAAAAGATTTTCTACTTTCTCAAAACGATCAGTCACATGGTACAATCATTGTGCAGTCTGATAACTGGGTAACATCTCTTTGCCGTCCTCCGACCAGGTGTGAGAATGTCCTTGGTTCTCAAGAGAAAGTATTTTGTTTTGGCTACAAAATCCCGTCTGTCTCAAAATCCCGTCTATCTGAGGGATATCTCTATATCCCTCAGCTCCTGTGTGGCAACACTGAAGCAGTCAAAATGGCTTCAATCAGGCCCCCTTCAAGATTGACTTTTTTAAAAAAACATACTGTCATAATTTCAAACAGTTGTTAAAGGACACAATTTATAATCAAGGACTATATACAGTGGGTCTCCCAATGTGCTCTGCCTTAGGCAGCTCTTACTGTTATGGGTCTGTGTCCCCAAGTTATTGTTAGTTCAGTTGCTTTGAAAGAAGACTAGATAGATTATCTCCTAGGTAGAGATTAGGGCAGAAGCTGTGCCAGAAAGAACAAAAGCTGCTCTAGAATGTGTGGAGGTATAAAACACTCCAAAAGAAATGTTCAGTTCAGAGGTGGGTTCTACTTACCTTTACTACCAGTTTGCATTGTGCCCACGCCCGTGCCTTTGCTTCACTCGTGCGTACACTTCTGTGCATGCACAGAAGCTTCTGCGCATGCGCAGATCAACTTTGATGACGTCCAGGTCAGTGGGCAGAGCCTCTCGCCAGTTTTACTACCGGTTCTTGCGAACCGGTCCGAACCGGGGGAACCCCTGATCCAGCTGCTTTAAAGAGTTGCTAACAAATGGCAGGTTTGCAACTTTCGCCACTAGGAAGCTCCTTTTTATCTTGAATCTGAAGTGTCTCAAAGGAATGTTAATGCTGCTGAAACCCAGAGGAACTGCTTTTGAAGACCCCTCTCCCCACTTAGAAAGGGTTGGTGCGGATGTCCACATGGTTCATATTTGCAAAAGAAAAAAACAACAACCCAAGGCTGGCCAGGACAGTTGCGTAGACAGCTTGACCTGTTCCTCTTTCCTTCTTTCCCTCCAGGTGTGATGAGTATGTCACCCAGTTGGATGAGATGCAGAGGCAATTGGCAGCTGCAGAGGATGAGAAAAAGACCTTAGATTCTTTGCTGAGGATGGCTATCCAGCAAAAACTCGCCCTGACTCAACGATTGGAAGATTTAGAGTTTGATCACGAGCAGTCCCGGCGGAGCAAAGGCAAATTTGGGAAAACCAAGATCGGCAGCCCTAAAGTAAGTGAGGAGGCATCAGCCACCGTGTCAACCATAGACACTTTCCTCCTGCATAGTCAGGGCCCACAACCACCAAACATACTGGTCAGCAGTGGCACCCAGAGGAAAAGGTATGCATGCAGTCCTATTTATAGTACAGTGCAATGGCCTGACTTGACTTAAGGTCATCCACTGAATTGCAAATACATTATATATTTTATGAGAAGAGGTTGGGGATGGGGAGGAGAGAAGGAATGGCTTTTCAAACTGTAAACGTGGGCTGTTAATTCCATCTGCCATGGTATTTTCTTGTCCCTTTTGATACGTGGTTCATGCCTTCTTAGCATTTTCAGCATATTCTGTATGTCTTGAATGCCTCTGTTTGGATAGAACTGACTACCTCAGGTGCAGGGCTGAGCCTGTGTTGAAAAAAAGCACATCCACCAAAAAGGGAACATTCTAATAAACTTTGGTGCTAATACATTTCCCTCAGTTGGTAGAGGTGTTTTCATTCCCAGGTGCTTCTCAGTATATGTGTCAAAAAAGCACAAAGAAAGAATGAACCTCCAAGACAAACCCATATATGTCTACCCTGCTAAAGGCCGCACCACTATAAGGAACCATTTCCAAGAACCACTTCAAGTGTGTATTCCTATACGTTTAGTTCTGTTTGGTGTAACTGTTAACTACAAGTATGTAAATATGTGTGAAGTCTACATTCTAAGCAAAGAACAGCTGGTGACCCACCAAGCCATACACAACAATATATTTATGATGTTGATTTGTAGTAAATTTATGTTGCTGTGGAATTATGTTGATTCCTGGCAACATTCACAAACCATCTCTAGCGATGGAGGGGCAGATGCTGTCCCTAATGTGACGAGTGGAAGCAAGAATAGATGGTATTGAATGCATGCCGGGACATCACAATATTGACTTGGCTTGATTGATCACTCAAGTTAAACCCTTTACCTATTATTTTTCCTCAGAATATACAAATCCCCCCCCCCCCCAGCATTCTAGTATGGGGTGATAGCACACTATTACGGGGTGAAGCAATTGTAGAAGATGTTAGCAATATTTTGGGTGATTTCTCAGGAGGGTGGGTGATGTGTGATATTTAATTCCAAAGGGGCCATTGCTCAGTAATTAAAGTAAAAACTCTTTTGTTTCCGTATGTATTTTTTTCTTGGATCTCCTGCAAGACAATTCTCACCTTCCCCTTGTGATCAGAGCCATTCCAGGACTTCAGGGACCTATCTACTGCCTTTATTAAGAACCCCCCCAGATCACACCTCCACAGAATCATTTCTTCTGAGGGGCCCCATTTCCATGAATGAATCCTTCCATGGGCACCGTCTCAGCAAGGAAAAAAGGTTAACCGTAGCCATCCCAGGTAAACATTTTTTCCTTGGGCGCATGTAGTGCAAAATGATTAGCTTAGGTAGAAGGGGAATCCTCTCCAAATTGCTCTACATGCCATCTTTAATTTGGACATATGCTCACCTCTTTAGATATGAGCCATCCTCAAACTACTTTCCCAAAGCTCATTTTTGACTAAGCAGAGGGAGGGTTTAATAGAAAGGGTATTCTGCTTATTTAAATTTCTACTAAACAAAAGATATAATGGTTCACATTTCTGTCCGGTGAAGGGTTAGATCAGAGTTTCTCAACCTTAGCAACTTTAAGGTATGTGGTGGAATTCTAGGAGTTGAAGTCCACGTAACTTAAAGTTGTCAAGGTTGAGAAACATTGAGTTAGATAGTGATATAAAAGCATCTCAGTAAAATAAGTTTCCTTGGCTCTTCTTCTCTCATTATGAACTAAGTAAATTGTAGGCTTTCTAGCTCATATTAAGCCAAAATTATGTGTTTTGCCTGGATTAAAAGCAAACATTAAGACAGATTCCCCACTCCCCCCAGTTCAGAGGTAAAAAATACTCTGGATAAATACTGAAGTCTGTCAACCACAGGAAAAATGACAGATAAGATCTTCTGCCCCAACATTGTTTCAAAATTTGTAAAAATGGTTTATGAAGTCTCATGTAATGTGACCAGTGCTCATAATACTTTAGTCACTATTTTTTAAATTTCCTTTATATATGTCCGTGTATATAACATATGGGCAAAGCAAAAAAGAAATACAGAAAAAAGAAATCTTTTGCATACATACACAGCTGTACAGATAGAATATGATGGATATATTTTTATAGAGAAATTAGCGTTAGCCTTTTTCTCAAACTGCATTCTGTGGGAACGTTTTGATAAGAATAAGTCCTTACTTTCCCGGTGAATCATGATTAAAAATGCACATTTACAGAAGCTTAGAAAAGTACTGCACACACAAGGCAGAACCTAAATTATTAGCGCTAAAAGAAATATCTTTTTCTTGAACTTGGCTGTTCTATACCTACAATCAGCTTTGCTAGTTCAAAGAGGGTGAACATATAATCAGTCTTCTAACATTAGTGTAAATATTCAATGAAGCCATGGATTTACCGTCAGAATTTAGTGACTCCCAAACAAAATCTTCCTATATTTTTTTGCAATTATTCCCAACCTGTAGCCATGATTTAAACTTAGTTTAAAATGTCAGTGCCGTATGTTTTATTATGTCCAAGATTATAATCCTAGTTTATTTCTAATTGGTTTTCAAGTCTTGACCCTTGCTAATTTGTAAAACTATGAGAATAGAAAAGATAAAAACAGGGGGGGAAATGTTGCTTAGGCTAAATTGCTTTTTATTGCTCCTCTCATCCCCATTTCCCCCTTTTCATCCTCTCTTAACATTCAAGTTTCCTTGCTCAATCCTCTCCTTATCTAGCATTTTGGCAATGTCGGAATGCTCCTGCCTTTTTTTCACTTTTGCTGTTGCTTTTCATAGAAAAAAAGACTATTGTTTTGAAAACGTAGATAGTACTTATTTAGTGCAAAATGAAAAATTCTTAAAAGGAGCAAGTGTTGATACCAAGCATTGATTGCAGATTGTTTAAGATGGGTTAGATTTTTACCAGACCAATTTATTTAATATCAATAAAATTGGGATTCCTCATCCTTTTTGACCTGGGGTGCATTAATCAGTTAGATAAAATACCAGAAACGTTTTCATAAAGTGATTGCCAGGCCAATCAGAAAATGAACTGCTGTCTATAGAAATATCTGTAGTGGTATATAGACAGTCAAAATATAAAACAGATTTCTCGTTTCAACAGAACCAGGTTTTTTTTTAAATAAAAAAAATGGTTTAGTTACAGAACATAAATAAAAGACAGGGCTGAAGTCTGTTTTCTCTCCTTGCTCCGCAAAGCATAACAAATACCATTTTCACAAAAGAGAATTTTGTAGTACTTAAGCTACCCTCCTGTTCAACTTTAAACTGTTGTGTGGGAATGCTGAAGAGGAGTCATTTTATGATACAAATCTGCCCTACTCCATCTTGGAATTCAATGGAATTCACTTGATAATAGAACAGTAATCTAAACTACTGTATCGGATATGAAACTGAATAATATCAACTTGTCTGTTTTTCAACAGTCTCAAAGAACCCAGGTTAAAAATTGTCTAAATATTTTCTAAGTGGAGACCACGAAGAATAAGATTAAATATAGTTGTAGGTGCTTGCTTTAAAAAAAAAATCTTGCCAGATCAAAGCATAGTTTCAGAGAATACTCAATGTGGAGCTCAAGAATAATTAGTTTAGAACAAAGATAGACGTTAACCAATTAGTATAAGTAAAAGCTGAAAACTCATATCGGCATAGTTTCTTAATTGGAGAACCTCGACACATTTCAACCAACCGCAGTGGTGTCACTCAACCTTTTTATAATTTCCACACTTGAAAGGAAGTTCTCGCTCCTTGACTGTTGATTACAGATTTATTATTATATTATGTTTTGTACTGTGTTTGATTCTGTATACTTCAAAGAATATGAGGCAGTTTATAAACCTTAAACAAACTATAACCCAATATATAATTTTGTGGCTGGGATTGTACTCCAGAAAATTCCACAAGCATCACCTTTATGAGCTGGTGAGTCAGACTTGACTCTTGGGGTCTGAATGCAAACGTCCATGTCGGTGTTTTGGTTTTATGCGAGGAGTTTGCCATTGCCTTTAAAAAACAAAAAAACTTCTTACAGCTGTAGGTTTCCTACCTTGTCTGTCTGTTCAGATAATCCTCGACTTAACAACAGTTCATTTAGTAACCATTCAAAGTTATAGCGGCACTTTAAAAAGTGACTTATGGCTGTTTTTCACACTTACAACCATTCCAGCATCGCCATGGTCATGTGATTAAGATTCGGACGCTTGGCAAAGGACTCATATGTATGACGGTTGCAGTGTCCAATGTGATTACCCTGTGATTACCTTTTGCAACCTTTTTAAAAGCAAAGTCAATAGGGAAGCCAGATTCACTTAACTATCATGTTGCTAACTTAACATCTGCAGTGATTCACTTAACAACTGTGGCAAGAAAGGTTGTAAACTGGGGCAAATTTAATTTAACAAATATTTTGCTTAGCAACGGAAATGTTGAGCTCAGTTGTAGTCATAAATTGAGGTCTGCCTGTACTTAGTTTTTTCAACTAGGTGTTGCCATTTGCTGTGTCCTTCCAGAACCTACTACTATGATTCCCCAAAAATAAGAGCCAATTGGAAAATAAGTCCTAGCATGATTTTGCAGAATGCTCATAATATAATAAGCTTTAGTTAAGATCGTCAGCCAGACAGATTCATTTAGTATCGTATTTCCTCAAAAATAAGACCTAACTGGAAAATAAGCCCTAATGTGTCCTTTGGAACAAAAATTAATATAAGACCTGGTCTTATTTTCAGGAAAACACAGTATCTCTATAGAACCTAGCAGATATGTACTGCAAAAAGTCCTTCAAAAAAAATCTCCCATAACTTTCGAAGCATCCAGGAAAAATACTCCTTTATGACTACAGTCCTGGCTGAAAAATGGAAGGAAAATAAATCATAAATTGACCAGCCTACCTTTGATGATGTTACTTGATCGAGATTCTAGTGAACAAGATAGGATGAAAACAAATTGGCTAGCATTGTTCAACCCCCAAACCACTGTATGATTTCGCATCTAGTTGTGAGAGGCAATCAAAATAAATCATTGTTAATGTTACCTTGACAAAACCATCTCTCTTGTACCTTGTTTATTACTTACAAGTTCCTCTCTTCTACCTCTCTAAAGTCGTGGCTCCAGTGGAACGTTTCCAAGTACAGGACATCTCTCCTGAGGAACACTTGAGAGCCATTTTGATGGATTTGGCATCTAGGCCCAAAACATGTTACCAAAAACAAGGTGGGGGTATTTTTAATCATATAAGTAATTCTACCACCACTAATAATTACTTCGTTGGATGTTTGGCTAAAATTGCTCCCAAAATACTGTGTCTTTGGTGGAAATAGGTTAAACTGGTAAGTATTTTTAATGTTAAATGCAAAAGACTAATAGCCCAACAACACCCCTTTTCCTAGACCCTCTTGTAATTTCTTATGGTCCATATTTTTGCTTTGTTGTTCCACTCAACAGTAGAGAAGTTTGTTTGAATACCCTTTTAATGTCTCAAAGCAATTTAACATAGAATAAAATGTTCCAGGGAAATATATATACTATTTTTCTTTATAAAGGAAAATAAAGGGGAAACAGCCTTTTTCTTATTGCTGTCCATTAAAAATGCCTGTAGGAACAAAGAAAATGAAATACAGCGATTCTTCCAGAGAGATAGAGAATCGAAAAGAACATATTTTACAATACTGGCAACACAATCTCTGAGGCTGATTCATTTGCTTATTCTTCCTTTTCTAACTTACAGATGCAAGCATCAGCCAAGAAAAACAAATTACAAATATGAAAGAAATCAGACTTTATTCCAGCATTTTTCAATCTCGCCAACTTTAAGATTTGTGGACTGCAACTCCCAGAATTCCCCAGCCAATATGGGAGTAGTTCAGTTTTGGGACTTCACTTTACACATCTTACAAGTTGCTAAGGTTGAGATCCTCTGCTCTATTCAGTTACACTCTACACAGAATAGATATGGGGAAGCAACAGCAATAGCAATACCAACATTTTTTCCCTTCTTTCAGATTGTGTGGGAGGGCCATCTTTCCCCTAAAGAGTGCCCATTGCAGTAATTGGGGTCAATAGCTTTAAGATGACCTCATAATCCCCATACAAGACTATGATGTTAAAAACACTTAGCGTACATGTTCACAGCAAAATCTTACACATGAACTTCTGACTTATTCTAGTTGTCTGTCTCTTTATTGAGGCTGTTATCCAGAAACAGGTTGTTCACCCTGTGCCCAGGCTGATAGCCAAATCTGACCCTAGGTTCTGCCTCAGTTTACCTTCCCAAAAAGCAACTGAGTCAGAAGTTCATTTAAAAGCAGTTCGTTAAGGTACCCTGATAAAGTGGGATCTCTCTATGAAAAAAGAGGGAGAGTAATTCAAGCCCCATGTTTTACTCCTTTTTATAGTTAACACCACAAATAAAATGCAAGAGGAAAATTGATTGGGCAGGATAAAAGTAATCTTCCCTTTGCATAGAAAATCAGTTACATGTTAGTTAAACATGTTACCTGTTTGCATCCCATAATATCACACATGTTCATTAAAAGTCTGAGGTCAGAAGGGGCTTAAATTGTAAAGAAAAAGGTTGGTTGGAGTTCACAAAAGAGTTAAGCCAGACCCCAATTTGTACTAACAACCTTTTCCTATCTGGAGTTAGTCTCCAGCTTGTTTATCAATTAAAGAGTAATAAACCTGAACATCATTTTAAAAGAGAGAAAATATATCAAATTAAAAGACAAAGTAACTGTGTTAGTTAGCAAGTTACAAAATCTATGCCATGTGCCCCTCAAAGCCCAAATAAAGCACACCACATAGGTGGAAAGGATTAAGATTTTTATTTGAAAATAAAAGGAAGTTTCAAAGTGAGCACATCTCTCTTCATTCATTCTTCAATGGAATGAACCATTTTTATGAAATTTTGAACAGTGTACATACATACTATAGTTATAAATCAGTCATGAAAACCAACTTCATACATACATTTTCAGGAATCACAGTAACATACTGTAGGTCAACTAAAGGTTGAAAGTATACCAAGGCTTTTATCTTATAATAACATTCCTGAAGTAAGAAATATTCCTAAGTAACTGCTAGGGTGTTATTTATCACCTTTGCAAGCAGGCATTAACCAGTGAAATAGATACAAAATGCCACGGCCACAGTTATGTAACAAATAATAAGTAATACATGAATTAAACATGATTTATGAAAACATGAATAAAAACATGAATAGGTTAAAATGGGTTGTCTCACTAAGGCCAATGAAATTAAGCTCAAATTATATATTAAGCTAAATTTGATTTTAGAAAAGGAGGCTTAACCAGATCATGTTTTAATAGAGAAACACATATATAGGAATTCCCTATAATTCTCTCTTTTTTGCAAAATTAACTCCAGTTATCACAAGATACTGTACATTTTAAAGTGTGTGTAATCTGAATTTTAGTTCATGCAGCACAAAGCTATTTACACTTAGTGTATTATTTAATTTTTTTTATATGGTTTTTAAGGTAGAGAGCCAGTTTGCTATAGTGATTAAGGTTCTGGCATAGAAACCAAGACACTGAATTAAAGCCCCATTTTAGGCAGGGAAAACTGGCTGGGTGACTTTGGGCCAGTTACTTTCTTTCAGTCCAACTCACCTCGCAGAATTGTTGTGGGAAAAATAAGACAAAATCCTTGCTTTTAAAGAACTAAAACTAAAGTGAATAAAATAATAATTTATTTATTTATTATTAGATTTCTATACCGCCCTTCTCCTACCGGACTCAGGGCGGTGAACAGCCAATTTAAAAACCAATACAAAAAAGTTAAAAACGTACTAAAACCAATATAAATTTAGGCTGAAAATATAAAACCAAATAAAAACTCTAAAAAGTTTAAAAAGTAGAAGGGATCAGGCAAGTCCGGCAAGTTGGAAGAGATATGTCTTCAGAGCCCGACGAAAAGTCCGGAGGTCAGCGATTGTTCTCAGATCTGGAGGAAGATTGTTCCAGAGGGTGGGAGCTACCACAGAGAACGCTCTCCCCCTGGGGGTCGCCAGCCGGCACTGTCTGGCTGACGGCACCCTGAGGAGGCCCTCTTTGTGGGAGCGAACCGGCCGGTGGGAGGCAATAGGTGGCAGAAGGCGGTCCCGTAAGTACCCTGATCCTAAGCCATGGAGCGCTTTAAAGGTGATTACCAACACCTTGAAACGCACCCGGAAGTCAACCGGCAACCAATGCAGCTCGTGCAGGAGAGGTGTCACATGGGAGTGCCCTGTCGCTCCCATAATCCCCCGCGCGGCCACATTCTGTACCAGCTGGAGCCTCCGGATGCATCCCAAGGGGAGCCCCATGTAGAGAGCATTACAGTAGTCCAAGCGAGACGTGACGAGCGCCTGAGTGACTGTGCGTAGGGAGTCCCGATCTAGAAAGGGCCGCAACTGGCGTATCAGGCGAACCTGATAAAAAGCTCCCCTGACCACAGCTGTCGTATGCTCCTC
Source organism: Masticophis lateralis (assembly GCA_030761175.1). Taxonomy (NCBI): domain Eukaryota; kingdom Metazoa; phylum Chordata; class Lepidosauria; order Squamata; family Colubridae; genus Masticophis; species Masticophis lateralis. The sequence goes on from JAUDYJ010000006.1 coordinate 19,146,651, forward strand.
TAAAGACAGCCGTGGATCCAGGAGGACGCCCAAGTTGCGCACCCTTTCCGTGGGGGCCAATGATTCGCCCCCAATAACCAACGATGGAGTCAGTTGGCTATATCGGGACGCCGGCAGCCGCAGCCACTCGGTCTTGGAGGGGTTGAGTCGAAGCCTGTTTCTCCCCATCCAGACCCGCACAGCTTCAAGGCACTGGGACATCACTTCCACGGCATCGTTGGGGTGGTCTGGGGTGGAGATGTACAGCTGAGTGTCATCAGCGTACTGATGGAATTCCACCCCAAAACCACGGATGATCTCACCCAGCGGCTTTACATAAATGTTGAACAGAAGGGGCGAGAGGACTGACCCTTGTGGCACCTCACACACTAGGCGCCTCGGGGTCGACCGCTGCCCCCCTGTCAACACAGATTGCGACCGGTCGGAGAGATAGGAGGAGAACCACCGCAAAACGGTGCCCCCCACCCCCAATCCCTCCAACCGGCGCAACACGATACCATGGTCGATGGTATCAAAAGCCGCTGAGAGGTCTAACAGCACCAGGATAGAGGAGTACCCCCTACCCCGGGCCCTCCAGAGATCATCCACCAACGCGACCAATGCAGTTTCGGTGCTGTAACCAGACCTGAAGCCGGACTGGAGCGGGTCTAAATAGACAGCTTCATCCAGGTACCGGGGGAGCTGCCACGCCACCACACACTCAACAACCTTCGCTAGAAAGGGAAGGTTGGAGACTGGACGATAATTTGCCAAAACAGCTGGGTCCAGGGAGGGCTTCTTGAGGAGGGGCCTCACCACCGCCTCCTTCAAAGCGGCCGGTAGGGCACCCTCACTCAGAGAAGCGTTTATAATCTCCTGGAGCCAGCCTCGTGTAACCTCCCGGGAGGCCAGCACCAACCAGGAGGGACACGGGTCCAATAAACATGTGGTAGCGTTCAGTCTTCCCAGGATCCTGTCCACGTCCTCGGGAGCCACAGGATCGAACTCAGCCCAGATAACACTCTCAAGACTGGGCTCAGTCACCTCGCCCGAACTAACCCAGTCAGCAGCCAGCCAATAATGTCAATAAGGTGAATGGGAATAAAGTGAATAAAGTAGGAATCTTACAGAGTCAGTTACATGAACCCTAAATGACCTCTCTATTCACATTATTATAAGGGAGAAATGTGCTTGGTTGGAAATTATATTAAAAATCAGTTAAAGCCCATTATTGGTAATATATCTTTGGATGAGGCCTAGCTGTCACGCGGAAGGACAACCATATGAGGGGCCTCACTGTCAAAGACACAAAGACATGTATGTTACAGAGAGTTAATTATTACCTAAGGACAGCAATAAATCTCCCGTATTAGTAATTACAGAACTAAGGAAGGTTGTCTAGCAGAACTAAGGAAGGTTGTATAGCTAAAGATAATCTTATAAACTAGAAAATAATGGTTTAGTAATTAGGAAATGTCAATTATCATATAACAAGTGTATGTTAACCATGTATGGAAAATGCATGAGCTCACCAAACCCTTTGTCTTGGAAACATATTTAAGTAGTTGTATCAGAGCTTTCAGGTTGTTCAGAATTTCAGGTACAAATCTGGATCTGAACCTGCGCAATAAACTATCTCTTGCTGACCTAGGAATGTTGTTCAGTCTTTCATTCTACAACAAAACAGCCCTAGCATAAAACAGGAGCATAAAAGCATAAAACAGGAGGAAAATTGCCATAACACTTACAGAAGTGGCTTAGCAAAGCCTCTCTCCTAGGGCTGAGGAGAAAAAAATGATCAGCCCAAAATCACTTAGCTGATTCTCATGGCCAAAGCAGGATTTGAACTCACAGTTCTGCAGCCTTGTAGCCTATGGCTGTGATCACAAAACCAAATTGGTTCTCCATAAAGGTTCCCCTTCTCCTCCTTGGCTCCAAGGAAAAGGATAACAAATTGAGCACACAATTAAGCAGCAACTAATCACCACTTTTGCAGTAGCAAGGAGTCCCAAAGACATATACTATATCTGATGTTAAATAAAACTTCATAGGATTGTTCCTTTGACTAGAATGCCCTCAAATGCATTATTAAGAATAAATCCAGTCTATAATGCAAAGGAAAATCTCTGAAGCATGTCACACACACACAAACAGAATATCAGAGTTAGATGGGACCTCCGAGGTCCTCTAGTCCCACCCCCCCTACTGAAGCAGAAAACTTCGTTTATAGGGGGTTCTTGAAAAGCTGGACCAGAAAACAAGTGCATCCCAGACACCCCCAATACTCAGAATTCATCAATTTAGCTAGTTCTCTCCCGTCCTTCCTCTTAGGGCACTCATTTTTCCAGTGCCCTTTCTTTACAGATGGCATATTGATCCCGTTCTAACTAAGCCATCATTTTGAATTTTCTCTCGTCTCTCTCCTCTTCTCATTTTTATGCGAAGTATACTTTTTAAACTTCTTTGAGGAGATCCTCCATAGTTTTGGTCTCCCACCCAGCCAATTTCTACAATTTATGCCTATTGTCCTTTCATGCTTTCCCCACAAATTGATACTTCAAAATCATCTGGTGCCCTGGATTGTCAGGGTCCATTTGTCCATATATTTCTTTTTGTAGTTGACTGTTTAACCTATCTAACCATTGGTGTTTCTTCCTTCCCTTGTTCTAAAGCCAAAGCCTTCTGGATATTCAGACTTTGGGGCATTGCTGTTTTAATAACCTCTATCAAATACTCTCTATAGTCTGCCATATCCTTCCTGTCCCTGGTCCGGTTATCACACCTAGGGTCTACCACTGGGACTTCTAATGTTTCATCCCTTTGGGGACATTTGTAAATGTCAGCAGAAAAAACAACATTCCCTAGTCGATGCATATCTCCACTTGTGTGTAAGTCCACTTATGCGTAATTGTTGCAGGACATCTGCAGAATCTGTAGCAAGGATATTTGTAATTGTTCAGATCTGTATAAAGTGAAAAAAGATTGTAGGCAGCCTAGACAATGTTGTTTAGAATGTTATTCATGCTGCTAATGAATGAATGGATTTGGTTTGTGTGCAGGTGTCTTTTCCCATTTATGATTGTAGAGCAGTATTTTAAACATAGGTACAGCTTCATAGTTAAAACTGGTGCCTCTTTCACTGTGATTCATAGGATAGAGGAGAACATAAATAAAACACACAGACTTACATTATTCAATGCAGTTATCATTTTCTTAAGCAGGAAGTGCTAAATGCATTTTTAAAATGCAATTTGACATCTTTACAAGAACATTTAAATTGCTTTATTAAATAAATACAAGTTTTTGTTTCATTTCATGTGCTGTGAAAGGACAGCAATGTATTAAAGGAATTTGTAGAACAAGCTAATACAATTGGCCAGGGCCATAGAAGGGTTGATGCAGCTACTAAATCAGTAGGAACATTTCTCAATCTTGGCAACTTTAAGATATGTGGACTTCAACTCCCAGAATTCCCTATCCAACTATCCAACATGATGAGCCCTGGAGTTGCATGGTCACATGAACTATAGCTTTCAGAGAAGTATATGCGGAAAGCACACCGAGTGACTGAAAGTATGAAATACTGAATAAATAAGTGTATGTGACATAATTGAAGTAACAGAGTGAGTAGTGTTGCCCAAGTATTCATCCATGTTCATGTGTCCATTTCAGGCAACAGAAATTGTAGGGAGTGTATTTGATTGTTCCTCCTTGGGAATTATAGTCCTTCCTTGCTCCTCTCTGACCTATGAGAATTAATCTTCACGCTGCCACTAATAAAAATAAAACAGGATACAAGTAAATCTGACCACTGTAAAAACAAGGAGTAGATGGAAACAGGCCAGTCTGCTTAAAAAAAGGGGGGGGGCATGTAGTCCTTATTGTTTTGACTTAAATTGTTAAATTATGGGTTTTAATATAGGGGTTTTAACTGTGGGCCAAATTAATTTAATTGAATTTTAATACTGTTTTAAATTTTGTATTTTTTGTATTTTATTTGCTGGCTGTTCACCGCCCTGAGTCCTTCTTAAGAAGGGCGGTATACAAATACCGTATTTTCCGGCTTATAAGATGACTTTCTAACACACAAAAATCTTCTCAAAAATCGGGGGTCATCTTATACTCCGGGTGTCGGTCTCCTGTAACCAGGCAGACCAGCCCGAAAGGCTTTGACAAGCCTTAAATGGCTCTAAGGAGCCAAGCTGAATTGCCTGCTGAGTTGCCGCTAATCAGCTGAGTTACACGCAAGCCCCCTGTAAAAGGGAAAAACTTTCCTTTTATACAACGCTGGCCATCCCAGCTGCTAATTTTTGCCTGCTAATTGGTACGTAGCAAAAATCCCCCCCCCATATAAAAAAAGCTTGCTTACCTTAGCTGCTAGCCACAATGCTTGCCTTGCCTTGCCTGCAATCCATTGCATCAGCAAGCAACTAAATCTCCCTGCCTGCAATCAAACAGGTAGGGAGTTGTGGACTTCAACTCCCAGAATTACTCAGCCAGCAAAGCAAAGCTGGCTGAGGAATTCTGAGAGTTGAAGTCTACAAGTCTTAAAGTTGCCAAGGTTGGAGACCCCTGTTCTATTGGGTAAGTTTTTTTCCCCCCTTTGGGAACTTTAAAAAAAATAGTTAATTGGGGGGTTTTTTAGTTGTTCTTTTTTAGACCTAGCCATTTAAAGGATAGGTCTAAGTTTTAGGCTAGGAAGTTTTAAATTTAGCTTTCATATAAAAATAAAAATATAAAAATAAAAATAATAGAAATAAAATAAAATAAAATTTGTGCAGCTTTCTGAGATTTAGTGTGTTTCTGTAGTGTTTCATTCTAACTACACAAATGCACAAAATCTCACAAAGCTGTATGTGGAATTTTGTGTGTGTAAAGTGTGAAAGTTGTTTTTTTGGGCTTTTTGTGGCTGTGTGAGGTTCCTGCTTGTTGCAGGGGCCATTTTGGGTCTAGCACAGCTGCTTTTACATTGTGGGTGAGCCAGTTGGTGTTTTTTAATTTTTATTTGGTGTGCGTTGGAAGAGAGGTCGTCTTATACAGCAAGTATAGCCCAAACCCTATATTTTTACAGGAAAAGTCAGGGGTTGTCTTATACGCCCAGTCGTTTTATACGCCGGAAAATATGGTATAATAAACTAACTAATTAACTAACTAACTAACTAACTAACTTATAAAGAACAGAAGGAAAATGAAATGCAAGAAGATTACAGGATTGTTAAAAAGAAAAAAAGTGCCATTATTAAAAATTAGTAATTTAGCTTAGGTGTGCTAAAATTCATGTTATTCTTTTGGTACCTGGAATATTAAATGTACATCTTATTTTCCTAACTAATTTATTTGCTGACTATAATCACTTTTATGTCAGTCTAACAGTATATGGTTTTGCCATCTGCAACCATTAATCATGTCTGACTGACTTAGAGGAATGTGTTTTCAGCAAATATTTTTTTTTTATTGAAAAAGTTTTACAATACAGAAATTTTTTCATTTTCACCCCCCCTACCCAGTCCCCCTACCCAACCCCTCCCATCCTCCCTCAACCCCAACCCCTTCCCTCCCCATCCCCCCCCTGACTTCCGCTACAAGTTAAAAAAAAACAAAATTTAGAACAAGGGAAAAAGAAAAGATTATTAAATATTCAAATTCTAAATTAAACAAATTTCAAAAGAGGAAAAGAAAGAGAAAGAAGGAAAGAAGGAAAAAAAAAGTAAAAAAAAACAAAAAACCAGACCTTAATATATTTAAACAATGTTATAATAAAAAAAAAAACCATTAATAACCATTATAATTAAGAACACCATTATAATTCTATCCTAACTACACCCCTTAACTAAAAAAAAAACCCCCAAAAACATAAAACATATATATGCATATATATTTATAATCACGCAGTTATATCATTAAGAAAATTATCTTTTGTTTAATTCATTCCTCAGTCTGTACAATCCAAATTTCAATCTTCTCTTCAACTTGATTGAAGTCAAACATATTTCCTTACATAAATCCTGCTTCAATAATCTTCATCTTGCCGCTGCCCGCATCAGCAAAGTAAAACATTTCCCCACACAACCCCCCGAGTGACTTTATATGAATAGTATCCAACCACGAAGATATTCACACCTCTAGGAAGAGCAAATAGTTTTATTATGATTAAAATTACTAGTAGTATTGTCAGCATTTTCTGATCATTAGATATGATCATATGATATTAAGGTTTTATGGGCCAGCAAATTAGGAGCTTTATGGATGGATTTCAAAACAAATTTGTCAACCTGTTGCTGAAGATGGATGAAGGTAATTTATCTATGCCACCTGGTATTTTGTTATCTCTAGTGCATGGGTTTCAAACTCAATTTCATTGAGAGCTGCATCAGGGTTGTGTTTGACCTCAGAGGGCTGGGGTGGGCAGGGCCAGGTTGGGTGTGGCCAGCACGATGTCATTCATGTTGGGGGTGCCTGTGGTGGCCCGAGCGCTCTGCCAGTGAAAATGGGCTCTCGAGTTCCATTTTTTCTTGCAACAGCCTCCTGTAATCCTCTACCAATGAAAAAGGTGCTTGGGAGGGTTGGCTGCATTTTTCGCTGGCAGAGGCACCATGGGCCGATCCTTTGCTATTTCCAGGGCAGCCCCGTGGACCAGATCTAAGCATTTGATCACTTTGCGCTTACTTGAAATAAACTAAGCTCTTTTTTCATGGATGTTCATAATGGAGATGAAGAGATGTTCCAAAGAAGATGACACAGCAAAAAATTATTAGAAAATTGCCAGTAGTTTCTTTGATACTACTTTGAAAACAAATATTACATACATATTAAGTGGGATTGAATTAGAATAAGTTATGTAACAATTGCCAGCAAACCATGCATCTGGAAAGAAACTGAAATGTTGCCCCTTGTTCTGTCCTCGTCTCACACACGCACCCTCCACAGATGGCCCGGAGTTAATAAGCCACACGACAGAGACTTTGAAGATAAAGCTGGCAGCAACCCAGTGGCTGGCTGCCCATTTAGACTTCACTTACACAAAACAAAGATAAGTCCACAAGCCATCCGATAAGGCAAAGTTCTAGCAATACAAGAATTAATCCGAATGCAGTCCAATTAAGCAGGCACAGTTTCAGCAACACAGAGTCCATGGATGATTTCTTGTTTTGCTCGTCACAAACTGAGCCGGCCACCACACCCACATTTATACCCTGTGGGGTGTGGTCCAGTGACTCAGCTAATCTCTGGCACGCCTTGTCCTCTGCTGCGCACGCTTCTCCCTGTGCCGCTGTCGAGGATCCAGCCAGCACTTATCTCCTTCGTCGCTGTCCGTCTGTGGCTGCGGGGACGTGCTTGGCTCTGGGCCTATTTCTTGGCCTTCGGTGTCCTCCGGAGGCATTGCCAGAGAGGAGGGTCCTGGAGAGGGAGGCCTTGCCAACTCCTCTCCCTCACTCTCAGAGTCTGCATTTGTCGATAGCCCAGGCTCAGGCAACGGAGCCACAACACCCCTTCATTTCAACACTATATTTGACAAGCAATCCAGAATAGAATATGATCGCAAATAAGGTTTCTAAACCAAGCCATGCTATAAATTGGCTTACAGACGTATGCTACATACTGCTATGACTGGATTAATACTTCTTCAAGTCCTATCATCAGAAAACTCCAATGATACATTTGTTTTATTAACAGAATCAGGAGAACCAGAGGGTATTGGGATTTTTGTGCACCATTTGGATTTGGGTTTCTATACTTGTTCTCTTCACTGATGCTGCCTATCAAATCAAGCTCCTTGATACCATCTTTAATGACTCTCCACAGACACATCTCAAACTTAATGTCATTGCCATAGCATTACAATGAATTACTCTGATTTACCAGGGAATAGAATATGTGGTAGCCATAAGCATATAATAATTACACATGTTCTGCAAAGAAGTACAAAACCTACCCTGGGATTAAAACCAGTAGTGGATTTCAATTTCGTTTGCTACAGGTTCACTCGTGGGCGCGTGCATGCAACAGTTTTATGCATGTGCAGAAACTTCTGTGCATGCAGATGTCCGGGCAGGTGGGCAGAGCCACCCACCACCGCCACTACCGGTTTGCCCGGTAGTGCAAACTGGTAGCAACCCACCACTGATTAAAACCTGTTAACTTTAGGAACTATGGGACAGGTTTCCTTCTGTTATGAGCTCCTGGCTATTTTCCTTTGCAACCAGTGGCAAACTTGCCTGATTAATGACCAGCCAAGACACACTGAAGACCTTTTGTTTCATTTATTGCAATAAATGGAGAAGCTTTCAAAGCTTGGTTCTCTCCAAAGTTCATCATCTCAAATCAACATCTTTATATATTCCCTGCGCTGGCTGCCCATCTGTCCTTATTCCCCATTGGCGGAGGTACTATGAGGTTATATTCTCTCTGACCACATTCTACATATTTCCTGCTACTGTCCCCAATCACGCAAAAACATACATCGCATGTGCATTTAAATGAGCAGATAATATATGCAAGGTGTGTCAGTTAATATTCAATACTATATTGAGCATGCTCTTTTAACCTGTTTTTGAGTTCTTAGTTATTTTATGGATTCTTAGAATAATAGATTCTTTATTCAGTATGTTTAGTTTTGTCTTTCCTATTTTTCAATTCATTTTGCTTTGCCTTTAAGCTAGTTATTTCCTCTTGCAGCTACTTCCTCTTAATAGTTACTTCCTCCTACAATTTTAAATTTTGAAGATCTTTCACTTACTCCTATCACTTCCATCCAAACATTGTTTGAAGTTGCCTACAAATGGTTGATTTAAGCTGCCACCCAGTGTCTAGAACAAATTCTTGAAAGAGTTAACTGATTCTCACATCAAGCAGTCAAATCTGTTCATGCTATCTAGATGTCCAGATTCACTTCTATGTCCTTTTAAGTAAAATACATAAGACATTATTATGATTAGTTGCACAGTCAGCCAGATATTTAGACAGAATTTAGCATTTTTGTCCACCTATTGAATCCTTCCTAAGAACCTGGGATAGGCAGTTGTTGTTTAATAATATTAGAAGTGTCATTGAAATGTATTTGAATATTAGTAGCTCGGGTTGGTTGTTGTTAGGCTGTTGTTCTGAGCTCCAAGCTTGGCAATTTGGAAACATTTCATCATCATTCGAGGAGACATCGTCAGTGCGCTTTGAATTGTGTTTGTCTATCAGAACACTGCAGTGTCATTGCAGGATATAAGTTGTTCCAAATTCAGCTGCCTTCTACAGTTGATTGATGGTGTTTAAGTGGTGATCTAAATGTTTTGGAATTGCACCCAAAATGCCTATTACCATTGATACCATCTTTGCTTTCTTTTGCCTCAGTCATTCTACCTCTATTTCCAGGTCTTTATATTTTGTTATTTTCTCCACATCTTTCTCTTTTATTCTGCTGTCTCCAATGTCCAACGTTCAGATTTTTTAAAAAAATCTTTCTTATCAAGAATTGTTACAACTGTTACACAACTACATAATTGTGATTGTGGTAGTCATATAGTCAGCCAGATGTTTAGACTGGATTTGTCATTTTTATCCACCTATCAAATTCTTCCCAAGGATCTAAGAAGGACAGATTTAAATTTTTTAATTAAACATTAAATTAAAGTTTTAATTATCTTGCATGCTGCCTTAGTGTCAACAACAGCTCACAACACAATCAACAGAAGGAGTTTCAGTCAAATCAGATTAGGTGCTTTATACTAAATTGATTCTTTACAATAAAATTGGATGGTAGTTACAAATTCACATCTCCTAATCCAAAGAAGAAGACACTTTGGTGTAGGTAGGCTTAAGCTAGAAACCAGCTAGTATAAATTCTACTTTGGCCTTAGGCATGAAGGCAGTTGGGTGATTTTGGGCCAGGATCCCTTATCTCAACTCTAGAAATTTCTGAAAATATTGGCAATCAACTGCAAGGACTTGTCCAGGCAATTGCTAGGAATCAACCCTGACTTAAAGACACAAAATTAATTTAAAGATTGGAATTAAGAGAAAGGGGAGAAAGAGACAGAATGACAACGTTAAATCCTACTAGAATCATAGTAACCACAGGGTGTATTCTTCTACATTTCCCAGCCTCTTAACTTTTTGTTTTAAGGCTATTGACCTCTAATTGATGACAAAGGCCAGGCTCAGGCAAAAAGAGGAAGCAGAGGGTGGGCTAGAAACTTAAAAGGCTGGTACAAGGTTCTTTGATCTTCTTCTGAATTCTTCCCATCTCTTCCTTTTATCCCTGCTTTGAATTCCACCTTCCATCACAAGTTGATGGATCCATTCCCTTTATTCTTTATTTGTAAATAATCTATGTTTCTGAAGGCTTTGATTCTATGGTTTGAAGTTTTTTTCCCCCTTTTTATGACCCTTGAGTGACCATTGCTAAGCTAACCTCCTTATTATTAACCCTTCAAACTTAATGGTTTTAACTAGCATGTTCATTGCTAACCTGCCTAACATTTTCAACTAGTATTTTAGGTAGCACTAAATGCATCTTCAGGGTATCCCTAATTATCAATTTCCTCACAAAGCCATAGAGAGGAAACTTATGGCAGGAATGATAAAGGTGGACCCATATATATGCTAATATACAATACATGATCAAGAAAAACATCTAATACACCATTTTATATGTGACCCAGAAGTACCTCCTTCGTATCCTTACCCACTGCTGACATACACAGCACCCTTGTGCAGAATTCCTCTTTGTGTCGTCTCCCATGCCCCCCTCCCAAGTTATAAAGCACCAAAAAATTTTAAAAAGTTAAAAAGCCCCCTTCAATGTCCTCCTCCTCTTTTTATATAACTGTGTCATTTAGCTTTTGATATTTTTGTTTTTTAAAATGCAACTGGTGCCACCAGTCATGGGGTACTCTTATATGGTACACAATCTCCATACCATTTTATGGCAGACCTGTTCCCAACATGCTTGTAACACAGGCAAAGATCTACAGCAGAGGCGGGGAACAATGCCTCCTTTATGACTTGTGGATTTCAACTCCCAGAATTTGTGAGCCAGGCTGAAGAATTCTGGGAGTTGAAGTCCACAGGTCATGAAATGGCCGTAGTTCCCCACCCCTGATCTACAGTAATTCTGGAGCTATGTAATCAAATACTTGTTATTCTAGTTAAAGAGAGGATGGGACAATTAAGATCCTTTCACTGGCTCTGCAGTTTTCATAAATCCTGCCCTGGCCATGGAAAACAACAACAAGCCAGCCAAGTTTCCCACAGACCTGCCATATGTTCAGTATTTTCACATGCAGCTTGTATATACTGTATGTATGCCTTTCAAGCAACAGCTAGGTAATTGTTTTAACCGAGTTTGATTATTCAAGGGAGTGAAAATTTCACAGCTTGAAGTTTTATAAAGAATGCAAGACTGCACTCCCACCCTCCATTCTTTTATTGCAGCTGCCCCTGTGTATCATAATAATAATGTTCTGGCAGTCATAATTATAGCTAAGAAAGGCTGGAGTTGATTGCATATGTAGTTCAAACAAGAAGACATTATAAAGATGTTCTGGTTGATACTTGAAAGCTAACGGGAATGTGATTTATGGCTTATGTATGCCCCGTTCATTACAGTATGCAGAAAAAAACTTGAAAGGAGTTAGGCAAAGTAGGGAATCTTATTTACACATGGAATTCACCAAAGTAGATGGGTAGGAAAACTTGAAACATCTGCATTCTGGTTTTAAGCAATTAATTCTCCTGGGAAATGAAAAACAGTATTCCTTATCAAACCATTTCAATTTCCTTAAAGTATTCCTTTGTGTCCATGATTCCTTGTTTTAATATACCTTATCTTTTTCTGTGTCTGTTTCATCATTATTTTAGATCAACCACGTTTGGGTAATATGCACTGAACTAATTCAATGAGCATTGTATATGCACAGAATCATCCCAGAGGTGGTACAATTTTATGTGAATCCTATTCCAAATCTGGAAATAATTTCTCCTCAAGGGAAGGGGAAGGAATTCAAGGATATTATTTGATTTAATCTATTTAACAAACTAACTAATTAATCACACTTTACCTCTTGGTGCCACTGCTTTGAGCTGTTTACTAAGGTCTGGTTATATTTCTGTGTCCTTTAGTCAAGTCTGAGAAGTTATATTCCATATTAAGAAATATGTTGTAAGCATTTGTGATACTACAAATTATTTTTTCACGTATTTTCTTCAAATCTTTTTATCTTGCATGTGGCAAAGTGCATGATGTTCCCAACTGCAGTGATTTCAACCAGAGCAAAGAAGCTTTTGATTCATAAAGCATTCTGCATAAAACTGCTGTTGCACTGTCTCCACAATTTTTTAAATATTTATTGAAACCTTTTAGGAATTCCAGAAATGAACATTACATGATGATATACACATTATGGTCACAGACCAGCAAATTAAACAGCTGACATGCTCAAAGAATAAAAAACAAAGTGCGTGAAACCATGACGAAAAGAAGAAAGTATATACATTCTTTATGAGAACATTTTTTCAAAGATATTAATGCATAAATTTAGAAAGTTTTTTCTGAAAGGCTTAAATGAGAGCTCTGTGTGTAGCCTGTTGTTTCTTAACCCCATTTGAGCAAATTATATTGAGTTTTTATTTGTGGATCTAGATATAATGGCATATCTATCAGAAAAACAGTTTCACATGAGGTTGCACTCTTTTTCATCCTAGAATAATACAAATGTAGCATTTGCAAATACAAAATAGTCAAATAGCCAGTTGTACTCATCTTTACAGGTAGAAAATAACCATACTTTTTTTTTTTAATTTTGTATGGGAAGATCAAAAATGACAGTTAAAAAGCTTTGAGGAGCTGTGCTTACTTTTTCTCAAATCTGGATAATCGTTATAACTGCTATATAAATTGCTATATATCTGCTAGTAGCTATAGTGTTAAAACAGGGCCTCTGGAATCCAGAACTTGGTGTAAATGTAAACATAAACTTGGGGAAAATCTGTGGAGAGACCCCAGAATTGGTCAATTATAGACCAATGAGCATGAATGCAGCAGTTAGGTATTAGTTCAGTTATCAGGAGCTATGGCTTTTTTTACAACCGGTAGACTTCAACTCCCAGAATTCCTGAATCAACATGGCTGGCAGGTCATATCCACAGGTCACAAAGTGGGCCAGAGTTGCCCATTCCTGTATTAGTTGGAGGTTGTGACTGAGAATAGAAAAAGAAGAATGAAGAAAAGAAGAATGAAATGAAGAGGCAGGATTGTCTAGATCCTAGACCAGTGATGGCGAACCTTTTCGGCACCAAGTGCCCAAATTGGAATGCACGTGCATCTGCGTGGACGTGTGTGCACTGGAGCACCGGAAACTTGAAGACCAGATGGCACGTGTCTGTTTTTTGGTTGGTTTTGGCCATTTTTTTTTTTTTTTGGCAGTTTTTCGGGCAGTTTTTGGCCTGAAAAATGGCTTGGGTTTGGGCTGTTTTCAGGCTGTTTTCCGGTACTCCAGCACCCGCAAAGACCAGCTGGCTGGCGGGCATGTGTGTGCCAGAAACCAGAAGAGCAGCTGGCAATGGCGCACATGCCCACAGAGAAGGGTCTGCGGGCCACTTCTGGCACGCATGCCATAGGTTCACCATCACAGTCCTAAACAATCTCCTAGACTCTAGGAGAAACCCTAATCGTTCCCTGAACGATTTTGTGAGAAAGCACTGCAACATTGCAGCTGTAACATACTGATTCCAATCTTCCTTGCAGACCCTCTCTACCTTGCCACGAAATGTCAGGTTTCCGCACCATGTAGTTTTAAAGGTTTCATTAAAACAAATTGCAATTGGATAGAAAGCGCTTCGTCTGCATTGAGCAGATTTACATTCATTTCTGAAATTGTGCTCACATCTGAATGGTGATCCGTTTGGCACACGTACCGTTGCAGTGAGAGCTGCAAAGAAACCACTGTCACATACACAATGAACGTACTTTCTCTTTTTAACTATCTAGATTTTTTTGTTGTTGTAAAGTGTTACTGTCTCACTTAGTCGGATTATGTCCGTAGTTACTATAATTTTGCAGAACATCCTGCCATTTTGAGAAATATTCAAAAGCTGCAGGTTAAGCCTTGAGGTAAGATGAATGTAGTTCAAAAAATTCAGAGACGAGCTCCTCTCAAAATGCTCCCTTCTGGAAAATGCTGCTCCCATCCTCTTAGCATGATTACTCTTATTCCCATCACCTAAAAGTTACCCACACCTACCGGTGTATTACTGAATTTATTATGGGAACAATTTTGGAGTTGTCTTTAAATTTTGGTCCTTAGACATTGTAAAAATATAGTAAACAAGAGCAGCAAGCTATCTCTTTCTTCAGAGTTATGTTCTGCAAAATGATACCTTGACAGTTTTTTTTCCTGTTGAATTTTAAATTTACAGGCTATGTATTTAAATGAGCAGGTACAGTACACTCATTTAAGTGTTGCCCATTATTTCTATGTACTGTATGACTGAAGGAAAGAAAGGGGGGGAAATGTTACTCTTTCTGTCTTTCTGTGTCTGCTACTTCACTAACCTGCTGGCTAATCTTTCAGCTGATTTAGTGAGGAATGACTAAAGTATTTCTGCAGAATATCTCATTCAGTATTTTAAAAAATTAAGTGTAGAATCCCATGGTTGTAATCTGCATTTAGTGTCAACATATGCGTTGTTTAGTCTATTACAGTGTTTCTCAATTATAACAACTTCAAGGGGCACAAGTTTAACTCCCAGAATTTCTCAGCCAGCATGGGAGTTGAAATCCACATATCTTGGAGTAGGCAAGATTGAGAAACACTGGTCTATGATATTGTTTAATTGTAACATAAGAACATTTGCTTATATTAAATGTAAGAGTTGAATGCTTGTTTTCTTGCTTCTGAGCAAGCCAGAATGTCAGTTGTTTTGTAGGGGAGTTACACAAACATTACAGCTTCCCAACAGATGCCGTCCCATTTTACTAGAATACAGTGCAAAATCCAAGATTCAAAAAGATGTGTTTGTTAAAATTAAGGACCCCTTTTCCTACAATGGTAAGGAAGGTCTTCAAGACGTCCATGGTGATGCTTACAAGTAGGATGTGAAGGCAAAAACCTTCATTCTTTAAATTCTAGGGCCTATTTCAATGATATAATGTCTTTGAATACGGAAACTGTATTTAAACATCGCATGATGTGTTTAATGCCCTTTTTAAAGTTAGCTAAATCAATGAAAATTTCCACATCTTGAGGCCTGATAGGTATATATATGAAAAACTATTTTGCTTGTCCCAAATCTGCTTGAGATGCTTAACCCAAATTTACCCTAGATTTTAACCGTATTCTAAAATGTTAATAATAAGCACATCTATACTATTATAACAAGCATTGGCAGAATCTGACCCCACTTTTTGCTGTTATTTATAAATGAAGATTAGGTGGTTGCCCCATGGAGCAATAGCTAAAATGGAGTAAATATAGACAGATATATTCCTTATGAAATTGATGAGTTCTGAAAGCAAATTGATAGAGGCACAAATAATATGCTGTAGTCTTACACTGATACTTGTTCCACAAGAGAATATTCTTTAAAATCTATTAAACAAATTAAGATCAACTTAGAAAGTTTTGATTTGCATCACAGTTTTCAGCAGACTGGTGTGTAGTCACTGTAGTCACTACTCTAAGCATAAGAAAAATTTGTTTACTTCAGAGACTTTGGAACTGCATATGTATGATACCGTGTTTTCCCAAAATAAGATCCTGTCTTATATTTTTTTGAACTCTGAAATAAGCGCTTGGCCTTTTTGCCATGCGCTCAAAAGCCAGATTGGGGATGTCTTATTTTAGAGGGAAACAGGGTACATTGATAATCACTATCTTGGTTCATTACAAATTTATGTAGGACAAAATTTTCATTACCTACTAGCTTTGACTTCTAAGAAGAACATCATGTTCAAAAGAAGTATAAATATTTACATGCCAGATATTAATGATACATCATAAAAGATAAGCTTCGTGGCCATGCTACTATTACGGTGACTGCTGTTAATGGAGTTTGGCAGAGTTGGCTGCTAGTCAGGATTTTGTTTATTTGCTTCTTTGTTTATTCATTAAATTTAGAAACCATTCATCTCCTTCAACTGAAGGTGTTGTATTAGATGGATTTTTGGCTTAATATGACTTGATATTTTAAGCAATAAACTGAGGTGACCATTGCTAGGTCTATCAAGAAACAAGAAGAAAAGTATCAACTGTTCATAAAACATTAAAATTTGCATCCTCAGGGACCTTTAGAAGTCATAGAAGGTTAAAATCTTAGCTGTAACAAACAAACAAAAATAGAAAGCTAAGTAGACTATCCTGTTTATCCTTCCGGGTCAAGAGAAGACTGACTATGAGCAAACTAGTTAGATGATGAGAAGACACAGTGCAACCTTTCGTTGTAAGCCTGAAGTGTTTCTCCTGTTTGTGCATCACATGTGGCCTTAATACATGATGACTTAGTCATGCAACCTGATCTTGACATCCAACTATATAGGATAGCAGTCTGTGTGTTAGGAATGGAAATGAAGCAAGTGTAAAAGCATACAATATTTTACAGAATGTGCTTCAACATATTTTTTTTGAATAGCATTATTAAGTCATGTACTGTAATGACTTCCAGCATAATTGAGCTAAGTGTTAAAAACATTGCGAAGGGCATCACAGTTTGACTCTTAACTCTGTAAAAGAAAATAGGAATAATGCAGAAAGGAATTCTAACTTGTTCTGAGAAAGGATTTTGTATCTCCTCATCTCGGTCATTTTTCTTCTGCTGTGATCTCAACATGTTATTAATTGTTAGTGCCAATATTTGCTGTGGTTTGGAGACATAAATAGCATCTGTTGGGATGCTTTGTTTGAGAGGGCTTTAATTATTCAAGATACAAGATTTAATGAAGAAGCAGATGAACTAGTCACCTGTCCTTCACCAAGAAGAACATAGTGGCATTTCCATCCGTTCTAATGAAGAAGTAGAATTATTAGGAAAAAATGATACATGGCAAATATGGGGAAAAACAGAAAGAAAATGGAATCCTGAACAATGGTCTCTTGGTGCTGCTACAATGGAACATGGCGTGTGCTACTACTCCCTGATCCTTACTGTTAACGTCAAGGAACGTTGCTGCCAAGCTGGTTAGACTGAACAAATAAATGTTCAGCAAATAGATATGGCTCACTTAAATTTCTTCAGATTCACACTTTCATGTGAGAAACTGGACAGTGAAGATAAACTCCTAAAAGCACTTGCTACTTAACAAAATGCATGTCAGGCTGAAGTCAGAAGGTGATCCAAGGTACTTGATGTACTATGGAGCTATCTGTCAACATACATATGGAGTGATTCCTTGGTTATCCCCCCAGAGCCACCCTGAGACTCTGATGTGGATGAAATGTCAGGTATAAGACTTAAGATTTAAAAGCTGGTTTGCACAACACACTATAATATGGTTTGTCTGACTTTAGTTTTGCATGTTGTGTGAACCTGCCAATTATGGGTTATTGTAATCCCTTAATCCTTGACTAGAGTACAGTATCACATATGAAAGGGTGGGATTCAGCCGGTTCGGACCAGCTCGAGTTAACCGGTAGTTATGGCCAGCAGCTGGGCCCACCCACCCACCCCAGTGCTGTCCCGTCCTATACAATCACTGTGTTTTTGACACAGCACGCATGTGCGCACTCACATTTTTAATTCTGGGCGAACCGGTTTTTAAATTATGTGAAGCCCACCTCTGCACATATGTGTGAACCCAGTTTATAAAACCATGCACATACTTACTGGGTTCATATATTGTACTAAGACTTAGTTTAGAACTTATCACAAAAAGCCAAAACCAAATACAACACATATTATTTTGACCGTGTGTCAATCCACAAAAGTGAAAGGATGAATTTGATGAAGGTGCTGGAAAAATTAGGAACATCTTTAAATTACACACATGAACATATACAAATTAGACGCCTATCACAAAGATGCACACACATAAATTATATATACACATATTTAAATTGTATACATTAAACTGTACACACACAGACATTTATTAAATACAAGTACATAGTCCAATTCATTGTATTTCGATTCAACAAATTGGACTAGTATGAAGTAGCTAGAAAATTACCCAGAATGTAAATTTTAGCTTTGTTGACAGCAGAAATAAAGACACACCCATCTTTCAGGCAGTGAGATATAATCCATAGAGGCAAGTTTTAATACCTTTTGTATGAATATATGCCTTTCCTATGATTTGTGGGAGGGCGGAAATGGTTTCAAATTATACTGAACCAAAGTTAAAGAAACAGGGAACTTCAGAGAAGTTTATAAGTGATAGGTCCATATTTTATTTATTAAATTTCTAGGCCACTTATCTCACTAGTAAAGCGACTCTGGGTGGCTTACAAGATAATAAAAAGTTAAAAATCCTAAAAAAAAAAAGAATAAAAAAATTAAAAGTGAAGAACCAAGAAGATCGGCAGCCTGGGGGTGAGCATCTTCACCCATCAGCCACCCCCAAATGTAACACTGGAAGATGGCTTCCAGGCCTGACATCTGTCTTGGGACCCTAGGCCAAGCAGCAGATTAAAATTTTAGGCTGTTCCAGATGGGGTAGATCTCATCTCTGACAGGAGAACATTCCAGAATTTTTCCTTATTTGACAACTGGGATCTAGGTTCCAAGAGGCGGGTTGATGCTTATTCATAGCTTTCAAAATAACTTGGTGGCTCCATTGAAAAAAACACCCCATAATTTTAGCGATAATCCCTGGCATTATGAGAATGTAAGAATTCCACTGCTTTGTCTTTAATATGTATTACTATCTTATATGAAAGAGGATTATTGGTGTTTCATGTATATATATATATATGTATATGTATATGCATATGTATATGTATTTATATATAAATTCATCATTTATATCAGTTTACAAATTTAAATAATCTTCCAGCAATCAAATTGTAAAATCCTAAAATCATGAAATCCTTTCTAAAAACCTTCAAACATTGCTAATATATATAAAATGCCACTATTTATATTTTTTCCTAAAACATTGGAGCTTGCTTTTAAATGCTCCTTAAAAAAAAAGTAGAAATAATCATAAATGAATTGCCTCTTGTACTCCATATAGGTTATTCTCCAACTACTCTAGAACTTATTGAGATAAAGGTGGTTGAACACATCCATCTAAATTCTTGAATGCAATTACACTTTTTAAAGTAACCAGCAAGATTTTTTCTGAGGAAAATTCTCCCATTTTTATCATTTTAAGTGTGCCATGTTTTTTTTCCCAGGCATTCAGTATATAATTATAAATACAGTTACAAATCTTAAATGACTTTTCTCAAAAGAATTATTCACCTTTTTTCCTCAAGGTCATTTAAAACTCCACTGCATCCTATTTTACCATCATAATTTGCTTTAATAGGCATTCCACATATTTACCATTGGAGGGCAGTGTAGATCTTCACAGAATATGACAGTGTTCAGATATGCTTAACACCAAGCAAAATATATATATACATATGGCTAACTGAGATATTGATTAGGAACCTGGAACCTGGAAGAAATTGATAGCCTGATTCAAGTATAATTGAAATTAATCCTAGTCCCTTTGCCCCTAATATAATCATGGGGTTTTTTTTCAATCCAAGTATAGCCATTTTTCTACTAGATTTTGCAAGGAGAGAAGCAAAACCAGTTTCTAAACTGAAGTCACTACCCAAATGATCATAGTCAAGGAGCAATCTTCTTTTCCTTCTGTATCCCATACTTATTTGAGGACCCCAAAAGATGACAATTTAGCGGGACAATAGTAGACACCATTTAGTTTAGCAAGTGATCTTCTGCGAATACATTGTGAACCTAGCCAATAGTTTTAGGCTGTTAACTCAGATCAAGTCAGGGATACCTTTAAAATAAGACTTTGAAACAATTGAGCGTTTCTGTCAGCATTTATCAATGCTTCAACCTTTTAACCCTCTTGACTTAGAGCAGGCATTCCTCACTAAATCTCTTCCACCACCTGCCTTGTGTGTTTATTACTTACTAACCTTTTGTGTCATCTCTTTGTATATATGCCTAATTTATCAGTCTCTTGTAGATTGTCAGCAGCCTGCTGCCTCACTACCGCCACACGGCTCACAACTAATCAGGAGGCAACGCTGTCAGACTGTCAGGTAATGTTCTGCTAAATCTCCTTTCTTCACCTTTTGGCTTTCTTTGCATGCTATAGTCAGATTCTCATCACCCCACTTCCTTTGCATCTGTCATCCCCAACCCTAATTTCTACTCTGTCTTCCAACTGGCTGCTATCAGTATGTCTGGCAGACCCTTATTTGCCTTTAAAACAAACAAACAAATAAACAGAAAAAGCAAGTTAAAATTGAATCAAATTTAAAGTTTTGTAATCGATGTGGAAAGGTTACCTGTGTCCAAGCAGTTAATCGTATCTGCATGACTGCAGGAATCATGCAACAATATTAATATGTCATCTTTAAAGAAAATATTACCACTGGACAATAGATAACATTGCAAAACTTAACCCATTTCTTTTGTAGATGTGCCTGCACCACTACAACAATCCCATGCAGATTATCGAATCCAAAGATTATAACAAATTATAGGCAGTCATCAATTTATGACCAAATTGGGACCAGAATTTCTTTTTACTAAGCAAAGCAAATTGCACCCTATTTTATGACCATTTTTTGCCACAGTTGTTAAATGAATCACATGGTCTTTAAGTGAATCTGGATTCCCTCAGGGACTTTGTTTATCAGTAGCCAACTGGAAAGGTCTCAAATGGTGATCACATGACCCTGGAATGCGGCATCTGTTTTAAATACATGCAGGTTGCCAAGCAATTGAATTTTGATCACATGATCGTGGGGATGTTGCAACGGTCATAAATGTGAAGACCAGTCATCAGTCACTTTTTTCAGGGCCTTTGTAATTTGGAGCAGTCGCTAGATGAATGGTTGTAAATTGAGGACTACCTGTAAAGCCTAGGGCCCTAGGCAAAAGTGTGTGTATTTTTAAAGAAACAAGCACTGCTAAGTAAGCAAATAGGAATCTACAGGGATTAGTTAGATCCATGTTTCTCAACCTTGACCATTTTCAGATGTGTGGACTTCAACTCCCAGAATTCCACAGCAAGGCTGCCTGGAGAATTCTGGGAGTTGAAGTCCACAGATGTGAACATGGCCAAAGTTGAGAAACACTGGATTAGATCATTAAATAAATGTTTAGTTAAAGAAATTATTTAAGTAGCATCTGTGGTGAATCTGGAGCTGAGTTGAGTTGAGGGGTGAAAAAGTTGGCTAGCCTTTGAATTACTGATGGGGAAGAAAATGGCGCAAAAATCTTTTCAAAGTTTCTCAGGGTGTATCTAGCAGTTCTGTAGAAAGTACATTTGTCTGGCAAGATTCCTATCAATAGGCAATAAATACCACTCTGATCAGCTCCTTGAGTTGCCTCTGACAGCATCTTTTGGATTTCGTATACTTCCTTCTTCCTTTATATGAAGTGCTGTAACAGAATGGAAAAGGAGATGCTGTGCCAATGATGGAGAATATTTGTAGCTCAGGGTTGAACTGTGTCGTCTTTGGTGCTCTCTGAGCTTGTTTGTTTCTTTGCAGACTTCGTTACCCAAACTAGGTAACATCATCAGCACGTCTGCAAAAAAACAACCAAGGAACCCCTCAAGATGCTATGCGTGAGAAGGCTCTAAGTTCTAGGCTCACCTTTTCCCGATAAGAGCTGAGCCAGTGAAATTGTGAAAAGCTATTGAAAGTCAGAACAGGTATGGTTTAGATTAGATGGACTAGTCCGAGATGGTATTAGGCAGATTCCCATTTGCATAACACAAAGCAAACGTGGAAAGAATCAGGTAGGGATTGCACCATGAGAAAGGATGCTGGCTTTTCCAGTTGCCCTGGTCAAAATAAAGAACTGATAAAAATCCTCAAGGGCTTGTTTGTTCCCAAACAACATGGGATGAAAAGATTAATCCAATTGCTTCTGTCCCCTCTGGGCTATAATTTTAACTGGAACTGGACTCCTTGTGACTGCTTTAAATTGGTAGGCACACCTACCTACCACTAGATCCAGTGGTGGGATTCAAGTAATTTAACAACTGGTTCTCTGCCCTAATAATTTCTCCCAACAACCAGTTTGCCAAACTGCTCAGAAACTTAACAACTGGTTCTCCTGAAGTGGTGCGAACTGGCTGAATCCCACCACTGCCTAGATCTGAGCATGACATTTAAATGTACTACAGGTAGTAATTGACTTACAACAGTTCATTTAGTGACTGTTCAAAATTACAAGGGCATTGAAAAATGTGACTTATGACCATTTTTCAAAGTTGCAACCTTTGCGGCCTCCCCATGATCATGTGATCAAAATCCAGGCGCTTGGCAACTGGTTCGTATTTATGACCATTGCTTTGTCCCAAGGTCACGTGATCACCTTGTGCGACCTTCTGACGAGCAAAATCAGTGGGGAAGCCAGATTCACTTAACAACCGGGATACTAACTTATCAACAGAAAAGGCCGTAAAAAGGGGGGAAACTCACTTAACAAATGTCTCACTTAACAACAGAAATTTTGGGCACAATTGTGGTCATAAGCTGAGATAGGAAAGACTGGCGAACCACAAACTAAGCTTAATTAACATTTATTTTATTTAAAGAAAACCTGAACCCCGCAAAGTCTTAAAATCTAAGCCCCATCTACATGCGAGATGCAATCCAATTATTTTGTATCATCTAGTGCATTGTGTCTCTATAATAAGCAATTAATGGTGCCTCCAGCCACCTGTACTATCAGGCCTTGTGTATTTAGTTCAGGTGTCTCCAAACTTGGCAGTTTTTAAGACTTGTGGCTGAGGAATTCTGGGAGTTGAAGTCCACAAGTCTTAAAGTTGCCAATTTTGGAAACCCCTGATTTAGCTACTCTCTGGTATAATGAATTCACATTCAGCCTACATCTGAAATAATGTCTGGGCTGAATAATTTTTGGGTAATATATTATCCTTTTGCCTAATGAGGCACAAGACAGAGCTCCTTAAAATTCACTGCGAGTTCTGTAACTTACCTGCCGGACTTAATTGGAATGGCTGGCTTGGAAGGAGCACAGGTACACCAACCTGTCTCAGTGTTAGATCAAGATTCAGCAATCTTGACCACTGGGGTCATATGCAGTCCTTTGTATGATAACAAAAGTTAGAATGATCTGTTCCTGTTTACAACAGACCAAAAGGGAAGGAAGGCAAAGCCCAGTCCATTGGTTTCCATCCATCATTAATCTTAGGAAATAACCTCATGCCAGAAAAAAAATGCCAGACAAGGAATAATGGATGGAAACTGACCAAGGAGAGAAATGAGGAGGAACTTTCTGACAATCAACCAATGGAACAGCTTGCCTTCAGAAGTTGTGGGAGCTTCATCACTTGAGACTTTCAAGAAAAGATTGGACTGCCATTTGTCAGAAATGGTATAGAGTCTCCTGCTTGAGCGGGGAGGGGGGGGGTTTGGATTTATAAGGTCCCTTCCAACGCTGTTAATCCGTTAAATCTGTTAGATCATGAAGGAACATGAGACAATAGACACTGTCCTTAGTGATCCATAACCTTCACTGCTTTATATATTTTTATAGCAATTAAATTAAAAAGAATTCACTGATGATATTACTTAGTTTGGTAATGAAACGCCTCCAAGAAAACCACAAAGCTCAGAGAGCACCAAAGATTCCACAGATCAACCCTGAGTCACAAACATTTACTTCCATAAGCAAAAATAATTAATTTGTTAAATGTTCTGCTAACAAATCATAAAAAATTATCTCTCTCGTTCTCTCTCTCTCTGTCTCTCCCTCCCTCCCTTCCTCCCTCTCTCTCTCACACACACACAAATTAAATACTGCAGTCACAACAAACTCATTTTGTTTGGCAGAGCTTGCTAGGAGAATTACAATAGTACCCAAGGAAGTGAATGCCAGGCCAAAACTTCATGCCACAACATTGAATTGCACACATATTCAAACATGGAACAGTGGTATTATAGAAAAATGGATTCTAGCTGAAAATTAAGAAAACAAAATCTAATAATACGGAACCAGTGACAGAAAAGTGGTGGGTTCCTCTTCACTGGATAAATTCAAACTGAAGCTGGAAAAGTCATCCGGGATAATATTCTAGAGCAGGATTAAAAAATTTTTTAAAAATCATTATGTCAGAATGGGAAATTAGTATTGCTCTTTTCTATTTCCAGCTATCTGATCAGCCAGTCAAAAAAGCCACAAATTTTGTAATGTAAAAATTCAGTTATCTTTATTCTTATTTATTAATTCAAATATTAAAAATAAGAATGTGGTGTTTAGATGAGCTACATAGCAGTCTTCAATCTATTGTATTTATTTCTTAACACCATACTAATTTTTACCTAGAAATTATGGAAGTTGAAATTCAAAACATCTGGAATGCATTGGTTGAGAAATACTATAAGATGTATCTTCTAGTGTTCTCTCCCTGGCCAGAATTTATGTTTCTTCTAACTTTGTAAATAAATGATACAATTAAGTGCAACTTCAGGGTACAATACTAGTTAAACGTTTTATTGCTTACTCACTTTTCTGAACTTGTTTTCAAAGATGCAGTGAAAATGGTATTTTTTTTGTACGTTCTCTACTTAGTGAGTTGGAAATCTTGTTTAGAAATACTTGATCCTTTTTTAAGATAAAGTGGTTCCATCATAATCCTTGAAGGGAATTGGACTGATGCATTCCTTTCCTTATCTTTTGTAGTGAGTCAGATTGTTTTGTGCAATGTTCTTATTTAATGGTGGGATAGGAAATACTTTATGGATAATGACTGTAACTATTTCCATGCTTATACACCATTCCATAAATGGGATTGATTGATCGATTATACCCCATTAAGTTGTTGTTGTTGACTCTTGAAGACCACATAATTAGATTTTCTCCATTATGATCTGTCCTTAATCTGATTTTTTTTCAGGTCTTCTCATGCATGTAAAATTTTAGAATACTTCAAAGGATTATTTTGCTTTGAAATGTGACTTTCTAGCATGAGCTATTTCCTGCAATTTTGCATGAATGCTCAGGGAAGTTTATTGCTCCAAACATGGACAATATTGCTGCTTCAAAAATGTACCGTACTTATTTATTAAACAAATGTACATGGCCGTTTATATAACTGATAGTACTCCAGGCATGATGCTGAACTGCAGTCTCATTTGAGAATTTCAAAACAGTAAATTGTAAGACTGAGATGGCGAACCTATGGCACACGGGCTGAAAGTGGCACGCAGAGCCATCTCTCCAGGCATGCAAGCCATCGCCCGTTGCTCTTCTGGGTTCCGGTGCACTGGCTAGCTCGTGTGCATGCATGCCAGAAACCGGAAGACCAGGTGGTCGGTGCACATGCACATGTTGGAAACTGGAAGATCATCTTCCCGGTTGCATGCACACTGGGCAGCTGCTCTTCCGGGTTTCGGCATGCATGGGTGCCCACGTGCATGTTCCTGTTTCAGCACTTGGTGCTGAAAAGGTTCACCAACACTTAGAATAGAATAATAGAGTTGGAAGGGACCTTGGAGGTCTTCTAGTCCAACCCCCTGCCCAGGCAGGAAATCCTACACCACTTCAGACAAATGTTTATCCAACATCTTCTTAAAAACTTCCAGTGTTGGAGCATTCACAACTTCTGGATGCAAGTTGTTCCACTTATTAATTATTCTAACTGTCAGGAAATTTCTCCTTAGTTCTAAAGTGCTTCTCTCCTTGATTAGTTTCCACCTATTGCTTCTTGTTCTACCCTCAGATGTTTTGAAGAATAGCTTGACTCCCTCTTCTTTGTGGCAACCCCTGAGATATTGGACCACTGCTATCATGTCTATCCTAGTCCTTCTCTTCTTTAAATTAGACATACCCAGTTCCTGCAACCATTCTTCATATGTTTTAGCCTCCAGTCCCCTAATTATCTTTGTTGCTCTTCTCTGCACTCTTTCTAGAGTCTCCACATCTTTTTCACATCGTGGCGACCAAAACTGAATGCAGTATTCCAAGTGTGGTATTAACACGTCACGTGATCTTGATTCTATCTTGATTCTATTTTATGCAGCCCAGAACTGTGTTCGCTTTTTTGGCAGCTGTTGCACACTGCTGGCTCATATCTAAATGGTTGTCGACTAGACAACCATTTTTGTGATGTCCACTGCTATAAGACATTCTATTGCTTGGCAAATGCTTTTTATTTTTATCTGCACAATAGCTATATGATTGCATTCCATAATTAAACTTCCAGAATCTTAGCTGTTATATAGACTCAGTCTGAGTCAGTCACCAGACCAAAGGTTTATTCTTCCAAGCTTTTAGACTCGTGATGGAGCCCAATTTCAGAAAACCTCTCTCTCCAGAATGTGTGTACTGGGCTATTCTACACATTGTATTTATATGGTGCCTGGTTGTATATGGCTTTTTAGCTGTTATGTTTATTATTTCAAGATATTTGTTCAAAATATTCTAAGGAACTACAAACTAGGTTCTTTAGCCTATTTTGGATATGATATGACCTACTGAGAGAAGACTATGTTCCTTCAAAATAACTTTTGCTTCAATAAGGAATGGGCAGAGCCAGAGCCTCTTTCAGTTGTTGGGCAAGGTGGCTAATTGCTCTGGAGTCACTCACCAAGTAGCTAAAATATTAAACATTGACAGACATTTCATCACCGTAATTCCATCCTTTAACACTGTATATCTGTATTTGAGAAAACCATATTTCTGCACATCGCACGGTTGTTAAGGGACAAAAATATACGTCAGGGGGGAAAACTGGAAGATGCATTTTGAAAAGAGTTTCATTTTGTGCTGTAAAATTGTTAATTGATTATGTTGTTCTTGATAACTATCCTAAATTTTTATCTTCATCCGGTTGATTTTAAAGTGCCATTAGATCATCCTTTCATCATTTGGACAAAAGCAAACTAATGCATTTTTAATTTGTCTCTCTATTCCTTTAAGCTTGCAACTTTATGGCATGATAATTTTAGTTCTGCTAATTGTTATGTTTGTGCTTTAAAAATATTAAATCAGTGGGAGCTTGCTCCAGATTGCTAGTTCTCTATTGATACTAACTACCAAGTGATGGCTAATCAGAGAAAAATAGGCAGGGGTCTCACCTTGGGAAAAAACAAGTGTCAAATGCAGCCTGGGGATTGTTCACCTGAGTCTTAAAATGGTGTGATCCATGATGTCAACTGGTCTTTCTTATGGTTAGATTTCCTTGAAGCAAGTTTTGCTGCAATAGATATATGTATTTGTATTGTTTTTACTATGTAAGCAAGAAAAGAAAAAGGAAAGACAAAGGAGGGAGAAAACAGTCCACAAAAATATGCTGAACAATATTTCAGATATATTATTGTCATGTTGCAGGATTAACATTTTGATGTTTTTATGTAGTAGAAAAAAAGAAATTATTTTTTTAAACTCAGCTATACAGTCTACACTCCAAAAATGCTCTAAATACAAGTCCTGGTGGCAAAATGCTTGTTGAAACATAAAAGAGAGTTTGTCATCACTGGATTAATCATTGAGAATTTGTTTCATTTCAACTTTGTAGTGAAGATAGTTTTGTAGTCATAAATTATCTATTTCTACAATCCTGTTAGTTCCTAACCCATTGATACACAGTTCAGAATTATAAAATTAGGCTTGGAAATCAATGAATTTTGCAGAACAAAATTAATATGTGACTTAATTGCTTCCAGAAGATATTCCTGTACGCATAAATGTCCTTCTGAAAAGCTTTGCCCAATAAATCCAAAATAATGCGAATAATTTAAAATGCATAAAAGTATAACATACAGATCTGAAGCAGACATTTCATTTCCATGCATCTTTGTACCTTTAACATCTAATTTAAAGTGTTTTAATTGCCTCTAAAAATAAAAACATTACAGCTTTATTTTTTTGTGAAGAACACGCTAAATCTTTTAGGGTAGAGCACCATCTGAAGATTTCTGGCCAAAATCTATACATCAACAGGTGTTTCAAATAAAGCTATTGCCATTTCATAATTTTTGGCAAATGATTCTTGATTGTATTATATTGATAATAGATTTCAAAATTGTTGATACTCCTTGGAATTCTTAGAACAGCAAGAGCAAACAATTAAACGCTTATTTACAAACAACTAATTTTGAATGTTTGGGCTAAGTCACGGGTGTCAAACTCGCTGTATCATATTGCCGTCACATGATGTTTTGCACTGTTTTCCCCATTCGCAGAGATGGGGTGGGTGTGGCCTGCACATAATGCATCCAGACTGCAGGTCGCCAGTTTGACACCCCTGGGCTAATTCAACCTTCCTATCTATCCCAAGATGGTTTAAATTAAGTTTACAACATATAATTTCTTCTGGTTTCATTGCAAATATGGTGCTGATGGCTTGGTATTTGTCCTCTACCATGTTTTCCCGAAAATAAGACCCTGTCTTTTTTGAACCCCGAAATAAGCGCTTGGCCTTATTTTCAGGGAGGTTTTATTTTGGGGCGTATGGAGCAAGATGGGGCTCCTGTTGCCATCTTATCTGATTTCCAGCTCTGTCTCCCTAACCTTATCCGGAGGAAATGGTGGGGACCAGCTGCTCACACAGTTAAATATTTTCCGGAAGGGTTTATTTTCAGGAGTGCTTATTTTAGTGCAGGCGCTTAAAAGCCCGATTGGGCTTATTATCTGGGGAGGTCTTATTTTCAGGGAAACAGGGTATGTGCATGTATGGTTACTTCCATATAATTTAAGAATTATAGGTATATGCAGAATAATTAAAATACCAGGAAGGTGCAGAGCATCACCTGTCTCCGTGAAAAGAGTTTTCTTCTTTGCACCTTTCTTACTTTGATGTGTATTTTAAATAGCTACTTTCTCATTCCAGTCCTGATGTAGCTCTTCCAGAAGAACAGCCACATTCCAGCTCTCAATATACCCCTCCTGTCAGCTGTCCACTTAAGCCTCCTCCTTAACATCGTGCTTCATATGCAACCTAAGAGTTTGGGGGAAATCTCACCACATGGACTGAATTCGAGTTCTTACAGCAAAGGAACAGTTTGTATCGAGCATGACTGCCTTGTTGCTGCTGCTGAGTCCAGACACCATCTAAAGGAAGGCATGCGGAAACGCTTTAAAGCACAGTGCCCAGACTGCTGAAAAATCTTCAAGGTTCCTCTGTGTGCATCATCTGATCAAAACTACACAATGGAAGTCAGACTTGCTCCTTCCAGTTGTTTGGCTAGGACTACTAATGTGCTGGGAACCTAGACTCCTACCGAAGCAAAGCAAAGAAAGTATGCTACCAATCTTATTTTGCCCATTCAGCTCAAGCTACTGACTCCATATTTCTTTTCTGTGATTTAAATGGCATTTTATTTTATTTTTTTCTGACATATTTGCACCAAAAAGTATGGTTATTAGAAATGATGCGTGGATGGGTTGTTCCACTTTTCTTTTTAAAGTAATACAGAGATCATTTACATTTGTATATATTATTTGGAGATAGCTCGCCTTGGGCAAAATGCAGCCTGGTGTTTTGTTTGTTTTATTGCACAACATTGTAGAAGATACATTGAAATGAATGTGTACTGGGGGCGGGCAGGGGGGAATTGCAGAGGAGGTTGGGTGTGCCAAAATTGCATCAAATTAAATAGGCACAAAGTGAAGCACTTAAATTGCATTGATTTCAAGAGAATTCTGGCATGCCTGATTTTCTCTGAACTGTGTCTTTTTGACTGGTACTACAGAACTCTGCTGCACTGGTATTGTTTACACAGTTGTTTTATACAATACTGTATTAGCTGCTGGTTCCTTTATACCTTCAACCTGATTAAGCCTGAAAAAAGGGTTTTATTGAATAATATATGCATAATTATTTCCTTGTGCTTATTTTTGCGTTTCAGGGTATCGTTTTGTTTTAAGGATCTTTTCCTTTTTTTTCTGGGCAAGCTAATGACTTGGTGCTTTTGTTTCAGTTTTACTGTTTGGTATCCAGACCAAAAAAAAAAAAAAAAAATCAAATGAACTTGAAGTAAACATACTATATTTTATGATAGTTGAAAAAAAAATGCAGGATATGTTTCCCTTTACTCCCAAATCCAGTATTATCAGACTAGGGCCTTCCTTTGGTAAAACCAAGTGGTGGTGGGATATCAGATGATCAAAATTCGTGCATTTGGTGGGGAATTAAGCAAAGGAAGTGGGATTGGTATCTTGGATTGAAGAACATAGGTTTACATTCTTGCTTTAAGGGATTGTCTGAACTGTCAGCAGTTTTTATTCTAGCCCATTCCATAAGAAATAACTCAGGTCAGGGTACACAGGTTATTCCTGCATTGCTTGGCATTCTTCGTTCAAGAATTTTCCCAATAAATTTTGAGAAACGCTGGGTATGAAAGAAAATGAAGGATAATTACATTGTTTTGCACAATGCTCAGAAGAAAGATGGCTTACTTGCAAGATTTCAAGTTATTACTTTGGGCTTTCTGCTAGGTCTCTTAGTTATACTGTTAACCATTTTTCTCCTGTTAGTGGAATTCTTATTCTGAGTCAGATAGCCTTAATACATTATAATAAGGAAGAGCAGAGTAGATCCAGGTCCCTTGGTTCCATTTCTGCAGTGGTGTTATGAATTACAAGACAGAAATTGTAAGATATCTGGGGAAATTATCCATTCTGAAAGATATCAGATCAGCTGGAATAACTTGACATCCCCCCCCCAAAGATTAAAGAAAATGACCCTTTTTTGAATAAATACCAAAAAGAGGAAAGAAGGAAGGTGGAGGGGGGGGATCCTCAGCCAAGGAAACCATGAAGTTTAAGTGGTCATCTTTGTGCCTAATAATAAATATCATTGAAAAACAAGGTGCTAAAAACAGGACAAGCCTAATCAGCAATTGATGTAATGTGGAGCAGTTGACGTTTTGCCAAGAGACAGTGGTTTAAGTTACCAATGAAATCCACAAACTTGAAAGCAACCACCAGTGTCCTAGTGACAATTAGTGTGGTAGGGAATTGATTAAATGGAAATACATTGAGTTTAAACGACCTCTATGTGACAGTCCAAATCCTATATAGCTCTGTTGCTAGAACCGTAGGAGCTAATGGCTCTCGTTTAATGTGTTTCCACGTTGCTTATCTTGTGCTATACTGAACATTTCAATGCTTCACTTCATATTCATATCTAGCAAGGGAATATTTCTGCAGCTCCTAGGGTTGCTGTTGCCAACTTTACATTGGGTTACGTTGACCGTTAGCCATCGTGCAAACGTTTCTGGCTGAATTGAGTGTTCCTCAAAGAGTGCCAGGAACTTCAACCATTCATCTCACTTTAACAGTCATCCTAAACTCAATAATGTTGTTTTTGAACTGGTGGGATCTCCATCCAGGAGTAGAAGTTGCAGCTGATGTTGGTGAACAATGAAAAGAGTCCTGTGGAGAGTTTCGTGGTGATTTTGCTTGTGGATAATGCAAATTAATTGATGCATATTGTTTTGCAAGAGAGAAGCACATGATTTCTTAGCCAGTGAAATCAAAAGGCCTTAAAAGTGCTTAGAAATGATTGGATCATACCTTCACTTTGATTTGTATTCTATTAACAAATGGTTTCAACGGACCTAATGTATACCTCAGAATATCTGTTAGATCAAACTGTCTGTGTAACTGAGCTGCAACTATATAGGTCTTACAACATATGCTATGCTACAGTGGCAAATCTCATTCTTGCCATTTTTGGTACTAATTTTGCAAAAAAAAAAAAAATTAAATAATTTCAGGCTGCAGTCCTATGAATGCTGACTTCGGGAAAAGTTGTGCTGAAAAGTAAAAAAAAAAATGGAATTGCTTGGACATAAATTTCACATACCGCTGTAAAGATTGTGGGCTCATACCTGAGTAACTGTGCTAAAATTTCAGGTTCTTTTTTAAAATATAGGTTATACTTTATAGCTGGAAACAACACCTCTATTATCTTCATGAAATGTCCACAGTATTCAAAATACTGGAATATACAGTATAGTCAGCCATGTCTCCCAAGCCTTTCTTTTTAAAATTTTGGTAGCTAATTTTAAACATTTGAATATCAGAAGTATGGGTCTAGTCCAGACACAGACAAGCGTGCATTTTCCCATTTAAATCTAAAAACAGATGAGAAAGAATATACACAGTACGTTCACAATATGAAGAGTGATGATAGGAGAGAGTCTGCTCTGTATTTTGCACATATGTGCACATATTTAAATTGGCTTAGCTGGAGATGGAAACATCCAACATCAATCTTCACATGTAAGATGTGGATTTTTGTACAGCTTCACTTTTTTTTTCCTGTCTGTAGCAGTGGTGAATTTGTGTATTAAAAAAAAGAAACATCTAGATTTTTACTACTATGTCAAGTGATGAATTGCTCAAAACTCAAGATCTAGAAATTCCTCAAACTAGATGAGAAAAATGACAGAATATTACAAAGAAAATAATGGTATTCAGAAGGCCTTTTAGTGTAAAAAAAAATCATAGTTATTCATTCTTTGGAAGGAACCTTTTAGCAATGAAAAAGTCCAAAAGGGAATATTTTCTAAAAACGATTATACTCTACCCAAACTTTTTTTGCTTAATTGAATTTTACTGGAATTAATAACATAGGACTAAGCCTAACTGCACAACTGGAGAAGAGTGAATCTTTTATTGTTAGGGTCTAATATTATCCTTTTATCAGTAAAGCCAATAAAGCCTCAAGTTGTTATCTAATCTCTAACAAAGGTACATATGATTCTGAAATTGGTTCTTATATTTCATGATTTGTACAGCTATTCCATTTTAAATTATTTTTCCTTCGTTATGAAATATTTGTTTTAATGTTCCAAGTGCTGAGATGCTACATTAAAAGCACAGTGATTTCCCTCCTTATATCTTGTCTTTAAAATTGTGTTTCGTTCTTCAACTTTTTCTCCAGTTTTCTATCTGTTAAAGCTACATAAGACAAAATATTCAGAAATTTTCTGGAATTTTACTTTTTTTTTTTTTTTTTGGAATAATCCTGTGTGTAAAATTTAAAAAAAGCAATTAATTGCATTGGCCTCAGGGCAGAATGCATCTGAATATGCAATATAATAAAAAGCTTGCATGACATAATTTCATATACCCTTTTCAATCATCTATAAACTAGAGGATTTTTATTTCATGAAGATTCCTCTTTCCCTTTGGAAATGCAAGGCCAGTATAACTTCATCAAGAGCCATATTATCTAAGACTTCCGTCTATTTTAATTTCCCTTGTACAGCTCTTGAAAATCCTCTCTATTAAATTTGAAGGCAACATGGTGATAACTGACAACATAGAAATGGGGTGGGGGGAGATGTGTATTACTGTGATTGTTACGTTAATTTGCTATAAGACTCTGGATGTATAGGGGCCTTGTTTTCAGATAGCATCTTTACCTGAAAATATATCTGCTGCTTATTATTATTATTATGAGGCGGTGTGATGACTCAGCAGTTAGGACACTAGGCTTGTCGGCTGGAAAGCCAACAGCCCAGGTTCGAGATCCGAGCATCACGCAATGGGGTGAGCTCCCATCTTCGCCTAGCTCCTGCCTACCTAGCAATTCGAAAGCATGCAAATGCAAGTAGGTAAATAGGTACCACTTTGGTGGGGAGGAAACAATGCTCTGCGACCTCATGCTAGCCATATGACCATAGAAATGTCTTTGGACAGCACTGACAGCCCTTGAAATGGAGATGAGCACCAACCTCTACAGTGAGTTATGACTAAGGGAGTAAAGTCCACAGGGACTCCTTTCCTTTCCACTATTATGCACTAAAAAACAGCAGTGGCAGTTTTTATATTTTGCAGCATAAATAATTTGTTTTGTTGAAACTTTGACTTCATTATTAAAACTGTTTTGAAATTTGTCACAAGTGTTTGATACAAGTGGAATAATTCTGCTAACCAGCTATGTGAGTTTGGTGAGGGGGAGAAATAAAAATAATCTAACTTTTAAAAATTTATTGATGGATATGGCTTTGTGTACCATATCTCTGAATAAATAAAAGTGCACCTCACTAGTTTTGGTTCTTGCGTTTCAAACCTTTTGGTTTGACTGTTAAAGGATTAATTCATCTGATCCTTTGTTCAAAATACTTTAAATCCTGATGTTTTGTGACTTTTGTAAACTCTGAATGTTTCCCTTTGCATGAATGTTTCCTTAACTAATCAACCACAAAAAAAATGTCTTGTGTTATATTCCAAATGGTTTTGAAATGCTGGTGAAGTTTGTGTTAAACATGATTGTATACTTACATCTGCCTGCTGTAAAGGTTGGCTATTTCTAAACAGAACAGAAACTGTTATAAAATTTTGAGGTTGAATGATTATTTCTAGATGGTGAAAACAATAGATGTGCTCAATGATTTAAAGACTGAATGTTAGGAATTCTTGTGTTGCAACCACTGGTTTTAACGAAAGTATATTGACTAATTCTCAATTCCAGAACCGTGTGATTATGAAACCTCTAAAATAATTACTATGTTAAACCCTCTTCCATTCTAGTCTTTATATCTCTAGACAATCCTAGATGAATTGTTCTGAGAGGCAGTCATATGCTTGTACATGTTTGATATAATTCAGTTTGAACGGTTGGAAATTAAGACACTCCAGAACAGAATAAATTAAATTAGGAACTTATATATGATTCTTACTTACATCATTATGTCCAATTAAAATTATGATGTAATGCATAATTATCCCACTAAATAAATGGGCCATCTTTTGTTCACTGAACTGTGCTGTCCCTGCTTTAATGAGTTCCTACATATTCATGAACTAGCTTTCTGCCAACAAAGAAAGGGAAGGAACATCTATGCAAAAATCCACGGGACATCAGAATTCACAATATATTTGCAATACCTCACCAGATAATATTTGCAAATCTCATTCTATTTCACTAAGGTTTCAGATATGTAACCAGAAAAATATATGGCATATATTTAATTGCTGGATTTTTCAGCTGATAGGCCGATAAATCAAGCCACAATCAAAATAACACAGCTAATCCTTAATCCTAATGTAGACAGATTAAACGTATAGATAATGCTGGACAGTAACAATCTTCATTGGATACCAATTGACCTTAAAAACTCAGAAAAGACTCAAATAAATACTGGGCAGATGAGTGTTAATTGGAAAAGACTTGCAGTGTGTCAAAGTAGTTGGAAAATAAGCATGAAGGTTCACCACTATTGCAAGTTGGAAAATAGCTACAGAGGCAATTCCAATTCATCCGCTCTTTGTGGTGACAGTCAAACTATTCTCCAAAGTACCTGAGGGTTGAACAAGAAGCAATGGGTGGAAACAAATCAAGGAGAGAAGCAACTTAGAACTAAGGAGAAATTTCCTGACAGAACAATTAACCAGTGGAACAACTTAGCTTGCTGGCTGTGGCATTCTGGGAATTGAAGTCCGCCAGCCTTAAAGTTGCCAAGGTTGGAGACCCCTGGTTTACAGAGTCAGCATATTACCCCAACAATCTGGGCCCTCATATATTCTTAACTGGTGAATTACAGAGCAATCAACAAAGATGAAAAAATATGGACATATAAAGCAAGACATTAAAATGTTAAACTGCACCCATTCAAAATCAGTGAGAGCTTATGTATCAAAAGGATTGGAATGAAAAACTGACTATCATCAGTAATTGGTGAACTGCTGACAAGGCAGGTCATCCTCCAAGGGCAGAGAATTCCTGCTGAGTCTGCAAAAACTGAGAAGGTTCTTCGAAGGTAAATATTTCTGGGCCCCTATCTGCTGGTGGCATTATATGAGAGGTGATGGATACTTGACATTTATAAGGCCATTTAGAACCTTACAAATAAAAAAGGTACTATTATGAGTACTTTAATTCAAAATATTTCAGATTACTAAAGTAAATGCCACAAGATTGTAGATTTGCATTTAAAAGGAACAGAATGGGATGGAAACAGAAAAATAAAATAGTGATGGTTATTAGGTTAGCTATGGATTAGTGTATTCAGAAAGCTGAATTATTTGAATAGAAAAAATCATTGTGTTCAATGTAATTTAAAACTAAATAAAGCCACAGCCGATACGTTCACAATATATGCTAAGCTTGTGTTAATGTTAACTTTGGATAGCTTTCATGACATGTTGTATGAAGCCAACTCTTTTGTTAGTTTATTATTCAGTAGCCTCATTCCATAACCAGCTTAACTCACATCTAATGACTCTTCCCTTATCATAAAGACAAACAATGGATGTATCTATACTTATTGTTTCAGTTGATGTAGATGAAATTATGTCACACCTACATTTCTGTCTACTCAGGAAGGCAGGAAACTCTCCAAGAATTGTTCAGGTATGAATATTATATCAAAGATTTCAGGTAAGGAACGAGTTCTAAATAAGGGTTTGTGAAGACAGAATCCCGCTAAGTCTGATCATCTATTTTTAAA
This sequence comes from Masticophis lateralis, assembly GCA_030761175.1. Taxonomy (NCBI): domain Eukaryota; kingdom Metazoa; phylum Chordata; class Lepidosauria; order Squamata; family Colubridae; genus Masticophis; species Masticophis lateralis. Next base: position 19,183,187 of record JAUDYJ010000006.1, read on the forward strand.
ATAAAGCAGCCAATAATGGGGGAAAACACTATGAGACCAGGATTGGGGAAATGAAGTATTATCCTTTATTTGGGTGTGTCCCACAAAGTTTAACAGGTTGATAACTCAAGATTACTAGCATTATTAGAATGCTAGCAATAACCTGGTGGTGCAGTCATTATGTGCATATTTCAGGTAAACTGTGCTTCAATCCTGAGGAAGCGTGCAATTAATTCAGCCTTCCATCTTTCGGAAGTAAGTAAAATAAGGACTCCGACTGTTGGGGGCAATATACAAATAATGCTGACATTGTAAACCACCCAGAGAGTGCTGTAAAAATGCTATGGGACAGTATATAAGGCAACACGTTGTTGTTGTTACTATTCTAATAAATTTCCTAAATTAAAAAAACAATAATCCATCCCAAGGGACGCAGTGGCTCAGTGGCTAAGACACTGAGCTTGTTGATCGAAAGATTGGCAGTTCAGGGGTTCGAATCCCTAGTGCTGCATAACAGGGTGAGCTTTCGTTACTTGTCCCAGCTTCTGCCAACCTAGCAGTTCGAAAGCATGTAAAAAATGCAAGTAGAAAAATAGGGACCATCTTTGGTGGGAAGGTCACAGCGTTCCGTGTGCCTTTGGCATTTAGTAATGCCGGTCACATGACCACGGAGATGTCTTTGGGCAGTGCTGACTCTTAGGCTTTGAAACGGAGATGAGCACCGCCCCCTAGAGTGAGGAACAACTAACACATATGCGAGAAAAACCTTTACCTTTAATCCATCCCCTAATCATGTTCTTAAACTTCAGCATTAGAATTGATTTCTCCAATTTATGAGGTACATTCTGAAATTCTACTAATAAATATTCTCTTCATTGTCTCTTCAATGCATTTATAAACTCAGTAAAAATTCCATGCTGTAAAACAGGGATCTACAAGCCCCAGGCTGTGGCCCACTACCAGGCTGAGGCCTGTTCGGAATTGGGCTGTGCAAGTTGGGTTGGCTGGAGCACATGTGTGCGTGCAGCACAACTTGTATGAGCAGTGGGCTGGTGGGCACTTGGTGTGCAAATGCCAGTCTGCCATTCACACAAGTTGAGCTGCATGCACACTGGCCCATCACTGGCGTTAAGTCGAGCTTCATGCATGCCAGCCCACCACTCACGCAAGGGCTAGGGGCCACAACTGTAGAATATTGACTGTGTGCCTATTATGTTTATTAAACATATCTTCATATTTTTAATTTCATACTTCCATTGTTGTAAACTACTTTTGGAATCACAATGATAGAAAAGCAGAGTATAAATTCAAATGAATATATATACGTAAAATATTCTGCTAATTAGAATTAAAGACTCAAAGACTATTAGAAAGCATAAAGAAAACAGTCTAGGAATTTGGCTTAATTACCATTTTGGCTTTTGAAATGCCACTTCCAGAGTAGGAAATCAGAGACAGCCCTAGTAGAATGGAAAAATCAATGAGACCACAAATTCAGCAAAAAGGTATTTATAGGTATCAGGAAATAGCTGTTCTACTGGGGCGAGAATTTATCCTAAGATGCGTACATAATTGTCATGTAATTTTCTTGTTTTGGCCAGTGCCAGACTGAATAAATTTGGTTTACTGGTTTACAGATCTAATTCTGGCTTACTGTTTCATAAATAACTTTTACAAAACTTTTATGACATTGATTCTTTATCCCAATATTTCTGTTCCATCATAAAAGATTTCTTCTAGGCAATGACACAAGTAGAAGTGTAGCTCTGCTAATACAGGTAGTCCTCGTCGTATGACCACAATTGAGCCCAAAATTTCTATTGCTAAGTGAGACATTTGTTAAGTGAGCTTTGCCCTATTTTACGACCTTTCTTGCCACAGTAGTTACCGTATTTTTCAGATTATAAAATGTACCTTTCCCTGCCCTAAAAGGGGATGAAAATTTAGGTGCGTCTTGTACACCGAATGTAGCCCCGCCCACCCACTGGCCCCCACCCTTTGGCCTCTGCCTCCCAGCAATTTACCTCCTTGCAAGCAGCAAGAAGAAACAGCCCGTTTCAGCTTCAGCACAACCTAATTAGCACAACTTGATTGTCCCTTGGATCGGCCTCTGAGCTGTTGCGCAGGGCTCTGCTGCTTGCTGCAAGGAGGTAAATTGCTGGGAGCAGATTTTTTTTTTCTTGTGCTAATCAAGCTATGCTGAAAACAAAAATCAAAGTAAAGCAGGCTATTTGCTCTTTACTGCAATGAGGCAAAATTGCTGGGAGGCAGAGGCAGATTTCTTTTTCTTGTTTTCCTCACCAAAAAAGGTAGGTGAGTCTTATACTCCGGTGCGTCTTATACTCTGAAAAATACAGTAAATGAGTCATTGCAGTTGCTACATTAGTAACATGGTTAAGTGAATCTGGTTTCCCCATTGACTTTGCTTGTCAGAAGTTCGTAAAAGGGGACCACATGACTCTTGGACACTGCAACCGTCATAAATACTAACCAGTTGCCAAGCATCTGATTTTTGATCATATGATCATGGAGATGCTGCAACGGTCATAAGTGTGAAAAATGGTCATAAGTCACTTTTTTCAGTGCCGTTGTAACTTTGAACGGTCACTAAATGAACAGACTACCTGTAATATGTGAAATCTTTTTGAAACTGCATTTAACTATGGCTTACTGAATAAAATTAGCTAATCTAAGCTATAATTAGGCTGAATAGATGAAAAACTGATATTAATGTGACATTCCAAAATATTGTAAATTTTGTCATAGTCATGATTGTAGATGTGGAGTAGTAATATTCATCATTCTAAGGACATTGAAAAATGTTTTCAATTATACATTTATTAATTTCTGAGTACAGAAAATAATACAGTATGCTGTTGAAAAATTACAGTTTAAGAGCCTTGGTAGCGCAACAGACTAAAGTGCTGTTAACTAGAACCAGCTGCCTTCAATTACTCCAAGTTCGAATCTCACCAGGCTCAAGATTGACTCAGCCTTCCATCCTTTCAAGGTAGGTAAAATGAGGACCCAGACTGTGGGGGCAATAAGCTGACTTTGTATAAAAAAAAAAAAAACACCGCTGGGGGGGTGGGAGAAGCCCTACTAAGCAGGTATATACAAGAGTATGAAGGCTATTGCTTAATGCATTGTAAGACACCCTGAGTCTCTCGAGAAGAATGGCATATAAATTGAATGAATGAATGAATGAATGAATGAATGAATGAATGAATGAATGAATGAATGAATGAATGAATTTCCATAAGACCCTTAAATATTCCTGCCATAATTTTGGCAATATTTATACAGGTATGGGTAAAAACTCCCTATCTATAGAACAAGACGTGCGTGGACAACAACTTTGATTCTAACTAAGTTTTCCCTACTACTCGTGAGATATACTGAGTATAACTTATGCAATTGTGTGTTTGGCACAAGAAAACCAACCAACCAAAGTTTATTGCACTAATTATTTTGACTAGAATTCCCACTATCTGTATCAGTGTTTTTCAACTTCAGCAACTTTAAAATAACCTTGATACATACTTAGTGGTGAATTCTGGTAGCTGAAGTCCATACATCTTAAAAGTTGCTGAGGTTGGGAAACACTGATCTATATGATTATTATGATTTGCCTTTTCCTCACTCTTTTGTTTTGCCCCAACTTGTTTTGCACCACCTCAGCTGGTGGATTTGAGCAACACAGCAAGTCTTTACATGACCTGGGCTTTACATCAATCAGGCGTCCCTTTCTCTGGGCCTCTGTGACACTTGGACAGGATCAGGCTGGGAAGGGTTGAAGGAAAAGATGGGGGATGTACTACTGTGGGGTCCAGAAGAAAGCGAAGCAATCAACACTTAAGAATTATTTTTGTGTAAGGCATCAGGCTAGAAACCAAGAGACTTATGAGTTCTAGTCCTACCTTAGATACAAAGCCATTTGGGTGACCTTGGGCCAGTCACTTTCTCTCAGCCCTAGTTAGGAAGCAATGGCAAACCACTGTTGAAAAACCTTGCCAAGAAAATAGCAAGGACTTCTGTAATTTATAGTTTGGTACATTTTATCAGCTCAGCTAATGGTGGCTTAGTTGATAAACCAACATTAAACTATCATGCCTTAACATAAAAGTACACAGCTTTTGCTAATTCAAGAACCATCTCTGGCTTTGCTTACATTGAAAGTGGGTTTAAGACTACAAATTAACTCCTTAATTCCCAACTGTTCCACTTTTTTTAAAAAAATAGGACAAAGTGTGAACCAGAAAGAACCAAAGGCAGAAAATCCCTGTCAGTAAGTTTATACTGCTCCTCCCTCAAACAGGATAAAATAAATACCTAACCATATTAAATACTTAACCAGTAATCTCATTGCACAATTTCCCAATAAACGTCAGCCCTTCTTAGAGCTGATAACTACTATTAAATTTAAAAGCTGTGTTCCAAGGACACATTCGGCTAAAGTACAGGTAGTCCTTGACTTACAACAGTTCATTTAGTGACTATTCAAAACTACAACAGCCCTGGAAAAACTTGATTTATGACTGTTTTCCACACTTATGACCATTGCAGCATCCCCCTGGTCCCATGATTAAAATTCAAGCGCTTGGCAACTGGTTCATATTGATGATGGTTGCAGGCACTTAGGTGTCCAAATGATCCCTACGCAAATCAACAGGTGGAGGGGAGCAAAGCCAAGTAAAACTTCCCTAAATTGAGGTGGGGAAGCAGCGGGGCTGGCTTTGACCCAACCTCTCCCATGCTAAACGGAGAACCCTTAGGAAGTCTGTAGAGATTCTTAGTCATCCAGGTCATGGTTGTCCCAAAGGTGCTTTTTCAAGAGGCAACTGGACTTTCCTGTTTTTTTCTTTTGAAGATGTTTCGCTTCTTATCCAAGAAGCTTCTTCAACTCTGACAGGATAGAATAGAATAGCATAGCATAGAGTTCTTTATTGGCCAAGTGTGATTGCACACACAAGGAAATTGTCTTTGGTGCATATGCTCTCAGTGTACATAAAAGAAAAGATACATTCATCAAGAATCAATAGATAGTGGGGAATGGGAGGATTTATATTCCTTGCAGACAGCTGGTCATTTGCATTCTTTTAGAGCAGGGGTCTCCAAACTTGGGAACTTTAAGCCTTGTGGATTTCAACTCCCAGAATTTCCCAGCCAGCTGGGAAATTCTGGGAGTTGAAATCCACAAGGCTTAAAGTTCCCAGATTTGGAGAACCCTGTTTTAGAGGGTCCTTGAAGCACTTGGGAGGTTTATCTGTGTCCTCAGGATCACCTGAGTAGCGCTCCTGGTTCCTTTAGTCTGCAATTTCCCCCTCCCCTTTGCAAATCTATTCCTACTCCCACACCATTCAATGGGTGTTCATCCCAAATTGTCTAGCTAAAAGTCTGTAGAGATTCTCAGTCAATATAAACCAGGGGTGAAATCCAGCAGGTTCTAACAGATTCTAGAGAACAGGTAGCGGAAATTTTGAGTCGTTTGGAGAGCCAGCAAATGCCACCTCTGGCTGGCCCGCGTGGGGGAGGGAATGAAGATTTTGCAGTATGGTTTTCCCTGGAATGGGGTGGAAATGGAGATTTTGCAGTATCCTTCCTCTGCCACGCCCACAGAACAGGTAGTTAAAAAAAAATTGGATTTCACCACTGATACAAACCCTTCCATTCCCCACTATCCTGTCAGAGCTGAAGAAGCTTCTTGGGTAAGAAGCGAAATGTCTTCAAAAGTTAAAAAAACCCCAAGAAAGTTCAAGTTGCCTCCTGAAAAAAAGCGCCTTTGGGACAACCCTCCGGAAGGCTTAGAGCATGCGCGCAGGTAACTCCCTGCCAGGTATGCGCTTACCTTTGGCGCAGGCGGCAACTCCGAGGCGCCCGCCCCGCTTCCACCACCCGCCGGGAGGGCGGGGTCTCTCCCTCCTTCCCTCCCTCCCTCTCTCTCTCTCTAGGGCAGAGTCGCTCAACGCAAGGAGACTTCACGGCTGACCGACGCCAGGCGGGGCGTTGAGAGGGAGAAGTGGGAAGGGGGGGTGGGGAAGTTAAAGCGAGCTCAGTCAGCCGGCCAAGCGCGCGTTGCTGGGCGCCCGTAGGATGCGGTCCGAGTAGGGGCTGAAAAGAAAGGGGACTTTCTGCGCGGGGAGAGAGAAGGCAAGATGAACGGGGCCGAAAGCATCAATTTCAGGCGGATGGCCATCCGCAGGAAATCCAGCCCCAGCTTGCACAGCTCGGCCTTCGTCTTCCAGAGCCCCGCCGCCGCTGCTTCGCGCCTTCAGTCCCCCTCGGCGCCCCCGAGGGAAGTGGGACAGGCGGAGGCGGCAGCAGCAGCAGCAGCAGCAGCAGCAGCAGGTACCTTCCTCAGCTTTCCCGCTGGCTCTCCGCCAGGTTTTTCTCCTTTGCTCTCCCTGGAGCGCTGCCCTGCGCTTGGCGGGTTTTAAGGTCGCTTTGCGATAAGAAAGAAAAGTCGCTGAGGAGGAGAAAGCGCCACCGGGGCGAAATGCCAACCAAGTCCCTTTCCTCCTTTGCTTTTCACCCCCCCCCCCACTCCCCACCGCCTTTTAAAAGCGGCTGCAAACAGTCGGAGCGAGCGCCTTCTTGTAGCAACTCCAAGGATAAGTTCCGCCGTAGTTTTTAAAGACCGAGCGAGGTATTGTATCAGGGATGGAAATAGGGGCGCTTACATAAGAGGGCTTTAAAGGAGCTGCACCGAAAAACACGCAGGGATTGTTTGCACCTTCGGGTGAGGATCATGTTGGCGCTTAGGCAGCAGGTGCGTTTTGCTGCAGTCGTAGCAAAAGGTGACCGTCAAACTTGTTTAAATTTGTGTGTGTGTGTATTTCGCTACACTTCAAGCAATAAAATGAAGGGTGTTAAACTGCCAATCTGCTTCTTCCTTCCCTTGATCCTGTCCGTTTGGATCAACCTGCTGGCTGGCTTCAGTGGGAGAGGCCTTTTGAAAGATGACGATCTCGGCAAGTAATGTAGTGTAAACAACCAAAAAAATGCTTTGTTAAGACTTCCTCATGCTCAGTATTTTTTATATATCTATTACTGTGAGATTTGTTTGGCACTTGTTGTCTACCTTTCCCTCCGCTTAATAAGACCTGGGGATATATCAACCTCTCTCTCTCTCTCTCTCTCTCTCTCTCTCTCTCTCTCTCTCTCTGGATCACAGTGTGTACTTTTGACAGAATGGATTAGGACCTTTGAAAGTTTACCAGTAACCGAGTAGCAGAGTTGGAAGGGACCTTGGAGGTCATCTAGTCCAACCCCCTGCTCACTCAGGAGACCTGTACTAGGGATTCGAACTTCCAGCCTTTCTGATCAACAAGCACAGTGTCTTAGCTACTGAGCCACCTTAAGTTAATGGATAGGATTAGTATTGTTTTAATGTTTCTACAGTACCACCACATTTTATTTTAATCATAGGGTTAAAATGACTCTGGTGCATTCTATTATATGAGATTCTTCCTACACTTGTCATCTCAAAGAACATTTTTTTTCTGATTCTGTGGGATTTACCTTTCTTAGTAAGGAATGTTGTTTAAAGTTTTTAAAAACTTCCTCCTACACTTCGGTGATCAAACCAATGGTAACCTAAACCAGTGTTCCTTAAATTACTTGACCCAATTATTCCTTTCCCGGATCTGGGATAATACCCTTATCCCTAGAAACCAAAAACCAGCCTCTTGTTGTTTTATACAGGTGTCTTAGCAGCAACAGTAGTTCCAAACTGGATCATCAACTCACAAATGAGCAGATACAAATTACAAGCAAGCAAATTGCTCCATTATCTTCAAGATATGCCCAACTTACTCCCAATTTAAATAGCACTGATTTTAGCTGTTGAAAACAAGGATGTATAACCCACCCACCCACCCATCTTCCCAGTCTCACTTGTTCTTAAAGAAATAGGGATTTAATTTCTGTGCCAAGCTTTAACAGGTGTGTCCCATCAAACTTACAGATAGTGAACCTATGCAAGAAAGGTGAAAGTTAGAACCTGCCTAGGTTGGTTCTAAGTTCCCAACATTTATCTAATGTATCACAGAGAATAGGACAGGCTTATACAGGTTGTCTTCGACTTATAACCATTCATTTAGTGACCATCTGAAGTTGCAATGGAATGAAAAAAGTAACTTATGAACGTTTTTGACACTTATGACCGTTGCTGCATCCCATAGTCATGTGATCAAAATTCAGATGTTTGGCAACTGTCATACAATAGTGGCCAAAATTATGGAAACCTTTTGGGAAAAGTGTATTTTCTAAAATTAGCTATTAACACCACTTTTTTTTGGAGTAGTACCATAAAATTATATATCAATGGAAAAATAATTTAATGAAGAATGTAATGCAATAACTTTTATGAAGGATTTGCTATTAGAATAGCAGTTACAGTATAAAGAAAAGTGAAATGCATAGAAAAAAATGAGATACAAAAATTATCACGTCAGTTAATAGTTGGGTAACCTTTAGCATGAGTTGCAGCTTACGTCTTCCCAGGGAGTGAACCAAGTTTTTTAGTTCTGCAGCTGTTATAATGTGAAATCAAAATTGAATGACTACTTCTATTAACTGAGTTTTATTGCTGGGTCACTTCTGACTAACAAGTTTTAGACAGCTCCATAGATTTTCAATTGAGTTCAGGTCTGGGCTATTACCAGGCCATTCCAGCAGTGGAATATGATTATCTTGAAACTCCAAAAAAAAAAAGTGGTGTTATTAGCCATCAAACCTCAAAAATACACTTTTCCCAAAATTTTTCCACAATTTTGGCCACTACTATACGTTTATGAGGGGTTGCAGTGCAGGACCCATATGTTCACCTTTTGCAACCACCTGACAACCAAAGTAAATGGGAAAGTCAGGTTAATTTAACAAGTTATTAACTTAACAACTGCAGTGATTCATTTAATTATGTCAAGGAATGTTGTAAAATGGGACAAGACTCATTTAAACAACTGTCTTAGTGACAGAAATTTTGGGCTCAATTGTGGTTGTAAGTCGATGACTACCTGTAAAAAACTGAGGCAATGGAAATTAAGACTAACCAGCTGTGCGTCAATTGATTTATAACTGTGTTATGAAAAACTCCTAATATGGGAGAGAAGTAATTATAAAATAAGATTGTAGAATTGTATGTAGAACAAAAATATCTATTTTTAGATGTTGGAAAAATAATTTTCTTTGAAAGGCACTTTATAGAATTGCTAAATTCCGCTGTACTAGAAAGTACTTCCCCAAAATCTCTTCTTAGTAGTTGCTAAACATCAGTTTTAGTTTGTAATTATTTCTTGTATGGTTAGTTGGGTTATATTGGATGAGGTTTGTACAGCTTGTACAAATCTTGATTTGTTGAACAAATCATAATTGTTTATTTAGTTTGAGCAGAACTGTAAGCTCAGTGAGAGAATTTACATCTTAAACTAAACCATCTCTAACCAAACAAATAATGTGGAATTTGCAATTAATATGGCTGAATTAAGGGATATTTTGACTAACTGCTGGTTTCTAATAAATCAAGAAAGATTCTTGTAAGATAAAAAAAGCATTTAATCAATTTTATCAGAGAAAGAGAAATTGATTTTTTTTAAAAATGCACACATCAGAATTTTAGGATGTACTAGTGGATGTGAGCATTTTATTATTAACCCAGTGTATGAATATTAAAGATTCTGCGTACCCACAGAGATAAAATATATATCTAGTAACAAATGGAAATATAGTCACGGTAGAACTGATATTTATGGTGTTTATTATACTTTTATTATAGAAGACCCATGGAAAGATCAGAAAATACTGTATTTTAATAAGAACTTTTTTTAAAAAATTGTAAGGATTCTTATCTCACTGATTTACAAAAGATTATTGGAAATTATAGCTTACTCAGAGAGTTACAAGTAGTTCTTGCTTTGTGACAGCTCGTTCGGCAACAAAAGTTGTGACGGCACTGAACAAGGAGACATACTGCAGGTTTTCAAAATTGCAGTTGTCGCAGCATCGTTGGAGTCATCTAATTGTGATTTGGATGCTTGCCAACTGTCTCGCAATTCCAGTTACGACAGTTGCGGCATTCCACCATCATATGATTGGCATTTGCAACCTTCATTGCTGGCTTCCACCAAGCAAAGTCAAAAAAGTCGACAAAAAGTTGCAAGTTGTAGTCATGTGACATTGCCCTTAATGACCAGAACTGAGTCGCTTAATGACTGCAACTGGAAGTGCTATCATAAGTTGGTACAGTCACATGATTTTTTTGCTTTTACAACCATATTGCTTAGCAACAGCATTCCCAGTTCAGCTATAGTGCATCTTTCTGCAATATATTTTCCCTTGGGAGAGTAATTCAAGAGTTGACTAAATCTAGTTGATTACTATAGGAACATTGGCCATGAGAAATATTCTAAGTGCTTCATGCAACGGTTTTAGCCATCACTGCAGTTGCTTCGAGTTTAGCATGTTGTGTGATTTTAGTAATTTAGTAATTGTGGTTTATAAATAGCACCTTATGGATCAGCATTTATATGAACCCAGCCCAACCATGAGTTGTTCAATAAGAGCTGATTGTGTCATGTGAACATGTGACATGTAAAAGGATGAAAACAAAAGCTATCAATTAAGGTTGTGTCTTAGTGAGCTCAGATTATTGATGCGAGGGAAATCTGGAATTGCAGGAGGGAAGGGCTCTTTCCAAGAGGGCAAAGAGACAGTGGAACTTGGAAGGTTTATGTCAGGCGCTGGGGAAATCTAGAGATTCAGGCAGTTCAAGTGAGCATAAAGGTTTTTGCAAGCTTAAGCTCTCTACAAGAATCTGAACTACTAATGGTCAAAGGAAATTAGCAGGAGTTAAGAAAGGAATTCAAGGTGGGCTGGATTTAATAGCTCTTGTGGACACATAGGGACTCATGACTGATGACACGTTTGACCCCTCCCTCATCTCCTGCAGTCTGGTTGTCAGAAAGAGGGTTAAAAGAGGGTTGCCTCTTCCTAGCAATTTAAAGGGATATCTAATAATTATGCAGATAAGTTGCTTTAGTCTGGCAAGGTCCTGGTAGTTCAGCAGACTAAAGCATTGTCTGCAATTACTGTAAATTCGAATCTTCCCAGGCTCAAGGTTGACTCAGCCTTCCATCCTTTCTAAGGTAGGTAAATTGAGGACCCAGTTTGTGGGGGCAATAAGCTGACTTTGTATATGTATACAAAAGTATAAAGGCTATTGCTTAACGTATTGTAAGCTGCCCTGAGTCTCCGGAGAAGGGCGGCATATAAATGAAATTTTTTTAAAAATAAAAATAATTTTAAAAAAGATTTCCGTTTTGTAGGTGAACAGCTACTCAGAGGTAACTTTCTCGTGTGGTTCTTGGTTCTTTGAGCCTGACTATTTCTGAGTATTGTATATGCTCTTTTTCATTTGGGAAAGGTGAACAAGACCTTCGGAATGTCGCCGGATTTCACTGCTTTCTCCTTTTGTGCTCATTCACTTGCTGAACATAAATCATGTAAGGCGTTTGGAAATATGTTAGCTATTTGAATTATGGCTGCAGGGAGAGAATTTTTACAACTGCAGCATTACTGGATAGATAGCCATTATTCTGCTTCCTTCTTAAACATTCGAGTTGATCTGTAGTTTTAAAAAAAATTCAGCACATTTTTATAGCATGGGGTTGATTGTGGCTCTTTGCATTGCAACGAAAAGGAGTATGGAAGGCTTGTTGACACAGTTGAAAATGTTAGGAAGAATTCTAATATACTCCCACAATATAAAGCACTGTTACCATAAACAGGAAATGGATGGTCTCCAGAAAAAAAAAATACATATATATATATCTTGATAAATAAGCTCTGGAGATACCTATCTTGGAGCAAGATTTCCAGCATGATTGCCATGGTGTCAGGGTATTTATTATATTTTACACACATTTTTTAAATTATACAGGATTATTTCTTACGCAGGTAATCTACCTGTCTTTAACTATTTTCTAAACCAGGTCCAAGAGAGAATGTAAATAGATAGAGACGAATGTATCCCTGAATAGCAACCAGAAATACCTTCCAACAAATTTTCCCATTTTTTGCTTTTCCAAGAAGGCACAAGAAGAAGGGAGTTTTGTCTTAAGTGTCACATGTGATCAGGTTCTTTTTTGAACTGGTCAGGTGTATTTTGCTTTGCAAGGTTGGCAAACTTTGCAAAGTAAAGGTTATTACAGAAGTTATTTACAACAGGTACATACAATACAGCACAACCCTAGTCTTCACCTGGAGTCAGGTTTCCTCCTGTCTCCCTTTCAGAGAAAAATCCCCTCCTAACTCTCCTGCTTCCTCCCTCTTTCTTGGCTTATTAAGAGTGAAAAGAAAAGACTGGGCTGGATTTATTGTTCTCAGCACACTTTCTTCTGGACTTGGTCAGCAAACACCTGCTGCTTCTCCCATTGTGGAAAAAAATTCTCTCAAGGTTTTTTCTTTCTTCTGGCATGGAGATGTCCTCTGTCTGGGTTTTGATCTTTTGTCTCTCCAGGGAAGCCGTGGCTGAACTTCATTTTTTCCGTCCCTAACCAAGAATGGTCAGCTGATCTGCATAGTCATGTAAGGTCCAATAATAATACGTTTAAGCTCATAAATGCCAAACAAGAATCTTAAACAGAGGCTTGAGTAAAATAGCATTTAATATTGATCAAGCTTAAATGGTTAGTTGTTCCAAACACATACAAGATACATGCAGGTGACCACTACAAATAAGAAAAGGGATGTGAATCCCTTTTATATTGTTCAGAAACATCATAAACCTCCAATTCTGGCATCTTTGATTTGTTTGTTTATCCCTGGAATTTGGTTTGTGAATCGCCCTTCCCCAACAGGGTAGAGCCTCTTAATGAGCATCGTTAGCGTTATCTCTTCCTGATCATCTTCTTTGTGTTCACACTTGGCTATTTAGTCCCCTGGAGTGGAGGGAACTCAAAAGATAGGTTCTTAGGCAGGAGGGGGAGAGATAAGGCTCTGATCAAAAGGTGGAACATATAGTTTGACAAATGCCAGATACTTCACAACAGACCCTAATAACAGTCCAGGAAGTTGGTCAATGTGGCATGTTTGTGTTATAACTACAAAGGGCATAATATATATGTCAGTGTCACAGGAAACAAATATTTACAGCATGCAGGTATATAAAGACATCATATATCATACATATATATATATATGCTGAAGGAAACAAGAAGTTTCTACTAATTCTAGTATTTCAGTATATCTATTTCCCTACAGCCACATAACTTTAATCTCCAATTTTTCTCTCCATCCATTCTTCTTTGCGCCATCTTTCTGTCCTCTCCTTCTCTCCTCCTCTCCTTTATTTTCCAACTTTGGGCAGACCATCAGCCTATCCCGCAATCACTAAGGAATTGTTTGCCCCTCGCTCTCACTCCTCAGTCCCCAGCACCTATATACTAGGCTGGACAATGGGCTTGCTGTGTCTACAATTGCTCCACAACGACTAAGAGTCAAATCAGCTTATCAAGCTTATTCGTGGCCAGAATTGAGCTTTTTCTCAAAGTTCTCATTCCATTTGCTGCCTCGTGCCAGCAGACTTCTAGCTACACCAGGTCACCAAAATCCATATGCCACGTTAGGTAAGAACCAACTGGAAATAGAGGTCAGGGCAGTTTGGTTAATCACTAACTAATGAACTGCGTACAATAGAACGATTCCAAAGTACAGCATCATCTGTCCACAAAGATCAGAACTTTTATTTAATGTAGTAAGTTTAAAATTCTTTTTTTTTTTAAAAAAAAAAATTATATCATTTATATATACTCTGGTTTTATTCCAGGAAGCAGAAGATTCAATGTACGTTATTCTCCTTTCCTTAATTTTCCATTGCTTCAGTCTTTTAAGACTGAAGGCAGTCAACTAATGTGCTTTATGAGTGAGTAGGGATTTCAACCAAAGTGTTCTGGGTTTTGAGAGTTTCAGAAAGGTCCCTAGCTATGTAAAATTAATTTCCCTGCTATCTGTTGACCCATTTGTTTTACCTGAAATGAATTCTCTGTATATTACTTTCTAAATTCTAGTTATTACAGCTATTCAGGGAATAGAAAGTGACTAGTGCACCTTGAAACATAGAAATGTTACACCAAAAGCTGTCTCTTATTTGCTACTTGTTTGCTTTATGGTTCTTTCTGCATCCTTTATTATTATATTCTTTCTGAATCCTGCAATGATCTGGTGGACTAATCTGCTGTCTTCAGTACAGGGTGCTTTTATCATACGTTAATTAAAAAGCCTTCTGAATTCAGTAAATGATACTGTCAGCCCCAGCCCTGTGACGGTACTTGGGGCCGCCATTCGTGTGGAGATCGCCATTCTGCTGCTGCAAACTTTCGCCGACGAACCTTACTGTGTGCCTGCTCTCCTGGGTCGTCAGCCCCGAGGCATGCCTCTCACTTCGACTCCCCAGCCGCATGCTAGATGACGTCAGGGTCATGCACTGAAGCAGTTTATCAACCTTATCACTTTAAGGAAAGCCGGAACAACTGAAGTGGCTTGTGATGGATTGGGGAGGGAAAGGGAGGATACAAGTAATTGGATAATTGAGTGAATGCACTGAGGTGGAGCTGTATGCTGATTAAAAGGTGATGGGAGCACAGAGCATCAGCTCCAACAAAGATTCCTTTCTGTAACAATTTAAGGTGGCCAATTAGTACCGATATCAGGATAAACCGACTTGGTTACTGCTTTTGCGTATTGAGGTTTATTTTTCCAGTCTTTACGGAACCTGACAGATGCTGTGACTGAATAGTTTCTTCTCTATATTGAATGGAATAAAAAACTTTGTAAGTTATTCAGTTGGGAAGAAATGCCATCCTCTTCAATATTATTAACTGAAGCAAAGGGGATTAATAATTTTGCTTATACAATAGGCTCTTTTCTGTTGATGTGCCTTTGCATATAAAATATAGGGCAGCCCTTGCTGATAGAACAAGCAGCAGAAAGAAATGTCTATATTTAGCAGTCAAGTGTATGAATACAATAAAATTAAAGTCATGCTTAAATCCAACAAGGAACCAACAGAAATTCCCATTTTCTGATTCATTCTGAGATGAACATCAAATTGAACATGTAACTTCAAAAGTGGATTGGCTATGACCACCGAGATAAAAGGGTTCTTAGTGCTGTCCGAGCTTGCTTGTTTTCTTGCAGACATTTCATTACCCAAACTAGTAACATCATCAGTGCTAGTAGGGAGTGGAGTTTGCTCTCATTTTATATTTTAGTGGTTTGTCCTCTTCAGTGTTGGTGGGTGTGGTCTTGGTGGTTCTTCTTTAATTGGGCTGTTTGCTCATTTCAATCCTGAGCTACTGAGATAAGCCTGTGGGTTGTGTTGGTGGCCATGAAATCCTTACCTGCTTTTCTTTGTCCAAGGAAAAGAGTAAAGTCACCCACAGCCACCTGGGTGGACCTTCACAACTACAGCAATGACTCAAGCCACAGTGACAGGGATAGTGCTGTGCAAATGAGTGAGCCATTCAGCTGCAAAATCCCAATTTTATTTTTCTAAATCTGATTTCCCAAATAAAGCCTTACATCTGGGGGAGAGTGCTTCTTAGAACCTTCCTGGCAAGCAATTGTCACCTCTCCCTTCCTCGTCTTCGGGTCATGACTGAATCCTACCATCCAGCCTGGTCTTGGTAAGAGAAGCCAGAGCTATTCTCTTGTCCAGGTCTAAATCTAGATGACGGTGTATTTAGAATAGAGTAGAGTAGAGTAGGGTAGGGTAGGGTAGGGTAGGGTAGGGTAGAGTAGAGTAGAGTAGAGTAGAGTAGAGTAGAGTAGGAAGGGACCTTAGAAGTCTTCTAGTCCAACCCCTGCTTAGGCAGGAAACCCTACACCACTTCAGACAAATGGTTATCCAACATCTTCTTAGAAACCTCCAGTGTTGGACCATTCACAATTTCTGGAGGCAAGTTGTTCCACTGATTAATTGTTCTAACTGCCAGGAAATTTCTCCTTAGTTCTAAGTTGCTTCTCTCCCCTAGTCCTCCTTTTCATTAAACTAGACATACCCAGTTCCTGCAACCATTCTTCATATGTTTTAGCCTCCAGTCCCCTAATAATCTTTGTTGCTCTTCTCTGCACTCTTTATTTGTTTGTGTTGAGTTTGATAAAGATATTGATCTTAATGTGAAGAAGTTGAAAGCACAATACTCTTTTCTTTCTTCTAAATGCATATTGTTGTTAGTTGCATAGTCGTGTCCGACCCATCGTGACCCCATGGACAACATTCCTCCAGGCCTTCCTGTCCTCTATCATCCTCTGGAGTCCTTTTAAGCTCATGTTAATTGCTTCAGTGACTCCATCCAGCCATCTCGTTCTCTGTCGTCCCCTTCTTCTTTTGCCCTCAATCTTTCCCAGCATTAGGCTCTTCTCCAGTGAGTCCTTCCTTCTCATTAGGTGGCCAAAGTATTTGAATTTCATCTTCAGGATCTGGCCTTCTAAAGAGCAGTCAGGGTTGATCTCTAGGACTGACTGGTTTGATCGCTTTGCAGTCCAAGGGACTCATAGGAGTCCTAAATGCATATGAATTGATTTAAAACCACACAATTAAAAGTTGCTTTTGAATTTGGGTAAAGCAGAAAAAAAAATTCTACGTGAAACAAAATCATATTAGATTCTGTCTTTAAAGCAGCAACTTTTCCTATTGGTTAACATGTAGTTTATTGCTGGATAAAGAAATGGGTTGGGCCAAAGGACAAGGTCTGAAAAATTACCTGTCTTTACCCCTTTAACCCTTAGCCTATATCAGCAGGTGAAAGAACCAATGCTTTTTGATGTCTTTCTGCCTAATTCCTCTTGGACATCCTCCAGATTTGTTGGTACTGCAGTGTTAAGGCTCCCAGTTAAAATAGTATGTTTACTAAGTTTTTATGGATGATGTGGGCCCAATATATTTGAAGGATACCAGGTTTGGAAGGCTGCTGTAGGGAAGTGAGTTGCTCCCAGGGGCACTGGTGCTAAAGCTTAAGAGCTTTGATTGATCCACATCTTTCTTGGACCTTTCTTGATCCACATTCCTGGGTGGCTTTAAGCTGTCATGAGAAACAGTCTGTGCTTGTTTTGGCTAGCCATGACAGTTCCCTTTCTTGATAGGTTTAAAGCTATTTCTTAAAATCCACTCTGGCATGAGAAGTGTGTATATAATTATGCAGCCCTTTTCTGAACTCTTTGATGGGAGACCCAAGATAGGTCTGGTATCTACTGATGACAGTTTTCATGTATATGTGTCTGTTACGTATGGGGTTCAGAGCTTAAAATACACATGCACTTTTAATTCAACTTCCTAGCTCCCAAATGATCTTTTACGTTCTATTTAAAAGAAAACACAGCAAGCCAGTTCATTTATTTCAGCCATCTATGCTCTCGCTCCTAGTCTGTGCATGGTGTTGCTCCCAAGGATTCCAGTTTCGAGAATTGGTGTAGTAGATATTTTCAGTCTTTAACATTATTTTGTAAAACTACCTGATACAACCTCTACATAACTTAATAAAAGTAATAAGTTATTCAATGCACATGCTGCCTGAATTTAGAACCAGGGTACTGTATAATGACCTTTATAATTGAAGGGTGTTTTTAAATAGCAGTAGCACTTAGACTTACAGTGTATTGTAAGTATACAGTATATTGCAGTATACAGTATATTGCTTAACGCATTGTAAGCCACCCTGAGTCTCCGGAGAAGGGCGGCATATAAATCAAACCAATAAATAAATAAATAAATAAATAAATAAATATACCACTTCACAGTGCTTTACAGACCTCTCTAAGCGGTTTACAGAGTCAGCATATTACCTCCAACAATCTGGGTCCTCATTTTTCCGACCTCAGAAGGATAGAAGGCTGAGTCAACTTTGAGCCTGGTGAGATTCGAACTGCCAAATTGCAGGCAGCTGGCAGACACCAGAAATAGCCTGCAGTACTGCTTTCTAACCACTGCACCACCGTGGTTCTTAAAGAGTTAAAAGTCTGTGAGTCATATCATAAAATCAATAGAGGCAAACTCAAAAATATCCCAGAAGTTCCTTATGCTTTTCCTAAACAATTTTTTTTTTGGCTAGAGATCTTTTATTATTTACCATATTAATTGCAGATTATCAAACTTCCCTTCTATACAACCCAGTTAACCAGCCAGATTAAAGGATCACGAGACTTGCCTATTATGTGTACATTTCACTTTTGTTGAATTTGGGTTCAGCTGATGCAGATTACATTTCACCTTGAAACAAGTATTTGTCTTGGTTTACTCCAGGTAAGGTAAAATGAGGTCTGGAAAATCCTACTGTCCTGCATCTAGAATTGTGCGTGGTCAAACCACATTTCCTATAGCTGTAGCTTTAGGAATAGGAACATCCAGTTCTCAAATACAGCAATAGTTCTATAACTTCAAATATTTTGGTAGAATTTTCAATAGGGTATCAAATTTCTTAGCCTTTGTGCCCAAAAGATTTGACAATCTGATAGTGTTTAGTTTTCAGATTGAAAAAAGAGGATTAAATAGTGCTGACATCTGATCTTTATTTCAGTTGCAGTAATCTCTATTCCATCCTGAGATGGATGGATGCTGTAGATTTTACTTAGTGTTTCTTCCAAAACAAAAAAAATATAGGCACAACTGGTAACCTTTCCAATGTTTTAATAATGCGGCAGACTGAAATCTTTTATATATCGAAAGGTGTTAGCATTGTTAAAATCTAAAGTCTCTTCTCTGGCTCCAGTTCTGTAGATGTTTTTATTTTAACTAGATGCTATGATTCAATTATTGCAGTTTCTATTTATGCTTTATGTTGAGTTAGGGTTGGATCATTATCTGTAACATGAGAAATATGCAGAATTGAATACAATGAAACACAGATATTTCTTGTTTAGAGACTGCTTGGAATGGCAACTTTTCAGAGCAATGAAGGTCAAGAAAAAGTTACTTTACGACCAATCATACTGGTGACCTTCAGAGGCTTGTAAAGCTTAGGAAGAATGAAGTAAGATTTTAAGTACTCTTGAAGTTCACTTAATGACTGCTTTGCTTAGCAATTGAATTTCCAGTCGTAACTGGTCACTAAATGAGAACTATCTGTCATAATAGTTTATTCTGGAATGCTCTGATGTTTCAATAGGAGATAAAATAGGAGATTGAAAGGAGATTGTGTTACGGATTTCTCTTACCCAGGTTATCAGTTTTGTAATTTTGTATGTATAAGTAATGCCTATGACATTTTAGGTATAATTTTGATCTACCCTTGCAATTCATTTTTTTTGGGTTACTTCTGCCTGGAAGCTACCTTGGAGGCACAAACCTATGAAGGAGAGATAGTGTGATGAAAGTATATGGTTAAAATTATGGTTTGAACTAATATCATCTAAGCAAGCAAAAAGATAGTAAACTGCAGGTGAAGTTGTCTTGCTGTCTCCACAACAGAGCAGGGATTTAGTTTTCAATAAAACTAAAAGGCCTTGACTTACATCAGTTCATTTAACTGGACCAACGTACATAGTTAAATGTACATAGTTATATAGTTAAAAGTTACAACAGCACTGAAAACGATTGTTTGATCATTGTGGTCACATGAACAAAATCCTGATGCTTGGCATCTGACTCGTTTGTGATGATTGAAATATCCCGGGATCATGTGATCACCTTTTGCAACCTTTTCACTTAACAATTATGTTACAAACTTAACAACTGCAGTGATTCACTTAACAACTGTGGCAAGAAAGGTCATAAAATGGAAGAAAACTCACTTAACAACTCTTCCGCTTAGGAACAGAAATTTTCGGCTCAATTGTTGTAAGTCAAGGACTAGCTGTATACAGTGGTGAGCTGCTGGTGGTTTGGACCGGTTTGGGTGAACCAGTAGTTCCGACGATCAACTGGCCCCAACCACCCGCATCCGCCCCATCCTGTCCTATATTTCCTTCTTTTTGGCTCAGCTGATTCGCGTGGCACAGCTGATTTCTGCTCCTTCACTGTTCTACTTACCGGGGTGCCTTAGAAGGTAAGCAGCTGAGCTTCAAATTGCTGTATTTTGAATGGTGCGCGCAAGTGAGTTAGGCGTGCACGTGCTCACAGAACTGGTTGTTAACCTGGTTGCTCCCCCACCACTGCCTGTATATGTACTGTGTATCTATTTGGTCCAAATCTTATAAATGATTCTTATATGTAAGTTGTACCATTCTACTTTGTCCTAGTAGCCTTGTAGATCTTGAAAGTTTTTGCATTAAGATTTGTCTAATGCAGACAGCGTACCGAAGCTATGTACATTGGTCCAAAAGTGTCAGTCTGAACACTTAGTTTAAGAGTTGAACCCTAAAAGACGTGGTAACACACACACACACACACACACACACACACACATATATGTGTGTGTGTGTGTGTGTGTGTGTGTGTGTCAGAAAAGAGGTGTTTATTTTGTTTAAATAGTTAAAACATCCTCAGCTGTGAGCATAATGTAAATAAAAGAATTGGAAAATATAATTGCATGCCTTTGGATTTGTAAGAACTCCTGTTATGCAACATTGTTTTCGAACCTCAGCAGGCACTGACTTGTTGGTAAATTTGCTTCCCCCTCTATAATATTCTTGACATTTAACTGTTTTGAGTTTATAAATACTGGCCTTCCCCCTTCTTCTACTGTACAAGATTGTAGGGAAAAGAAGATCTAGGAAGATCCCTCTTGGTTTGGTTATATTTTTCTCTTTATCAAAACTTTATCACACTCTCTTTAGCTTGTTCGTTTTGTCTCAGTTTAAGCCGCATTGTGTCACGATAGGCTATGATACTTTACAGCAGTAATTTTAAACCCTTTTAAAAGTTATAGAGGATCCTAAAAGAGCTTCTTTCATAAGAGTTATAGCTATCAATATTGACTGTATTACAAATTAAAACAGATGCATTTGTAAAATATTGAATTATGTACAAATAACAATATTACCCTGTTAGATCTTAACATAAATAAAATATTTTAATGAAAATTCCCTATATTTTTAAAAATAAAAAATGAGAAGAGTGGCATTGTTTTAAATTTTTGCGAATACCTTTGATACCTAGTAAATAATTTTGATTTTGTAGGACTCTGTGAGGATGGTGGGGAGCGTTGAGAGGGGCTTGTGGGACCTCCAGTGATCCTCTTTTCAGTGTAGTGCCAACGTCCCCCAGGTCCTCATTTTATTCACCTTAGAGGGTGGAAGACTGAGTCAACCTTTGAGCTTCTGTCAGGATTGAACTCCTGGCTGTGGCCAGAGTTTTTGTCAGCAAGAATGTACTTTAACCATTGTGCCATCAGGCTTCATTCCAAGGTCTGATAAAAGTATGTGTATTGTGATAGCCATGTGGAAGACAATTGTTACTTCAAGGAGTCATTAAGGATGCTTCCTATCACTTCATCTTACCTGTGCCTGCTTTGCCAAGCATCAGGGTAGTGATCAGATTCCCAGGCGATTGGTTCTTTAGTATCAAGAAACAATAAGCACACCAGTAAACAAAGAAATTTTAAGTTTGATTATTAACTGAAGCAAACACATTTAAAAACATGCCCTCCAAAGAGTACATAATAAGGAAGATGATACCCAAATCTTTTACAATCTTCCGGGAGCTCTTTAATTATGACAACTGAGATGCCCAAAGGGCGGCCCATTCTCAAAGTACCCAGCTAAATTCTGTGCAGAAACTCCCTGCAAAAATTACAACAACCTCGAAGTTTCTATCAAAGCCTGGCACCATGCATGACTTTATGGCTCTGATATGGTCGTGAAAACCTGATCTTGACTGTTGGCATATGATTCTGGGATGGGAACTAAAAGTCTGAAATTTTTATAGGTTTGCAGC
Source organism: Masticophis lateralis (assembly GCA_030761175.1). NCBI lineage: Eukaryota > Metazoa > Chordata > Lepidosauria > Squamata > Colubridae > Masticophis > Masticophis lateralis. The sequence goes on from JAUDYJ010000006.1 coordinate 19,205,034, forward strand.
TTTGTAAACACACACACCCTTCTCGTTTATTCAGAGAGAGAAGAATGAAAAACAAGCAGATCAGCTCCGAACGAGCTCTAAATTTCTAGACTTAATGCTAAACTCCTTAAAATAACAATAGTCTTTCACATTGACAAAGTTAAAGACAGAGTTAGCCCTGCAGTACTGCATTCCGCCAGGCCGGGCTATCAATGTAAAGATTTTAATTGGATGTTTTAAATGTGGGGTTTTAAATTTGGGGTTTTATATTTGAGCCAAATTATTTAATAATTTTAATAATTTTTAATTTTTGTCTGTCTTTGTGCTTTTAACAGGCTGTACACCACCCTGAGTCCTTCGGGAGAAGGGGGATACAGAAATAAAATTATTATTATTGTTGTTGTTGTTGCTGTTGTTGTTGTTATTATTATTCTAACCACTTTGCCACCAGAGCTCATTCAAAGGCCTAATTAAAATATTAATTAGGTGGGCTGCTGCCAGTTCAGACTGGCTCAGGCAAACCAGTAGTTGTGACCCTCCCACCTGCCCTGGCGCTATCCTGTCCTATATCGCCATGTTTTTGAAGCAGCGTGCATGTGTGGAAGGAGTACATGCGAGCAAATCGATATGTTTTTTAAGCTGCATGTACGCACACGCACTCACATTTTCAATGCTGGGCGAACCGGTTGTTACATTATGTGACATTATACAGCCCCGCTCTTCTGTATAAAAATACAGTACCTATATTTTTAGCCATTGAATGAGACCTGGTGGCACAGTGGTTAGACTGCAGGATTGCAGGCTAACTCTGCCAACAGCCTGGAATTCGATCCTGACCGGCTCAAGATTGACTCAGCTTTCCATCCTTCTGAGGTTGATAAAATGAGGACCCAGATTGGTGGGGGCAATATGTAAACCACACAGAGAGTGCTGTAAAGCTCTGTGGGGTGGTATATAAGTATACATGCTACCACATTTTCCCAAAAATAAGACCCTGTCTTATATTTTTTTGAACACTGAAATAAGCGCGTGGTCTTATTGCCATGCGCTCAAAAGCCCGATTGGGCTTATTATCAGGGGAATGTCTTATTTTAGGAGAAACAGGGTAATGCTTTATGGAAGTAAAGATGACACTAAAGCTGGAACTTGAATTTGTAAGAGGCAGCTTTATTGAATTGTCTATTGCACAGATGTCAAACTCGATCATGTCTTGTGATGGAGTGGCTGTTTTTTGCCTTTGCAGAGACAGGATGGACGTGGCCTGCATGTAGCGCATCTGGTCCGCAGGCCGCCATTTTGACAGGCCTGGTCTATTGAATTAGGAACCCTGGCTGACACCAAGCAAATGGTAAATGCACAACCTGATTCCCAGAACCCAGACAGTGCTCACTCTGACTGAAGCTTTTCTGGTTACAGTCCATTGTATTACACAGAATAATATGAAAGCATGAATATATTACTCTACATAGTATCTTTAAGGTGCCCTAAAATATTTGTGTGTGCTACACAAACAAACAGACAATGCTCCTGGAAACTGTTAAAACAGGCTGTCTGTACAAACACTCTTCCTTTTTTATTGGAAAAAAGTACAAGACGAAACAAGCTGGATGTTAAGATAAATATTTACGGTACTTTTTACTATATTTGAACAATGTAGGAAGATGCTTTCTTCTTCTTCCTTTTTTTAAAAAAAATCCTTGCATTATACTATTTCACCCAATAGAGGTCACTGGAGGAAATGCTTAGGAAGTTCCTTATTGCCTGTTTTACTTTTTACTTTGTGCAATTGCTCCAATAATAATTAAAAAACCTCATATTTTTCTTTCTTCTTAGTATCTACTTGTAGTTGACAATGGAAACATCTAGTAATTAGAGAAGTCCATATAAAATTATTCTGCCCGTTTGAGTTAAGTACGAAAAATGAACCCGTTATAACAGAAACTTGTTGTTTTGGCTCCAGACATATTCTACAACTTAATAATTATTTCTTCTTCAGTCCTTGCAGGTTTTGTTGATTATATTCCTGCTTGATTACAGATTGGCAACTTCTCTCTATGGCTTGGTAGCTTTCGATTCCTGCTCCAAGGGATGGAATGCAGAAGTTTCCTATAAACACAGCTTTGTAGCTGAATTAGCCCACTATAAGTTTACATGTAATTTTTGAAGGAGCTTCTGACGTGAACTGTGACATCATTCCCACAGATGGATAATATTTAGACTGATAACATGCTGCTGTGTTGGTTAGCATTGATTTTGCATTAGATGTAAGAATGGGACCCTGGAAAAAACACATTAATTTTAGAAAGAAGGAGAATTTAGAAAGGAGAACATACTTGTTGCTTTGCCTAAGTTTAAGTACATTTCTGATTTTTCCCCCCATAAATATTGCAGCACAAATGAATACAGATAAAGATAGATAAATATGAAGGGAAAATTCTTATCATTGTTTTCCCTCGTTTTCAGGATGGGTAAGAATTGCACGATTGAGCTTGTATTTATGTGACTGTAAGTAGGAAGCCCTTGCATCATATCCTGCTTTAAGGATGCGGCAGAGATGGTTGGTATCACTTTGACTTCACTACACTAAGGAGATGAATAGTTCAATATAAGAAATATCCCACTTTGTCACTTGGCTGTTTGTCTGTTTTCTGCTGAAGAGATCAAGCTACTGAGCTTCAGCTGGCTACATCATTTCAACTACCAGAATTCCCAACCCCTTCTCATTTTTTGGATGTTTATTACCATGTTTCCCAGAAAATAAGACCCTGTCATTCATATTTATATATATATATATATATATATATATATATATATATATATATATATATATATATATATATATATATTTGCCATCAAAAAAGGCACAAGGTCTTATTTTGGGGAGATGTAATCCACTGACATCCACTCAACCAGTGGTGAAATCCAAATTTGTTTACTACAAGTTCTGTGAGTGTGGCTTGGTGGGCATGGCTTGGTGGACATGGCAGGGGAAGGATACTGCAAAAACTCAATTCTCTTCCCACTCCTGGGGAAAGGATATTGCAAAAATCTCCATTCCCACCCCACTCTGGGACCAGCCAGTGGTAGTATTTGCCGGTTCCACTACCGGTTCTCCAAATTACTCAAAATTTCTACTACCAGTTCTCTGAACTGCTCAAAATTTCCGCTACCGGTTCTCCAGAACCTGTCAGAACCTGCTGGATTTCACCCCTGCACTCACCTCACTTGTGTGTGTCACCCCCGGCCTCCTTTTCATTGTCACAGGCCTTCAGAAATTTTTTCTTCTGTGGCCTGCAAAGCCAGCAAGCCCCTGAAAGCCTCTGCAGCTAATAACAGAGCTCCGGATCAACCCAGAGCTCTGTTATTGGCTGCAGAGGCCTTCAGGAAAGCCTTGCCGGCTGCAGAAGGAATGGGCTGGCAAGGCAGGTGTTGGGGTGTGTGAGACCTGGCTGCAACCTGGCTGCAAAAGTAAGTAGTAGGGCAGCTCCACCCCCAGCTTAATTTTTACCTGGAGTGGGCGGGGTCTTAATTAGGGCTTATGTTGGGGGTAGGGTTTATATTGGGTGCATGTGTAAAAAGCTAGGACTTACTTTCAGGGTAGGTCATATTTTCAGGGAAACACGGCATTTATTAAATTTATGTAGCTTGCCATTTCACGCATGCAGCTTTGGATGATGCTTTGCGTTGAAGTCAACACATCTTAAAAGTTGCCAAGGTTGAGAAACAAAGCATTAAATACTGTCCCAGCAAGTACCAGACATTCGAGTACTCTAAGTTCTGATGAGCTCAGAGTACTTGAATGGCCACTCCTGATATTCCAATGTGGGCAGTTTCATATTACAAGCACTACATTTGAGATGAAGCACTTATAGAGAGTCCTCAACTTACAACTGTAATTGAGCCTGAAATTACAATCTTAAATGATGCTGATTGTTAGGCAGGTAACCATGTGACTGCCCGATTTTACAATGTTTTTTGTGGGGGTAATTTTTGTGTGTGTGTCTGTGTTAATAGCTTTTTATTAGTTTATAATATAGCATACAAAGAAAATACAAAAGTAAATAGGGAAGGGAAAAGGGAAAGGGAAAGTGATAGATTAGATCAGGGGTCTGCAACCTTAAACACTCAAAGAGCCATTTGGACCCATTTCCCACAGAAAAGAAAACACCAGGAGCCACAGAACCCTTCCTGTGCTTGACTATTTCTTGAGCGACCAGAAAACTAGCATATGTAGTTGAAATTAAACATTCTGTTTCCTTCTGAAATTTTTCTTTTCTTGGATTTATCTATGGTTGGCCTATCGTGTGCCGGCAGATGTCATACATTGGTGGTTGTGAAGCATGTTTTGAGTGATGGAGCTGTAGCAGAGGGGTGAAAGAGCCACATGTTGCTCCAGAACTGCAGATGCTGACCCCTGATTTAGATAGATCTAAATCTGTTAGATAGATAGATTTAGTGCCACTGTGGTGCAGTGGTTAGAATGCAGTACTTTAGGCTTCTGCTGACTGCTGGCTGCCTGCAATTTGGCAGTTCAGATCTCACCAGGCTCAAGATTGACTAAGTCTTCCATACTTCCGAGGTGGGTAAAATGAGGACCCAAATTGTTGGGGGCAATAAGCTGACTCTGTAAACCGCTTAGAGAGGGCTGTAAAGCACTGTGAACCGGTATATAAGTCTAAGTGCCATTGCTATTGCTATCTAATCAGTAAAACCCAAAATCAATGTTTCATTTTTTCCCCCCCTCAAGCACAAAGTCCAGAAGCGGTTTCCAAGCAGAAATAAAAGTATTTGTATTTTTTTCCTTGATCAAAATAGTTAATTTAGCCATCTCTGCTAACTCCCATTGGTTTTTACAGCCATTCATCCATTGTGGGGATCGAGGTGACCTTCCATTTCTGTGCATAAATTAATCTTGCTGTCTCGTCAACATATATAACATCAAAGTTCCGAATTTTTTCCCCAAGTCTTTTTCCATTAAAACCATTAAAATTAATGGTAATGGTAGTAGTTAAGTGAATATGGCATTCAGTTCAGTGAATCTAGTGTCTTCAATGGGCATTTTTCTTAGAAACCAGAAGTAAATTCCAGTTTCCAGAAAAATAAGATGGTAAATTGCAGTCACATGACCACAGGATACTAGAAATGACCATAAATGCGGGCCAGTTGCCAAGTGCCCCAAATGTAATCATGTGACTATATGGGAGAGGAATTGGTGACCATCAGAACTTTGATTCTGGGTCGTAATTAATCCTGGGGAAGTCCATTCTAACTTTGAAAGGTCATAAGTTGGATTGGTCTGGGTAGAAGTGTGGGAACTTCAGTCTAATACACAGTGTGGACATCAGGCTGCATTCATTTCACAGGGTTGTAAGGGCAGATGGCATAATGGCGTATAAAAGCTGGACAGCTCATACTTTTAACTCAAAGGGAGTCTGGGAACATTACTTCATTCTCTGACTCCATCAAGCCCTGTGCTCAGATTTTCCCATTGCTAACTTTGCAACTAATTTCTCTTGAACCTTTAAAGCCACAAAGGAAGTGAGATATTGTTAGCCCTTCAATATAGAACTTCTGTCTGTCCTCTGTATACTGGGGTTGAATATATAAGCAGGAAGTTCACCCAACTAAGGAAACAAATTGAGGTTAATACAACAACGTGAACTCATATTTTTCTAAGCCGAAGTCCTTATGTTGGCTTCACTGGTGAGTTTTAAATACCTTACTTTGAACAGATAGTATGTGTGATATCACATTTGCTTTTTACTTAGATTGTATGGTTCTGACAATTCTAAAAAAGAAAGAGAGAATTATATAAGTGATTATATTGGTGACTGTCCTCCTTGAGTTTCTTCAAGATTTTGATGTTTCAGCTATTTCAAGAAATAAAACTTATATTTAGGCCCTTCATTAATTGTCCACTTCAAAAAAAAATTACTTGGAAGTAAATTACACAACAGAGGATATACAACTGTGAAACTTTTGCCTGCAAACAAGAACTGGTGGGACCATAAAATATAGAAAAGTAATAGGAAATGAGGAACTAACTTGCTCTGGGACTTTAGAATTCAAACTGATAGGCACCTGCCACATAATAGTGCATATTTAACAATTGTCGATATAAAAGACAAAAAAAGTCTGGATAGTGGATATGGCAGTATCTGGAGAAGAGAGAGAACTGTAGAAGATAACAAAATAAGAAGCAAATAGAAACAAAACAACTGTGGCAAAAGCAAGCAAAGTTAGTATCAATAATAATAGACACCTTGCGTTCAATCCCAAAACATCTGGAGCACTACTTGAACACCAGCATTTACAGAGTCACCATTGGACAATTACAAAACGTAGTTTTACTCGGAACAACTTACATAAGGGTGTCAAACCCAATTTCATTGATGCAACCCTGCATCAGGGTTGGGTTTGACTTTGGGGGTGGGTGGGGTGGGCATGGCCAGCTCGACATGATTCCTGTCGGGGGAGCCTATGGTGGCCTGACCACTCTGCCAGTGAAAATAGGCTCCTGAACTCCATTTTTGGCTGCCACAGCCTCCTGCAACTCTGTCAGTGAAAATACAGCTCAGGAGGGCTGTGTGCAGTGAAAACGGAGCTGCCAGTGAAAATGCAGCTCGGGAGCCTGTTTTCACTGGCAGAAGAGCCGTGGGCCAGTCCACTATTTCCAGAGCGGCCCCTTGGACCAGTAAGTACCCTGCGGGATGGATCTGGCCCCCGGGCCTTAAGTTTGACAACCCTGACTTATATTGTACAACGATACCTTTAACATCATCAAAATCTTCATCTCCCTATTCCAGATTGTTGGGAAGAAGCTGATAGATGGACAAAAATTCCAAATCCTATCTGAACATCTGCCAGACTGTACTATGAACTATAGTAATAATCTACCAGTGAGGTACTAACTTGACCTGATTGTGGATCTTGTGTGCTTTGAGAATGATGAGAACATTTCAGTTAGGGGTATAAATAGAGACGAGACGAGACGAGACGAGACTAGGAATAGAATAGAATAGAATAGAATAGAATAGAATAGAATAGAATAGAATAGAATAGAATAGAATAGAATAGAATAGAATAGAATAGAATAGAATAGAATAACAAGTGTTTCAAGGGACCTTGGAGGTCTTCTAGTCCAACCCTCTGCTTAGGCAGGAAACCCTGTACCGTTTCAGACAAAGGATTATCCAATCTCTTCTTAAAAACTTCCAGTGTTGGAGCATTTACAACTTCTGGAGACAAGTTGTTCCACTGATTAATTGTTCTTACTGTCAGGAAATTTCTCCTGAATTTAAACATAGGGAGGGAGCTATGGGGTGAGGCTAGGGGCTTTCAAACTTTTTCAGGCTTCAAAATCTGTTATTAAAGGTAGACAGATCTACTGAAACCATTCAAGAGGCAAAGCTCTGGAGATAGATCTTGGTTGTTTGAACTATTTTCTTGCCTTTTAACCTTCACAGAAAGTCTTTAAATTCTTGTAAGACCTTAGGGCAGTGTTTCTTAATCTCAGCAACTTTAAAATGTTGGACTTTAATTCCCAGAGTTCTCCATCTGTGGAATTCTGGGAGTTATAGTCCACACTTCTTAAAGTTGCTGGAGCTTGAGAATTCTGCCCTAGGCTACTGCAGAAATGTACAGTTTGAAAAGTAAAGTTTCTCTACAAATGAGATCACTTTGGTTTCTGTCTCTGTGTATACCAGTGATGGCGAAACTTTTTGCTGTCACGTGCCAAAAGCGGGGGGAGCGCAGGGGGGTCGTGCACATGCCCACACTCATAATTCAATGTGCCTCGCCCCCTGTGCATGCATCCAGTTGGCTGTGAGCAGAGTTTGCCTGCAATATTGCATTCGAACCAGTGGTGGATTGCTCCCGGTTCTGTCCGGTTCTTTAGAACCAGTAGTAAAAGCGGCAGGAGGCTCCGCCCACCCGCCCAAATATCATAATTGATGATCTGCGCACGCGCAGAAGCTTCTGCGTGTGCGCTCCTGTTGCAAACCGGTAGTAAAGTTAAGTAGAACCCACCCCTGATTCGAACCCCTGTGCCACCAGGGTTTAGACCTTTCTTTAGCCTTTATGCTAAACTGCTGCTAAATCAGTGAACACATTTTACTCAATAAGCTATTATTGACTAAATTCACACATTAGGTTAATCTATGAACTGCTAATTGGATCACAAATTATAAAGAGATGATAGTTCGGCTGTCTTCTCTGCAGATTTTTCTCTTGGTTTTCTTTATAAGGTCCAGTATTTGTTTTAAGGGATTCATTTGATTTGCTTTCAGTTGCTATGGCTACTGCTTATAATCATTTTGCCTGGGCTGTAATAAGCCACGTGTGCATCTTCATCTGGTTTATATGTTCACACATGCTACAACAGGATGTAATGTTTACGTGTAGATGGGACTTGCTGTAAGTAGATACTGTTCCTATTTGGCACTACAAATAAACCAATTGTCGTCTGAATTTTATAAATATCCCAGATCTGTACCCAAATCATCATCGTCTTTTAATGATCCCATAATCCCTTATAGGATGGAGTCTGGGCAACTGAATGGAGCTGAATGTTTCCTGGCCGGATGGCCCTTCCTGTCGCCAATGCAAAGTTATATTCAGCAGATAAATTCTCATCGTGCCCAGAGAGAGAAATATCTGCCTCTGCTTAGGATCGAACTCACAGCCTCCTGACCGTGAAGTGAGAGCTCCACCTCTAGGCCATCACACCACTCAAAACCTGTTGCCAAATGGATGGGGAAAAAGTGACTTATGATCATTTTTTCACACATATGAACATCGCATCATGGTCATGTAAACAAAATTAGGACGCTTGGCAACAGGCATGTATTAATAATAGTTGCACTGTCCTGGCAACATGTGATCACCAAAGTAAATGGGGAAGCCAAATTCACTTAATGACCACATGATTCACTTAAGAACTGCAATGTCCTGCTTAACAACTGGGGCAAAAAAGGTCATAAAATGGGGCAAAACAATTGTTACAAGTTGAGGACTATGTGAAGTAGTTTTATTACTATGTACATAGCTAAGCAGTATGTAGACATAGAATAAAACAGCAAACTGTCTGGTTTACAGGTTTAATATTTTAAATTATAAAGGCCAATACCTATATAAACGTTATTATATACATTCAAGGTGACAGGTAAAAAAAAAAAATTTTTTTTAACCAATTTTACAGAACCTAAACAAAAGATGTGCTTATAGTGCCTTTTTAAAGTTTTAAGTGATGCAATCCCAATTAATAATTTTAAAAAGTTTCAGATCAAATGCAGAAAAGACAAAGAAACTTCTACATGCTGCGAAATATATTTATTAAGAAATGTATTTATTGCCATCACCAGCAAAAGCATTTTTCCTACTCTTTTTTTCCCCCTCTAGTTAGTATATTGAATTTAGATATCAAGGAGGAATTACTGTCTACCAGGCTTAATTTTTAAAACATTTACTTTCTTTTTATTTCTTTACTTAGGTTATATCATTTCCTTTTTTAAAAAAATAACTTATCCTTTTTTCCTTAATGTGATTTCCTTCAAGATTAGACTGTTACTAATTGGCCCAATTATTGTAAGTAAGAATTATTAGAGCCATTGACAAAGAACAACTTATAAATCAAATAAATGAATAAGTGAATTCAATTTAGTGAAATCTTGTAAAATAATATTTATTATTATTCAATTAAGTAACAAACATATCCACTATTCTGGAATATTAATCTGTTCTTTCTTCCATTATTCAGATATGGCTTACGTATTTAGAACAGGTGCAGTTAGTACAGTGTTTATGAGCTTCGTTGTGCTAGACCAGGGGTATTAAACTCAATTTCATTAAAGGCTGCATCAAGGTTGTGTTTGATCTCAGAGGGCCAAGTGGGCGTGGCTAGGGTGGGCGTGGCCAGTTTGACATCCTGCAGTGAAGGATGCCCTCGCAAGCTCTTTTTCGCTGGCAGAGGCACTGCGGACCAGTCCTTCACTGTTTCCAAGATGGCCCCACAGGCCAGATCTAAGCACTCTGATCTGGCCCGTGGGCCTTGAGTTTGACACCCCTGTTCTAGACGCTTCTCTATGGAGTTCTACCTCAATCCTGAAAACATATTTTAATATATTAAACATTAAATAGGCTAGTTTCTAGTATCAGCTTGTTGCAGGAATACTTTTGGATCCCGCGCAATTCCAGAGGGAAGTTAGAGAGCATCTTAAAGATTGAGTTTAACGTCTCCAATCGGGTATCTTTATCACTTGCCATGTCCACTATTTCTCCAAAATGTCTAATAAAATGACTTTTCCCCCCCAGATTTATAAAGGTAGAACTTGACTTGCTGCATCTATTACAAAATTAAAAGGCAGGCATGCCATTCTAATAGCTGAAATGTCATTACTGAGAACAGCCTTATGCACATTATGCAAAGGAGTAATAAGCAGTGAGCAAAATAATTAGAGGCATGAGAAATATAGCTAAAACTAATTGATAACAATGCAACTTACTATACATCTTTCTATACTTCTATTTTTGTTTCAACTGTGTGGATATACTGTTTTGAAGTTAGCATGTTTAAAATGTTTTTAAAAAACCATTTGTTTCGTTTTTAAGATCTCATCAATGCTATTTAGTCATGGCATTCTCAGTCTCCCTTCAGTTCATTTATTTTTCCTTCATAGATTTGTTTTGTGATTTGATCCTCAATTATTCTATCTACAAGATCACAACATTTCAATGTACATCTCTTGTAACTGCTGGCATATTTTTGTATTCAAGGCACACTTTTTCAGCACCCATTCGTGCCTAAATCTATCTTTTCTTGATTGAGCACAATTACATCTGAAATTTCCCAGGCCCACTGCATTCAACTTCTATATTTTTCCTGGCATATTCAGTTCTCACATCCATAAAAGAACTTAGACACAGCCATTTTTGCTTCCTTTATAACATTCTTTTATATATTCACTACTTCTCTACCAATATTTGCACCTCTTTAAATGCTTTCATGCATTTGTGAGCCTATAGTAAGCACTCTATCTGACTATACAAATCCATCTATTTGCTCTAGCTTTTAAAAAATGATATTTATGTATAACTTGCAATTACTCACTCTAGTTTCCTTCCAAACATAAGTAATTGGGATCTTTCATAGAGTAGCTTTCAGATCCATACTTCTTGTTGCATCATACAATTTACTGTAGATTTAACAGGTTATTAGGCAATACTGTAGCCTCATCTCAAATACAGAACCTCATCTATGTTCTCAGGGAAAACACTGCCAATGTTACTCAACCATTCCTCGTATGACTACCCATAAATACATTTAAACATCAAAGAGATGTTTATACATCTTTGTCTTGCCTCATTGATGCTGAATCAGTGGTTAAGCATTGCATTCTCATCAATGGTGGGTTACCCCCGGTTCGCAACAGTTCTATAGAATCAGTAGTAAAACCGGCGGGAGGCTCCGCCTACCGACCCCGACGTCATCAAAACGCTCCTGCACATGCGCAGAAGCTTCTGTGCTTGCACAGAAGAGTGCATGTGTGCGGCCCCGCTGCAAACAGGTAGTAAAGGTAAGTAGAACCCATCCCTGATTCTCATGTACTACATGCTTTATCTCTACCATTTACAGTTAAAAACAGTTCATTTAGTAACCGTTCACAGTTATAACAGCACTGAAAAAAGTGACTTATTACCATTTTTCATACTTATGACCATTGCAGCATCCCCATGGTCAGTCACTTGGCAACTGAGTCCTATTATGATGGTCGCAGTGTCCTGTGGTCATATGGTGACCATTTGTGACCTTCTGACAAACAAAGTCAATGGGGAAGCCCAATTCACTTAACAACCATGTTACTAACTTAACAACGACAGTGATTCACTTAGCAAATGTGGCAAGAAAAGTCGTAAAATGGGGCAAAACTCACTTAACAAATTTCTCACTTAGCAACAAAAATTCTGGGCTTAGTTGTGGTTGTAAGTCAAGGACTACCTGAACTGATATTAACAACCATTAACTACAGATTCCTGCAAAACATCCCATGATTCACTTCGTCATTTTGTTTTTCTAAGTCAACATGTATTTTTCAGAAGAATAAAATCTGGTCTGCTTACCTTGTACCCAAAATAAGTTCATTGTACTTCTAATATTTTGCAATTGTCATCGCTCCTGTCCTTTTTGGTCAGGATTCTGCCAGTCGCCTTCCAAGCCACATTTCTGTTGTTTGAACAGAACAGAACAGAACACCCTTACTGTTCTGTTATGCAGGAGGATTATAATACTTTTCCTCCAATTATCAGCACAAATGTTATCTTCTTACAGCATCCTTAACAAATCACAAATGTCAGCAAATGTCACTAACATTTTAATATTTCTCAATTTATATGAAATATATCTGCACCCTTCCTGATTCTCATGGTATTTATGAGGGTTCTTTTCCATTTTTTTTCTTAGTCACTAATTGATAACTTTCATTTTATTTCCATTTTCACTAGTGTTCCCCTGTAAATCTGCAAGGTGTTCCTTTCAACACTGCTTCATTTAATCAGTATTATCCAGAATAATTTCTTCACTTTCATTTTTAATTCCATTCACTCTGCTTTCATTGTTATGTCTTGCTTCCAGAGCATTCATCCCAAATCACTCTCTGTTTCTCTTCCCTTTTAATCTTAACTTTTCCTTGCTCTCTCTGGCTTCATTTTAACTCTTTTTTTTTGCACTGTATTTGTTATTTGTTTCAAAATAGATACTTTGTGGTCTGCAACTGAATGCCTTGGGAGGATGAAATGCTTTGATATTATTTTGTCCTTGATTTGAGTCCTGATGTCACTCTTGTGTTCATTAATTCTTTTCTGCAGTTTGATTTCTTTTCCTTATGTAGAATCCAGAGAAGCATTGTTGGTAGATGTATTTACTTACTCTACATGAAACAGTAGATGGCATATCTTTTTAAAATATATGTAGAATAGAATATAATTCTTTATTGGCCAAGTGTGATTGGACACACAAGGAATCTGTACCCGGTGCATAAGCTCACAGTGTACAAATGAACAGCAAGTAATAACTCATTGATCATAAATCATAGTTACAATCATTAATCATAAGTTACAAACAACAATTGATAAATCATGAGAAATCAATAAGAAAGGAAGGATGAGAAATGTGACAATGCTGTGGGAATTAAGTGTTCAGCAGAGTGATGGCATGAGGGATAAAACTTGCTTTGTGTCTAGTTGTTTTGGCATGCAATGCTCCATAGCGGTGTCCTGAGGGGGCAAGTTGAAACTTGTCCAGGATGTGTGGGGTCTGTAGATATTTTCTCAGCCCTCTTTCCTGATCTATACAGTATACACATCCTCAATGGAAGGCAGGCTAGTTGCAATTGGGTTTTTTTCTGCAGTCCTAACTATCTGTTGATGTCTGTACCTCTCTTGTTTGGTTGCTGTGCCAAACCAGACAGTTATTGAGGTACAAATGACAGATTTAATACATTGTATTGAGGATCCCTACATTCATGTAAGCCTTGTATAGTTTTCATGTAGGAGTAATAGTTTCTTTTCCTGAAGTTGAAGCAGTCTAATCCTCCCCCATGTCGAAAAATTGGATCCAATCACATAAACCCTTGACTTATGACTACAATGTTTTATGACATTAATTCTGAGCTCAATACAGACATGTTCTAGACAGAACTTAAATACATAAGAGGTACATACCTATTTAGGATTCACCCAAATAGTGGAATTGAATGTTATGGTTTAGGAAATAAAGGTGCCATCTAGACATAATATAAGCTGAATTTAAATAGATGGGTTTACATTTACATTTACAATTTACATTCCAATTCCAAAGAAAGGCAATGTCAAAGAATGTTCAAACTATTGCACCATTACACTCATTTCACATGCTAGTAAAGTTATGCTTAAAATCCTACAAGCTAGGCTCCAACAGTACGTGGATTGAGAACTACCAGAAGTACAGGCAGAATTTTGAAGAGGCAGAGGAACTAGAGATCAAATTGCCAACATACACTGGATCATGGAGAAAGCTAGGGAGTTTCATAAAAACATCTATTTCTGCTTCATTGATTATGCTAAAGCCTTTGATTGTGTGGATCACAACAAATTGTGGCAAGTTCTTAAGGACACAGGAGTACCAGATCATCTTATTTGCCTCTTGAGAAACCTATATGTGGGTCAAGAAGCAACAGTGAGACATGGAACCACTGATTGGTTCAAAATTGGGAAAGAGTCTGGCAAGGCTGTATACTGTCAACCTGCCTATTTAACTTATGCAGAGCACATCATGAGAAAGGCGAGGCTAGATGAATCAAAAGTTGGAATTAAGATTGCTGGGAGAAATATCAACAACCTCAGATATGCGGATGATACCACTCTAATGGCAGAAAGTGAAAAGGAACTAAAAAGTCTCTTGATGTGGGTGAAGGAGAGTGAAAAAGTTGGCTTAAAACTCAGCATTAAGAAAACTAAGATCATGGCAACCGTCCCTCTCAATTCCTGGCAAATAGATGGGGAAGAAATGGAGGTAGTGACAGATTTTATTTTCCTGGGTTCCAACATCACTGCAGATGGGGACTGCAGCCAAGAAATTAAAAGATGCTCCTGAGGAGGAAAGCTATGGCAAATCTAGACAGCATACTAAAAAGCAGAGACATCACCCTGCCAACAAAAGTGCATATAGTCAAGGCTATGGTTTTCCAAGTTGCAACGTATGGCTGTGAAAGTTGGACCATAAGGAAGGCTGAGCGTCAAAGAATTGAGGCCTTTGAACTATGGTGCCGGAGAAGACTCCAGTCCCTTGGACCACAAGGCGATCAAACCAGTCAGTCCTAGAGGAGATCAACCCTGCCTGCTCTTTAGAAGGCCAGATCCTGAAGATGAAACTCAAATACTTTGGTCACCTAATGAGAAGGAAGGACTCACTGGAGAAGAGCCTAATGCTGGGAAAGATTGAGGGCAAAAGGGAACAACAGAAAAGAAGGTGGCCGGATGGAATCACTGAAGCAGTAGGTGTGAGCTTAAATGGACTCCAGATGATGGTAGAGGACAGGAAGGCCTGGAGAAACATTGTCCATGGGGTCACAATGGGTCGGACATGACAAATAGATGGGGTCCTTGATTTTCAGCAAAAAGTGAAATATGTTTGAATCAATTCTAAAATTAGAAATATTTGTCTGAATTTTGCCTTACAGTCACTATAGCATTTATTCTTTCTGAATAAATACCTAGCATTCATTTTCCTTTTTCTAAAACAACTGGTACTTTTTAAATTCGTGCATGTTTCCTGACGCAAATTACACATGGTAACAATGATGAAAGTCAGCACTTCCTTTTTTGAAACTGCAGCAAGCTATTCTCATGCAAAGAAAAAAGCTGCAGTGAACTATGTGAAGAAAAGGATTAACAGTTTAGAAATGCTGATACCTTCCTAGATGTGCATCAAGTTGAAATATGTTCAGGTATACTTGTAAGTAAATCTAGCCTGTTACTAATCTGGATAACTGTAATTGTCTTTGTTTTGAGTGATTGTTCTTTTGGTTGTAACTTTGAAATTGGATAGTTAAGGACATAGCAGTACTGTGCAGGGGTCAGTCAACAAAAGGCACAACACATCCTGGGAACAATGCACAGTTTTTAAAATGCAGTTATTTGCATTTCTGGAGGAATAATTTCATGCAGATTTATCATTAAAAGTTTTTACAGGCTGCATTTTCCTATCTTTAGTCTGCCATGTCATTTTTGTGTAGAAATATGCAGAAAAGCAGAATTAAGATTTCTAAGGTTCACATTGGAACATTATTGTTTTGGAAAGTTTGCTGTTGTTATTTCAGTGGTTTGTAACTATAATTAATTTCTAAAGGGGAAAAGGAGAGTAAAAGGAGACATGTGGGACAAAAACTGAAGTTCTGGGAGTGGGAGGCAGAAGCTGGTGACATGAGTTACACTTCTTGCTGTTGGGTTGATATTCTGCAGAATCCATATATTCAGTACATATTAGTGGTCAAAAAGGTTAATGATTTAAAGTTTCTGTCTTGCTAAGGTCTAATTGGGATTTACCTTGGGGCGGAATTTATTTATTTATTAATTATATTTCTATACCGCCCTTCTCCCGTAGGACTCAGGGCGGTGTACAGCCAGGTAAAAACACAAACATAAATATCATAAAATTAGAATTTAAAACTATTAAACAATTTGGCCCAAATTAAATTAAAAGCCCAGAATTAAAATATATAATTAAAAAAATTTTAAATGGTCAGTCCAGTCTGTTGGAACATCAGGGTCTTGAGGGCACGGCAGAAAGTACGAAGTACAAAAGGAATATTTATTCATTGTATTGCTTTATGAATTATCTTACGGGACATTAGAGCCATTCAGATGGTCTGCTAAATTTCATAAAAATGCAGTAGCAATAATGAATTTGATCATTGGATCACAATCCGATTCACATAACACTTTTCTGAAAGTGGAGAAATTGCACTTAATATAAAAGCATTTGATAAATGTAACAGTTGTTAAAGCAAAAAAAAATTGCTGTTTTTCTTTTTAAAAATTTAAAAGATGAACTCCTCCTGATTTGCTGGTGTTTCCATATACATATTTAAACTTTTACATACTTTACAGAAACTATAGGCTTATTGCAACATTTCGGAAACAGTTTTGAAATGTCCAGGTCCTGTTTAGCAATAATTATTCTTGTTGCAAAAGTTTCTGTACCAGAAACCTCTACTAATTGCTCATAAGAAATCATACTTAATTGTAACATGATGGCTGCCTATCACGAGAAATCTGAATGCTGAGAGGAGGGCACTTGTTATCATTCCTAAAACCCTTGGGTGAAGATCATTTCAGATCTAAATGATGCTCTAATTCTGTTATAACAATATTTTTCACCGTTGGGTGCTTCCAGATGGATAGACTCTTTAATGTTCTTAGCTAAAAGCCATTGCGTGGTTAATTGAAAATGACAGAAGTGTTGGGAAAAAACAATGTATATCCATTTCGATCAGTGGTGAAATCCACATTTTTTTACTACCGGTTCTGTGGGCGTGGCTTGGTGGGCATGGTGTGGCTTGGTGGGCGTGGCAGGGGAAAGATACTGCAAAATCCCCATTCCCTCCCCACTCTGAGGGAAGAATATTGCAAAATCCCCATTCCCACCCCACTCTGGGGCCAGCCAGATGTGGCATTTGCCGGTTCTCCGAACTACTCAAAATTTCTGCTACCGGTTCGTCAGAACCTGCTCGATTTCACCCCTGATCTCAATCTGTCCAGAAAAGTCCTTGAAGCAAGCAGGATGATTGCCCCATAAGAACCTTGTCTAAAAGCAGGTTAGAACGTTTTATTAAACTTTGGACAATTTATTTATTTGGGTTCTGTGGTAGCATGCAAAGAGGTTTAAATGCATCATAATAAGACTAAACCAAAAAGAAAACCATTGCAAGCATCAAAAGACAGAAACTTCAATCATATCATATTCCAGTGAGTTCACAAATTGTCCTGGCCCAGTGCCTGCCTGGAGATTCAGATTTTTGAGACCTTCCTGAAGGCAGCAGTGCCAGAATCATAGAGACCTTGGCGGAACACTGCTCCTGAGGATAGTTACAACATGGAGAAAACTAATCTTTTGAGCCCTATAAGATGACGTTATTTAGTTGATAGGACCCAGAGCATGCTGATCCTGACTTAGCTTACACTGTATGTGCAGACTCAGTAAGAACATTAAAAAACAATCCTTTTAGATCATGTAAATGACTCATCTATTCAAGCGCTCTATGTATCCTGGTGACCAAACAGCTGTATTCAGAAACTTCCCAACAGTGACAGGAGAACAATGGCCCACCTTCATTGTTACTGTGTCACAGCAGGCATTCACAGTGCCCTTTGAAGGTTATCCCCACATCTTATGGCAACCAATTCCATATATTAATGATGCAACTGTTTGATCTTATCTAAACTATTAGTCTCACTCTGTGTACTTTTAATGCGTCCCTTTGCTTCTCTTTCAAACACCCCTTAGAGATAGTCCTAATATGCCGTCTATAACCAGGCTTGACGGTAGCCTTGAGCATGTAGCCCTTCCAAGACAATAGATTAGATAAGAAGAAAGGGTTGCTGGGTGACATACTTCCATCAAAAGTGTACCGTTTGAGTGCATTGATTATACATAGAGACACAGATTGCTTTAGGCATGTATTAGTCCTTTCAAAATACTCCCTTTCACTCTGAATTGGGTAGCTCACTCCTACAGAGATCAGTCACTGCAGAATAAATATTCCAGCTTTATTTCTTGGCAAATAAAACCTTATTGGTGAGGAATCAAGCCTTATAGTTGTGCTGGTGAACATTTGTTTAATTTGAGCTCACAATGTCCAGAAAAATACCATATAAGTATACTGCTAATGAAATAAAACAAATCCTCAACTTACAGTGATTCACTTAGTGACCATTCGAAGTTACAGCAGCACTGAGACTTTCAATTTTACAATGATGTAGCCACTGGTGGGTTGTTACCAGTTCACCCCAGATTGGGCGAACCGGTAGTGGTGGGAGGCTCCGCCCACCCGCTTGGACGAGCAAACCAGTGACGATGGGTTTTGAAACCCACTACTGGTTGTAGCATCCCCATGGTCACATGATCAAAATTTGGCCATTAAGATGTATTTATGAGAGTTGCCCTGTCCTGGGGTCATGTGATCACCATTTGTAACCTTCCCAGCCAGCTTATTAAAAGCAAAGTCAATTAGGAAAGCCAGATTCGCTTAATGACCACATGATTCATTTAACAGCGGCAATGATTCACTTAATAACTGTGGCAAAAAAGGTCATAAAATGGGGCAAAACTTGCTTTACCACTGCCTTGCTTAGCAGTGGAAATGTTGGGCTCAATTGAGGTCATAAGTCAAGGACTACCTGTATATTTTTACTCCAATGGTGGGATGGCTGTCAGGTCAATGTATAAAGGCACTTGACTGAGTAGATCAGTATACTTAAGCATGAAATTAGCTAGCACTTTTGTTTCACTTCATGATTTAGAAATGAGTTCATTATTTATTATTATTTTGCTATGTCCCACCACCCCAATGTTTCTACAAGATTGTCTCTTAAGAGAAATGCCTATTGAGAATCGTTATCTGTAGTGTACAACAATGTGCCAGATATTAATTGGTTAATATTTAGCATGTAGATGCTTTGTGCATCTCCCCTTCACCACCATGGTGTTCTGGTGGGTGGCTTTGATGCAGTTTCAGTTTTGCTGTAATCGGTAAGCCTGCTGGGTTCCTTTTCCCTTCCCCTTTCTTTTGTACTGTGTGGGAACAACTTCCTCTTTAGACTGAATTGACCTGGCTCTTGCTATTAAACTCCAAAGCAGAATTTGTTTTGTGCTGACAATATGATGCAAATCTAAGAAAAGGGGACTCTAAAACCAAGAAGAAGCAATCGTCTTAGTGTTTGGAACCGATTCCATATGCCAGGAACATTGAACTTCACTGTTCTCTCTCTTTCTCTCCTCCTGCCCCCAAAATCTAAACAATTTATTGCACGAGCAAACTAGGTAAAGCACAGAGTTATGGTCATCAATATGCACCAACCACAATGCAATTTTGTTATTGACTGAACTGAAATCTAGTTGGCTACAGAGGGAGGTATTTCTGTCTCAGAAATGTGTTCATCTGAATTTTGGTTTGGAATCAGCCAAGGGAGATGGATAACTATTGGTACTTGGGAGGCTCCTCTGGCAGAGACACTGCAGTGCAGATAACCATAGCAATAGCAATACCACTTAGACTTATATACTGCTTCACAGTGCTTTACAGCCGTCTCTAAGCGGTTTACAGAATCAGCCTATTGTCCCCAACAATCTGGGTCCTCATTTTACCCACCTCAGAAGGATGGGAGGCTGAGTCAACCTTGAGCCTAGTGAAATTCGAACTGCCAAACTGCTGGCAGCCAGTGATCAGCAAAAGCAGCCTGCAGTACTGCACTCTTAACCACTGCGCCACCGTGGTTCAACCAGATATGAGACTTAACTTTCTGACGAGAAAAGGCACTAAGCACCAGATACATAGAAGCAGGGGTCTACTATGCTAGTAGGCGGGATACATGGTGCAGCCTATGAAGAGACATTTCAGAGATAATCCAACAAATAGTGTCAGGATACGAGATGCAGGCAGGAGCTGTATACACTGAACAGCACAACCAAGTACCTGCAATTGTTTGCAGGAACATCTGCACAATGTATGGACTAGATCCGTGATGGCGAACCTATGGCACGGGGTGCCACAGGTGGCATGTGGAGCCATATTGGTAGGCACGCGAGCTCAGCTCCAGCACACATGCGTGCGCCAGCCAGTTGATTTTCAGGCCTTCTGGGCCCACCAGAAGTCAGGAGACATGCTGTTTCCAGCCTCCGGAGGGCCTCTTGGGGGGCGGGGAGAAGGCCATGTTTGCCCTTCCCAGGCTCCTAGAAAGGCTCTGAAGCCTGGGGAGAGCGAAAAATGGGCCTACCGGGCCCACGTGCCATCGCATGCCAAAAGCAGGGGGAGCGTGGGGGTGGGGTGGGTCTCATAGAATTATAGATGTGGGCACACGTGCGTGTGACCCCCCCCCCCGTGCTCCCCCCCGCTTTTGGCACGCGATGGCAAAAGGATTAGCCATCACTGGACTAGATTCCCCTACATCCAGAAGGGAATGTTGTGGAGAACAGCAGAGCTAAGACCTTGTGAGACTTCCAGACTGACTGACAGGCAGACATTGGCCAGTCAGCCAGATATTGTGGTAGTAGACAAGGAGCAGAAGACAGTGGTGGTGATATAGTGGTGCTAAGTGAAGCAGCATCAGGCAGGAGGAGTATGAGAAGTTGGAGAAGTACTGGAGAAGTACTAAGTACTAAAAGCTGAAGGAGAAATTAGAGAGGATATGGAAAGTAACGGCCAAAATGATTAGTAGGAGCACTGAGGTTGTGACTCTTAAACTGGGAGAGGGGTTCCAATATCAGAGCTCTCTCTCCAGAAGACTGCAGTGTTAGGAACACCCAAGGTACTGCACACAACCCTCGAATTCCCAGACTTCTGAGATGGAGGAAGACACATAACACTCATAGGAGCAAGAAGGGATTTATAAACGCACGCAAACACAAGCTCACTACTCACTCACTCACACAGTTGCAAATAAACACAAAAACACACAAAACTAGATCACATCATTCCATAAATATTTAAGGCAGGCTAAATTTTGTAAAGTGATTGATGTAGAATCTCTTCAGTGCATAATAGTTTGATTGCTTATGTATTAAGATAAGGATATGAGTTTATGTGAAATCCATAAATCAGTTCATCTGGGGATCTGAACAATCCCAAAGAGTGCAAAAGGGAGCATTACAAAGGTAGCTGCTATTTATCACTATATAAATAAATAATAAAGGTATCAAGATGCAGTATTGAGAAACTTGGCAGCAGCTTTTATACAAATGAAAATTCTGGATAATTCCAAACACAGATTGTCGACACATGTAGAAGAAAACCTAGCATCTAAACTCAGTAATCCATGACCTCTAAATAAACATCTTAAACATCTTAAACATATAAACCACAGTTGGTTGGTTGAGCTGTTTAACACTGAGCATGACAGAGAATCCTTAATAGGTAGAATAATATTGTTATAGTCTTGTAAAACACCTAGAGTCATTTGCTTGTGAGGTGGACAGTTGTATTGACAGACAGACAGACAGACGTATATGACAGACAGACAGATGATATTGTAGATAGATGTAACAATAGCACTTATATACCGCTTCACAGTTCTTTACAGCCCTCTCTAAGCTGTTTACGGAGTCAGCCTATTGCCCTCAACTATCTGGGTCCTCATTTTACCCACCTCAGAAGGATGGAAGGCTGAATCAACCTTGTAGATGTAGATGATAGATGGATGATAGATAAATAGACAAGATGGACTGACTGACTAAAGAATGCTGCTTATAAAGTATGAAGTGAACATTATTTATTTATTTATTTTGTCAAGTACAAGGAAACAAGTAACAGTATAGACATAGACACATAAAAAAAAGAAAATAAGTAAGCAAAACATAGCTATAAACACATAAAATGAGTACATATAAATGGGAACAGTAGGACAGGGACGGTAGGCACGCTGGTGCGCTTATGCACGCCCCCTTAGGGACCTCTTAAGTGTGAAAGGTCCTTGGTAGACAGTTTAAGGTAAAAGGTATGGGGGTTAGAGAGACTAACAACAGGATCAGGTAGAGTGTTCCAGACATTTACTGCTCCATTGCAGGAGTCATATTTCCTCCAATCAAGATTAGAGCGAATTACATTGAGTTTGAATCTATTGATAGCCTTTGTGTTATTGTGGCTGAAATTAAAGGTAGGACGTTATGGTAGATAATCTTGTGTACTAAGCTTAGATCGGAAGGTAGATGGCGTAGTTCGAGACTATCCAGGCCTAAAATTTCAAGCCTGGTGGTATAGGGAATTTTATTTCGAGAAGAGGATTTGAGTACTCTTCTAGTAAAATATCACTGGACCCTCTAATGTATTGATGTCTGAAATACAGTGAGAGTTTACTATGTACCAGATTGAATTGTCAGGATTTATGCCCAATCAGATATATATTGTATGCAAGTTTGTTGCAGGCAAGAAGTTTCTTGTCCTTCAGGAGGATGTCACTGATGGGGCCAATGGTGGCTTTGATCTTGCCCTGCCAGCTGCTTCCTGTCATCTGCTCATGCATGTCCAGCCAGACTTTGGAGTTTGCCTGAGACCCGCAGGACTGAAGCAACGAAATTATACTTCATCCAATCTCCACGTTGTTAGCTGCTGTAAAACAAGCAGCGCAATTCATGGTAGTTTCCCTCCACCTCATGTTATGAAGAATGAGCATTTATTTCTCTGAGGCCATCAGCATGTGCGTGAAGAACAGTGCTGTACATATGAAACTGTTCTATTTTTAGAGCAGTATTTCTAATTAAAGCTGAAGACAACTGTGTGTAGCTGCTAAAACGTGCTTGAATGTAATCTATAGATACCAGATTTATTTCAGAGTTCAAACTATAACTAGTACAAAACCATAGATGTATTGTTTTTACTTAAAGTATCATTTCATTAATTTATATCTATAAGGGCTGTAAACAAAAACATTATTTAAAGTAAGTATGGTATGGGTGTCATGAAAATAAAAGCAGATCACTTTTTAAGTCTGTAGCAAACAGACTTAAAGGAACTGAATATTATTTTAAAGTGCTGCTGTCTAACTCCAGGAAGAATAGCAATAGCACTTACACTTATATAGCGCTTCACAATGCTTTACAGCCCTCCCTAAACGGTTTATAAATCAGCATATTGCTCCCAACAATCTGGGTCCTCATTTTACTGACTCCAGAAGTACTGGTTTTCTGTAGTAATCTTCACATTATTTGGACACTGTTCTGAGCTTTTCAGGTAGGTTTTTCACTGCTGATCTATCCAGTGCAGGGGTGTCAAACTGGCGGCCCATAGGCCGAATGTGTCACGCACATGCCACACCCACCCCAGGTCTGCAAATGGGAAAAACGTTGCGAAACATCACATGACAGCAACATGACTCCATGAGTTTGACACCCGTGATCCAGTGGAAATCACTAGTGAGTTATTATGT
Organism: Masticophis lateralis; assembly: GCA_030761175.1. NCBI lineage: Eukaryota > Metazoa > Chordata > Lepidosauria > Squamata > Colubridae > Masticophis > Masticophis lateralis. Next base: position 19,228,683 of record JAUDYJ010000006.1, read on the forward strand.
ATTTGATGACTAAGAAGAATTTGTAGAATTAGACTTAGAATGTGAAAGGAACAGGAGCATTTCCAGAATATAAAGACATAGCATAAATAGCAAAACAAAAAAACCCAAATATATATGAATACAGATAGTCCTCCTTTAATGACTGCTCACTTAGCAACCTTTTGATATTATGATGGATCCTCAAAAATGGGTACGTATGACTTAATTTTCAAGTTCTGACTGTTGCAGGCACTTCCCCATGATTGCATGAACATATTTTTTGTGCTTGGCAACAGCTTGCATTAATAGTCATTTGTAGCATGTGTGGTCATGTAACCACTATGTTTGGCATTTTTTGTTAATTTCCATTATACTTTCAGTTTCCAGCCAAAAACATTCACTGGGCATAATGTATTTGTTTAACAAGTGCCCTGTTCACTTAACAACTGCTGCTGCAGCAAAGAAGTCATAAAATCAACTGCAGTTAAATGGTGACACACCTGAAGACTTTCAACAATTTACAATTGTAATTCTGGACTCAATTACGGTCATAAGTATACATATATGCATGCACTATCAATTAGGCCTCAATTCAGAGGTGAAATGCTTCCGGTTCGGACCGGATCGCCCGATCCGATAGCAATGGCGGGTGGTTCGGAGAACTGGTAACAAAAATACCTGCCCCCTCCATGCCCAGCTGAGCCGCGCAATCATCAGAGGCTTTTTTTTATTTTTAAAAGCATTTTTTCTACAACCTTTTTGGCTGAAGAGGTTGTAAAATAATGCTTTTAAAAGTAAAAAAAAGGCTCTGATGATCGTGTGGCTCAGCTGGGATCGTCAGAGGCTTTTAAAAGCATTTTTTCTACAACCTCTTTGGCCAAAGAGGTCTCCATTGCATGAGGATATAAAACAGACATGCTTTGATCAGGCCAGCAACCCCTCTAAATGGGGTGTGAAAGCAAGAGCTCTTCCCCATTGTTCCTTCCCAGCAGCTGGCACTTAAAATATATTGCCTGTGGCCAAAGGTAGAATGCAACCATCAAGAATAGTAGCCATGAAAACACACCCTATTGTCATAACATTGCCTGGTTGTCTTCAAAGACTGTCTAAATGTGTGGCTGTCAATATACTGGACAGCATTGTATTCTGTCATTGAACTATGCGTGGTATGAAGAATTATTCCCATTTATGGTTTAGAGCAAGACTCCAATCTCAATTACCATGAGAGAGAGAGAAAAAACCCCTATCCCAGTGGTGGTGAACTTATGGTACGTGTGCCAGAGGTGGCACGCAGAGCACTCTTCGTGGGCATGTGAGCGGTCACCCCAGCTCAGATCTGCCATGCATGTGTGCATGCCTCCCACCAGCCAGCTTGTTTTCGGGTCTCTACCATGCATGCGGGGGAGGGGGGCACATGCAGGGGCTGTGTGCATGTGCGGGGCACATGGCTCATGCAGAGAGGCAGGGGCAGAGCACATGCGGGGGCACACGTTCATACACGGGCATGCAGGGGTCACATGCAGATGTGCAGGAGGGCGGGACACATGCAGGGAGTGCATACACGTGCGGGTGGGCGCATGTGCAGGGACCACACGTGCATTGCATTTTGGGGGTTTGCACATGCGTGCTTTGGCCACTCAGTCCTGAAAAGGTTAACCGTCACTGCCCTATCCCCAAAGTTCTACACCTGCTAGGTGTAGAAAAAGTTGGCAGTCAGAAACCCATGGTATTTATAGGAGGCAAAGAGCGTAGGTTGTCTGAATTAAGGTCCTGGGTATTGACACTATAATGAGCTTATTAATGGTTTGGTTTCCTTGATTTATAACAGCAGATAGTTTATCTCTGGTTCAGCTGTTTTCACTTACTTAGAAAGTGCTTGCTTCAAATAGTTTTTAACACTCTTGTCCCGTAAACAAGCAAAGACCAGCTCTGCTAAGAAAGGTAGTTGCTTCCAGGATAAATATTAGGTACATCAGACAAGACTATGAGAGTCATCAAAAGTAGAACTTTCCAAAACTCTTTTGGATCTTAGTCCACCAAACCCTTCCTATTGTAGCCTGATGACTGGAGATCTACATTAATAGTGACCGAGTCCTGGCACCGGGGTTCCCACAAGACAAAAGCATCTGAAAGTTTTTGGATCTCTTATAAGTCTTTCTTTCGAGAAGTAAGGGAATCGCGTTTTGTTTCTTTGCAACAGTTTGTAATTATTTCTAGCTTCAACACCCTACTGTGACTTCAAGGCTTTTGCCTCTTAGACCTTGCTCTACAAACATTGCAAAACAGCATTTTGTATAGCATTCAAACCCAAACCCTTGAGTCAAGGCTTAACACTAACTACACTTTTGTTCCTTCCCTGTTTCTTCAAAGCTGAAGAAGAGAGTTTCTATGCTAGAAGGTTCACAAAAATGGGACTTCAATTGTACTGTGGTTTATATTCCCATGGTTACATCGGGGTAGCCATGGAGTAAAAATCGCTTGAAAAAGATGAGAAGAGGTAGCAGAACATGACTAGTCAGAATTTCCTTAGTCTACAAAAAGGTCTTAGGCAGGGATGAAATCCAGCAGGTTTTAACAGGTTCTGGAGAACTGGTAGCAGAAATTTTGAGTAGTTCGAAGAATCAGCAAATACTACTTCTGGCTGGCCCCAGAGTGGGGTGGGAATGGAGATTTTGCAATATGCTTCCCCTGCCACGCCCACCAAGCCGCGCCCACAGAACTGGTAGGGAAAAATTTTGGATTTCACCCCTGGTCTTAGGCAACTTCTTAATGGATCCCTAGTAAACGAAATGCGCAATTATTGCTTTGATTGTATGTACAACCCATCAAAGAGGCTATATTTATTCACATTTTCTAAATATGCGTAAGTGTTCAAATTGCCTTTTTTTTGTGCTAAACTGCTTTTAATTAGTAGCATATCTAAATGTACTTCTACTTAAAAGTATTAGTGGATTATTAAGCAGCAATTCCATACAGTATAGGGTTTTTTTTATTGTGTTAGGTGATATTCTCTGCTTTAAGAATACCCTTGAGCAATGTACAGATAGCTCCCAATTTACAACCACACCCGAGCTCAACATTTTCCATTACTAAGCAAGACAGTTGTTAAGTGAGTTTTGCCCCATTTTAAGACATTTCTTGCCACAGTTGTTAAGTAAATCACTGCAGTTATTAAGATAGCAACACAGGTTCACATGAGCCCAGGACACTTCAACCATTGTAAACACAGGCCAGTTAGCAAGCGTCCACATTTTGGTCACATGACCACGGAGATGCTGTGACAGTCGTAAGTGTGAAGCAGTCATAAGCTGCTTTTTTCCAATGCCATTTTAACTTTGAACAGTCACTAAATGAATGGTTGTTAAGTCGAGTACAGACTTTCTCAAGATGATTTCCCCTTGAAAATTGAAACACAAAAATCCTGCAGAAATTCTGAGGATAATTCTACACCATCACTGTTGCCATCATAAATCCCTTCAAAGCATTTCAGACCCAATTGACAATCATCTTCACTTTTATTGATGGTTAAAATCCTAAGACATCAGAATCATCAAGAGCCAATTCCTTTTCCTTTAACCAAGCAAATGCAAAAATGATAATGGGAAAAGAGTATAAAATAAATGGCCAGCAAGTAACCAGCCCTCCCACATTGTCATGGTGGGAATATACATGTGTAGTCGTTAACTTAAGACCACAATTGAACCCAAAATTTTTGTTGTTAAGGGAGACATTTGGTGAGTTTTGTCCCATTTTACGACCTTTCTAGCCTCGGTTGTTAAGTGAACCACTGCAGTGATTAGTTGGTAACCCAGTTGTTAAGTGAACCTGGCTTTCCCATTGACTTTTCTTGTCAGGAGGTCGCAAAAGGGAATCACATGATCCGGGGACACAGCAAAGGTCATAAATAGGAACCAGTTGCCAAGCATCTAAATTTTGATCCTATGATCATGGGGGTCACGAAAAGGTCGTAACTCTGAAAATCAGTCATAAGTCTCTTTTTTCAGTGCCGTTGTAACTTTGAATGGTCACTAAATGAACTGTTGCAAATCAAAGACTACCTGTACAAACTTCCTTGAAAGTCTCGGTGAAATAATATGTAACATTATCTCATGTTATAGAGGTAATAGGGAACCACAAATTCCTGCTGAAAAGAAAACATGTAATTTCCCAGAGCTGCAAGTATTGCAAAGAGTTTGCCAGTTCTGCTTTGGTTTCAACTCCACTTCAAAAGAGCCCAAATTATTATGAAGACTAGTCAGGATCATACATTCCCAAGTAGAAACCTAGGGTGGGTGGGGAGCGGGAGAGGGGATAACAACTGCAATTGTATAAAATAAATCCTTAAATTAGAAAATTGCACCCTTCTTCAGAAAAACATAAGAATAAGAAATACCTTCAGAAACTATAGTAATCTTCCCCAAAATGATGGACTCTTAAGATAGATTTTCATATATATCTAGATATGTATCTAGATTTATTTTTCAGATATAATTTCAACACCTCAGCTGGGGAATATAGAAATACCATTTGAAATAAACCTTTGGAGAGTACGAATATGAGAAAGGCTGTATTAAAAAAATGAACATGACCACGTAATGTAAACTGTCTTTTAAAATTAATTAATTTTGCCTATTATCTTGGAAACTAAGTGCTTTGTGCATTGGGCACAGAGTCTTTTCAACGGAAGTGTTGGTTTTATATCTTGGGCTTTCTCATTTTTCCTTTTCTAGTACAGAAATGCACACCCACGCTACAGGTGGCCCTCAATTTACGCCTACAACTGAGCCCTAAATTTATGTTGCTAAGCGAGACATTTGTTAAATGAGTTTTTCCCCCAGTTTGTCACCTTTCTTGCCACAGTGGTTAAGTGAATCATTTCAGTTGTTAAGTTAGTAACCTGGTTGTTAAGTGAATTTGGTTTCCTATTGACTTTGCTTGTCAGAAGGTCACAAAAACTGATCATGTGACACACCTGCCCCCCCCGACACTGCAATCGTCATAAATATGAGCCAATTGCTAATCATCTGGATTTTGATCATGTGACTGAGGATACTGCAACGGTCATAAGTGTGAAAAATGGTCATAAGTCACTGCTGTAAGTTATTGACTACCTGTATATTAGTTTGGCAGTTCAGCGGTTTGAATCCTAGTGCCGCATAATGGAGTGAGCTCCCATTACTTGTCCAACTTCTGCCAACATAGCAGTTTGAAAGCATGTAAAAAATGCAAGTAGAAAAAATAGGGACCACCTTTGGTGGGAAGGTAACAGTGTTCCGTGTGCCTTTGGTGTTTAGTCATGCCAGCCACATGACCTTGGAGACGCCTTTGGACAGCGCTGGCTCTTTGGCTTTGAAACGGAGATGAGCACCAGCCCCTAGAGTCAGGAACGACTAGCATGTATGTGCGAGGGAAATCTTTACCTTTCCATATTATAAACGTGATTCTTCTTTCATTTTCTGTAGTGTTTGGTCAATATATTTTTTATTTACTTACGGCCATGTGGATCACATGTGTTTTCTATGGAAATGCAAGTTTAAGAAGCGCACATCCAACTGGGTCTTGAGCTCTCATGCTTGGTAAGCAGGCATGGCACAAGTTTACAAGTTCATATCAAAATGTGGAAGTGCGCTTCAAACTTCACTTGGGTTTGCTTGGTTTTAATTCGGATTGTTGTTGTCCTGTTGTAGCTGCTTACCCTTGGTTAACCACTTCAAGCCTTTGAAGCAGGGTAGCCAAGACACGTACAATAAATGAAGTGAGTTTTACACAGCCTTCGGTGGATTGTACATGTAATATGTTTGAACCTAGCTGGGTTTTTCCCCCCTAATTGCAGTGTTGTTTAACGTGCCAAATCACCTGCTTCCCTTGCCTCACGCCTGCTAAAACCTTCTCCGCGGTCGTCCCGTCCTCTGTTCAAGATTTGCACAGCCGAAGCACAAAGAGGAATTGTTACCAAATAAGCAGTAGTCACACACTTCTACCAATAGCCTTTGGAGGGCTGGTTACCATGGAATCCACCATCTGTTCACTCCCCACTGGAATGTGATTATCCTTGGTGTGTTGGGAACTGGGAAAAGCAGGGGTGTGTGTGTGTATGCTGCCTGCAATTATCTGCAATGGAGTGTGTTAATAGGAGGCTTAGTCCAGCTTGCTGGAGAAACATATAAATGTCTTTATTTATTTTTTCCCCAAAAACAAAAGCAAAAACCGCAATTTTTGCCAATCAGAGGAGTGAATTTAGCCAGTGAAAGGTAAGTGCTTAAATGCAAAAGACGTTTGGGTTATCGGTGGCAGCGTGGCTGATATGATATTGATGTTTTTATCAATGGGCTCTCATTGTCAGCTATTCTTTCGATAGATGTTGATTAGCCTGGAGGTTGAGTTGTGTGTGTATTTCTGTAGAACAGAGCAAGAGGGAGGAAGGCTCTTTTGTCTCCTTTCCAGCGGCTTAATTTCGTATTGTTTTAAAGGGACAGTCTCAGCGGCAAGCTGTACCTGAATTTGCTGTCTTTTAAATCTCTCTCTCTCTTTTTTGTGTCTAATGTCCCTTTCTGCAGAGATGGAATCTAAAGAATATATATGGCACATTCACACGTTGGCTTGCCTAGAATAATAATGACAAAATCCATATTATAAAAGACCGTATTTGATGTTTTAGAGGAGCTGGTTGTTTGTGGGGGTGTGATGAAGACAATGGATATTTGGTTTTGGTAAAATTGTGCATAAAATGCAGATGTTGCTGGAAACAGTGGTGACTGGAGATTCATCTCTCTGGAAACAGACTCCAGACCATTAGGGATTATTGTGCATTGACTTTTTGGATAAGTTTTCAGAAGATGCATGCATGTGAGGGGGAAAAAGGCAACATGATTTCCTTGGCATTTTTCTTTTTTTTCTTTTTTTCTTTTTTTGATAAAAGCTATAGAGCAGATAAGCAATGTCTTTAGTATTTTTTCCATGCTGCTTATTATTTTTTTTAAAAAATTCTTTTATAAATGCTGCTGAAGATGAAGATAGAACTTGGGTAGGATCGATCCATATTTATGATTAAACGCGGTTAAGTTCTAATCATACATAGGTTGATCGGGTGGGCTTTTGCTTCTTAAAACCATTTGTGAATAAACACATTTATTTTAAGATGAGCCTTACGAGATTTATACAAGATGGATTTTTTTGGGGGGGGGGATTTTCTGCCCTTCCCCTTTGCATCTCATGTGCTCCATTCCTTTTCCTAAGGCTTATCATTTTCATTTTATGTGGAAAGATGAGTCCCTTTTAATTAAACTATATCAGTTGGTTAATTCTATCAGTTGCCTCTATATTTCTCATCTTAATAGATCAGAAATGGGCAGATGGCTCATGAATTTCTTAGAATATACAAATACACATCAGGTAAAAATTAAGTACATCAACATTTTTTTAAAAAACAGCAGTAAATCCTAATGTGAAATCAGAGCAATGGGATTTGAACTAGCTTACATTGGCAACTGCCTTCTTGAGAAGGTCCTTTTTGGTCTCTGTGATGGTTAAAAGGTGACCTTTCCTTAGGAGTTCTCTATAGAGCAAGTATGAATGGAATAGTTTTCTCAATGTCTGCTCCTCAGCTTTTAACTCCCTTCCCAGAGGGCTCTGCCAGAACTCGAGCATCTTCTAGGAGAAATGCAAGATTGCTTGTGTTGCAAAATAGTCATAAGTGAGCAGTAGATTTGTGCTGAATGATGAATTGTCCTGTAGGACACAGTGAGTGTTATGGGAGTCTTCTGATTTTTTTTTCTAATTGTATTATCAGAGTAGATATCAGATCTTTAACTTTAGTGCAGATTGGATCATACAGTTTAAAATGCTTCTTGTCTTTGCTATGCTTCTGTTTTTATCCAGGTAGTCCTCGACGTCCAACCACACTTAAACCCAAAATTTCTATTGCTAAGCGAGACAGTTCTTTAATGAGCTTTGCCCCTTTTTACATCATTTCTTGACACAGTTAAGTAAATCACTGCTGTTGTTAAGTTAGTAACATGGTTGTTAAGTGAATCTAGATTTCCCCATTGACTTTGCTTGTCAGAAGGTCACAAAAAGGTGATCACATGATCCTGGGACACTGCAACCGTCATAAATATGAGTCAGTTGCCAAGGATCATGTGACCACGGGGAAGCTACAGTTATTGTGTGAAAACTGGTTATAAGTCACTTTTTATTAAGCGCCATTGTAACTTCGAATGGTTACTAAATGAACCATTGTAAATAGAGGACTATCTGTAATGTGTTTCGTTGCCTTGCTCTTTGCTGCCCAATGGTATCCTGTTCTCCAGAAGCCATTCCATTCTCCCTTGCTGTCCCATATCCTTGCCACTGCTCTTACAGTGCATTTATCTTTTGCTTATATATTTATTCAGCTTCACTTTTCTCTTTTTCCTTAAATATTTATTTGTCATCTGCTATGGGTAGGAACACTCTAAAGCACCAGGCTCAGTGTTGGTGCTGCATTATTGTTGCATTTATCAAAGCTTTGTGTTTGTCTAAATCGGAAGTGGGGAACTATGGCCCCATTATGACTTGGGAACTTCGACTCCCAGAATTCTGGGAGTCGAAGTCCACAAGTCATAAAAGGGCCAAAGTTTCCTACCCCTGGTCTAGATGATGAGTCTCGAAACATTTGGTTTGCCTGGATTTACACTGAGTGAAGAGGAATTGTCTTGGGCTACATATAAAATATATAATATAATTAATGTATATAAATCACATAATAATTTGCAATCTTGTGGAGCCGGATTAGTAGCTGTTCACGGCCATGGGTTAGACATGCCTGATCTATATCAAGAATTCATACCATACTATGCTGATAGATCCTTTTTGGAATTACTTTTTAAAAAATTAGATTTGTACATTGCTCCAATAGAAAAAGCTCCTGCTGGGGTTTTTATGTACCCTGTTTCCCCAAAATAAGACCTAACTGGAAAATAAGCCCTAGCATGAGTTTTCAGGATGCTTGTAATATAAGCCCTACCCCCCAAAATAAACCTCAATTTAAGATTGCTAGACATACGGGTGCATTTAGTACTGTATTTCTCTGAAAATAAGACATAACAATGTCGGCTGATGACCCCTAGGGGGAGGGCTTTCTCTGTCGGATCGCCGACCCTCTGGAATGGTCTGCCCACCAAGCTTAGGATGGCCCCCGACCTCCTCTCCTTCCGCTGCGGTCTAAAGACATGGCTGTTCCAGCAATAATGTGATCGTGGGGTTGTACAATTTTATAATTTTAATATGGTTTTAATGGGGGTTTTAATTTTATTTTATTTCCACACTGTGATTTGTATTGATGATTGTTTCTATGTAAGCCGCCCTGAGTCCTTCGGGAGAATGGCGGCATATAAATCACAGAAATAAATAAATAAATAAATGGAAAATAAACCCTAGTGCATCTTTTGGAGCAAAAATTAATATAAGACCTAGTCTTATTTTTGGGGAAACACGGGTATCAGTGGAAATACAAGTATACAAGTTATATTAAAAATAATAAAAAGGATTATCATCAATCAGTCTGATGGTGCCAACTCTTCCCCTAAAGACATCCCCCAAATAATTTAGGTTTTTAATAGCTAGTGGAACATAATAGAGGAGGACAGATTAAATTTCTTAGGGAAGGCTTTTCCAGAGTTTAGATGCATTTACAGAAAAGGCATATTGACAAAGCTGCACCTCCCTTTGGGGGAGGAGCAGAAGAAGTTTCTTCTGGGATGTCCACATCAGATAGATTGAAAGTATTCCTGTAAGTACTTCAAGATCAAGCTATATAGTGCTTTAAAGGTGAAAACAAGTACTTAGAAGAACTTGAAAGTTAATAGGAGCCATTGTAGGCCTGAAGGATTCAGGATGGCATAGTAATGAATAACAGTTTTAGGCAAGAGTAGTAACATGAGTTATTGTCCTGTCACTCCATCTAGGCTGTCCATGGGGCACTAGCAAATTGTGAGAATGTGTTGTGCATAGTCTTATCACTATGAATTCTCAACTAGAATTAGCGGTATTAGTGACATTTGCCATTTCCTAGTATATTTACTCAGAATTCACTCTCTATTTGCTTATGAGAAATTAATACCTATATAAATAAAGGTAAGGTTATAAATATAGATACATGCATCCAACTAAATGTTATTTCCTTGGAAACCTGGAGGATGTGATGATAATGGAGGAAGCTATAGAAATGAATGGGCTTTGGTAAGAAGAGGTCAGGAGCAGTAGCTCTCTGAAATCACACTTTACTATTATTGATTAAAAGATTCTATTACTGTTGTATTCTCCCAAGTAAATAGTAAAGAGACACTGGATCTTGGTCCAGATGCAATTTTCTTTTGCAATATAATGGTGGTAGTATCTTCTTGAATCATATTCCTCAGAAATGAGAATTGCTTCCCTGTTATTTCCACTTAGAACACAGGTATAAGTCAGAAACGTGTTTTATGACCAGAGATCTTGTACAGAAGAACTCTGTGTAGGATTGTCTATTAAATCAAATAAAATAAGAGATGTGTACTTTTGAAATTAAGACTGTTGCCTTGGGTAGTCAACGACCATTCCCCAACATGCCATTTTCTTGATGAAACAAAATGCAGTACCTAAGTGCCATTTTCCCATGAGGCTAACTATTCTCAATAATAGTAAGAATTGCCCAGCTGGATCAGATTAGAAGACCCGTTACTCAAGCATCCTTATTTAATTTATATTTGTTTAGAGTTAGTGGCAACTTTGACCCATATTGGCCATTCTCTTAACTGCCATTTATATGAAACTTCTCTGGTGATCAAGAAATTCCATGTATTATATTCCAAAAAGACATTAGCCCCCCAATGTTAATTTATTGCATATTTCCATTTTTTTAACAAAAAATGAACAGTTAATTATTTCAGAAATTGGAACCTGAGAAACCTGTATTTAGGATACAATATATACATGCAAATACCAACCTTCTGTTACATGGGGTTGAAGCATCAACTGACTTCATTATCTCAGATTAGTAAAATCTGTAGCACATTTATATTCACATAGTTAACTTATTGCATCTTGTACATTTACCTCTTCTTTTTTACTATTGATGGTATGTATTATTATTCTCCTATTTCCTTATGCTCAAATGTATGCTATTTGTGTAGATGCTTCCTACTATAGCTTTTGTATACTGTATAACTTTTGTTTTATCTGGTCATTAACTGAAATAAACATGAGCATAAGCTGATTTTCTGTGCTAGCTACCCAGTTGAATTCAGGCATTTAAATTTTTCATAAAGTTCAAATTTGGCTTTCTCAATGTTACCTAGTTTGTGTAAACAATAGAAGATCTCAGAGGATCCAGCTGTTTAAATGAATAGAGATTGAGGCTTCATTCATGATTGTTGGGTGTACCATTTCTGGAAGATGCGTTGCTAAATTTATATCATGTTATGTTGTTTAATGGACCCGATTCTCATGCTAAAAGCAGTGCTTGTTTATATTTGTGTTATTGGAATCCCAGTTAGCTACAACTTATTTCACACCAATGGCTGGAAATTTTGAGGCAAGGTTGTCAGAATTCTGAAAGAAGGCCTACCATGGGGCAATAGGACCTCCAGTTGACTGCTAATGGTTGGCATGATATATAATGATGGGATTATCTCCAAGATAAATTATACTATCTCAATTTATCACTGTCTCCTTTTGTGATCAGATGGGCACACATCTAGCAAAGTGCTGAGATGCAATCATCCACCAACTCCTGTTTTCATATTGATGTGACCTATAACATAGCCACACAACGCAGACATGCAAGACAATACTAAAGTGTAATGCAATAAGTCAGCTTCCTTTTTATAATCTTTAAAAAGTAAATATGGATGAAACATGAAGTGTGTGTTTCTACATGAGCATCTCTGTTTTTTATTGATCTTGCTCCGTATCTGTATTTATGTCATTCACAAGGAACTTGACTTAGGAAATTCTGTCTGGGGATTGCTAGAGGGAAATCGGAATTGTATAGATATTGTGCATCCATGCTACAATAGATTCCAGACTGAATCTTTGATTGCTTTCTGAACAGAAGAAAACATTACCCTATTGCTTTTGTTCAGGAATCAGAATGGTCACGTGGAGCTCCACCACAGATGTTGTATTCCCATATAAGTGGTTGGAAAGGAAACCTAGTATGGAGTAATTAAGTTTGACTCAATGTATAGAAGTCCAGATGAATGGCAATCAACTGACCCAATTGTTTCCCTCAAACAGAAAAGTCATTCTGCTTTTCTCTTTGACACATTATTCTGGAATGTTGATGGGACTGACTTAGAGTTCTCTTTGGCATTCAAGCCGATGGCCTGTAGATTTCATTTCATTTTTGTTACATTTTCAAGGTTCTGGGTAGTATAAAAGATACTGTTAAAAAGTCGGTGAATTCTAGTTTAAGGGAGCATCCGTGCCTCAAGGTTAAATCTGATAGACGATCCAAAACGTTCCTGTTTTCAATCCCTTGCATTCAACTACTGAATATTGAAGAAATGCTAATAATACTACATGTGGGAAGGCAAGCCAGCTGACAAGGTTTTGCTATTGCTGGGCAACCCCAAGAAGTCAAAATGCTTTTTATCTTTTTAAAGAAAAAAAAATGTGGATGCCTCACATTGCACTCCATCTTCCTGTAAAACCTAAATGGCCCTACTATATATTAGGAAATAATAGTGAGTTGTTTCTAGCTTTGGATTTGTGCGTGTGTAAAATACCTTCATGTAAGGCCAGGCATTCTGCTTTTGTTCAACCTTCCCTGTCTATTGCTGCCCCCCCCCCCAGTACCATATCACATCCTGTTCCAGAGGGGCCATGATTGCATGAGTAGGGGTTACAGTGAATAGCGATCCATGTGTCAGTCAGCTTAGCGCTAGGCTGGAAAAATGGAGGGATCCCACTGAGTGTCAGTGTGAGGTTATTATCTTTATATCATAATGCTGGTTGTTCATTTAATTCAGTGCCTCATTTTTCTGGTATTGAAGTCGAGTAGCCTGATGAGAAATGTTTGCACCAGGCAGTTCGGTTAATTATATGGTTGCTGGAGAGTGAGTCACTTTCTCTTTTTTAATGGCAGAATGACTAGTGTGGGAGACCAAAGGACTGCCTGCTATAGATATAGTGTACTTTTGATTGTAGGAAAGCTTTTGACAAGGAATGTCATGATATCCTTGTGGACAAGAAGTAAAAATACAGGCGAATGGATTTGAGGTTGGTTGTACACACCAATAGCAATAGTACTTAGACTTATATACTGCTTCACTGTGCTTTCCAGCCCTCTCTAACCACTTTAGAGTCAGCATATTGCCCCCAATAATCTGGATCCTCATTTTATCCACCTTGGAAGGATGGAAGGCTGAGTCAACCTTGAGCTGGTGAGAATTGAACTATTGGCAGTCAGCAGAATTATCCTGCAATACTGCATTCTAACCATTGCACCAAGGGCACGGCTCACCAAGCACCAAGGGTACTTATAAATGATCCAGAAGAGAAGTATTGAGTGGGTTACCCCATAAGCGTTTTGTAGTTTCAGCGATATTCTCCCTATTTATAAATACTGTAACTTAGAGGATGAAAAATTTATCATATCCACACATGGCATGCTTGTTACTGATTAACATCTTGGCAGAAACACCCTCCCCCCCCAATTTGCCTTAACAGATGGAATGTTGGCTATACCCAACAAGACAATACTATTCAGTTGTGACTGTAGGAGATGACTGGGCTGAACTCAAGGGTCAAGCACAACATCAGTTGTGAGTCCTTTTGTGCCTACAAGAATGCCTGTAGTCATTTGAACCGCTTTGCTTCCTGATTTCTTGCGCCTGACAGAGACAAATCTAAGGTTCTACTTACGGTAGGAAAAGATGTAGGAGTGCTAATGGACCACCAGATGAGTGGGACCAAGCAGTATGACGCAGCTTCTAAAAAGGACAGTACAGATGGAGGCTGCATTAATTCTAAGCATTATGTTCAACTCATGGGAAGCGATAGTTTTGTGCTAGTGCTTTTTGTAATATTATGTCCAGTTCTGTGTCCAGTTTTGGAATATTGAAGTGCTGGAACCAGTTCATATGATAATGGAATTGGAAGCCAGGATCTGTGAAGCGTGTTTGGCTTGCCAAAAGAGAATAGGGGAGATACAATGGTGATCTACAAATATATAAGAGGGGACAGTTTTAATTTTGGTTTAAACCAAACACAGGAAAAATAATTGCTGGATAGAAATTAAAAGAGGTTTTGGTAAGAGCTGTTAAGCCTTGGAGCAATCTGCCTCGAAAGTGGTCTAGTGCTTTCTGTGCTACCAGAGTGTTAGATTAAATGACTGGTAAAGATAATTTAAACTCATACATTCTAGAATTCTGTGACTCTACAAATTGAAACAAGGATCATCCTTTTAAGATGGGACAAATTCAATGGATCTTGTATGCTTCATTGAGAATTGAAGTGTCCTAAATATTTCAATATTTTAATAGAACTTCTGAGTAACTATCCTTAGCTGTAGCACAAATCCATCTCTTAAGAGGGAGTTACAAGAGGGAGGAGATACATCTAAGATCATTTAAATACATATGCATTGGTGTATCTGTTTAGATAGATAGTATAAATCTGCTTTTTTGTTGGATAAAGGAATTATTAGACTTAATTTTATAAATATGTATGGTAGCTATATAAATGTATGCATCAGTAGTGGGTTCCACTTACCTTCGCTACCGGTTCAGAACTGTGCATGCGCAGTCACTTCGCTCATGTATGGCGCTTCTGCGCATGTGCAGAGCTTCCATGATGACGTCCGGATGGGTAGGTGGAGCCTCCCACCGCTGCCACTACTGGTTCGCCCAAACCGGGGCGAACCGGTAGAAACTCACCACTGGTATGCATGTGAATGAAGTATGTGCATCAATGGTGGGTTGCCCCCAGTTCGCACAGGTATATAGAACCAGTAGTAAAACTGGCGGGAGGCTCCGCCCACTGACCTTCACCTCATCAAAACGCTTTTGCGCATACTGGTTCGTCCCACTGCGAACTGGTAGTAAAGGTAAGTAGAACCCACCCCTGATCTGCACATGTGTGCGTACGCGCGCGCGCACACACACACACACACACACACACGCCTCAGAGAGCTCAACCGGCTGAATAGCCTGTTATTAACATTCAGCTGTCTGCAATTACACCAGTTCGAGGCTCAAGGTTGACTCAACCTTCCATCCTTTCTAAGGTAGGTAAATTGAGGACCCAGTTTGTGGGGCAATAAGCTGACTTTGTAAAAAAAATATACAAAAGTATGAAGGCTATTGCTTAACGCCTTGTAAGCCGCCTTGAGTCTCCGGAGAAGGGCGGCATATAAATCTAATTTTTTTAAAAAAATTAGGGCCTAATTGAGGAATGTAATACCTTGCATATCACACTAAAACTGGCTATTTTAGATGCAAAACAGGAATTGTTTAATTTTAATAAATACATTGTGTTAGGAGAAGATAAGAAAACAGCAGTTGTTTTGTGCTCCTGTGTTTCTATTTAAAAGGGGAAAAAATGGATGGGCTGATAATGTGCTGAACTAAACAGAGCTTTCCAAGATTTTTGGTCTCTGGAAATAAAATGCTGCCAAAGACCAGTCAATTAGGTTTTGAATTGAATACCAAAATGTCCATGTCCATAGATCATCTTTTTTTTCTCATTTTGATGTGGCATGCTTTCAAAAAACAACAACAACAACACTTCGCTCTCTAGTAATTCATTTCTGCTGTGCTCAGCAGACTTCAGAGCAATTTTTGCTGCATATTCAGGGCAATGGGAATTGTCACTAAAGACCTTTCTTATCTGCTCTGCAATGATAGCATTGTAGCACTCGAGTTTAAATTCAACCAAAGTTTAATTATGTATTTAATTAAAAGCCTTACATGGCCGTCCACAAAAACAATAGTAAAAACATAATATATATAAATATAAGTTCAACATCAAAAAGTAACTTCTGGTGCCCCAAAACAACACTCCCCCCATACATTAGTATTCATACCTATTGGGCTCCAACCCAGATTGTACAGAAATGCTTGAAAGAGGTATTGTACTAAGGTGCAAATTAAGAGACGAGTTTGAATGGATAATCAATATAAGCAGTGATGAGATTCAAATATTCTAATTGATCGTGGGTCCGGTGGTCATGATGATGGTCATGATGATGGGAGGTGCTCCTCCGATGACATGGATCGGGTCTAATAGCTGAAAAGCTCCTCCCCTTCCTGTAGCTTCCCAGCTTTAGACTCGATCCGATTTGGATCAGTCACGGTTGGAGCTGCTCCTGAAATTTCAGGCTTTCAGATAGGTTTAATTTGGCTTAATTTGACTTTTCTCCAAAAAAAAAAAAAAAAAATCCCAAATTGTTTCTTTGACTGCCAGCGAGACAGGCTTCGGCCCCATTCCGCTGAAGACCGCTCTGAGCGGTGAGTGGCTGGGCTCCCCTCAGGTTGAGCCTGCCCCAGCAGAAATTCCTTTGCTGATTTCTGCTGCAGTTTGAATCTCCCTCGCTCCAGGCAGCGTGGGAGGTTGCTTGCCGGCTGCAACAGCAGCGCTCGTTAGCGAGGCGCCGGCAAGGCGCGCTAGACGCGCGCGCGCTCCCCCTTTGCTCCTCGGCATCTGCGGAGTTCGGAGTTGTTTTGGTAGCTCTCTCCGCGTGGCGCTGCATTTCGAGGCAGCTTCCTGGCAATTGCAGCGCCTCTGGGTCCCCTAAGCGCACCGATTAAAGCGCTAACTGCGATTTGGTGAGGAGCGATCGCAGGCAACCTGAGGAGCTGGATCAGCGTTTCCCTGGGCTTTGCCCAAACGCAGAGGAGCAAGTCTTTGTGGAGGCAGCGCTGACTCAGTGGATCACAGAGAGGCGTGAGTTGCTCCTGAACCAGGCCTTTGGCCTTTCCCCTCCTCCTTGGGTACGGGCGGCCAGCTTGGACATTTCTGAGACCTTTGTCCACCTTTTTGGGCCCCTTTCTTCTAGGGAGCTTCCTCCTGTATCCCCATCATGGCCTCAAGACACTCCAGTTCCATGTCTCGTTCTAAATCTAAGAGACAGGGCTCCTCTTCTGCAGAGCAACCAGGGCCTGCATCCATCCCTGCTAAGAGAAGCAAAAAGGCTTCCTCCAAATCTACTGAGGATAGATCTAAGGAGGAACAAAGACTCCATGAAGCTATTGAGCGATCCATCCAAAAAGCTCTTAAAGAATCCTCTATTAAGGAGGCCAATCAGCCTGATCCTACCCCTGTCCAGGCCTCTTCTCCAGCCAGGCCCTCTTCTGCCCACTCTGATCAGGCCTTGGCCTTGTCCCCTGATGGGGATGGGGCTGTTTTGACTGCTCAGGGACAGGTTAATGAGGCCCTCTTTGGTGCTCAGGATTTACCATCCCCTAAGGATCCCAATCCCTCTACCTCCCAGGGAATCGTGGAGGCTCAGGCCTCTAGGGACCAGCCACCAGGGCCTTCTATTACCCCTGAACTTGCAGCCTTCATTCGCCAGGCCATTCAGCAGGGTATTCAGGCAGAGAGAAATGTTAGGACTGCCTCATGGGTTTCTGAGTCCCCATCTCAGATTGATGTGGAAGGTTCCTGCATCACGGCTGAAAGGGCCCTTCCTATTGCCAGGGCACATTCTTCGGCTTCTTCTGCTCAGGTTTCTATGGAGGGGGAGGATGTAAGGGAGCTTAGAGAAGGGGAATTGTCAGATGATGAGGATTTATCACCTGACCAACCCTTGTTTGTAGGCCTTTTCAAACCTCATATGTTCAGATCCCTGCTCCATAAAGCTAAACTCACCACAGGCCTAGGCATCCCTCAGGCAGCCTCAGGGGGAGAGGGCCAGTCAGCTTCTTCTTCAGTGCCCCTATTCGAGGAGCCTACGGTGGAGACCGAGGAGATCCCCGGTCCTAAACTGTTTAGGGATGTGCTTTCTAAGCAATGGCAGGCTCCTTCTTCCGGGCCAAAACCTAATTCTCTGGATAAGCGCATTTATAATTTGGCCCCCGAGATTTCTAACCTTCTACAGGTACCTAAGGTTGATGCACCTATTGCATCGTTGTTGGCCACTTCACCATATGCTACTGGTCCTCCCGAGGAGAGTCTCCGGCCGGAGGAACGCCGCATGGAACATGCCTTGGTCAAATCGCACCAGGCTGCTGCTTGGTCAGTGAAATCCACCTTGGCTGCTTCTTTCTTCAACCGAGCCTCAATCCTGTGGCTGAGGCAGCTTCAGGACCGCCTTCCAGTGTCCGACACACGCACGCACCAGGACATAAGTAAGGTACTGGCAGCCCTAGAGTTTTCGGCCGATGCCACTCTAAATTCCTCTCGTTTCACAGCTAAGGCCATGGGGGCAGCAGTGTCAGCCCGTAGACTTCTCTGGCTCAGGCAGTGGCAGGCGGATGTTAAATCCAAATGGCGCCTGTCTTCTTCCCCTTTTGAAGGTTCTCAACTTTTTGGTTCTCCGTTAGAGCCTCTCTTGGCGGAGACCAGGGATAAGCGGAAATTCCTTCCGGCTACTTCCCGTAGGTCTGACCACCGCCAGTCGGCTTCTTTTCGGTCCTTTCGAGGGTCGGACTCCGCCTTCTCAGGCCGTAGAAACTACAGGTCCTTTCCGCCCAGACAGGCCCGCCCTCAGGACAGACAGGGGTTCCAATCCCAGAGAGGTCAGTTCCAGAGGTCCTTCCGGGGAGACCGCGGGCGCCCCGCCCGCAAATCTCGCTGACGGTGCGCCTGGTTCTCCCATTGGGGGCCGCCTGGCTTCCTTCGCCAGCCAATGGGAGGCCATGTCATCGGACGCTTGGGTCAGAAGGACGGTTCGGGAGGGTCTTTCCCTAGAATTCCTCTCCCTTCCTCCAGAACGGTTTCTCAGGTGTCCGATATCCCGGGACCGGGCTCGTCGGCTCCTGATGAAGTCGGCCATTCAGCACCTGTTAGACATTCAGGCAGTAGAACCTGTACCTCTGGGGCAGCTAGGACAAGGCTTCTATTCCCGCCTGTTCGTAATCCAGAAGCCTTCAGGAGGATGGAGGGCTATCCTAGATCTCAAATCCCTGAACCGGCGGGTCGTCTACCGTCGGTTCAAAATGCACAGTCTCTCCTCCATCCTGGAAGGGATTCGGCCCGGGGATTTCCTCTCATCAATAGACCTGACAGAGGCTTACCTCCATGTCCTGATCCACCCATCCTTTCGGAGGTACCTTCGCTTCCATTATGCAGGCCGTCACTATCAGTATCGCGCCCTTCCCTTTGGCCTGTCATCGGCCCCCCGGGTCTTTACGAAGATCATGGCTGCGTTAGTAGGCTATCTCAGATCTCTGCCCATAAGGATCCAGGCTTATCTGGACGATCTGCTCGTCCTGTCGACCTCGGAGGCTCTGGCACTCCAGGATCTGACAACCACTCTTCGGGTACTGGAAGCCCACGGGTTTTCCGTCAACAGGGCCAAGAGTCAGCTTCTGCCCACCACACGCATTCAACACCTCGGTGCCCTAATAGACTCGGGGAAGGGCAAGGTCTATCTTTCCAGCGAACGCCTGGACAGCCTGCGGGCTCTGGTCCGAGCGGTTTCATCAGGGAAGCCCGTTTCCCTAGCATCCTTGTCCAAACTCCTAGGGAAGATGGTTTCCTGTATAGGGATAGTTCCTTGGGCTCGTCTTCACTGCAGGGACCTCCAGTGGTTCCTGCTTCCGTACCAAAAGAGACAGTTAGGAGCCTCGAACATCAAGGTCTCCCTTCCTCCCAGAGTTCTTCTCTCCCTTCGCTGGTGGGCCTCGGGAGCTTTACTCAAGGGGAGGGAATTTTGGGAACCTCACTACCTGGTCCTCACGACGGACGCCAGTCTTCAGGGCTGGGGAGCTCACCTGGGTTCCTCCCTAGCTCAGGGTCGGTGGTCCCCAGCCGACCTAGCCCACAACATCAATTGGCTGGAGCTTCGGGCCATTCACCTGGCACTAAGAGTCTTCCAGGAGAGGGTGAGGGGCCAGCACGTCCTAATTCGGACGGACAACGTGGCCGCCAAGGCTCACGTGAACCGCCTGGGGGGGACCCGTTCTCGCCTACTCCTCGAGGAGGCGGTGAGTTTGGGAGCCTGGGCGGAGACACACCTGAGATCCCTCAAGGCATCACACATATCGGGAGTCACCAACAGGCAAGCAGATTGGCTCAGCCGGGAAGCGGTGGACCAGGGGGAGTGGAGTCTAGACCCGAGCCTCTTCCAGATGATCACCGGTCGGTTCGGGGTCCCGGAGGTAGACCTATTCGCCACTCGGGCGAATCGACAGACGGAGCGTTTCTTCTCCCGGTATCCGGAACCCGGGGCCGAGGCGGTCGATGCTCTTCTCAGCGACTGGCCGACAGGTCTTCTCTACGCCTTTCCTCCGCTTCCTCTGATTCCCAAAGTCATCAGGCGGATGCTCATTCTACGGGCAGAGCTTCTACTGATCGCACCCTTTTGGCCCCGCCGCCCTTGGTTTGCGGATCTTCAGGGACTATCCATTCGTCATCCGTGGCGTCTTCCAGCGGACAAGGTGGTCCTACATCAAGGCCCCCTACTCCATCCAGATCCGGCGTGGCTTCAGCTGACCGCCTGGAGATTGAGCGGCAGATTCTGACCACGGCCAGAGTTCCTGCGGAGGTGATTCCCATTATACAGGCAGCCCGGCGACCATCTACGGCCCGGATCTACGACTCCACCTGGAGGGCGTTCGCGGCATGGTGTGAGCATCGTTCCATCGTCGCTACAAAGGCTACCACGGTACAGGTACTACAGTTCCTTCACCATGGGTTCAAGGAGGGGTTGGCCCCTAATACTTTACGCAGGCAGGTCTCGGCTCTTTCCTCCATTCTCTGCTGCGGCTCCAGGAACCCCTTGGCCAGCCGCACCCTAATTCGCCTCTTCCTGAGAGGGGCTTCAAACCTTCGCCCAGGTACCATCCACCGGTATCCTTCCTGGGACCTGCCGTTGGTTTTAGAGGCTCTCACCAAGGCTCCCTTCGAGCCTCTTCGAGAGGTAGGACTCCGTTTCTTAACTTACAAGGTCTCCTTTCTCCTGGCCATCACCTCGGCTAGGAGAATATCAGAATTGGCTGCCCTCTCCATTAGAGACGACCTCTGTATTTTCCACTCAGACAGGGTGGTCCTTCGCTTGGACCCTTCCTTCATTCCCAAACTCAATACTCCCTTCCACAGGGCTCAGGAATTGGTTCTCCCTAGTTTCTGCCCCAGGCCTAGCCACCCTAGGGAACGGGCTTGGCACACCCTAGATGTCAGAAGGTCTCTTAAGATCTACCTTCGCAGGACGTCTGACTTCAGAAGGTCCGAGTCGCTGCTCGTATCTTTCCAACCCTCCTCTATGGGCCAGAAGGCCTCTTCCACCTCTGTGGGCCGATGGATTAGGGCCACCATAGCCACTGCGTACGGGGTCCAGGCCCTTCCCATACCCCCTCGCATCACGGCCCACTCCACCCGCAGCGCAGCTACCTCGGCTGCATGGGCCACCCAGGCACCTCTAGAGGAAATTTGCCGGGCGGCTGCCTGGTCTTCCCCTACTCCTTTCATACGCCATTATCGGCTCGATCGGTTTGCATCTTCGGATGCAGCCTTCGGCCGTCGGGTTCTTCAGCAGGTTCTTCATAGGTCCACGCCAAGGGGCCCGACATCTCCCTCCCGTTAGTCCAGGGCTTTGGTATGTCCCATCATCATGACCACCGGACCCACGATCAATTAGAATGGGCTTTGTCTTACCTGAAAGCCATTTCTGATTGAGGTGGGTCCGGTGGTCAGCCCCACCCTTTGGATGCCGGGTCCGTCCTGGCGTGGTCCGGGGGTTTTTCTCTCTCTGTTCTCCTTTGTTGCAGCTCACCGTGTGGGTCTATCTCAAATCGAATCTCTTCAAAAGCTGGGAAGCTACAGGAAGGGGAGGAGCTTTTCAGCTATTAGACCCGATCCATGTCATCGGAGGAGCACCTCCCATCATCATGACCATCATCATGACCACCGGACCCACCTCAATCAGAAATGGCTTTCAGGTAAGACAAAGCCCAATTTAACAACCGGTTCTCTGCCCTAATGATTTCTTCCAACAACCAGTTCACCAAGCTGCTCAGAAAGTTAACAACCGGTTCTCCCGAAGTGGTGCGAACTGGCTGAATCCCACCATTGAATATAAGTCTACAGTTAGGATTTGCCTCTCTTTGCTTAGGCTCAATTTTATTTAGCTTTATTACTTTATTTGTAACTCTTCCTTTCTGTTTATCCTTTTGTTGCCTGGAGGTAGGAGAGGCTATTGAATCCGCTGTAATAAGGTTTAGAGGTTTCATTATCCAGTTTCAGTAATGATAGAAGGTTTGCTTTATAGGGTGCTTTCTTCCTCTGAATAGTCTCACTTTTTAGGTACAAAAGATAACACTCTGGAAAGGGAAAAATAAGCATAATTGAGTGTCAGAGAGCTAAAATAAAAGTTAGGTCCTCATGGTTAGGTATCTAAATGATTAGGAAAGTGGTAGGTTCTGCAAATTAAAACCTTGAAGGCATAACTGTATGTTACTTGCTTAGCTTTTTGTTAAAACAACAGCAAAAGAGAAAAATGAAAATTACATTAAAAAGCCTCTTTAGGTACATGTGCACACACGTGGAGGGAGGGGGGGGAAGAGAGAGAGAGAGAGAGAGAGGGAGACCAGAAAAAGAACCAACCTCTTATTTGTGAAAATCTTTATAAGTGATGGAGAAGTACAGTAGAATTGCTTAATTCCTCTTTTGTTCACTCTTTCGACTTGGAATAAATAGAACAAATGATGCAACAAGGAAGTTGGAGCACAAGATATTTTAAAAAGTGATTAAAGAGGACCCAGACTGAATAAATTTTGTAATATCTGAAAAATTGAAGGAACGTTAAAAATGACAGAATGTTCCACCTGAACGATGTCCCATTCCTTAAAAAGCTGGATTTAAAAACCATACATTGAGGAACTTGATGAAAAATTCTAAAATACATCAGGGAGCTCCTTGTGAGCACTTTGAAAAGAATGTATTAATTAACAAGAATCAATCTGAATTTTTTCAACCAGCCTATGCTAGGTAAACCTTATCTTGTTAAGGTTATTAGTCTTATAAATCTTGGGAACACCATGGATATAATGTGTTTTATTTCTGGAAGATACTTGATGTTTTCTTCTATGGAAAAATGGCATGGTATTATTCTGAGATGATTCCCCAATGAAGGATTCAACCAAGGATAACAGCCATGATTTGTTTAATAAGCCAGAACAAAGCATTGAATGTGTATATAGTATAAGTAGTGATCTACAGGCTGTAATGGCTGGATTAAAGTACATGCTACAACTTCCATCATTATTTCACTTGTTATGCTTCCTAGGAAAATTGAGAGTTCTTTTTTGCCCCAAAATTGACACATAGCAATATTGGCTGTCTTTCAAGAATACAGTGGTTGCTTTGCTTTCTGCCTTGTATTTTATCTAGCTTGTTCAGCAAAGAATCTCCAACTACAGCTGAAAAATTATTTCATCTGTCTGTATTTCATTAATCTATAAAGTTACATGTGTTTTAATTGGATTAATAAAATCTGGGATCTATATTAAAGGTAAAAGATAAAGGTTCCCCTTGCAGATATGTGCTAGTTTGTTCCCGACTCTAGGGGGAGGTGCTCATCTCCGTTTCAAAGCCGAAGAACCAGTGCTGTCTGAAGATGTCTCCATGATCATGTGGCTAAACGCCAAAGGTGCATGAAATGCTGTTACCTTCCCACAAAGGTGGTCCCTATTTTTCTACTTGCATTTTTACATGCTTTCAAACTGCTAGGTTGGCAGAAACTGGGACAAGTAATGGGAGCTTACCCCGTTATGCGGCAGTAGGGATTTGAACCGCTGAACTGTCAACCTTTTGATTGACAAGATCAGTGTCTTAGCCACTGAGCCACTGCGTCCCATCAGAGATCTATATTAGAAGCAGCTAATTCTGCCTGGATAGTAATACCTCACTGTTAGTATGAAATAACCTGTTGTAGTGTGTTTTTTTTAAGAGGGCATGAAATAATCTAATGCATTAGATGTGCTTTAAGTAGATGATCTCTAATCCTAGCATCTGGTCTAAAATATCTGGTTTAGGGAACAGTTGATTGAGCAAAGAATCAGAGGCTATTTAGAGATTATTCCTTCATAGATGCAGAGATTATTTCTCTGCTAAAGGCAGACTTCTTTTGGTTATAATTGCCAAGCACTCTTTTTATTTATTTATTAAATTTATATGTCATCCATCTCACTGTTAGGTGACTTTGACATAGGCTGAACACCTGTGTTCAGTTGCCAACCTTCTAAAAAAGCCAATGCATTCCTAAACTGCATTAATGGAGGGATACAATCAAGATCACGAGAGGTACTAATACCAGTCTATAAAGCCTTAGTAAGACCACATCTAGAATACTGTCTCCACTTTTGGTCACCAAACTATAAAAAAGATGTTGAGAGTCTAGAAAGAGTGCAGAGGAGAGCAACAAAGATGATTAGGGGATTGAAGGCTAAAACATATGAAGAACGATTGCAGGAACTGGGCATGGCTGGTCTAGTGAAGAGAAGGACCAGGGAAGACATGATAGCAGTGTTCCAATATTTGAGGATCTGTCAAAGAGAGGAAGGGGTCAACCTATTTCCCAAAGCTCCTGAAGGCCAAACAGGGAATAATAGATGGAAACTGATCAAGGAGAGATTCAACCTAGAAATAAGGAGAAATTTTCTGACAGTGACAATCAACCAATGGAACAGATTGCCCTCAAAAGTTGAGGGAGTTACATCACTGAAGGCTTTCAAGAAGAGACTGGACTGCCATCTGTTAGAAATGGTCTAGGGTCTCCTGCTTGAGCAGGAGGTTGGACAAGATGACCTACAAGGTCCTTTCCAACTCTGTTATTCTATTATTATTATTCTAGTTTATTTTCTTTCCTATTCCTATACAGACTGCTGTGGCATATCTAGTCTCTCCATCGGACTCTTTTGGGATTTCCCCTTTAAGTGTTTTATTTTTTTCCCCTCTAAAATCTCTTTTCTTTCAATGTTTTTGCTAATAACTAAAACCCCCAAGTTCAGTGGTGAGTTTCAAGATTTTTTACTACTGGTTCTGTGGGCGTGGCTTGGTGGACAGTGTGGCTTGGTGGGCATGGCTTGTGGGCATGGCAGGAGAAGGATACTGTAAAATCTCCATTCCTTCCCCACTCCAGGGGAAGGTTACTGCAAAATTCCTACAAGGTCCTTTCCAACTCTGTTATTCTATTATTATTATTCTAGTTTATTTTCTTTCCTATTCCTATACAGACTGCTGTGGCATATCTAGTCTCTCCATCGGACTCTTTTGGGATTTCCCCTTTAAGTGTTTTATTTTTTTCCCCTCTAAAATCTCTTTTCTTTCAATGTTTTTGCTAATAACTAAAACCCCCAAGTTC
The DNA here is from genome assembly GCA_030761175.1 of Masticophis lateralis. Taxonomy (NCBI): domain Eukaryota; kingdom Metazoa; phylum Chordata; class Lepidosauria; order Squamata; family Colubridae; genus Masticophis; species Masticophis lateralis. The sequence continues at coordinate 19,254,145 of JAUDYJ010000006.1, forward strand.
AGTGGTGAGTTTCAAGATTTTTTACTACTGGTTCTGTGGGCGTGGCTTGGTGGACAGTGTGGCTTGGTGGGCATGGCTTGTGGGCATGGCAGGAGAAGGATACTGTAAAATCTCCATTCCTTCCCCACTCCAGGGGAAGGTTACTGCAAAATTCCCATTTTCTCCCGATTAGCCAGGACTTGGGAGGCAGAGAATAGATGGGGGCAGGGCCAGTCAGAGGTGTATTTACCGGTTCTCCGAAGTACTCAAAATTTCCGCTACCGGTTCTCCAAAATTGGTCAGAATCTGCTGAAACCTACCTCTGCCCAAGTTGTATGCAATCTCTGACACCTTTGAATGTATTCATTAACGTCCACCAAATGTCGCTAATAAAATAAGTTTTTAATGTGTCAGAAGGAAGAAATTATTAAAATAGGAACAATTTATATTTAGTTGGTTTAACTATCTAACTTTCATTTGATTTAAATTACACTGAGTTTAGCTTTGTCCTAGATTTAGCCATTTTTAGCCCTAAAAAAACTGAATACCCCTGATATATAAGATAATTATTCCTTACGGTCCCTTGAATTGTCTCATTGTGATTTCTTGTTCTAATTGTATACATTAATTACTTGGTATCAGAAGAACAAGTTCCTTTTCTCTAGCATGAATTTACCGATGGTAAATGCTATTGTTTCTCAAGGCTTATTTTAAAATAAGTCTTTTCATAAAATTTTGTTTTTCACAAAATTGGTTAAAAACAGGAAGAAGATAGACATTAGAATTTTTCCCCGCTCACAATGAAGGGAAGAAAACAATATAGATCCTTTACGGAATCTGTTTTTAAATCATATTTATAAACATATTTATAAACCTATTTAAGAGGTTAATAGCAAAGTAGCCAAAGTTATAGATGATCCCAAAATATTGTACCATCACAAACAGGACTGTTTAGGCAGATGAAATCTTCTGCTATACACGTTTCATATGAGAAGCAACTGGACTCCAGTAATTCAGAATTTCAAATTACCCCAACAGCCAATAAAAGTTGATGCAAATGTTACTGCTGAGAATTGTTCTGAAAGGGAAGGAGACACTGTTGATTAATTCATATTTCCATTCTCTACTTTTCAGGAAAGGCAAGGAGTTGAGGAATTATACTCCAGAACAGTCTTTCAGTTCTTGTTTCCCTGCCTTCTTCAGAGTATTTCAGTGTTCTGGATGGTGGTGTTTCTGTTTGCATAATGGTGCAATTTTTAACTAAGCGTAGAGCGATGGGAATTGAAGTAAATCAAAATTTCACTCAGAGGGGACACTGATCAGGTGATATAACTTTTAAAAAGTTAAGTATAGGATTATAGTGCATAGCTCACCACAACTATTGCCAGTTTAGGCATGGTTCGAAAAGGCTTTGAAAACAAGTTGGAATACTCACCAAAATACTATTATACTATACAAATGTATAGTATTGCTGGAAATAGTCACCTTATAGAATCAACAAAAGGGGGTGCAGTGGCTCAGTGGTTAAAGATGCTGAGTTTATCAAGTGAAAGGCTGATAGCCTGGGTTCAAGACCCAAGCTCCACACAATGGGGTGAGCTCTTGTTACATGCTCTAGCTCCTGCCAAACTAGCAGCTTGAAAGCATGGAGTAGATAAATGGGTACCACTTTGGTGGGAAGATAACAGCATTCCGTGCGCCTCAGCATATAGTTATGCTGGCCAAAAGGCTGGCTCCCTCGGCTAAGAAATAGAGATGAGCACCAGAAATGGGGTGTTACTCATCTCTTTCTTAGCGAGGGAGCCAGCATTGTCCAAAGACACTTCCGGACATGACTGGACATGGGAAACCTTTACCTTTAGAATCAGAAACTAATTGTTTCCAAGTTATAACCCAAGCTATTGCTGACTTGAAATTGTCCTGAAGTTTTAAACCATCTTAAACACACTAAGTTGAATATCTGCATGCATGATATGAAACACAGTACAGAAGCTTTTCGTTGCAAATTGCTTAATATTATGAAGGTACATCTTCAGAGACATGGTGGTAGAAAACTGGTTTTTATTTGGGCAAAGTTTCCTCTCTCTAGGAAGTTGCTAAAACTCCAAAATCTAAAAGTTAAAAACTGTGGTCAAGATGAAGCATTCCTTATTCCTGCTAAGGCCAGAAGCTTTTATCCCAACTTTTCTGATAATAGAACCCTGTCCTTCTAGAAGACTTTTGAAAGCAGCCGTTTTATGTTAGAATTTGCAATAGAGCCGTTGAAAATCTTGCAAGCCTCTTTTCCTTTAAACCGATGGCTTGTGGAACTAAACAATGTATTATTCTCATTGGGCCCAACTTTGGGGAATATTGCCAGAAACTCCTAGTTATCTGCATACATTCTGCTCACTGTATTTGCTTGCTTTGTTCTGAGTTTGAGCTTTTTGTTGTAACAAGAAATGATGTTGATAGCATTTTAATAAAAGTAATAAATATATAGAAAGATAGATGCATTTTTAAAGTGGGTATACCAGCTTCTTTTTTCAACTGTTTACTACCGTTTCCCCCAAAATAAGACATCCCCTGATAATAAGCTCAAACAGGGCTTTTGAGTGCATGGCAAAAAGGCTAAGTGCTTATTTCAAGGTTCAAAAAAATATGTATAAGACAGGGTCTTATTTTCAGGGAAACATGATATTAAATTCTGTACTACCAATTTTTGATCAAGTCTTTATTCATTTTTTGAGACTGGATTGTATTTTTGCTTGTTGTGTATTTCATTATAAATTTAATTAGAATCTTATTTTAAAAGATTGTATGTTGGCCGCTGTATACAGACATCAGCCCACCATCACCAGATAAATACAAGATAAAATATTAATACAGTAAACAAGTACTTTAAAAAAGTGAAACCAGCTATTAACTATGAACTGAGAATCTGTTTGATGCAGTGGTTAAAATGTTGGCCTAAAAACCAGGAGACTCTGAATTCTAATCCTGTTTTAGGCATGGAAGCTGACTGGGTGACCTTGGGTCAGTCACTTTCTCTCAGCTCAACTCCCCTCACAGGTTTGTTGTTGTGAGAGAAATAGGGGGAGGAAGGAGTATTATGTATGTGTACCACCTTGGCTTGTTTATAAAACATAAAGATGGAATAAAAAATACTAAAAAGTACAATACAGATAATGTATATCAATAATAATAATAACAGCAGCAGCAATAACAACAGCAACTTTATTGTCATTATATGTGTATACACAGTATACCCATACAACAAAATTCACTTAACACCCAAAGACCAGGTCCAACACACATAATAATCCCCAAACACCCCCCACCACCACAATTCCTCACCTCTAAACCATCCAAACATCCACACAACAGACCAAGTAATACTGTCCAACAGCTCACTGATGGTTGTCCTTCAGTTCATTGTTGAGTGCAATTATAGCTCTGGACAGGGGTGGGTTCTACTTACTTTTACTACTGGTTCGCAATGGGGCCGCACGCATTTTCCGCATGCGCAGAAGCATTTTCATGATGTCAGGGTCAGTGGGCGGGGCCTCCTGCCGGTTTTACTACCTGTGTGAACTGGGGGCAACCCACCACCGCTCTGGGATAAAAACTATTCAGAACAATTATCAACAGTAAAGATCTGTAATATAAAGAGAAACTTAAAAGATTATCAAGGCATGAATATCTAATGAATATCTAGTTGATATTCAGAAATAACAAACTAAAACTAAACTTTCACAAATTTATAAAAGGTTGTAAGTGGAAAATCCTATAAAGCCCTATAAAATAAAAGCAAAAACAAACCTTTAGCAAATCAAAATTTTCAAACATTATGTGTGCTAAACTTTATCTAACCTGTAAGACTGAGAATTATTGTCATAAGCATATCATGTGCTAACCACACAGCAAGTTTTTGTACTTGAAATTCTGTTTTGAGCCTTAGGAATGAGAATTAAAACAACTACAACCTTGATTCCATTGGTGGCTTCTTTATTAGTGAAGAAGGATGCTATTGATCTCTTTATACTTGATAAGAGGAGTTGACTTGAATTTAAGTTGGCTTCCTCTTGTTCCCACATGACAGTGGAACTATTTGTTATAACTCCTGAACTTGGCTTGAGATCTGTTTACCAGCTAAGCTATAACACCCATCACATGTTCTTGATTAAAACTCAAAAACTTTGTATCCAGAATGAATAGAAACTTGCAGTTTAAGAGAGTACAGCTTTATCTCTCTGGATTTCTCTTTGTTTTTCAGACCTCATCCTTCAATCCTTCGATTTATATTGATTGTTTCCTAGTATGATTCGATTGCTTATTTATACCCTATGATTATCATTAAGTGTTGTACCTTATAATTCTTGACGAATGTATCTTGTCTATTTATGTACGCTGAGAGCATATGCACCAAAGACAAATTCCTTGTGTGTCCAATCCCACTTGGCCAATAAAGAATTCTATTCTATTCTATTCTTTCCAAGCAGTTTATACGATCCAAATCATGAGTTATCAAGGAGACAACATTCTTCCTGGCATTAGTTCTATTTCAGCCCTCCTCAGTTTTTCCTCTCCGTCTTCCTTTTATGCAATCTTAAAGGCTGATAAGAAGGAGAGTGATGAGGAAGATACAGCTCAACAGCGGAAGTTCAGTAAAGTATTGCATAGTACAGGTAGTCCTCGACTATGACCACAATTGAGCCCAACATTTATGTTGCCGAGACATTTGTTAAGTGAGTTTTGTCCCATTTTGCAACCTTTCTTGCTATAACTGCTAAGTGAATTGCTGCAGTTGTTAAATTAGTAACATGGTTGTTAAGTGAATATGGCTACCCCAGGAGTGAAATGCTCCCGGTTTGGTAGCGATGGTGGCAGGTGGTTCGGAGAACCGGTAGCAAAAATCCCTACGCCCCCCCTCCCCCACCATGCCCAGCTGAGCCGCATGATCATCATAGGCTTTTTTTTTAACTTTTAAAAGCATTTTTTCTACAACCTCTTCTGACAAAAAATGCTTTTAAAAGTAAAAAAAAAAGCCTCTGATGATCGCACGGCTCAGCTGGGATTGTCAGAGGCTTTTCAAAGTATTTTTTTCTGCAACCTCTTGGCGAAAGAGGTGGTAAAAACAATGCTTTGAAAAGTCTCTGACGATCCCAGCTGAGTTGCCTGATTGGTAGAGAGGTATTTTTAAAAAGCCTCTCTGACGATCCCAACTGTGTTGTCTGATCAGCAGAGGCTTTTCAAAGCATTAGAAAAAATGCTTTGAAAAGTTAAAAAAAAAAAGTTGGCCACGCCCGCCCCAGTCACATTACACCTCCCCCCCCCCCATCTCCACCAAGTCAAGCCCACAGAACCGGTAGTAACAAATTTTACATTTCACCCCGGGCTATCCCATTGACTTTGCTTGTCAGATGATCACAAAAGATAATCACATGACCTAGGTACACTCCGTCATAAATTAATGAGTGGAACAACTTGCCTCCAGAAGTTGTGAATGCTCCAACACTGGAAGCTTTTAAGAAGAGATTGGATAACAATTTGTCTGATATGGTATATTGTTTCCTGCCTAAGCAAGGGGTTGGACTAGAAGACCTCCAAGGTTCCTTCTAACTCTGTTATTCTACCCTATTCCTATTCTATTCTAAATATGAATCAGTTGCCAAGCATCTGAATTTTGATGATGTGAACATGGGGATGCCACAAGGGCCATAAGTGTGAAAAACGGTCATAACTTTTTCAGTCCCAATGTCACTTCAAATGGTCGCTAAATAAACTGTGGTAAGTCAAAGACCTTACCTGTACCATCTACTTCCAAAAAGACACCTTGGATTATCCCTTCTCCTTCTTCCATTCAACTGGTTGTGAGAGCCCCTTGGACTTCCTTCCTTTTTGTCTTTTTCGTGCTTACCCCCTCCCTCCCCCCTTTTCCTTTCTCCATCCTCCCTTTGAGAAGTCTTCGGAATAAAAAAGACAAAACAAAAATGTAGGCTGCTGACTTCTTGAACAGCCCGGAGAGCAAAAGGGAACCACATGTGGTAGAAGAAATTGTACCCTCGAACAAAGATGTTATTTCAATGGTTGCAGCAAGTGACACAAATCAAAGTGTTAAGGCAATGCAAATGTAATTAAACTTTCTCAAAATTACCGGTTATGGCTATACTGTAGAATAGGAAATGAATAAACTGTGCTGTTCAATTAACAGTGTTGTAAACTGCTGCTCCTCCCTTGAACATTTTGATATTGTTTTTCTTTCATGAATGGTGAAGTGAAGTGATCCTATTCCTTATCATGGACGTCACAAATAGCCAACTTCTCTGTGCTATATAAGATAATAGGATGCCAGTATAGGTAGTCCTCGATTAAAAACTGTACAGTTACAACCCCCGTTGAGCCCAAAATTTATGTTGCTACGTGAAACATTTGTTAAGTGAGTTTGTTCCGTTTTACGACTTTCCTTGCCACAGTTGTTAAGTGAATCACTGCATTTATTAAAATTACTAATCTGGATTCCCCATTGACTTTGCTTGTCAGAAGGTCATAAAATCGGATCACGTGACCTCAGGACACAGCAACCGTCATAAATATGAAGCAGGTGCCAACCATTGGAATTCTGATCATGTGACCAAGGGGAGGCTGCAACGGTTGTAAGTGTGAAAAACGGCCACGAGTCACTTTTTTCAATGCTGTTGTAGCTGTCAGCAGTCACTAAATGAGCGTTGTAAGTCGAGGACTACCTGTAATTGAACCTGGCAATTAGGTCATAGGACACGAAGGCCATAAAGCTGGTCTTCATGTGAATGACCAATTTTATGACTTTTTTGCAGTGGTCATTAAGGCCAAGTATGTCTTAATATTTAATGTAAGTTTCTTTTAGTAGTTACCTAACAGCTAATTTGATAAGTTCCTGAAGGACAGAGGAAATCTTTACAGATACTATAGCAGGGATGGCTAACCTTTTCGGCACAGAGTGCCCAAAGCGTGCATGTGCACAAAGACACTCGTACACATGCAGACACTCATAATGCAATGCGCTCTCCCTGAGTGCCCCTGCACATGCGCGCACACACCCGTGTGCCCCACCCTCTACAATGCCATGTGACCCCATCAGTGCACATGACCCCGCACATATGCGCATGACCCCCACACACACCCTGCACATATGCACGCATCTCCCGCGTGTGCCCCGCACACTGCGTATGCATGGCAGAGACCCAAAAACCAGCTGGCCGGTGGGAGGCGCTTGCCCATGCACAGTGGAACTGAGCTGGGCGACGGCTCGCGTCCCTGCAGAGAGGGCTCTGTGTGCCACACGTGGCATAGGTTTGCCATCACGCTACGATAGTCACTGTTTCCCCCTAAATTTGAAAATATGCTATTCTGGATAAACTATGAATTTATTAATTTAATTTAGTTTAATAAAATGACAACATACTCAATCCATGTTTCATTTAGGGGTGTGAATAACATTCTGAATTTAAGTGGACAAAAGAGATTTAGTCAGGTATGTCACAAAATACCTAAGTCTTTTATATTTACCATGCTCATGATATAGAACTGTTTAGAAATGCCATCCACTGGGCTGGGTTTTGTTTTTAAGAGTCTTTATGTGGATTAAACAGGTTTGAAGCAGAGTAGACATATTGGGCTGTGCATCTTCCATTCTGAGGCCAGATTACCTCAAATGCACCTTTACGCCACTGTATCCTAGAGCTTTGCGGTATTATGTGTCCAGGAAACAGAATATAATACAGAAGCAGGCTGTGAGGTACAGGATCAAAAAAAAGTTGATTACCTGTCTGCTGGCCTTTGTTTTCCTTTCATGATGCACTACAGCTAGATTGACACATACATTGTGCGAATATTAGCAAATGCAGCATGTGAAGAAATTTACCCTGGAAATATGTAATATGGCTCTTCTCTCCTTGGTAGTTACCCTGAGGTACAAGTGATAGCAATAGCAACAGCTCTTAGACTTACATATCTCTTCACAGGGCTGTCTAAGAAGTTTACAGAATCAGCATATTGCCCCAACAATCTGGATCCTCATTTTACCAACCTGGGAAGCATGGAAGGCTGAGTCAACCTTGAACTAGTCAGGATTGAACCCCTGGCAGTGAGCAGATGTAGCCTGCAATACTCATTCTAACCACTGTGCCATGACCGCTCTGAACACATCTCCAGCCTTTGCTTCCAACGTTTAGAGTAGTTCTAAAACATTTGTTGCTGCATATTCCAATAAAGAAACATCACAAGGGGCTGAATCACCCAACAATGTTTACTTATAGTCTTAGACTTCAAAACTATTCGTTAAAACTATTGCTTTTATGAATTCAGTTCCCTACTTAAAGAGGCGAGTATGGTTTGCACCTAAGTTACATCTTTTATTCTGAAGCCTCTTATGTATGGCATTAGATACATTTTTTTGAAAATGAAAAATGTCTTGAGTTGCAAAAAAACAAGTTTAAGATTGGTGAATTGGAAGATATGGAACTGCTCACTTTCGGGAAAAAAAAAACATTTGGAAATTAAACGGCTCTTCATGGTGACTGCATATGAGTCACGTCTCGTTTTGGTAGTTATTGCTAGAGAATCAGTTTGGTCTAGTGGTTAAGGCACCAGACCAGAAACAAGGGATTATGAGTTCAAGTCCTGCTTTAGCCATAAAAGCCAGCTGGGTAACTTTGGGCCAGCCACACACTTTCAGCCCTAGTAACTTCATAAGGTGGTGGTGTGGGGAAAATAGGAGGAGAAAGAGGTCTTAGATACGTTCGCCGTCTTAAATTATTTGTAAAAATAAGAAATGTGGGATATAAATAAAAAAATACTGCACAGATAGCTTCATTCTTAGAAGGGTTACAAGGGAGGGCTCTCAAGATAGGCAGCAGTCTTCCAAGGCTGCAGGATACCCCCATTAATTGTTAAAGTACATAATTCATAACACTTAAAAACATTTAAACAGCAAACTTATAAAAAAAAACCCTCCAAAAATTATATTCTAGGCAAGCAATATGGCTGTTTTGCAATTATTTTATCATGGTGAAATGGCTATATGTTTAGTCCAGTCAAATCCAGTCCATTGTCACATGCCAACAGGTTTTTTTTTTTTCAGGCTTCACAACCATTGATGCTGTAATTAAGCTTTCTTACTAATTTGTGCATAGCCACCATTCCTGGTGCCATTCTTCTCTTTAAGTTTTATATTCCTCTCAAATAAGCTCATAGAACAAGATTTGTATGTTAAATACGGTGAAAGCTCAATAGAAGTAGCACCAAGAATGCGCCCAGCTTAGGAAGAGGGAGGAAAAAAAAAATTATATCCGTTTACAAAAATGCCTATTGTATTAGGTAACCTTGCTTGGCTTTCTCTCTAAATACAGAGTTTGAAGAATTTAAACAGATGTAATAACTGTTGAAAACCTTTTAGATTCCCCTTGCATTTTCCTTCAGTGGTTTGAAAGCTTAAACAACTAGTTTTCCCTTTCAGCTATTTTAACTAAAACAAAATCGATGCTTTTTCTTCCTTCCCACAATTTGGAGCTCATTGGTGTGCTTTGTGATGCATTCTCTGCAGTGCAGAGCCCTTAGGGGAGGCCAGGCAATTTGCTTATGATGCTTTTGAATTATAAACTCGCAGAGTGCAGAGATGCGGAGCTCCTCCTAGGTCTGCTGGGCTGGAGAGAATCTAAGCCTATCATATGATCTTGCCATTGCGAAAGTGAATTTTGTCGACACAACAGCATTAGATCGATGTGGGTATCAAATCCATGATTGCCATGGCATCTGATCTAGGTAAGGGGAAACCTGGTGCTGGTTGCTTCTGTTTAGAGGATTTACCACGGTCTTCTGAATTCAAATACTCTTTGCCTGCATGCTTTTCATAGTTTTGGGCATTATTCAAATTAATTTAAAACACAGCTCGCTCGCTCGGTCTCTCTTTGGTAATTTAAAAATGTGCAAAATCCCCCTTGGAATGCTGTCATCTCCCCTCTTTGTTCCAAATTCGTGCTTTGTTTGGCAAGCAGAAAGTTTTGGCTAATGTCTCATTAAAAAAAAAACACTGAGTTTTGATGTTCTTGTTCAATTGCTTTAATTTGCTTATGATTGAATTAGTTGTAATCTTAAGTGATTTTTTTTTTATTTCCCGTTGTCTACCTTGCACTTGTACTGTTCTTGGTTCCTCTTGCTATAAATCATTGGAGATAGTGCTGAGTGATTCATTTATTTGTGCATTGACCCATAAGTCTTGGAATCAAATGGTGAAGATGAAGTTTTCTTCCGAATGGTATATTGCACAACAGCACCAGTCCTTAATTTAAGCAATACCTTTAAATACGTGTAGTAAACTGATGTGAATTGAAATGCACATTTGAATTCAAGCATCCAAGGTTTATAATAGCTGTCAGTTATATTTTAATCTAAAGGTACCTCAAAGTACCCATTTTACAAGCTCACATTGCAGGATGAAAGTCAAGAAATGTATCTTAAGCATATTTTGATTTAAAGCATATTTTATTTGAAAATAGGATTTCATATACATACCCAGTAACTTTTTTTAAAGAGAAAGAAGCATAGAGAAGTATCATTTGTGCATCTGTGTGTCTCTTTGCAGGCATGGGTGCAGTATGTGGGCATTAGGGTGACCCACGATAGATGATGCAAAGTGACTCATTTAGGAACAGCTAATGCTATTAGCTGTTTATGAATACTGCAGATATCAGCATTTAAGAAAATGCTTGATATGAATAGTATGTATCATATTTCTTTGTCCATTGTTACCAGCTTTTGTGCAGAAATTAAAAGACTTGGCTTACTTTGTGAGTAAAATCTGTTGCATTCTCTTTGATAGTTCCCCCCCTTCCTTTTAGTTTGCCATAACTAAACTCCCCCTTTACATTTATCAAGTTTTTTGCTTCTAAGAACTTGCTGTAATTGGAGAAATTTCCTTTTTGGTTTCTGCTTTAAATCACTTCTTTCACTTCATTGCCTCTAAGTAGCAAAGAGACTGCAAGTGAATTGTGCCGTGTGTTTTTAGCAATTAATGTCTGATCTAATGGAATCCATCCAGGATTAGGCAAATCCTGGCAGTTCAGCCTCAGATCATGGGTACTGTAGTCCCTTTCCCCAAAGAAGCAAAGTATTTGTCCATTGTTGTGACTGATGAAAGTAATAAGCTTAGCGATTCAGTGTAAAGATGATTCAAAGATGAGTTAGGATATGGAGGCAGCAGATCAATGATAATCCTATTTATTCTTATACACAGCTGCTTATAGTAACAAGATGAGACAAAGTGTATATTCAAATATGTGTAAATATAATAACAAATAGTGGCTTTATCTTTCAGTGCCAACATGAACTCTTACAGAATACCTTAACTGTTGTCTGTTGAGCTCTGACCATCTGGACTATATACATCGTGGTAATACTCAATCCAAGCCAATAATAATTATTTTTCTTGCAGTTTCTTTTTCTTTTAAACAATTTATGGTTCTAAATAGCACCCAAATGTGTCTTTGAGTCAGTCTTGTCTCCTGGTGATTGCTTGGGCTAATCCTTGCAGTTTTCTTGGCAGGGTTTTTCAGAAGTAGTTTGCCATTGTCTTCTTTTTAGGGCTGAAAGAGAGTTACTGGCTCAAGGTCATTCAGCTGGCTTTGTGCCTAAGGTGCAACTAGAACTCACAGTCTCCTGATTTCTAGCCTGGTGGCTTAACCGTTACACCAGACTGGCTTTCCAAATGTGTCTGTAAATGTGTAATTCAGTATAAATGTACAAATCCAAAATTTAGTTTCTTCATTGACAAAGTTACATTTGTTTTGTGAACAGTTGAAGTGTGCCTTGATTGGAGCAGGCACAGGGATACCCAATGTGGCCATTATAGAATACATATAATTTCCGTATGTGCTGAATATGTCCAAACTCTGAAATGTAATGCAGAGTAGAAGTGATATGGTGGAGTGTCAGGACATAACCAGAGCTTAGAATTGGGTTAGTGGATTGCTGTTTTTTCCCTCTTCTCCTTGTGGATGCCAACAAAAGTCACTTTTTTTCTGAAATGGAACATCCTGAGCCATGAGATACTTACGAAGTAAATATCCAATCTTTCAGGAAATCCACTTATCATTTGCTCTGATGATATTTAAAACCTGTCATATAGTGGACTTTCCCTTCAGTTGAATTTTGTTACTCAAAAAAGTTATGAGTAAGGATCCAACCCATCTCAGCTTTGCCCAATACACACAAGGAAAGAAATTGTGTGTGTGCAAGTACAGGAGGTGGATGGTGTAGACGAGTGTCTATAAAGAAAGGCTGGAAAGATGATGTAGCGGGGTGGGATGCGAGTGGAGGAAGTTCAGAGGAATCAGAACAACTTGCAATCATTCTTGCTAGATTTCCCGTTGACTTTGTTTGTGGGAAGTAGGCAGAGAAAGTTGCAAATGGCAGTCTTGTTGCCATGGGGCAACACTATAACTGTTGTAAATGCAAGCAGTTTCCCAAGCACCCAAATCATGAGACATGACTGTGGGGACATGGTGATGGTGGGAACATCAAGAACCGGACATAAGTATCACTTGGTCAGTTCTGTCACAACTTCAAAATGGTTGCTGAATGAGGTTGATAAGCATGAACCACATGTTTATCTAGTTTTTCTGAACTTGGGTCTATGACAGTTTTCTGTGGCCAACGCACCATGGCCAACCCGTTGTGGGACAACTTGCCACAGCCAACTCACTGCGGGACAAGAGTTACACTAATATCAAAGGAAATCATGGAAAAGAATAATTTAAAAAAGGTTGCAAAAGAATAAAATGTGAATGGCAAAAATTAAAATAATTTTTATTTATTTAAAAAAATAAATAGAATCGTTAAATTGTCCCGCAGCAAGTTGTCCCATGGTGAGTTAGCCATGAACAGTTGGCCATGGCAAGGTGGCCGCAGCAAGTTTGCTATGGCAAGTTGTCCCATTTCTTCTGAACATAGCTATCTGTTAAAGCAGCACTGTTTCTTCCAAACTTTCTTAAAACACAGTTTTACAAAGTCTTTTTCAAGAAGTTATGAAAACCAACCAATCAAACCAAAATGAGTCCCTCTGACACCGGACCTCCACATACCACTGAAATAGAGGAGGTAACGAAAAATGAGGAAGGGAATAGAAGGGGCAGACTTGTTGAAATACCAGGATCTTGGTCTTCTCCATAATCAGTTTTAACTAAAATGCAGTAATCCATGACAGAATGGCTAAGATAGGAAGGAATAAACATCCTCATTTTTAGTCAAATAAATAAGCGAAGCCATAAACTTGGGTATTACCCACATAGATACCGATTTTAAAGCCAAGTTCTGGGTTTAAGACAACCAAGAGGAGGGATATAAAAGCAAGAGAAAGGACATATAAGCAAAATTAAGACCAAAAAAAAAAAAAAAAAAGGCTTGGGATACATCTACTGAAATTAGAAATGACTGAAACTAACATAAAGCACTACTGGTGATCCAATGGGATTTTTGCTTCATCACCTGCTAGTGAAGAGTAGCAAATGCTGAAGATAAGTGTAACAGTATAAACAGTGAAAAAGGCCAGTGGTTCTTGGCCACCAGAATTTCCTTCTCTACTTAAAACATGACCTAGAATCCTGCCTGAAATAGGACAGTAAGGTCATGGTTCGTTGATGAATAGCCAGTTTTGAGAAGCCACCTTTCTTAAGGATTTTGGATAGGAATTGGGAGATATTGCCTAGTGATTAAAATTCACTAATAGACACAGCAGAATAGTCAGCAGCAGACTAACAAAGGCTAATTTAAATGTTCCTGGGTCAAATAAAGTAGGAAAAAAGGAAGTAGGAACTATAGAAACAGTGCATATGGGCAATGGAATGTATAGATCAGGGTGTCCAATCCTGGCAACTTTAAGGCTTATGGATCTCAGCTCCCAGAATTCTCATGGCTGACTGTGGAACTCTGACACTTGAAATCCACAGGTCTTAAAATTGCCAAGTTGGACACTTCTGATTCAGACACAAGCAGATTTAATTTAAGAATTGAGTTTTCAATGAAGATGACAAAAATGGAATTAAAGGATCAGGAAGAGAAACAGTGCCATACACACAGTCAAGGATCTGGACAATTTTGGCATGGAAGTGGAAATTAGCATCTTCAGCTTTATACTGCAGTCCTCCTCCTAAGACAATGGGTGTACAATAAAATGAAGGGTGAAGGCAAGGGAATAAATATCCGAAAGAGTTTCTTTTAGCAGGTTTTTATTTATAAATCATATGTCCATCCATCTTGAAAAATGTGACTCTGGACAGTGTACAATAAAACCATAAATATTAAAACAGTGCCATTAAAATATTGGTGTTATTATTGTTGTGGTCCACCAGCAGCCTGTGGAGCTACTTGGGCCTAGGTCACAACAATTATTAAAAAGAAGCTAAACAAGAGCATTGGATATTACGAATAGTAGAGCTCTTGATATGATAATAGGTGATAATAACTAGAAGTTTGGTGCACAATGAAGAAGTCAATTGTTGGCAAAGGATCCATATTAATCTCTCTGGACCTTCATCCTTGCATCCTAAACTCCCCAGAGAACCAGGTATGACAAGGACAAGACAAGTAATCCATAATACTGGAGGAACAATAAAGGTCATAATCTTCTGCATAAAAGAATCCAGTAGATTTATGTTAATATTTCTTAATTCTGTAGAATCGTTCTACAGTAGAAAAACAAGCAACGGCAAATATTTCCTACAACCTCAGCTATCTCAGGAATAGAAAACTGAAAAGTCCTGAAACATAATTTTGCTCTGACAAGAAGTCGGGGAGTAACAAGGAAAAGGGGAGAGAATATAAAATGATGGCCAGAATAATTGGTAAATTAATTTGGGAATTAAAGTTGATTTAGCCACATACATGAAGCAATCGAGTTGCGTGAATTCCTGGAGAATTGGTTAAAATATAGTTAATTTAAGTTTGTCAGAATTCTACTCCCGCAGTATTAGTTCCGGCTTGGGTAAGATTGTTTGAGATGAGTGGGTGTTTTTTCTAAATAATACAATATTATTATTTAGTTTCCATAATTTTTATTTCCATCTTAAAGGGATTAAAAGGAGAAAAGAATGTTTAATGACTTCACAAGGCAGAGTTGGAATCTTTTCTGGCTTTGATTAAAGGCTATTGGACCCTTCCTAAAGAATTCCAAAGGGATTAGGAATAGGAAGTGCTGTTCCTCATAAAAAAGAAACTTTTTGTGTGACTATACAGGAGGAGATAGGCTGCTCTTTCCTCTGCTTTATGAGCCTGAGGCTAAACTATAAAATGAAATTGGTGAAGGTTGTCACAGAAAGGAATATTGTAGATGATCTGCTAAAGTTTTTGTTTAAGCTCTAGCAATTCATTTCTCATTGTAAATGTCATCATTCTCCTATTCAAAAAAATCCAAGGGATTTTAAAATTTTGTTGAATTTCCCTTTAACGCATCTATACATTTGAAAAGCATATCTAGCTTTCTTGGCAAGACTTTGCATACTATTAAGTAAACATAGAAAATGCTTTTTACAGTAAAGACACATACTAGAAACTAGGAAGCTAATATTTTTAGAAACAGGATGTAACAGCTCTGACAAATACCGGAAGTTTAAAATGCCCACAATATTACCTATAAGTTAATTATCTAAAGGTCATCATGAATGATACTGCGATACAATACTGCTGTCTCAAGGTTTTTCCCATAAAGTACTGCAAAGCTTAATTATTATTCCTTGAAGATAGTGGAACTCAGAAGGCACAATATGTCTCCTTTCTACTCATTCCCAGAACATTTAGTATCCTTCCTTTTCCTAATTTTAACAGAGTAAAATTCCACCACCAAACTCATATTAGGGAAAACAAGGAGAATCCAAAAATATACTTAAAGCATTTTGTGTTAATTATCCCCTTAAGATAAATCTGCCAGACTAGTATAGCTTTTTTTCTGGCAAATGGTCTATCAGGTAATATCTATCAAAATACTAAATTAAAACAAAATCACAGTAGTGTTCAAAGAGAAAAATTGTGCATTACAGTAAAAATTGTGATGCAGAATAGGAAAAAAATCTATTTCTACTTCTACCTTCTCTATAGGTTGGAATTTAAAATAAATCCCCTCCCTTCCCCTTCCCTTCCCTCTCCCTCTCCCTCTCCTTTCCTCCCCTCCCCTTTTCTTTATTTCCTTTCCTTTCTTTCTACATGCATGTCACTATTATCAGTTTAAGCATGGTTTAGTCAGGGTAATATTTCCTTTGTGGCTAACTTTCTTACATTTTGAGGTTCCAATTTCAATATGACTAACATTTCATTTAATCTGCTTGCTGCCTATTCAGTTTTTATTATTAACTCATAGTCATTGACATGACACATTTTTTTGATGTCGCTGCTAGGAAATATGAGGTACATACTGCCCTGGCCTTTAGTGACTCTCATTAGCCAAATTCTGCAGCTGTAATCCCACAGCATCACATGGCAAGTCTCATCTCTGCTTTCACAGCTGTATTTGTGTTTTGTTTTTTCCTTAATAACTGGCAGTCATTCGGACTTCTTAAAAAAATTAAGTCCTCCTCCTTAAATAAGGTTAACCCAGCCAAATATACAATATTCCCCTGGCTGAACTGAGGTAATGGTTCCTTGGCTTGCTGTCTGAAAACCTTTGCAAGTTGTTATGTGTGGCTTTGGAGATGAGACAAAAGGAAGTGAATAGCTTAGAATATAAGCAATTAAAATTGGAATTGGTGACTTTTAGTTATGCATTTAGATATTTAGAACAAAATTAAGACTGAGGTTTTTTTTACATCAAAATAATATTGATTACTGGGATTTGGAGGCACAAGTGTTAACTCTAGTAATGTTATAATGTGTCATAAATTCATAAGTGGATAAGTGGATTAACTTACCTCTGCTGGTAGCTCTGTATTTTTGCTCATTGCAGAATGTTTAGGCAAGAGAATTGCACTGATGATGATGATGATGATGATGAACACTTTGCTATGGACATCCCTGAATAAAAAACATACTTACCCAGTTGCACATTTGGTTTGTGCAATGTATCAAGGAGATGGTCTTTATGCTCAGCCATGTTTACATCGGCTTTTTCTATTTACAGGTGGCAGTAGGTGTCAAAAGATCTTAGTTGCTCCAACCTGCTCTTTAAACAGTACAATTCGGCTGTACAAGCCAAGCATCTGCAATGAAGTGGTTCAAGGAGTAAATGGAAACGATCCAGTTAAGTATTCTCCGTGGCCAGCTTCAAACTACAAGCCACAAGGTAAGTAGTATCTCAGACCTATACCTGACTTTCTATTTGAAGATCCTGTGTCAGTTCCTTGAATTAATAATACATCACATTTTGCAGCAATAAAACTGCTGGCTTGCTTGGATGAATGAAGCTTTAGCCAGGAATTGTGACATTATGAGCAGACTGGATTGAAAATATGAGAGATGAATGTAGTTTGGTCTAGTGGTTAAAGTACCAGGCTAGAAGTCAGGAGTCTATGAGTTCTAGTCTCTGCTTAGGCATGAAAGCCAGCTTAGCCCAGTCATTTTCTTTAGTCAATTCCACCTCACAGGGTTGTTGTGGGGAAAATAGAAGGAAGAAGTATTGTGAGTGTTTGCCACCTTGAATTATTTATAAAAAATAATAAAAATGGGATAATAAATAAATAATGTCATTTTAGTATTAAAAGATTATTTTATTTAGCAGCTCAATAATTCTTTTTCTGTCTGAAGCAATTCTATACAGCAAATCGGCTTCCACAGTTTTTTAGAAAAAATTGAGGTAAAAATATTGAGTTTGGGGGGGAAAATATGTTTCCTAGATGCTTGGTTCTGTTAATTGGGCCTTTTGCTGCTTAAAGATCACATGCCAAGTTGCTGGAATCGTTTCCACCCTTTTAACCAGAAGAGGCCTGAACAGATGTTTGTATATTTTCTGTGTATATTTTCATGTTACATCTGTCTCAGTTTCACTCTCCCTTTGTGTTGTGTTGGTGTGTGTGGTGCTTGTGCATTGGAAGGCATAGGATGGAATGGGTGTGATTGGAATAGAGCAGAGTTCCTCAATCTTTCCAGCTTTGTGGACCGGCAGGGGTGGGGGAGAGGGGATGGTTCAGTGTGAGCAGCCAGAGTACATGTGCACGCCTCTATTTGCATGAGCTGTGTGCACATCTGCCTATCATTCACACAGATGGAGCATGCATACACGTGCTCTCCTGCTGCTCGCACAAGTGGGGATGCGCATGCTTGCCCACCATTTCAACAGCCCTGTTGCAAACACCCAGGGGTTGGGAACCCCTGGAATAAGAGCACTTGCCAGCATTTTGAGCAGCTGCCAAAGTGCGTCTCTTACAGGGATTTATTGGAAGGATTTGGGGGAAATCCTCCTCAGCTTCCTCTAACATGAATCTTTTCATAATCTTTATTTTATTCATTTATCAAATTGATACACCACCCATCCAGAGGTGGTATTCAGCAGGTTCTGACCAGTTCTGGAGAACCGGTAAATACCACCTCTGACTGGCCCCGCCCCCATCTATTCTCTGCCTCCCGAGTCCCAGCTGATCAGGAGGAAATGGGGATTTTGCAGTAACCTTCCCCTGGAGTGAGGAGGGAATGGAGATTTTATAGTATCCTTCCCCTGCCACGCCCGCCAAGCCATGCCATGCCATGCCACGCCCGCCAAGCTATGCTCACAGAACCAGTAATAAAAAAATTTGAATCCCACCACCACACCCATCTCACCTAAGTGGCCAGTTTACAACTAAAAGCCACATAGCTTTTAAAAGAGACAAAGATAAAAATTAAGTTAAAACTGGAATAAAAAGTTAAAAAGGCAGAGGGAGCATCCTCAAGTCATCAACTAGCCTTAGGGTTGCATCAGTGTGGGTTGCCCCAGGTTCGGAGCGGTTCACAAGAACTGGTAGTAAAACCGGCGGGAGGCCCCGCCCACCTCCCCGGATGTTGTCATCGGCAATCTGCACATGCGCGATCCCATTGCAAACCAGTAGTAAATATAAGTAGAACCCACCCCTGGGTTGCATGCCACTTTTACATTCCCATTCCAGTTGGCAGAGCCAGGTCTTGTTCCTCTTCCATAAGTTCAGCTGAGTGGAGGCCCACCTCATTACCAGGGACAACATATTTCATACGGCAGGAGAAACAGCTGAGGAGGCTCTCTTTGTCAGATCCCAGGAATCAAAATGCTTTGATTGACAGGTTCTGCAATATGCCCTCCCTGCCTGATCAGGTGGGATGAGTTGATGTAATTAAAACAAGTCAGTTCCTCAAGTAACCTGTCCCATGCCATATAGGGCTTTAAAAGTAGTAACCAACAACTTGAATTGGACCTGGAATAAACTGGCATCCAATACAGCTCATGTAGCAGAAATATTATATACGTAACCCCAGATGAGCCCCAATACTGCCACATGTCAGAGTTTGTCGCAGAAATCACTTCCAGAAAGCAAAAGCAGATAACTGATGCAGCAGGATTCATTAGCTTCTCTTTTTACACAATAAAGCACATGAAATGTGTACAATACCAATATACAATGTCAGTGGCAGTTTCTTCCAACATGGTAGCAGTTACAAGCAAAACACAAGCAGAGTACAGCAGACGAGTTTTGATTCAGAGAGCAGACAAGACCAGACTTGTTTAGGTCTCAGCACAGACCTCGGAGCTACAGAGCCACGCCCAGGCTCCTTCCAGTCTCAGGTCCCAAACAGTCCTCATTGGCTGACTTAGTTGCTATGCCTATACATTGGCTGACCTTGTTACCATGTCCTATTCCTGACCTGTTCCATGTCTATCCCAGTTCATTAATATTCGGAAACCACATTCAGCACCTGCTGCATCTTCCGGATATTCTTTAAAGATAGCCCCATGTAGAATGTGTTGCAATAACATACAGTACAACCCCATGGTATTGTTCACAGCTAGTACTCATATGTATCAGTTAATCCTGAAACATCTCTACCTGCGGTAGCTGTTCTCATTTTCATATTGCTGTCTGACCTTGGTTGATCCTGAAAAGCTAAGCAGAGGGAGACATACCGTGTTTCCCTGAAAATAAGACCCTGTCTTATATTTTTTTGAATCCCGAAATAAGGGCTTGGCCTTATTATTAGGGGGGTCTTATTCTGGGGGTGCAGGAGACAATGAGCGTGGCCACCTCATGGCTTCTGCTGTCTTGCGCTGCTGTGGTAGCGCAACACAGCTGCTTGTCAGCTGTTCACTGGGGCAACCTAAGATGGGAATCTCCACAGCGTTCTTGGCACTTGCCTGCGTCCCATCCATCCATCCATCATGTACACCAATTGTACTGTAACAGCAGCCTGGCTATTGCCCTTCCCCACCATCTCTTTGTCGAGGGGGGTGGCAGGTAGGGCAGGGGAGAAATGAGATGCGTAGAACATGATGGGGCTCCTCTTGCAGTCTCTTCTCCCTGTCCCGCCAGGCATGGCAGGGCTTCCTGCCCCTGCCCAAATTGGATGCAACTTGGGGTGGCAGGTGGGGAGGGATGGGGCTGGGAAAACACGAGACGCATGTCTTACCTGCCTTGCAGCTCTGTCGCGTGTCTCGCCATTGTCTGCAGACAAACACGTTGTATGGTAAAACCAAACTTCTTGCTAGTTCAAGAAGTTTGATTGAACTTGTAAGGTTTTTTACCCTACAACGTGTTTGCCTGCAAACAATGGCGAGACACACGACAGAGCTGCAAGGCTGGTAAGACACATCTCACTTCTCCCCAATCCCACACCTCCCCACTTGCCCCCCCCCAAATTGCATCCAATTTGGGCAGGGGCAGGAAGCCCTGCCATGCCCAGCAAGAGGGGGAGAAGAGACGGCAAGAATAGCGAGCCCTGTTTTGCTCCATGCATCTCGCTTCTCCCCACCCCCCCTCAACAAAGAGCCAGGCACTGTGGAAAAGGGAGCCAGGTGGGCCCGGGCTTTGGGCGTCTGGGGCTGCTGGGAGTCACCCGGCGGAGAGTGGGAACAGGGCGGAAGTTTGCAATCAATTGCTTCCCCTTTGCCTTCTCTCCCAAAAGTGCTCCTCGTACGCAGCCACTTCTGCAGCAGGAGACTTGCACCTCGCACCGGCCTTCCGAAGGGTACCAAGCAGCAGCAGGTGTCCACAATTTGTTAACCCTTATTTCATCCCAATTCATGTGGCCCAGTACGGTCGAGACAAAATAAGGGTAAAAAAATTGTGGATAGCTGCTGCTACAGTACCCTTTGGAAGGCCGCAGTGAGGCACATGGGTAGCATCGCTTGGTCTCCTGCTGCAGAAGTGACAGCAATCCATGGCAAAAACAGCCATGCTTGCTGGAGGGCTTATTTTCGGGGGAGGGCATACATCTGGCCTTATTTTTGGGACATGTCCTATTTTCGGGGAAACGTAGTATTTGGGTGAGAGACGAACAGGAAATCCCAGGGATGTAGGCTAGAACAGGGAAGTTGAAATAACTTTTCAGAAGAAGACAATGGGAAACCACTTCCATGTTATTGCCCAGAAAAATATATGGTTTACGTCAATGTAGTACAATCATCTGGAGTTGACCTCAGGTCAAAGAAGACTTTGTCTCTACTGGTTAGTCTTAGTGGATTAGGTGTGTTGCATTATTGCTGTTTAGTGTGAGAACAAAAAAAGTGTGTTCCCAGTGGGCACAGTCACGTGGCATCAGTTTATTGAATTAAAGTTGTTCTGTTAATATATTCCTCAGTTCCAGCACAACTAATTAGAAGAACACGGCATTGATCAGCATAGTTTTTCCAGGTCATGTAAGCAGAGGGGTTGTTTAAATTAGTGATCAGATGGTTATCAAAAGATGTAATTCCCTTGATTCCAAAATTTCTTCATGGTGGAGAAATTAGCAAGAGAAGTAGCAGCAAATAGAAACAATAGAATGGAGAAACTCTCTCAGATATCCTTACACACTTCACACACTTACCACAGTGTTCCTTTTCATCTCTTATTTTATAACAAAAATATTGGATTCTAAACAGCTGGTTTTCATCAGTCTCGTCATGGAACATTTTTATAGTTTAGAGGATAATTTAGAAAGTGTGCCTAGGTTTTTTTGTCTTGATTTGCAGTATATTTATTCCTCAATCATACTTTGATTTTCTCCTGGTGTTTTAGCATATCATTGTTTTAGTTGAGCCTAACATTTCCATGTATCTTTAGATGGACTGAAGATCCTTCCTTAGATTTGCATCTTCATCATATAGCTCATTAAGTTCGTTATGCATCATGATTACTAGAAAATATTATTTGCTGATCAAGTCTGCAGAGAGGTTATATTCCATTCAAATATGGACTCTATATTGTTCAGTTAGTCCTTGAAGTTCTCCTTGTCTCCTATTACTTGAAAAAGTCAGAAGTGGCTTTGTTTTATTAAGTAAATTTTGTTAATTAAATAATGTAATACCCACAGCAAGCATTAGGTTTGAACTATAGTAGTTACAGAAGAGGCTAAACTCTTATTGCGGCACAGTGTAATAACCTATTTTAAGTGGAAATAAAGATAATTATTTAGCTTTGTTTTGTTGAATGTCTAAGTCATTTTGAAGAACAGAGCTAATATCATGGAACTTAGTTTTTAACTATGAACTTCATTGCTGTTTTCTGAATCTGTTTCAATTATTTCTCCAAATTCTTCCCACGACTGGTGCCCATATGTGAACATAATAGTGGAGGTGGGGATAAAGCTAATGCAGAAAAAAATGGCTATATTTTTTCAAATGTTTTCGAAATTATATTTCTATTAATTTTGTTTATGTTAATATTGCAGGTTAGTTGATGTTTAATATGAGGATCAGTCTTGCAATAAGATGGTATATGATTATGTGTTTATTGTAGTGCAATATTGAAGGCATCTGAGTTCAAAATACTATCTGTGGCATAGACTGTCTAATGACTCCTGCCTGGGTAAATTCTTTCCAACCCATTCTCTGTTTAAAGACTATTAGTGCCATAGTCCTACATGGGGATGAATTCATTCTTTCAAGTTTCTCTTGATATCTTGAAGGTACAATATTACACTGAGAAATCTCATGTGCCTCTTAACTTGCTGTTATAGCTGTCATAGCATTACATGGTCCCAATAGTGCAGGAGTATCAAACTCGCGGCCCATGGGCCAGATGCATTACGCTCTGGCCACGCCCACGCCTGGTTTAGCGAAGGAGAAAAAAGTCATGATATGTCACGTGATGTCACTGTGACGACGTGAGTTTGACACCCCTGCAATAGAGCATCTCTGGAAATGTTCTTGGTCCAAAACAATGACTCTTAGAGTGATATGATA
Source organism: Masticophis lateralis (assembly GCA_030761175.1). Lineage (NCBI taxonomy): Eukaryota > Metazoa > Chordata > Lepidosauria > Squamata > Colubridae > Masticophis > Masticophis lateralis. The sequence goes on from JAUDYJ010000006.1 coordinate 19,277,444, forward strand.
GTCAGCGCACAGGTGATTTCTTCTGAACTTGTTTCTTTCCAATACAAGGCAGTGATTAATGGAGAATTAGGGAGTGAACTTCACTGGCTGAATAATTTTGAACACTTAACCTCAGATCTTTACATTTATGCTATGTAAAGGGAAATCTTGCTCCTTGAATTTAATTGGGAATGATGTTTGCTTCTCCTATCATCTATTGAGATATTTTGCTTTATCCCTTTCTTGAAGCTTTGAAGGTGAATTGCCTTTATTACAAACTGCGTAAGGCATTGATCTGTTGAAGACCATTCCTCTGCTGTTGGTTTTAGTTGGCTGCAGTTATTAAAAGAATGGATAAAAGAAGATAATAAAATTATGTATGATATTGAAAAAGCACTTAGATCTTTTCCTTTGTTTAGGTTGCTTACATGTGATCCAATAGAATAGAGAGAGAATAGGCTAGAAGCATTATTAATATGATTCAACAGATTTATGATTTATGTTCTTACTACAATATGCTGCTTTGAATAATTAATTAAGCACATGAATTTCAAGATTTAAGTAGAGGTGTTATGACAAATGGTCTCATAATCTGTATTTCATGCTAGATTCAGAATTTATCTAGATAGACCACAAGGTAATTGAGATTAAGACGTTAGCATTTATTATAGTTTGTAAATAAAACATAATAAAATGATAGTTGGAATAACAATGGTCCTAAATATTTTTAAGATAAACCCCTTTTGTTTCTGTTCTGGATTACAGGACAGTGGTTTATGCATTTCAGATAATTTACTATATATTTTCTATATATTTTCTGGAAATGGAAACAAATGTGTGAAGTTGTTTCAATTGAGATTAAATTTGATATAATAGCAATACAGATGTACATCACTGCATAGTAGTAAAAATATTCTAATTATGGTTGGTCACATAGTCATCCAGATGTTTAGACTAGATTTCATATTTTTATCCACCTATTGAGTCCTTCCCATGACCTGAGATAGGCAGAGGTTATTCTTTGATGGTGTTAAAGGATGTAAGCTGTTCCAAGTAAAACTGCTTTTTGGAATTGATTGAAGGTGATTTTGTTAATGCCGATGATGTTCATGTGGTGCTCCAGATGGTTTGGAAGTTTACCCAAAGCCCCTATTACTATTGGTACCATTTTTTGTTTTCTTTTGCCACAGTCTTACTACTTCCATTTGCAGATCTTAGTATTTTGTGATATTCTCCAGTTGTTTCTCTTCTACGCTGCTGTCTCCAGGAACTGCAGTGTGCACTATCCAGACTTTTTTTGTCTTTCTTATCCAAAGTTGTTAGGTCTGGGGTGTTATGTGGCAATTAGTTGTTTGTTTGAATGCTAAAGTCCCAGACCAATTTAGCTTCTTCGTTTGCTATTTGTCTATTTTGTGATCTCATCAGTTCTTTCTTGCAGGCAAATAATCTTACAAATAATCCAGTGCACCATTGTTGCTATTTTCTCATGCCATTGTTTATAGTCAGTCTGTGTGATCTTCTTACAGCAGCTAACCAGGTAGTGCACATTTTTTTTCAGTTTCTTTGCAGAGGAGACATTTGCAGAGGAGACTGTTTGCTGTCTTCTCAATTCTGGCTTTATATGCATTTGTTCTTAATGCTTGGTTTTGTGCAGCCAGAATTAGCCTATATCCATGGTGGCGAACCTATGGTACGTGTGCCACAGGTGGCAAGCGGAGCCGTCTCCATGGGCATGCAAGCTGTCGCCCTAGATCAGCTTCACGGTGCATGTGTGCACGCCTCCTGCCAGCCAGCTGATTTTCAGGTTTCTACTCTGCATGTAGGAAATGTGCGCACATGTGCGGGGGCAGGAGGTGCGGTGTGCCCCCCCCCCGCACCCCATTTTTGGTCCCAAGGGGCTTCAGGGAGGCCTGCTAGGCCAAAAACGGAATTTGGGGGAGCACACACAAATGTGCACACGGGGACCTGGGTATCATGCGCATGCACAGGGGGCATTGCATTATGGATGTGGGCATGTGCATGCGTGCGTGCTTTCGGCACCCGAGGAAAAAAAGGTTAGCCATCACTGGCCTATATCTTTCTTTTAAAAAATGTACTAGCCATATAATAATTTGCCTTGCCATATCTCTTTTCTATTTTTCATTTGGCCTTTCTTGTAGGCCAGTTTAGCCTGTATAGAGTACTCAGTAAACCTTCCTGGTATTCTAGCTTCAGTGAATCTACCTCACTGTCCTTCAGATATTATTTCAACGGCCTTTTTATCACAATTATTAACAGAACTCTTTTCCTGGTGTACAGTGTGATTGTGCATTCAGAGTTCTGCCTTGAAAGATGTCTGTCTTTAATGAAGTGGAAAATATTCAGTCTGTTTTTGCTGCTTCTGATTTGTATGCTGGCAGCCAGCAGTAGTCTTTGACCTGGTTTTCAGCAAATGCTATTTGTTGCGTCCTTGCTTTCTGCAAAATTGCTTTAATTCAGGCAGTCCCTAATCATCTGGAGTGACATTTTGGGTAACATAGAAGAGTGGGGGTGGGAAGATGGAAAATGTTTTTCACCTTAGTTTCAAGGCCTTTGTGTTCAACTTAAATATGTATATAATGACTGATTACTGTGTTGGTATAGCTTATAACTGGCTGAATATCATATCTAAGAAACTTGCTGGGAGCACTCCTGGTGCATTTAGTCTGTGCTGAAAAAAATTATTTAACTACAATTCTAGAACAAGATGCACTTTCATATTGCATGTATGTAGCAATTACAGATAGTCCTCGATTTAGGATTGAGCCCAAAAATTATGTTGCTAAGTGAAACATTTGTTAAGTGAGTTTTGCCCCATTTTACAACTTTTCTTGGCACTGTTGTTAAGTGAATCATTGCAGTTGTTAAGTTAGTAACACAGTTATTAAAGTGATTCTGGCTTTCCCATTAATTTTGCTGGTCAGAAGGTTGCAAAAGGTGATCACATGACCCCAGGACACTGCAACCGTCGTAAATATGAACCAGTTGTCAAGCGTCTGAATTTTTATCACACTGCAACGGTCATAAATCACTTTTTTCAGTATTGTTGTAACTTTGAATGGTCACTAAATGAACTGTTGTAAGTCAAGTACCACCTGCACTGTAAAGTACAGGAAATATAGGAAATAATATTGCTTGACCAATGAGGATGAAATCTATTTTAGAGCAGAAGGAGTCTTTGTGGAACAATGACACTAATGCAGGGGTGAAATGCTCTGGTTCGGTCCGGATCGCCCAATCCGGTAGCGATGGAGGTGGGTGGTTTGGAGAACTGGTAGCAAAAGTCCATTTTTGCTACAATATCTTTGGCAGAAAAAATGCTTTTAAAAGTTAAACAAAAAAGCCTCTGATGGTCGTGCGGCTCAGCTGCGGTCATCAGAGGCTTTTAAAAGCATTTTTTCTATAACCTCTTCAGCCGAAGAGGTTATAGAAAAAATGTTTTTAAAAGGAAAAAAAGCCTTTGCCGATCAGCTGGGATCGTAAAAGGCTTAAAAAAAAAGAAAGCCTCTGCTGATCCAACAAGTCAGCTGGGATCGTCAGAGGCTTTTAAAAGCATTTTTTTACAACCTCTTTGGCTGAAGTGGTTGTAGAAAAAATGGTTTTAAAATATTAAAAAAAAAGTTGGCCACGCCCACTCAGTCATATTACCCCCTCCCCACCAAGCCACGCTCACAGAACCGGTAGTAACAAATTTTATGTAAAATTTGTTCATCATTGCACTAATGATTGTTTTGCACAGAGCCAACTGATACTATTCCTTTATTGTTCCCAGTTATTTCCAAACAAAATGCTGGTGTGGTTTAGTATGCAGTGAGACATCAGTAGGAACACATGTGAGCTGTGTTTTTCCTCATAATTAATTATTGGAGTTCTGTCACTTTATTCTAAATCATACTCTCTAACCAGGAAGACACATTAGGAGCAGGGAACATCACAGCTGGGCTCCACTTAGAGTAGGTGGTACTTGTTCAGTGTTATTTGAGAAACACTGGTCCTCCCAAACTGGCAGTTTTATTTCCTTTCACCATCATTATACTTTCTGGCACAGCAATCTGTTGCGGGGCTGCGTGTTTCTTGGCAAGGAAGTGAATCTTTAAACATGTACTACTTTTTCCACTTATTCAGACTAGTTCTTCTGGCATTTCTTATGGAAACAGGCAGATACAGTATCTGATATTTGCCTTTTGGTTTTAAATGCGATCCGTTAATTCATTTAAGCTGCTTCTTCCTCTTCCTTGGGACAGTTGAGTGCTTTCCTTTTGCCTTGCAAATTGGTCAGTTTCTCTCCTTCCCTTCAGAAGATTTATCATCTCTGTGAGTTGTATATTCCATATTTCAACGATTGTTGTTGTTCGTTGATCTAGATCAGTGACCACCAACCTTTAGGGCACCAGGGACCTGTTCCATGGAGAGAGTTTTTTCCGTGGAAAGGAGGGGGCATGGTTTTGCATGCTGCCTGCATCCCGTGGATGTAGCTTCGTTTGGTTGCGCGGCCTGGTTTCTGGCTTGCTGCGGTCCGGTGCTGATCCATGGGCCAGGGTTTGGGAACCCTTGGTTTAGATCTCCCAGTCTGTTCTAGAAGAAAGTTGAGAAAGTCGAGGATAGTCCTCAACTTGTGGCTGTAATTGAGTCCATAGTTTCGTTTGTAAATCTTGATTATCATAAAGCGAGTCACGTGATTACTGCCAATTTACCACCTTTTCTGCAATGTTAAGCAAATACCATTGTTTGCTATGGGGCGTTTTTTGCCAGACGTGGAAATAAACATCAGTTTCTGGGGGGGGGGGAACCCATGGTATATTACAGTCACATGACCATTAAGCAACCAGTCATAAGTAAAGGACTCCCTGTATAGTCAGTTGTTATGGCACTTCCAATAAAAATAGAGTAATTGCCCTTCCAGTTGTGATCCCATCATTTCTGTTGGGAAGCAGCCAAACTGGCAGCGGAATGGGACAATTTGCTCTTGCCAACTTGCCGCCGTAAACAGCCAACTCATCATGGCCAACTTGCCACGGGACAATTCTACAATTCGATTTAATTATTTAAAATAATTAAAAATATATTAATTTTTGTCTTTCACATTTCATTTTGCCCTTCCTTTGATATCCTTTCTTTTAAGATTCTATTCCACCATTTAACAGATTAACAGAGTTAGAAGGGACCTTGGAGGTCTTCTAGTCCAAATTCCTGCCCAAGCAGAAGACTCTACACCATTTCTGACAGATGGCAGTCCAATCTCTTCTTGAAAATCTCAGGTGATGAAGCTCCCACAACTTCTGAAGGCACCTTCTGTTCCATTGGTTGATTGTTCTCACTGTCAGAAAATTTCTCCCATATTTCTAGGTTGAATCTCTCCTTGATCAGTTTCCATCCATTATTCCTTGTCTGGCCTTCAGTGTTTTGGGAAATAGGTTGACTCCCCTACTTTCTGTGACAACCCCACAAATATTGGAACACAGCTATTATATCTCCCTTGGTCCTTCTCTTCACTAGGCTAGCCATGCTGAATACTTCTTGATATTAGTATAACTCTTGTCCCACAGTGACTTGTTCAGCTGTGAGTTGGCCATGGTGAGTTTCAGCAAGTTATCCTAGAATCACCTGGCAGGGAGGAGAGCATAAGCATGAAGTTAGCCTGGAGTCACTGCGCTATCATGAAAGGGCTAGGACCAATCCCCTCTTCTCCCCCTTCCTCTAACTTCCGGGAACATTATCTGTTTGTTCCCAAGATAAGGTTGCCAGCCTGAGGACATTTCTGTAATAATAAAAAGGTAAAGGTTCCCCTCACAAATATGGGGAATAAATATGTCTAGTCGTTCCCAACTCTAGGGGGCGGAGAGCCAGCGCTGTCCGACGACGTCTTCGTGGTCATATGGCCGGCATGACTAAACGCCAAAGGGGCACGGAATGCTGTTACCTTCCCACCAAAGATGGACCCTATTTTTCTACTTGCATTTTTTATGTGCTTTCGAACTGCTAGGTTGGCAGAAGTTAATACTTAAAAGTTGGCAGAAATTAATAGGCAGAACATAATAAAATAGTTAGCTTGAACTCTATATGTGTTGAGTCTGGTTATTCGCGCCTGACAATTTCCTTGCATTTCCTTCTCTGAGTTTATTACAGAAGAGGATCAGCTGAAATGCTGCTGTGATTTTGTTGTTACAATTGATTTTACTCCATTGTGTGCAGTACTTTGCATCCTGGAATAATTGATTTATAAATCTCTATGCGTTTCTGGTTTTGTGGAGCAGATTTGTTGGCTTGTAGATAATTTTGTTTGCGACAACTTCATGTGTTAGAATGATCAAGTACTGCAGCAATGGCCCACAGCTGAATTAAAGTTCTTAATCTTTGTTGGTGGCCTCAGGGTAACAGTAGCAGCAGTAAAGCCTTTACTAGCTCCTTTTCTATAGTTCGTAATCTCCCTAACTATATGGAAACTGCAGCTTTTTGAGATCCATTTGAATGGTAGCCCTGACATCTACAGCCCTTTCACCTAATTAGAGAAATCTGATAAAAAGCAATTTGGAGCTTCTCCATTCTCATTAAAATGCTGGATTGATAAAGCATTTTTTAGCTGCAATTCTTCTCTAATGTTGGCAGTGTTAAAAGCTTTCTCACATATTCTGTAATTGATACTTAGTGTGGCTTTAGAAGTAGATTGTGTTCCTAAGGTGGAGAAAGAATCAAATAATCTACATCACCAGGGCAGTCTTTAAATATGTATATTCTTCTTCCATAAGCCTTTATCTGTGATAGATGTAGTAGTATCTAGTAGTAGATGTAATAGCAATTGCTGGCAGGCCATACACTAAATAATAATAAACAAAGTAGTAGATGTAATTTCTCTGTTCTTTATTCTATGTTGGAAGTCATTGCAGCTCCCTGCCTTTCTAACCGGGTTGTATGAAATCATACACGGGTGTCAAAATCGTGGCGTCATGTTGCGGTCATGTGACGTTTTGTGATGTTTTTCCCTTTGTGGAGCTGGGGTGGGCGTGGCCTGTGTGTGATGCATCTGTCCTTCAGGCTGCCAGTTTGACACTCTTGATGTAGGGAGAAAGTTAAAACTGGGCCTTAAAGAGCTTTGAAATAGGATGAATTGTTTTTGAATAGCCCACATAGGTAGTCCTAGCTTAGCAATCGCAGTTAGGACCAGCAACTTGGTTGCTAAGCAAAGTGGTCATTAGTTGAAACCACGACTGTGCTTACCATCTTTTTTTCAGCTTTCCTTTCCTTTCCTTTATAGACCTGTAAAGGTAATTAATGTGAAGATTGGCCATAAAGTTATTTTTTTTCATCCCTGTTGTAACTGCAAATGGTTGCTAAGTGAGGCAGTCGTTAAACAAGGATTGTGTGTTACATTTTATATTTTTGAACATTTGACACAAGAAAACTAACGTCTGATTATATAAGGGGCTTCCCCTTTGATGATACGCTTCTTTAATGAGCTTTAATATGCAATGGTTTCAGATAAGGGAAAATTACTGATACTTCAGACATCTGAGAAAAATCTAAGTGTTTTCAATGTGACTACAGTGTCATTTCTAGAAAGAGAAGTTGGGATGCTCAGAATTAGTTGGCTGAATTCATATCTGGTAACAATCTTATTGATTTCTGGATAATAATGAAAATAACTTAGGTTCATGATCTTTTGGGTGGATTATTAATAGAATGAACAGTAGAGTGCTAGATCCAGGAGTAAAATCCAGCAGGTCCTGACAGGTTCTGGAGAACTGGTAATGGAAATTTTGAGTAGTTCGGAGAATTGGCAGATACCACCTCTGGCTGGCACCAGAGTGGGTTGGGAATGGACATTTTGCAATGTCCTTCCCCCAGGAGTGGGGAGGGAATGGGGATTTTGCAGTATCCTTCCCCTGCCACGCCCACCAAGCCACATCCCCAAACCACACCCTCCAAGCCATGCCACACCCACAGAACCAGTAGTAAAAAAATTTGGATTTCACCACTGGCTGGATTGCAAGTATATCTTTGTCTTTTTAGATATCTAGAATGTAAAAAAAATAGGCCAAAGCATACCCACAAGACCTATTAATGTACGCCAGATAGTAATAAGAGTAGGCATTGCTCTCTATTGAAGTGTTTCTAATCTACCTTTAGGTAATCCAAGAAACATCCTTCAGCAGGGCGTGTTGATCGATATAATGTTAACTTCTAAATTATTAGAACATCAGTTATGAATCTATAGTAATGAAAAAACTTGCCTTGAATATTTTGTAAAAGAACTCCTGGCACTCTTGACTTGAAGAATGTGAATGTGGTACTTCAAAAGATTTTGAGGGCATCACACTGAAGAGGACAAGTTTTAAAGTCACTGCTTTGAATAGCACTGGTGTGTGAAATTCCTACGAATATGAAAAGTAGTGTTGCTTTTTCTTTGCAGTGCCTCCAAAGCCATTACATCTGCAGAATTCACAGTCATCCATTACCCACCAAACCCCTAAGTCTAAAGCTTTGTATACCACGAAGCCAAGAATGGAGGAAATTACACCTATCTCTTCTTGTGTCTCGAAAGAAAAATCTAGTAAAGTGTCTGATCTCATCAGTCATTTTGAAGGAGGCAGGTAAACACATTTCATTTTATTCAAAGGTTGCAGATTGAAATGAGCATATGTGATGATAATAAATGAAGAGGAAGAACATGTTCCATTTTTTAATGGCGAGGACAGTCAGTTGCTATGGTTGATTTATTAAATTGCACTATTTGAATGATGATGCATTATTGATTGGACCGGATCAATTTTAGCCGGAAATGAAAACCAATATTATCACGATACACAGGAGAGTGTGTGCTTACATACAGTGATCAGAACTTAAGCAGAAATATTACCTGATCTCTTCTTAAAGCTGCCTTCAGCATGGATTAATTTTAGGGAGTGATACATGAAGAGTGAGCAAATGTAAGAAATAGAGAAAATCGCCCAATTTCTTTCTTTTTATAACCGCCTACATTTCCTCTCTTACTCATTATCACATCTCTTTTTACTTTCTCTCCCCCTCAATGTGCAGCAAGCTGGGACAGATTTCACTTGGATGGAAATCTAAATTAATTGCTATTAGTAGACTTATGCAATGAGGATGAGGGTCATATGAGGCCCCAGGCCTGCTCATGATTTCTAACCCTGGCTTAGGTCAAGCTGTGTTCATGCAGACTTTTGATAGCAAAAAAATGAAAAGCTTAGTTAATTTTAGTAACGTTACCAAATTAGTATAATATTGCTGCAAATCTCCTTTTCCCCTGCTACCATTTTCAGTATAAGCCAAAGCCACGATTATTCATTTAAAAGAACTTTGGCTTTCCTTTGAGGTTTTAGAATTTGTTGTCCTTTATTTTTCAAGAGTTCTTGTCTGTTTTAAACATCAAACCAATACAGGTAGTCTTCAACGTACGACCACAATTGAGTCCAACATATACGTTGCTAAGTGAGAAATTTGCTAAGTTAATTTTGCTGCATTTTACAACTTTGCTTGCCATGTTTGTTAAGTGAATCTCTGCAGGTATTAAATTAGTAATGTTGTGGTTAAGTGAATCTGGCTTCCCCATTGACTTTGCTTGTCACAAAAGGGGATGATCACATGACCCTGAGACACAGCAATGGTCATAAGCATGAGCCATCTGCCAAGCATCCAAATACAAATCAAATGACCATGGGAATGCTGCAATGTTCATAAGTGTGAAAAATGTCATAAGTCACTTTTTTCAATGCCGTTGTATCTTCCAACAGTCACTAAAAGAACAGTTGTAAGTCAAGGACTACCTGTATCTCTTCTTTGCATCCCACCCATTTGCTCTTTTTAAGATTTCCATCCCAACAGGTTGCTAACATCCGTGCTTTTCTCATAAGTCATGGTTACATTGATCCACTTATTCGTCCTGGTATATAATTTTTGTTTCTTCTGTCCAATTCAGGAAAAAGGATCTGGTCATAACGAGATTCTTACTTCAGAAAGCATATTTAATATGATCATCTACAGTAGCAGATTTCCATTAGCACTGTGTTTTGTCTTTCTTTGTTCCTTTCCAAACTTGGAAGACTTACCTGTGTCTTTTCTAAGGCGAAACATCCTCTTGATAGAAGTCCAAGAAGAAGTTGGATAAAATCTTTCTCTGAACAAGATAAGTCTTGAGAAGAATAGGTGGTTCCAAATAAATACTACAGAGTTAATTTACTAATACCAGATGGCCTTTGTACTGACGTGACTTTCTTGATCTCCTAAAAGTGGACAATGTTTTGGTAGCAGATGGTCCAGCTGCTTCATGTAATAACCCCGCTTCTTCTTGACTGAAGCATCCTGCTGCTTATACTATCTAGATTTTGCATCTCTCTTATTCAAACTTACAGTTGCCAATTTATTATAAGAAAGACAAGATGTAGGTTCTATAGTTGCAACTTACTTAAATGTTTTTACAGGAAGTTCATCATATGCATTGAATGATAAAACATTAGATATCTATACATAAATCTTCTGGGGCCTCCATGTTGCTTAGCTTCATTCCAGAAAAAAATGTGTTGTCTTTTCATTCTAGAATTTTTTCCTTCGGTTTGTGGGTCTTATCTGCTGAGTGACCTAAGATGCAGGTGACTGGGAAATAGAAGATAAGGAGTCCTCATGCAAATGAGTGGCAATTGCAGTTTAATCATTTTTAATCAAAGGTACTAAAAGGGCACCATTGCAATAGGGAGTTGGGAATGATTGAACTCCATTAAATATTTGGAGTCTGGTGAAGTTAATTAGTCCAGCTGTTGGGTTCTATAAAAATTATCTTAGGGCACGGGTGTCAAACTCAAGATCTGGAGGCCAGATCTGGCCCACAGGGTGTTTAGATCTGGCCCACAGGGCCACCCTAAAAACAGCAAAGGACTTGCCTGCATCTGCCAGCAAAAACAGAGCTTCCAAGCTCTGTTTTCGCTAGCAGAGAGTTGCAGGACACCGTCGCAGCCAAAAATGGAGCTTGTAAGGGCCACGGACAGCACTCCCGAGCTCCATTTTCAGTGGCAGAGGGTTGCAGGAAGCCAAAATGGAGCTTGGGAGCCCCTTTTCCCTGGCAGAGCTCTCGGGTCACCACAGGTGCCCCCGACATGAGTGACATCAAACTGGCCACACCTACACTGGCCACCTCCAACCCTGGCCCCCCGAGGTCAAACACAACCCTGATGAGGCCCTCAATGAAATCAAGTTTAACACCCCTGTCCTAGGGAGAAGCAAAGATGAAAGGATACACATGGTAGAGGAATATCTTGCAGGAGGGAGTAATTACTTTGAGCAAAGTGATAAATAGCACTGATAAATTGGAGTGGTGCAGAAAGAGGCACCAGTAGATAAATTCAGCATCATCTCACACTGCATTTTGGGTGATATACAAAATCAGTATGCTTCATTAAAATTAAAATAGGGCTTACATACAATCTTACTGTCAGAGCTGTTGTGATTTCTTTTAAATCTTCTTTTGTTCTAGTTACCTGCAAAGATAGATGACTATTGTGGGGTTGTGCTTCTGAGAGAAGAGTAGAAGAGAGAGAGAGAGAGAGAGATTCCTTCTGCTTGGCAGATTGTGTGAGCGAGCTAGATTGGAAACCAATTCCTTTTGTCTCCTGTCTTTTTCATAGTGAGCAAAATTAATGAGGATTAAGCCAAAGTTACAACTCAGCTCATACATCATGTTTAGTTTGGTTTTGGCTAGGGCTACTGTATTACATCTGGACTGAAAAATATCTAGATTACTATTAGAAGGCAGAAAAATATTAGAATTTTCTACAAGTTTTTTTTTTAACCTGTGCATGGTCATCATGATTTTTCCAATGCAGACATGGTAGCCCTAATTTTGGCTCAGCAGGTTTGAACTTCAAATGTGGGTTACAAATGGCTTAGTATATTATATGAAGCTAGCAAAAAACTCATCATAGCCCAAACATAGCCATGTTATTAAAACTATTATTATATGATTGTCCCCTTATTATGGAAATGCCCTTAGAAGCCACATTGGTGCCACACACTGTCTTCAGGAAGATGGAAAAGGTAGGTTTTTGCTGGTATCTGGGACCCAAGCATTTCATAAATGTTTCTTCCCTTGTTTTATTTTGGAATTTTATGGGGTTGTTTCATGGATTTTTAACTGTCCAAGTGTAGTGGTTGAGGACACTGTATAAATCATGGTTGTCCAACCTTTTGGCTTGCCTGGGCCGCATTGAGTGAAGAGGAATTGTCTTGAGCTGTATAATATATTAACTATATAATATAGTTAATATATAAAAATAAAAAACTTCCTTTATGTTTTAATATTTTTATTATCTTGTGGGTCTGCATTACTAACTGTCCAGGGCCTCATGAGCTCATGGGGCTGTGGATTGGACACGCCAAATATAGATACTTGTAATAATGGAATAAATAAATTGGAATTTGTAATCCACAAATCATGGCTTTTTGCAAAATAGACCATAGTTTGATCAGCTTGAGAATTACACAAATAATAATTATAATCTGTTTTAGCATTAGTGATTGATATAGCTGCAGTAAACAGTGCTGGTTAAATGAACAAGTAGCCCAACTCTGTATAAGAGTTTCCTATATTTGTTTGCATGCTTACAATGGGGTGTATTTCAGATACAAATCCAATATAAATAATATTATATAGGGAAAAGAATTAAAATGTATAAAATTAGCGCCAGTAGTATGTGAACTGAATAGCTTCATTTAATATCAATATTAGTATTTTTTTAAAAGGCAAAGGGCATGTATATATGTGTGCACATCTTGAGATGTATCAAAAAGTAGAAATAAAATACCCAGATTCTTTTCTATGGAAAAGAATCCTTTTCTATGGAAAAGGAATGTAATTATTAGACTTTTTGTTTCACCATTTATGCTGTTTGTTATGGTGATGGAACTGTGTATTGACTGGAACAAGAATCTGCATAAATTTGCAATTTAGTTGTTGCCTGATGCTTTCCAGAAATTTGGGGAGGAAAGGTCTGGAAAATTACTGCAAAGACCTTAGATGAGCAAATATTATACCTCTCCTTAGAAAAGCAATTGTTGATTGGAGGAGTGGGGGAGTGGGGGAGTGGGAGAAACGACAGTATTTTTAAGAAAATATGTGTTCCTTTATTTGATTTATTAGCGTAATAAAGTTGTTTTGATCAAGAGAACAAACTAATCTACAGAGGGCTCCCCTATTCTCACCCCACTCCAGGGGAAGGTTACTGCAAAATCCCCATTTCCTCACAATCATCTGGGGCACTCGGGAGGCAGAGAATAGATGGGGGCGAGGCCAGTCAGAGGTGGTATTTACCAGTTCTCCGAACTACTCAAAATTTCTGCTACCGGTTCTCCAGAACTGGCCAGAACCTGCTGAATACCACCTCTGAACATACACAAAGATTAACCTTTTGGTTTTCTTTAATCTACTACTGGGAAAAAAGGCCAGAAAATTGTGCCACTTTAGTCTGGCAACTTCCTGTCAAATTCAGTGGTATGATCTTGGAATATTTGAGTCCCATGAATTGGTGCTTGGTTTCTGGGGAATATTTAAAAAAAAAACAAAGAGCTAAAAAGAAACAAGCCACTATGATAAAAATCCCTTGCTAAATTGCTGACCATAGTCTGAGCGCTAACTACTTTTATCATGTTTTTATTATACCTCCTTCTCATCCTCAAATGGCAGCCTCTCTTCCTGCCATTTGACCCATTGAAGACTTCCATTCATTATTCTTGGCTTCCACTACAGAGGAATCCTGCATACCTTCTTTCCTACTCTTTCTCCCTCTCATTCTCTTCATCCCAATCAGTGTTGTCGTCATCATTCTCAACATCCTGATCATCATTCTCATCATCCTCATCACATCTTCAGTTGCTTAGGCTCTTTTGATTATTACTTAATTCCATTTTGGATACTGCCTGACATTGACTGACTCTAGGCCATGCACAAACAATAACATAAAAACCAATAAGAAACAAAAATAATGTGGAATCTGAGCACATTAAACAAACAGAAAAACAAAAGTAGAAACACACCCAACAAGGGACCCCATTGGTGTTCACCCCAGGCCTTGGGAGTACAAACAGGTCTCCAAGGCTTTATGGAATGTCAAAGGGACAGGTTTCAAAACCTGTTGCTACCGGTTTGCTTGTGGACGGTCACGCGCATGCACAACACTTCTGCGCATGTGTGGAAGCATGTGGGATGGTGGGAGGAGCCCACCCTCCCAGACACCCCTACTGGTTCGCCCAAACAGAGGCGAACTGGTAGCAACCCACCATTGGAATGTCAATAGGGTAGAAGCCACACCATTTCAGGGGAATCTCATTCCAAAGGGCAGGTAGCACAATACCAGCTGTTCCTTATAAATATCTTCAAGTGTTCAAAACTTCTACCGGCAAACAAACTGTTTAACTTAGGATATGCTTCTGATATGTTGTTTTCTATAGATTTCTTTTTTCTTTTTCTTTTGCTGCTTACATCAAGAAAGTTTTCAGGTATTAAAAAATAGCCAGTTTGATAGAGCAGGAAGGATAGAATAGGTAGGTAGGTAGGTAGGTAGGTAGGTAGGTAGGTAGGTAGGTAAGGATGGATGGATGGATGGATGGATGGATAGATAGATAGATAGATAGATACCGTAGATAAATAGATACCATAGACAGACAGACAGACAGACAGACAGACAGATACCGTAAATAAATAGATACCATAGACAGACAGACAGACAGATACCGTAGATGAATAGATAAATAGATACCATAGATAGATAGATAGATAGATAGATAGATAGATAGATAGATAGATAGATACCATAGATAGATACTGTAGATAGACAGACAGACAGACAGATAGATACCGTAAATAAATAGATACCATAGATAGACAGACAGATAGATAGACAGATACCGTAGATGAATAGATAAATAGATACAGTAGAGAGATAGATAGATAGATAGATAGATAGATAGATACCATAGATAAATAGATACTGTAGATAGATAGATAGACAGATAGACAAACAGATAGATAGATAGATAGACAGACAGACAGACAGACAGACAGACAGCATAGATAGATACTGTAGATAGATAGACAGACAAACAGATAGACAGACAGACAGATAGACAGACAGACAGACAGATAGATACCATAGATAGATAGATAGATAGATAGATAGATAGATAGATAGATAGATAGATAGATAGATAGATAGATACTATAGATAAATAGAGACTGTAGATAGACAGACAGACAGACAGATATCGTAGATAGACAGATAGCTAGATAGGTAGGCTGGCAGACAGACAGACAGACATAATAGACATATACAGACAGATAACTTGCAAAGAAGGCCAGGCCTGCAAGTAAACACAAATCCAGGCTTCCCTCACTTCAATCTAATCAGCAATCTCAGTCCTCGCCTCCTTATTAATCTTTAATAAGATTATCGTTGTGATTGAATCTCTGTCTCACAGTTGCTTTTTATACTTTGGTGGTCTCTGAGCTTGGTTGTTTGCTTGCAGATGTTTCATTACCTAACTAGGTAACTTCATCAGTGCAAATGAGTATGGAATTACTCCCTGTTTTATATACAGTAGCTTGCTCTTTCAGTTTTGGAGAGGTGTGGTTTTCTCCTGGATGGTTCCTTGGTTAGTGTATTGTTTTAGTTTTTATGCTAATTTTGCATATATGTTTACACATCAGGATTCAGTTTCTGTGTTTTATTCTTTTTAGCACATCCTTTTCCAATGAGCTGAAGAAAGACTCTTCTGTTTTAAATGTTGGTAAACCTCAAGGAAAGTATGGACCGGTGCCATCATCTCAGCCAAAATTCCTCATCCAGCATCCCCTACACGAGCAGGGAAACGGTAGAGATTGGTCTCAGGATATACAGAATCACACAGCCAATGGCATAATAGCACAGAATCAGTGGGACTGCCAAGATAAGTGGTCTGCCCACCGTGCCTGCAGAAACATTCACAATGACACTGATGCAGTTGATAGCCATTTGGTAAATGGAGAAAGAGAAAACACTAGTACGGACTCATTGCCAACCACAGCAGCTTGCAAAGGGCAGAAAATTAAGAGCCATCACTGGGTTCCGGGTGCAAATTCATTCCCATCTGTAAAAGAAGCTGGAGAGATGATTGCCAATAAGGAAGAGAAGCGGGTTGAGCAAAGCAGTCAGCGAGACCCTAACACAGAGACAAAGGTAAGAAGTCTAGATTATGTAGAATAGTGATTTACACGAGTAAATAACATTTTGTAAAGAAGCTTCTGATTGTCATGAGAACCGTTTTGGTACGGGTTCTCCATATTCTTAGATTTGTAGAAATTTGATACGACTTTTGATTAGATTGCATTACATTGGAGAGCCTCTTGAAGTGGTGAGCCTTTCCTTTACCGATAATCCTACTAACTACTCGTTCAGAGTACAAGTTTGTAGTGGTGCTGAAAAAAGAGATTTATAACTGGTTTTTGAAGTGGCATCCGACAGTCCCATGCTTCTGATTTGAGCACTTGACAGTTGGCACACATTTATGACAGTTACAGCCTCCCACGGTTTATGTTTATTTTTTTATTTTTTTTATTTTTTATTTTTTATTTTATTTTATTTTATAATTTTAATTTTAATTAGTTTTTATTTTTATTGTATTGTATTTATTTATTCATTTATTTATTATTTTTGTAGTTTTATTTTTTATAATTATAAGAGTTATCCTGAGGTAAGATGAGCAGCCAATAAATTTTCTAAATAGTAAATAAAATAAAATAAAATTTGTGACACTTCACAGTCAGCTTCTGACAAGAAAAACTCAGCGGGAAAACCAGCAGGAGATTGGAAGTTATGGTCACTTGATGTTGCATTTAACAAACCATGATGTTTCCTTAATGACTGCAGCTGGAACTATTATAAGTTGGTGCAGTCACATGACATTTCACTTAATGACCATGCTGCTTAGCAACAGTTATCATTCCCAGTTGTAGTCAGTAAGTGAGGGCTACCTATATTTCATGATGTATGTCTAGCTTTTACGGCCTTTCCAGACTGGGGGGCTGCTCCTGGATCATTACCGTACCTCTGTAATGACATCTTCATGGGTCACCAATTTAAAATTTTTCAAAATACTGAACTCCTCCCCCTTTGAATCAGGCAGCATCCCATTGGCTGAGGCTTTCCCCAGTGCCTGCCTCTCTGTTGATCTCCTTTTCTTTCCTTGCGAATAGACACACAAGCAAGCCAAATCCAGGATGCAGTACTTGTTGGTCAGAGGCAATTATTGTCTTCTGTTGTAGATGAGCTGAAGGGAACAAATGTCATGTCTGGCTCCACAGTGGCTGCGGTCAAATAAAATTATGGGTTTTTGTGAGAATGGCTCTGAGGGTTTAGGGACAGGTGATAGCTGTGTGAAATTGCTCATTTGTTTCTCTGTCTGCGTAGGAGTACACTTTCTGTTCAACAGGGGAAGCATTCTGGAGGAAGCACCCTTCCTGTGAAACTGGGAGGAATGATAATACACTTGGTATCACCATTAATCTAGATATGAAAGCAGCTGTTAAGGAGTAATCCTGGGGGAGTTTGTTATGAAGTTCCCTTCTCAATTGGAGTGGGCATTCCTGCTCAATTTAAAAACTTCTCCTGATTTCTCTAAATGGCCAGAACGGTTCTTTTGCCATTCTGAAGCAGTGGTGGGTTGCTCCCAGTTCGGTCCGGTTCTATAGAACCGGTAGTAAAACTGTCAGGAGGCTCCGCCCACCCGCTACGATGTCATCAAGGGTGATCTGCGCATGCGCAGAAGCACGTGGGTCCCCGCTACGAACCGATAGTAAAGTAAGTAGAACCCACCCCTGTTCTGAAGGTATTAATATCGGTGTCTAATGCTAAGTGCAAACTAGCACAAGAAGGTGGACCAAATAAATGAATTATTATTTGATAATAATAATATCCAGGAAGAGCCTCAGATAGCTCAACAGGCTACGTAGCCTGTTATTAACATTCAGCTGTCTGCAATTATTGCAAGTTCAAGGCTCAAGGTTGACTCAGCCTTCCATCCTTTCTAAGGTAGGTAAATTGAGGACCCAGTTTGTGGGGGCAATAAGCTGACTTTGTATAAAAAATATACAAAAGTATGAAGGCTATTGTTAACGCATTGTAAGCCGCCCTGAGTCTCCGGAGAAGGGCGACATATAAATCTAATTTAAAAAAAAAAAGCAATTACTGGGTGCTGATACAATGATATATAACAAACTGGGGGTGGATATCTATTGATGAAAGGTATCCGCTTAGTCTGATCTCACCCTCTGAATCCTGAATTAATGTTACAGCATATATCCTTTGATGGCAACTAATATAGGTAGTCCTTGACTTACAACAGTTCACTTAGTGATCATTTGAAGTTACAAGGGCACTGAAAAAAGTGACTTATGACCATTTTTCACAGCATTCTGTGGTTGCAGCATCCCATGGTCATGTGATTTGTATTCGGATGCTTGGTTTATATTTATGATGGTTGCAGTGTCCCGGGCTTATGTGATCACCTTTTGTGAATTTTTAACAAGCAAATTCAATGGGGAAAGCCAGATTCACTTAACAACCTTGTTATAACTTCACAACTGCAGTGGTTTACTTAACAAATGTGGAAGAAAACTCATAAAATAGGACAAAACTCACATAATAAATGTCCCATTTAACAACATACATTTTGGGTTCAATTGTGATTGTAAGTCAAGGACTATGGTACCCGTACTATGTCCTATGAGAGATGTTTTTTGACAATTCATTCCATGGTTCTGCCATAATGGCAGGTATATTTAGGCTAGAAATAAGCATTTCATGTGGGAATGAACACAACTTCGAAAAATAGCTTCATCAAGGTAGCTATAAAATAGAAAAGACATGTAAGAAGAAGTCAAAAAATTGGGAAAAATACTCAACCTTATAAAAATAGTCCATTCTGCAATACAACAAACAAAGCAAAGGATTCACGAATGCATTTATTCTATCCTGATTCAACTGTAATTTAGAAGCAATCGGATATGGTTTGCCTTTGTGGAATTTAGAACTAGAGTTGGGTCCCAGTTTTTAATCCTAGCCAGCATTCTTGAGTATTTGCATGCAGTTCAAATAAAGTTTTCAATTTGTACTGGGTGAAGTTCTGCTTTGGAAAGAATATGGGCGTATAATACTACGGCCTGCATGTCTTGTCCAACATAACCAATACCAGCTTTAGAGTGAACTATTTGCTTCATGTAAATTGCATTATAACACAAAATGTATACTGGCCTAGATAAAGTTGTTCAAGGGAATTTGATTGCATTTGTAACAAAGATTTTTTTTGGTGGCGTAATTTGTGTAAAGACTTCTAGATGGAAAATAAGGTATAATAGAATAATGGATACAGGTGTTTGTTCACTTATTTCCTATTATATAAATCTCCTGCTCCAAAGCAACTTTTCATTACACGTTCTCAGCTGGCTTCTGACAAGCAAAGTCAATGGAGGAAGCTGGATTTGCTTAATGACGTGATTCATTTAACAACTTTGATGATTTTCTTAACAACCATTAAAAAAGCTTGTAAAATTGGACCAACTCACTTAACAACCGTCTTGCAGAAAATTTACGAGTTGTAAATTGAAGACTGTGCGTATGTGCTGTTTATATATAAATTACTGCTGGCCAGTGACTGCAAAGTTGGCTCACTTGCTTTCAAAAGATGTGATCAGAACAATCATCATATTCTTATACATATAAGATCTTATTGACAAGTCCCAAAGATATCGCTTCACATATTACAATTTGAGGTTATATATTTAAGAAAAAGTTGCAACAGTCAAAAGCATCTGGGGATGCTTTGACTGTTTTGGCAACAGTCAAAAGAAATGGCTAAAGCTTTCATGCAGTGATGTCAGATGTTACTTAAACTACAATATTAGGATTAAACACAGATAAGTGGTCACAGTTGTTAGAAACGGCTCTGGTGAGTTTATCTGAAACAAGCAAAATAGTAAGTTTTTGCTGAATAAATTGATTCAGCAAAATCAAATTTGCTGAATCAATTAGTACTTCCAATGTTAATACTAGCCATCCAGAATTGTGGTTGTTAGTCGTGAAGTTGTGTCCAGCCCATTGTGACCCCATGGAAAACATTCCTCGAGGTCTTCCTGTCCTCTACCATCCCCTGGAATTCATTTAAGCTCACATCTACTGTTTCAGTGATTCCATCCAGCCACCTCGTTCTCTGTTGTCCCCTTTTTCTTTTGCCCTCAATCGTTCCCAGCATTAGGCTCTTCTCCAGTGAGTCCTTCCTTCTGATTAGGTGGCCAAAGTATTTGAATTTCATCTTCAGGATCTGGCCTTCTAAAGAGCAATCAAGGTCAATCTCTTCTAGGACTGACCGGTTTGACCGTCTTGCAGTCCAAGGGACTCTCGGGAGTCTTCTCTAGCACCATAGTTCAAAGTTCAAAGTTCATTCCTTGCTATGAAAACTCCATGGACAGTACCAAAAACTCCTAGTATGTATGCTTACTTATTTTTAAATAGCTCCTTTTGTCATTTTATTTCTCACTATAAGCTAGACCTTGGATTGCTTGTGTGCCATTCTGATTTTTAATATAGTTTTCTGTGCTCAGTTGAGTTGAGTTCTGAAAAAAAATCATTGCTTGATAAACACAGTAACTGATTCCAAAAAAATTTTAAAATGTAGGAATTACATTTTTAAAGCTTTCTTCTAAATATAAAATTGCTTGTATTTCCAGGAAACAAATGAAGAAAAATGTTACAAAATTGCAAATGAGCTTTTGCACACTGAAAGAGCTTATGTGAGCAGACTTGCTCTCTTGGATCAGGTAATCGTTTTTTCCATCTTCTTATTTGTGTTGTGAAGAAATGTTTTAATTCCGTATAAGAAGAAATTCTTTTGCTTGTGTCACATGCAATACTAATCCATAATACCGTGAAAAACCTGATCTTAGAGTTATGTATGAAATAAATCATGTACAGGAAAGCTTTTTATTTAAAACTAAAGCATATTATGTATATTTTCTCACACAATCCCCAAACATCTACATATCACTCTTTGAAATATGCTATGCATTCCACAATCATTTCATTCTTCCACCTCATCTTCATAAATGTATTCTTCTACCAGTGTTTTCTTTTCCTTTAATGTAATAATCCTGGATTATTACATTATTATCAGTAGCTTTTGAAGATCAGCACTCAACTCCAAAGTCAGTAATATAGAACTGCAAGTATTATGTCAAACCTGCCCCGCCAATGGAATTTGCAGGTCTCCTATTTTAAATAATAATTCATTTTTAGTGGATTCTGATCAAATGGCCAAATGGTGAGATACTGAAATTAAAGGTAAAGGTTCCCCTTGCACATATGTGCTAGTCATTCCTGAATCCAGGAGGCGGTGCTCATCTCCATTTCAAAGCCGAAGAGAAGCGCTGTCTGAAGACGTCTCCTTGGTCATGTGGCCGACATGACTAAATGCCAAAGGCTCACAGAAAGCTGTTACCTTCCCACCAAAGGTGGTCCCTATTTTTCTACTTGCATTTTTTACATGCTTTCAAACTGCTCGGTTGGCAGAAGCTGGGACAAGTAATGGGAGCTCACCCTGTTACGCAGCACTAGGGATTCGAACTGCTAAACTGCCGACCTTTTGATCGACAAGCTCAGCATCTTAGCCACTGAGCCACCACATCCCTTTTACTGCCAAGATATTGGACAATATATAATGATTTCCCAAGATGTGGGTCATGTATATTTGTAAATGTATACAATCATCTATCCTCATGGGCCATAGATGGGGAATTAATGTTTTACAGTACAGCTTTCTGCGCCATTCTTTCTCTATCGGAAAGAGAAGAGTTATATAAGTGATTATGGTTAGATATTTCCTCCACTGTCCCATTTTTTCTCTCTCTCAGCAATGGGGTCCATTTTCTCCCTTTGGCAAATGCCACCCTATGGCTAGTTGGTCACTCCTAATAATCATGAGACCCATTTAATTTTGCAACTAAGAAAGGGAAAATCCACGTTCATCTCCCAGTTGAAATGATGACTAACTACAAAATAATTAGGAGTTACTCATATCCCTTCGGAATAAAGTTCCATTTAAATTCTACAGTCCAAAAAATGTAAATGTCACACAGCCCACGAGTGTTGATTTTGCTCTCCTGATTCACTAGCCTGTTCTTTTTGTTTACAGTATAACTTTTCTCAGTAACTCAATACTGTATCTGAACATTTTTCATCATGGGAGTCTGCCTTTTGGATTGCCTTCTCACCTTCATTCTTTGCATAATTATTTTCCCCCTTTCTGGGTCATTAGACCATATATTGAGTTTTGAACATAATCTTTTTTTTTCTTTTTCTTTTTTAACTTAACTAGCTTCCTTTTGTGTTGATTTGGATTTTTCTCTCTGACTTGAAATATAAGAAGCACTGCATACTTGCCAGTTTTGGAATAGAAATTAGTCATCTCTTATTACCTTTAAATTTCTAGTGGTTTATTATGACTACTGTCTTCTTACTGTAGCTGTTGGCTGGACTAATGCATGCAATTCCTTTCAGTTTAATAAGGAGCTGCTTTGCTATGAAGTGATGTGCAAGCCTGGAAGTGGGCAGCCAAAGAAACAGAACAAAATAATAACAAAATAATATGATTATAAAAGCAAGCAGTAACTTAATTAAGAGCCCTGGTGCTGCAATGATTAGAATGCAGTATTTCAGGCTAACTTTACCCACAGCCAGGGAGTTCGATCCTGATTGGCTCAATGTTGACTCAGCCTTCCATTATTCTCAGGTCAGTAAAATGAGGACCCAGATTTTTGGGGTAAATATAGTGACATTTGTAAACCACTTAGAGCAGGGGTGGGCAACTATGTCCCTTTTGTGACTTGTGGACTTCAACTCCCAGAATTCCTGAGCCAGCTATGTTAGCTCAGGAATTCTGGGAATTGAAGTCCACAAGTCATAAAAGGGCCATAGTTGCCCACCTCTGACTTAGAGAATGCTGTAAAGCATTATGGAGCAGTTTATAAGTCTAAGTGCTATGGCTATTGATAATTAAAACAGTACAGTTAAGGTTAGTGCCTGTCGTTCATTTGCAATATTGAACCTTCCTTATCTTTTCATTAACAATTCATGGATAATGTAGGATTCCTCTTTGTCCCTATGCTTCAGGCCAAATTCCATTTTTGCTTCTTTGTTTTGTAGTTAGAAGTCCCATCTTTCTATCCTTGTTTCAGGATGCCCATCAATCTTCTCCCATGTACCTCATCTGTCATTTTCTCATATTCCTGCATTTCTCATTAAAAGTTTTTGTCTTTTGCCTAATCCTTCATTCTCCAGGTCCTGTCCAAAACTTTTTATCTTTGACTGATATTCTCATTTCAAATTTCTGACACCTTTGCTGATTTTCTCCAGCTACTCTTACTCACCTGCCTTTCTCTTCAATTGCTTCTTTGCTTGTTTTTAGCCAACCATAGTTTAATGAAGTCTTTTTCAAGCTGCACTCTATAGAACAAGGATCTCCAACCTTGGCAAGTTTAAGCCTGGAGGACTTCAACTCCCAGAATTTCCCAGCCAGCTTTGCTTTGCTGGCTGGGGAATTCTGGGAGTTGAAGTCTGCCAAGCTTAAAGTTGCCAAGGTTGGAGAGCCCTGCTATAGAAGTGCTAGATTTGGGAGATTCTGTGAGTTAGCCCTAATATACCTGTTTTAGCCTCTTTTTTCATTTTTCATTTCATTTTATTAGATTTATATACCGCCTACTCCCGAAGGACTCAGGGCGGTGAAATTCTTCGAAATTGTTGGAGAGAAAAGGGGGTGACATAGACCCCTGAAGTTTGCTTGTGATATTTTTTATAATTTTGCCTAAACTAAGCCCTATATTTTGTCTTTTATAGAGAATCTGTAAGCAAATGGCAACTGCAAGCCACATTAAAAAAATATTGAGGTGTGTGAGCAAGTTACTCTGTGTTGCTACATTTTGCCCTTTAAAAAGAGCTGTATTATATATTACATTTTCCAAAATTACAAAGCATAATATTGAACAGCTGTGTGGCAACACCCAGTTGACTTTGGCTCATCTTAAAAACCTAATCTTGGGTGGATTTGGCTATACTTGGATGGAAAACTACTAGCAAATCCTTGAGCTTCAGGCTAGACAGGGAAGTTTAAAACAAAAACCAGAAGGCAGCAGTAGCAAATCACTTCTGTATTGATTCTAGGAAAACCAGATAGATGTGCCCATAAAATCTCCAGGAATCTAAATGGACTACTAAAAAGGAAATTTTACATCACTGAAATCAGTTTCCTAATTGCAAATCTGTTGGCTTATTAGACCTAAATTGTTTGTTTATTTGTGTCCGAAGCATCACAATTAAAATAAGGCATACTATTTGACATAAAATTTAAGGTATAAAATACAAGATATGTATACAAGGTATATATACAAGATACAAGATTTATACACAAAATATGTGTATAAATTCAACATGTTGCCAGAAACTAGCAACATTAATTGCGTTCCAACACACGGCCATGGGGTCCTCAAATGTACACTGATCAGGACCCAAATTTATAAAGTTGTCCTCATTAGTAATATTGGTGGGAAAAAATATACTCTCTGTGTGGCTTTTGTAAAGGTTAAAGCTCTAT
This sequence comes from Masticophis lateralis, assembly GCA_030761175.1. Lineage (NCBI taxonomy): Eukaryota > Metazoa > Chordata > Lepidosauria > Squamata > Colubridae > Masticophis > Masticophis lateralis. The sequence goes on from JAUDYJ010000006.1 coordinate 19,302,113, forward strand.
CTTGACCTGAAAGTTAACTCTCGTTTACATAAGAATGAGTCTTGAGGTTGCACATTCCATTCCATGTTTCTCCTGAATTAGACAACTACAAAAATAACTTCTTCCCCTGGCAGAAAAATATGTTTGGATTCATGTGTGCTTGGGATTTTAATTGGTTAGTGTTTTTTTTTTAAAAAAAAGACAATGATTTGAAAAGTGGAATTCATTTTATTTCATTAAAAAACTTCATCTTCCATTATAGGTTGGTCACAAGTGTCAGTCTGTAGTAGACCATGTTGTTGAAATGTTAATAGATTTAATGTTGAATGAGAGACTTTAAGGGAATCCTAAAGTTACAAATTTATCCCCACAAACAAATCCTAAAAGAAGACAAATCCCTTTCGTATTGTTGCTAAGATTTTAATTATGTAGCCTCCAAATCCAGATAAAGTGTGTTGCTCTTGTTTTGTGGTTAGATTAACTTCTTTTAGCAAGCCCCTAGCAAGACTAACTACAATCAAGTCTTGTGGTGGTCTGATGAAGGAAGCGATAAGGCAGGCCTGTCAAACTGGCGGCCCGTGGGTCAAATACGGCCTGCGCAGGACACGCCCACCCCAGCTCTGCAAAGGCAAAAATATCCAGATATGTCCCAATGCAGCCTGATACGTCATGACACAGACAACAATGTGATCGGGTTTGACACTCCTGCCGTAAGAGATCTTAAGGCCATGATGGTGACCCTATGGCATGCGTGACAGAGGTGACACGCAGAATGTGCATGTGCATCATCGCCAGCTGCTCTTCTGGTTTCCGGTGCGCATCTTCGTAGGTGCCGGAACACTGGAAAATGGCCCGAAAAACAGCCAAAAAATAAACCATTTTCCAGGCCGTTTTCTGGGCCATTTTTGGAAACAGCCCCAAAAATGTTTTTTTGGCCTGAAAAACAGCTGAAAAAAGGCCTGAAAACAGCTTGGAAAATGGTCTGAAAACTGCCTGAAAAACGGCAAAAAACCCAGGCATGTGTGCTTCAGCCAGCTGATCTTTGGGTTTTTGGTGCTCCAGCACTCATGCCTTCCAATTTGGGCACCTGGTGCCAAAAAGATTCGCCATCACTGTCCATCACAATTTGGCAGCCAGTAAATCGTTATAAATTTAGAATACAAAATGACAGTTGGAAGGGGTCTTGGAGGTCGTCTAGTCCAATCCCCTAAAACCTAACCATTTTAGGCATTCAGAACTGTTTAAAATGATATGTCCAAGGGCCATGTAAAAGTGAGATGGGCAGGTATATAAATCAAATAAAGAAATAACGAGTAAGTGAAGGTTGTCACATCAGTCTGTTTCTGAGTTCAGTAAAAATGGAATACGAAAAAGGTTCGATGTGATGGCTCATCAGTGTAACATGGGAGTGAATATTTTGACTTAAACGAGCAGCAAATGTGAAGGAAGATGACTTTCAAAGGGAAGGGGGGGGGTGCGGGAAAGCAGCACATACATCAAAAATCTGCTGGCTCAGAAGATTGCACAGGTTTCCTAGAATAAAGACTGACACGTTTGAAGGTCATTTCACAGTGTGGTGCTTTGGATTCACAGTGGAAAAAGGCTCTTTGGAGATGTGAATGTGGTATCCGTCAGCAACTTTTTCTGTGAGGGGATGCAGGTACTTTAAGAAAACGCATAGGAGTGCAACATGGGTGCCCCCATTACTTCTGAAATCCATTAATGCCTTTGCACTGCCCAGCCTTGCTTTTTGCAAAGAAACCATTTTGAAGGGCAAGAATAGGTAGCTCTGTATTACCTCATTAAAACAAAGTGAGGTTATAACAACAGGGGATTGTTAAAACATCATTATGGATGGATTACCTGATATAACCAATAAACACCAGAGACTTTTTATCTTGTGCTAAGGTGAGAGGAGCAGGAATGCATTTATGCGTAACTCTGTCTTCCATTCGCAGGTCTTTTATTGCAAACTAATGGATGAAGCTAATCGAGGATCATTTCCAGCTGAAGTCGTTAATAAAATATTTTCCAATATTTCATCCATAAATCAGTTCCATAGTCAGTTCTTGCTACCTGAGCTTGAGAAAAGAATGCAGGAATGGTAAGCATGGTTGCAAATTGTTGAAGGACAGTTTGAAAAATAACGTGGACATCACACACACAGACACACACACACACAGACACACACACCCCATAGGAGATTACGGGGATTCCCCACCATCACCAGCCTCGCTGAAAGAAGCATTTAACCTTGTGTAATTGAGATCCTTAAAGATTCTTTGTGCAAAAACCCCTGGAAATGTAATATCCCTTTGCCTTAAAACATGTCCTCCCATATGTGCAGATATCCAAAATATATGGATTGCAATATTGGAGCAGGTGAGATTAATCTGTATTTGTAGAATAAAAAAGATCAACTTGTGCATCATGAACTGGATGTTTGTTTAAATATGTTAAGAGAAATATAATTCGTTAAGCTGTGAATTGAATTTTCTTTCTTTTTTTTTTAAAAAACAAACACCTATTTTCAATTTCAGTTGTGCTGCAGTGAACCAATGAGTAGCTATTATGACATGGAGTTATGTGCATCTTAATTTATTTAATTGCTGTTCTTTCTTTTGTTTGTCTACTTATCTTGTTTGTTTTCTGAACATCAGAAGAAAAGAGAAAAGATACAAGTTCCAGGGATGATTATTACATTTTTTTACCAATATTTAATACTGATTTTAAGATACAAAAGAAAAGGATTTTTGATTGCAAAATATCTCTACCGTGTTTTCCCCAAAATAAGACCCTGTCGTATATTTTTTGAACCCTGAAATAAGCGCTTGGCCTTATTGCCATGCTCTCAAAAGCCCAATTGGGCTTATTATCAGGGGATGTTCGGGGGGAAACAGGGTATTATCTCAATGCCTTCTCAGAACCATCGAAATCTTAACTCTCCCCTCTTATTTTATATTGTACAGAAATTCTGAAATTTATTTCTGCTTTTTGACTAGCTTAAAACTGTGTCTGGAATTAAGACAGATGTTAAACGTAATTGTGGTTTAAGCCCAGGTTGCTTTGTAAAAAACCAGAATCATATTTTTGTGAGTTTGAGTGTAGTTAATTACTACTATGCACTAATTTACCTCAGATCAGATTTTAGGAAGAAAGGGATACATGGCAGCTGTGTTCCCAAACCTTAACATGTGGAGTGAGAAAACTGTGGGCCCATAATCCATATATACCCCACTAAATTCAACTGTCAAAGTTCTTAATAGTAAAAAAGTTGATTATTTTCAGAAGCAAGGTTTTTGTTATTTTTTAAACAAATTAAAAATACATTAGATTGAACACATCTATTTTTGTTTTTTATTTCTCCTCTTGATCATCCAACTTTCTCTCAACTCAAAACTAGATCATATACTTCAGTCCTATTCAGTTCACTGATCCCAGTATGTTAATGGACACTCCCATTGAGTAGAAAAGCACAGAGATGGGATGACTGGTACAGATTGTCCTTGTGTAATCTTTCCTGTTGTAGAATATGAGTTTGAGTCTGAAAATCCTTCTACTAGATTATGATTGTCACGCATAAATAGGCATTAAGGCAGGCAAACTAACCCAATGACAAAGAATTTACAGTACTAAAAGGCCAATGGTAAGTATTACTACTTGACTTTTAACACGCTATTCATGTGTCGTTGCTTTTTTCCCTCCTATTTAGGGACACCAACCCCAGAATCAGTGATATTCTGCAGAAACTGGCTCCTTTTCTCAAGATGTATGGAGAGTATGTGAAGAATTTTGACAATGCAATGGAGCTGGTAAAAACTTGGACTGAGAGATCCCCTTGTTTCAAATCCATTATTCAAGATATTCAGGTAATATGTGTGTGTATGTGGTATATGTGTGTGAGTGAGAGAGAGAATGATTTCATTACACACACACACACACACACACACACACACACAAATAGTGTTTAATTTTATTACATGGTATAGTGCCTTCTGGAAACAATTTGGAAACGCATATAAGTGTCCAATTTTCTACTCATGAAATGGTAAAGTTAAGTTATCTGAAGTGTAGGTCATATGTGGCTAATAAAAACCAGGGTATCTAAAGTTCCACAGAATCAAAATGATTAAAGTTGAGGACTACCTGTTGTGTATAAGATGTATATTAACAGTTTCTTTTTTTCTCTCTCTCCTAGAAACAGAAAATTTGTGGAAATCTGACTTTACAGCATCACATGCTAGAACCTGTACAACGAATCCCAAGATATGAGATGCTGTTGAAGGATTATTTGAGAAAATTACCTGCAGATTCTCTAGATTGGAAAGATGCTGAAAGTAATATCTGTGGGAAAGTAATATCTCTTTTGCATGAAGCAAAAGAGGAACTATTTTACAGCTCGCTATTTTCTTTTCGTTGTCGGGATGGGGAAAAAAACATATTTTCTCTTGCATTTCGGTTGTGTGCTGAAATGTAAGAGAAAATAAGTACATCAGTATGCACTTTCTTGCATACTGATATGCTGTAATAAGTTTTAAATTGTGATGAGTATTGCTGTTGTCATTAACTAGTTGTAATTTTCTTTTTAAACTGTGTTTTTCAAAAAGGGTTTTCCAGTGTCCCCCCCCCCCCAATGGTTTCATTCATTTCATTCCATGAATGCTCACGATAGTTTTGTGTAAACATTTAAATAAGGGATTGGTTTGTTAAATCAAACCACAGAAAGATAAATGTTATGATTATATTTTCAAAAGTCTGTTTCCTCAATTAAATTAATAGACGCTTGTTTTTCTGAAATTTGAATAAGGAGATTAAGATTAGTTTTCCTTCAGTATAGCAGCAGGGCTGGTCATACCCTTGCCTTTAATTGACCTCCACAGATTTCATTTAATATCAAAAAGATAAGCATAGCAGTCATTTTCATACATATGTCAGTTTTTAGTGACTGAGCTGGCAGTGACAAGTTGAATTACTAGCTGGATTTGCATTTTACAGAGCAGAAAAATTATTCTGCCAAGGGCTTGTTTTATGCTTCATTTCAGTAAAAGATGCATTATCGTGACCATTTAATATTCAAGTTTAACATACCTATATTGGCTGCAAGAAGTCTCTGTTGCTCTGGCTTAATATTTTGTACTGATATGGAAAGCTAATTCTGAGGAAACTTGCTATGCTATACAGTATGTGGCTACTTAATTTAGTTTGGCAGCTTTTTAAAAAAAATAGCTAAAAATATTTAGCTTTTAAAATATTAATTTACATATTAGGGAATGAAAATTAATCTTTTTTATTTACCATTTCTTCCCTAGAGTCTTTAGAAATTATATCCACAGCTGCAAGTCACTCTAACAGTGCCATCCGGAAAATGGTGAGTAATTTATGTCATTTTCTGTTCACAGAATATGCATTTTAGTTATTATTATAGGTGGTTTTCAACTTACAACCATAGCTGAGCCCAAAATTTAATTGCTTAGCAAGACAGTTGTTAAGTGAGTTTTGCCCCATTTTATGACCTTTCTTGCCATAGTTGTTAAGTGAATCTTGCTTTCCCATTGACTTTGCTTGTTAAAAAGTGACAAAGGTGAGCACATGAGTCCAGAACAGTGGAACTGTCATAATGTTCTGTCTCCGTCGCATGCACGCACACAAACAGTCAGCCAGGAGTTAATGAATCACACAGTCAGGAATTCTTTTAAGATAACAGAATTGGCAGCAACCGAATAACTGCCTGCCAAAAGATTTTATTCACTAAGGGAGGTTTTTTCTCCTCAGTCCGATACACCAAAATTAAGTCCACAAAGCAAAGACTTGTCCAAGTCCAGTCCAAAGAAATCCAAGAAGAGCTTATAACAGGGTTCCAGAAACACGATATGACTTCCGAGCTTTTCAATTTGTCTGTCACAAGGCCCGTGTGGGGTGTGGCCCAGTGACTCAGCTCAATCTCTGGCCTGCCCACGCCTCTTTCTCTGCTGCACATGCTTATCCTTCCGATATTGTCGAGGATCCAGCCAAAACTCATCCCCATCGCTCTCTATCTGCGGCTGCTCCAAAGTGCCTTGCTCCTGGCATATCTCTTGGCCTTCGGAGGACACCTGAGGCATTGCCAGAGAGGAGGGTCCTGGAGAGGGAGGCCTTGCCAAATCCTCTCCTTCACCTTCTGAGTCCTCTCCCTCTGATAAGACAGGCTCGGGGGTCAGAGTCACAACACATAAAGACAGTTTTGCCAAGTGTCCGAATTTTTATCACGTGACTGCAGTAGTTGTCTGTGTGAAAAACAGAGATGAGTCTCTTTTTTCAGTGCCTTTGTAACTTCAAATAGTCACTAAACAAATGGTTGTAAGTCAAGGACCACCTGTATTTAAAACGTATGGACAACTATCAATTTTATGGATACCTAACTGAAAAATACTATTTGTATTAAAATATTACATTTGTTTCCCCAAAAGTCCCTACACTCTTCACAAGGGTAATAAATGCAATTTCCATTTGTTTTGGCAAGCATGCTTGCTTCTGATTTTGTCATGGATGATTGCCCCCAATGAAACTGCTTCGTTACGCAATTCTTCGAGCACTTTTCTTGTTTTTATAGGTGACCAATATTTTGGCTTTTTAATCTTGAGGAAACATGATGTTCTTCGGCCTTTGCTTTCAGGAGAAAATTATATAACTGCTATAAGTGAACAGAGTAGCTACACAATATGCACAATGAAACATCTTTTTTATGTGTTATATTTATAGAGCATGTTTGTGAATTTCTGAATCGGTCTATATAAATCTATATAAATAAAGATTTATATAATTCAATCTATATAAATACATGAATTCCCTCCTCCTTAGTTTCATCCTCATGATAACCTGTAAGGCTGTTGGTGTAGAAAAAGAGCAGGCAGAGTTGGGGTGGTGGTGGCATTAAACATGTTATCAGCTTAGAGTGCTTGATGTTGCCACAAACAATCCAAATTCAGCCCCTCTTGAATTCTGTTGATCCTTATCTGACGCCAATTTAATATTGAACTTTAGATAACTAGATTCTTATGTATACACTTTTCATAAAACAGTTGCAAGCAGCTTGAATCAATGTTGTCATTTGTTTTATTTTAATGAAAAAGGAAAATTTGAAGAAGTTACTAGAGGTGTATGAAATGTTAGGAGAAGAAGAAGATATTGTCAATCCTTCAAATGAACTGATAAAAGAAGGGCAAATTCTTAAGCTTGCTGCTCGCAACACATCAGCTCAAGAAAGATATCTCTTCTTAGTAAGTATTTTCTTCTGACTTGGTACCATTTTAAATGTCTATAACCTAGATTTCTATGTTTGTGCAGGTGAAGGGGAAGGGGAGGTGCTATTTCAGTGCTGTGGTTTTTCCTACAAAGAAGGATTTCCAAATTGACTTTCTGTAGTTCTTTTTTGAATACAATGTTCCTAATTGTTCTTAACATAACTTGTGAAGTAATGCTAAACATGAACATACCCTTACACCTCAGACAGGACCAGGAGCCATGCCCTATCCTAACTAGGACTAATGTTGATGCAATAAAAGGCTGAAACATGGTTAAATGATAAAGGGCACTTATGTATAATTGAGAAAGGAGACTTACTGGTTTGCAAGTGGAAGTTTACATGAAAGCAGTGTGGAGCATTTGTGTGGGGGTCGGAGATGCTAATACATTCAAATACATAAATCCTAGATTAGCAAAGGGATTCCCTTGCAATTGTCCACCAGGCTAGCTTCTCTTAATCCTGTGTCTCCTACCTTTAAATAGAGAAGTAATGTATGGTTTGTTTAAGTAGTACGCCTTGTCCCATAGGAAGAAAAATGGCAGAATCTGGGGGCAGAATTAAAAGGGGGAATCAGCCTAGAATCCCTATATAGCCACAAGCAGACTAAGTCTAACCTCCCCCCTTGAATTCCATGGATCCTTATTTAACTCCAAGCAGATGCTAACTGTTAGTTGAGAAGAATCTTGTGCATAGGCACATGTAGCAATAAATCAATTTAATTGGTCTTCCACGTCTGGACCCACACCTAATATGTGCCTACTGAAAACACTTAAATACCCTCTGTTAGTTTCAAAAGTATTTTTCTATTTTTTTCTGTCTTTGGTGAAGAGGAAACTATTTTTTTACATTTTTATTCCAACCTTCTGCCTAAAAGTCGTGTTTATATTTAAAACGGGATTCAACTCAAAGTCAGTCAATTTGTAGAAAAAGCTCATATAACATAGATGTGGCTTAAAATCCTTTGAACAATCTTTTTCTGTACTTAAAACTGTTCTCAGAAAATATTTCACACACTCTACATTCAAAATCAGCTTCCAGGCAAGAAACTTCTTTCTGTATTTTCAAAACCAAAGTAGTTTTGTTTACTTTTTAAAAAAGTAAACAAAATTTTAAAAGCAAAATAAAAATGGCTTCATTACTTTAAAGGCTTCATCCTTTATGAAATATGTAATTAGTTTCCCAAACTCCTATTTTACCCACTGGCAAATGTAACATTTCTTTCAGGTTGTACTATACTGTATGTTGAAAGTGAACTATAACTAAGTGAATATCCTGGGAGGATTGTAGCAAAGTTAGTTGTGTTAACCATTTATTAATCTTTCTTATTTTTCTTTCGCTAAGATGCAACTTTTACATTGGAAAGTGAATGTTTTTGTTTAATAGATAACCCAATAACCTAATTATAATTATGGGCACTAATGTCTTTTGGTGTATTGATTTTTTCCCCCCAGTTCAATAACATGTTGCTGTACTGTGTACCAAAATTCAGCTTAGTAGGATCTAAGTTTACAGTTCGGACAAGAGTTGGCATTGATGGTATGAAGATTGTAGAAACCCACAATGAAGAATACCCACACACTTTTCAAGTGTCTGGGAAAGAACGAACTTTAGAGTTGCAGGCCAGGTAAGAAGTGAGTTTAACATTGTTGCTGAAGTGTATTCACAATAAAGTAAAAACTTAAAGTCCTGGAACAGAGATATTGAAAACTGGCATATATCTGACTTGCATTTGAAAATCACTGGTTCTTTTCACTCTTGTTAGTGAAATTCAAAATGCTTGATTGAAAGGACATGATAGGTTTTAAGCCATCATTTTCAAACTTGCAACTTTAAAAAGTATGGACTTCTAATTCTCAGAATTCCTTTGCAAGCATGCTGGTAGCATTCCCCAGATGACTTTTTGCTGATGTTTGACCGTTCCCCTAATCTCACCAGGTCACAGTTAGATACAGTTAGTCTTCTTCTTAAAACCATTTGTTTAATGACCGTTCGAAGTTACAACAGCACTGAAGACAGTGACTTATGACTGTTTTTCACACTTACAACTATTGCAGCATCTCCATGCTCACATGATCAAAATTCGGGCACTTGGGATCATGTGATCACCATATGTAACCTTCCCATTCAAGCAGAGTCAAAGGGGGAAACTAAATTTGCTTAATGGCTGTATAATTCACTTAATAACTGCAGGGATTCACTTAAAATGGTTGTAAAATGGGGGGAAACTCATTTAACAACTGTCTTACTTAACAACAGAAATTTGGGGCTCAATTGCAGTCATAAGTTGAGACATTCCTGTACAGTTAGAAGAATGTCCAATTCCAATAGAAATGTTGAGCAGAAGTGATCAAGTTTCTTGCTTGAGAATCTAGAGATCCCAGAATAACCTGCATTAAAATTAGAAAAATGACTTGGAACATTCCACTTTTGAAACCAAATAAGTCCTTCTGGTAGATTGAAGAAATATACTAGATGCAGTTAATGCTGTTAATTGAATTCTATTTGTATTAAATACCATGAAATAATAGTTAATAGTCATGTTTGTTTGTTTATAATTAGTGGATTGCAGGATGCTTGTCTCTATGATGTGTAGAGTTTCTTTAGGGTCCTTCCCGTAGTACATAATTGCTTCTGCTTTTTAATGAGCATGAATAAAAATGCTAGATAAATGTTTGTAATGCCAGCTACATCTACCTTCTTACGTTACTGAGTACATGCCTTATACTGATAAACAGTAATCTTCATCCCCATAAAAATTGCATTAGTTTGCCCTAAGGATTTTCTTTACCAGAAGAATTTGTCTTTGTTTGATTCCACTAGAGTGCAAATTGATGCTTGTGGTTATAAGGTCCATTTTGTTATAGAGATGATTGCTTCCTGGTGATCTCATAGAGCCATTACTGCAACCCTGTGAGAAACAGAGCTTAATGTTTGATTAGATCAATTTATACAGTCTCTGTCTGTAAACCTCCCATGTTCTACCAGTTGACATGGATGATAAGGCTTATTTTTATAATGCAAGCTACACAGTCTGGAATCATGGAACGGAACCATTGGTCTGTTTAGTAGTTACTCCGATTCCATGAACAATGAAAGTGAAGGCAAGTCACAGCTTGGTTTCCTTCTTTGACGTTCTGGAAAATATGATGTCCCGTAGGCATTCCTATAAACGTAGATTTCCCTTTGATTATATGAATATTCGACGGCAAAGCTATTATTTGGAAATAGCAGGGTGCAACTCTATAAAGCAGCTACTATGTGCAACTGTTTGGATCCTTCCATATTCCAAACATCTTTTTGCGTTCAAATCTGCACAGCCCTAGTAAAAAAAATCCTTTCATTCTGCAAACTGAAAGCATCAGAGCACTAATTTCCAGGGAGTGCTATATTATATTAACTCGCCTGCAGTGGAACTGTTAATGTTTCACTACGGAAGGCTTAGATAATATGGAAGCAAGCTTGCATACAGCTTAGAGAGGGGACAGGAATGGAAAAGAAACTGCTAAGTGGCTTTTATATAAATGACCTGTTGACAAAAACTATGGAACTTCTTTTCCAGATCTGTTTTTAGACACGATTTGAACAATGCACACTTTAGCAGTGTACAAATTCATAAGATTAGGTTTGGTTGTGGAGTTCAATTTGGCAGGAAAATATTATATACTGTATGGGATGACAATGTTCACTTCTCAGTACTATTCAGATCCAATAGCTACAGCTTTAAATAACTTTATTTCTGGAGGGTATAAGGGAAGATCAGAGAGGAGAGAAATAAATCCAGCCCTGAAATGACCAAAACAATTTGCAAAGCCTAAATGGAATTTGCATTCACACATGCAGAGTACATTAGAGACATTATTCTGATATACACACATGTGAAATATTATTCTGACCTCATTTCAGACGTCATATTTCAACAAAGGTTTAATCATGCGCAGTTGAAAGGCATCAGCTTTTGAATCCAGAATCCCAATTCTTTTTTTCCCCTTGCAATTAGACATTTTTAATGTTTTCAATAGGTGCCTTTTTATATGCCTTAGCATTTTCATGCCTTTCCATGTAAAATGGCTTTACAGCTTATTAAGCAGTTTCTGAACATGCTTTTAACCATTATCTCCAACTGTGTTCTTTAGCTCTGAACAAGACAAAGAAGAATGGATAAAGGTAAATAAACCTGGCTTGTTATATCCAAATATGCAATAAATGTGCTAAGATTGATGCTTTATATGCAGCTAGGCCACATGGCTACTACTCTGCTGCTGCTGTCATGATTCTTTTGAAATTTAACTTCCAGTGTTTGTTGATTTAAAAAGTTAGTTACTGGAATCAAGCATGCATCTATCTCTAGTATTCATTTTGGTCTGACATTCAATCATTTATTCTTCCATTATGTTAAACTTGATCTTCTTTTTCTATTTCATTGATTACAGGCTCTTCAGAGTACTATAGATGCTTTTCAGCAAAGAAATGAAACATTCAGAAACGCAATTGCTAAAGAATATGATGACATGCCTATTGAGGTTTCTGTAAGTTGAGTGTAACTTTTGGGTTGTGTATACTCCTGTTGGTTCAGATTAATTCAAAAATCCATATCAGAAACATTCTGAAAATAAGTCATGAAACGTATTCGTTTGCCATTAGAATGCCCTTTCAGTCATGTAAATGCTCTTATGGGCCTGTTTTTATTCACAGTACTGTAATGTATCAATATGGATAGACCTGTGCAGTGTTGTCTATACGAGAGATGATCTGATTTGCCAAAAGAAAGAGAAGAAGTGGGTGGATGGAAGCAGGCATAATAGGAGAGAGAAAAGATAACTGTGAGAGGGATCTTGGAGTCCTAGTGGATATTTAAATATGAGCCAGCAGTGTGCAGCAGCTGCCACAAAAGCCAACACAGTTCTAGGCTGCATAAACAGAGGGATAGAATCAAGATCACATGAAGTGTTAATGCCACTTTATAATGCCTTGTTAAGGCCACACTTGGAATACTGCAGCCAGTTTTGGTCACCACAATGTAAAAAAGATGTTAAGACTCTAGAAAGAGTGCAGAGAAGAGCAACAGAGATGATTAGGGGACTGGAGAGTAAAACATATGAAGAATGGTTGCTGGAACTGGATATGTCTAGTCTGATGAAAAGAAGGACTGGGGTGACATGATAGCAAGGTTCTGATATCTCAGACAGTGCCACAAAGAAGATGAAGTCAAACTATTCTCCAAAGCACCTGAGGGCAGGACAAGAAGCAATAGGTGGAAACTAATCAAGGAGAGAAGCAACTTAGAACTAAGGAGAAATTTCTTAATAGTTAGAACAATTAATTAGCAGAACAATTTGCCTTCAGAAGTTGTGAATGCTCCAACACTGGAAGTTTTTAAGAAGATGTTGGATAACCACTTGGTGTAGGGTAACCGACAGTGGTGTAGGGTTTCCTGTCTAAGCAGCGGGTTGGATTAGAAGACCTCCAAGGTCCCTTCCAACTCTGTTATTCTGATAGTAGTGTGAGTCAAATTCAGCAGAGCAAAGTGGTATTTGTCATCTACATGGCAAAGGTATTTATTTATATATCATTTCAATTTATGAGGCTGCCCCAACTTCAGACTAACTTGAAGATTTGTTAAATCTACCAAATTGTTACTTCTAAGAAAAAGATAGTATTTTATAGGGATCCTATTAAGTATGATCTAACAATTGGATTTTGTTATCCAGGGCTTTACCAATTCATTTTCTTTCTTCTCGAGCTATCTATTCTCTTGGTTGCCTCTATGAACCAGTTTGCTCTGAAGTAGATTTCTCTAAAATGATTTCTTTGATGCTCATATTTGCATGAATTCATATTACAAAGTCTTTGTCTTGAATTGTATTTATTTCCCCCCTGCCTAGTTTTTATGGTACAGAATTATTCCCCAACTTAATTAAAATAGTTATTTTGAGCAAAGAACATTTCTTTTGCTCAAAGCGGGAGAGTTATCATTTAAAGAAAGACCAGTTAAAGAAAGACACCAAGTAGTGGAAAAAATAGGATGTAATCTTTGAAATGCCTCCGAATATAAATGGATGATGGAAGGAATGGCTGCTACAAGGATTTTTAAATCGTAGCTGTGATCAAAAGCAATTCAAAATGATCATTCACACAATTTCCCAGTTTGCACATGATTTTATTATATGAGGTGAAAGTCAAGATCAGACAAGCATGTATTGTGTGAGTCTGCTGTTCACGGGCACAAATAAGCTATAAATCTTTCGTTCCAATTACTGTTCAGTCATGATAAGAGTTAACAAGAGTTTTGTCTTTTAAAAACTCTGTGTGACTTCCTGCTCAACATTTCTCACTCCTTTTTCTATTGCACATTATTTAAAAAAAACTAAATCAAAGGATAGTACATATGGTAATATTTGAAAAAGAAGCATTTCTTTAGGAAAAATTGAAAAAATTGCAGAGGAAGACAGAAAAGAAATGCCAGAGAGATACATACTATAACCACAGTCTCCTTTATTCAGTCAACAAACAAAACATAAAAAACATTTAAATATAGACTTCATTTCTAATTATTATACAACATAGCTGTCTTTTTGGTTAATCCGTTCATTCTGATCTTTGCAGAAATTCTCTTCATCCCCCTTCTTGCGCACATAGAGTGCTGTGCTCATTTGAATATCTTTCCTTGGTTTAAAGTCTACTGTAGTTTTGAGATTGAAGCCCAGCTGCTGTGAAAGTTAGGATCCAAGTATCTACTTCTCTTTTCTTTTCTTGCAATTGCTAGCAGAATTTATTTGTGTATGGCTATTTTAATCTTTGGCATTCCCTGCCTTTTCCTACATCACTAGATTTGGTTATGGCTAGCAAGGGAAAATGCAAAGCATTGAACTAATCTTGAATATCTTTCAATCCTAAAAAATATGCAGCTGTTGTTTATGGTAGCATCCACACCTGTTATTTGGTTTTAAGATTAGCCTGTCATTCCACTGTCTTTTCAGAGAGGGCGGGGGAAGAGGGAGAGAGAGAGAAAGAGAAAGAGAGAGAGAATTTCCTTTTCTTCTAATAATGTTTCACAATTTATTTTTTTCCTCCTTGGAGACTGCTGAGCTCGGGAAGAGAGCCCCAAGATGGATCCGAGACAATGAAGTGACTATGTGTATGAAATGCAAAGAGCCATTTAATGCACTAACAAGGAGGAGACATCATTGCCGAGCTTGTGGGCATGTAAGCACAAAGCCACATCTGCTGGTTAACAGTTGCTGAAGCTGCCAAAAACTTGTTCAGAAACTCCATCTGGTGATTGCTTTTAAATGCTGTTTTGTTTCAGCTGACACTTGCCATGGCAGAAAGTCAGAATTTGTGAACCAAATCTGCGCCCCCTTACGGCCAATGGAGGAAATATTTCTGTAAATGGTTCCTTTTAACAACTGTAATGTTAAATTCATTTTACATTTCATTTTATTGCATTGCTGCTGCCCTTTATAAAATATCTATTCTGAGCTGCCATAGGCTATTTGATCTTCTATTGCAGGGCTTTCAAACTCGTGGGCCACAGACCGGATTCGTCACACTCTGGCCACACCCACCCCCGGTTTAGCGAAGGCAGAAAAAGTCCTGATACGTCATGTGACACCACCGTGACCATGCGAGTTTGACACCCCTGCTCTATTGGAATCTCTAATTATTATCCTTTAATGATAATCTGCAATCATTCAGTTTATCTTTGGAGTTTATCTGGTTTCAGTTTATCTTTGGAGATATTTTTCAGGGTACCAATTTTAATGTCTACTTGAAAGAATTTTATTTCGGATATGTTTAATTGTGTAATTCATAGATGTTAAATTACATATTCATATTTTTGTGCACAGCACTTGTGGTATACAATATATGTTTTGACTGCCCAAGTCTAGTGATACTTTGGTGAACATGTTCTTATGCTCAGAAACAAGCTTTTGGATTCCTAGATTAACACGATACCAATGTTCATGATATGTAAATGAAATGAAAAAATGAAATTCAATGGTGAAAAAAGTAAGGTCCCTACATTTAGGCAAGAAAATCCAAATGCACAGGTACAGTATATGTGGTACCTCGCTCAATAGTAGTAACTGAGAGGGATTTTGGGGCCCTAGTGGACAATCATTTAAATATGAGCCAGCAGTGTGCTGCAACTGCCAAAAAAGCCAACACAGTTCTAGACTGCATTAACAGAGAGATAGAATCAAGATCACATGAAGTGTTGAAACCACTTTATGCCTTGGTAAGGCCACACTTGGAATACTGCATCCAGTTTTGGTCCCCACAGTGTAAAAAAGATGTTGAGACTCTAGAAAGAGTGCAGAGAAGAGCAACAAAGATGATTATGGGACTGGAGGCTAAAACATAAAGAACGATTGCTGGAATTGGTTATGTCTAGTCTGATGAAAAGAAGGACTAGGGATGGCATGATAGCAGTGTTCCAATATCTCAGGGGTTGCCACAAAGAAGAGGGAGTCAAGTTATTCTCCAAAGCACTTGAGGGCAGGACAAGAAGCAATGGATGGAAAGTAGCGGTAATCAAGGAGAGAAGCAATATAGAAGTAAGAAGACATTTCCTGACACTTAGAACAATTAATCAGTGGAACAACTTGCCTTCAGAAGTCGTGAATGCTCCAACACTGGAAGTTTTTAAGAAGAGATTGGATAACCATTTGTCTGAAATGGTATAGGGTTCCCTGCCTAAACAGGGGGTTGGACTAGAAGACCTCCAAGTTTCCTTCCAACTCTGTTATTTTGTTATTCTTTGAGTGATGGTACTAAATGCCTGAAGAGTCCTGTTTTAGAACATTGGATGGATTTCATGTTTGCTTACTATCATTGTAAAATAAATTAATCCTTTATCAACTATTTCACCGTGGCAAATGGTTTTTGGAAATGATGTTTGGAAGCAAACTGATGTTCCAAAGCAACTCAGTTTTTCCTTATTTTTCTTAAGGTGGTTTGCTGGAAATGTTCTGATTACAAAGCTCATCTTGAGTATGATGGCAATAAGCTGAACAAAGTCTGTAAAGATTGCTACCACATTATAACAGGGTGCACTGATAGTGAAGAAAAGAAAAAAAGAGGAATCTTGGAGGTATGAAATTTAAAGAATTAAAGTGTGTTGGGTCTTGTTTATTGCTTGTTTTACATTGCCTTTTTTTTACATTGTTTGCCCCAATATTATTAAATTAAGGTATTTTAATAAAATGATTTATTAAATTAAAAGTAAGATCACACATATTCTAATACTTCATCCAGTTTTGATCACCATATGATAAAATAGAGACTCTGGAAAAAGTGCAGAGAAGGCCAACAAAATGGATAGGGGACTGGAGGCCAAAACATACAAAGAACTGGAACATAGGCAATATAGAACATAGGAACTGGGTATGTCTAGTCTAGTGAAAAGGAGGACTAGGGAGTGACATGATGGCAGTGTTCCAATATTTGAGAAGCTGCCACAAAGAATAGGGAATTAAACTGTTTTCCAAAGCACCAGAAAGCAAGGCAAGAAGCAATGGATGGAAACTAATCAAGCAGAGAAGCAACCTAGAACTAAGGAGAAATTGCCTAACACTGAGAACAATTAACCAGTTTGCCTTCCAAAGTTTTGGGTGCTACATCAGTGAAGGCTTTTAAGAAGAGACTGGACATCCATTTGTCTGGAGTGTCTGGAATGACAATTAGGGTCTCCTGGTTGAGCAGGGGGCTAGAAAACCTCCAGGGTCCCTTCCAACTCTGTTATTATGTTAAAAAGACATTGATATTTCTCATGTTTATTTAAAATTGCATGCAGTGAGGAAGGCACTGATGAGAACTAACTAGCCAAAGGCTAAATTTATGTTTGCGTGCAGAAAACTGCACATGACTCATTCATTGTGTGCCAACAAACCATTTTAAATCATTCTGCTTCTGATGGTATCCATGAGATCGGCCTATGTAATTTGGACTAGCCAAATCTCAGCATCTCTAACTATTGGTCATGTATTGAAAATGACAGTATTTCTTGGATTTTCAGTGGACATAGTTTTGTCTGCTAAAGATAGTGAAGAGGAAGGAGAGAAAGAAAAGTGACAAAAATTTAGCACAGAAGGGCAAACTAGATGGGCAAACTTTATTAAAACAAATCCATCCTTCCAATATTGCAAATAAGCTTTTAAGTTTAAGTTTTAAAATTAAATTGGAATTTCCAATGTTGCTTGTTCTATCAGCTATTTTTAAAAGCTTCTAATAAAGAAGCTAATTGTTGCTTCTTTATTATATCCAATGATTGTTTTGATGCAACAAACCCACACCAACCGCTGTTTAGAGGCAAACCTACTCATAGATGTTTGTTTATTTTGTTCCTACTTGACATAGTTTCTTTCTTTCTTTTTTCTTTTGATATTTGTAGAAAGAACGACAGTTTCAATGTCTATATAAATTATGTTGTCTGGTTGCAGTTAGTTTGAGCAACATCATCATAATAAAATTCATTAGTTTTCTCGTCATAATATTAATTCATATTGATTATTGATACTAATTAATATTAATAATAAACACATAATAAGCCTTCATAGTAAAATTAACCCTTCTCTTACAATTTTAAACATTCTAACTTCTGATTCTATTGGTTAACCATTGATAAAACAAATCCAATATTTCAAAATATTCCATGGCTTCCTTCTCTTTCAGGTGTTTATCCATTTTTTCACATTCTCCACACTTTTCCAATGTTGTGCAAATACAATTCTAGCCACTGTTAACACACGTAGTATTAGATACATAGTCCCTTTATTCTATTTTTCTGGTATGATACCTAACAGAAATATTTCTGGTTTTAGATCTATATGTTCCTTTATCATTTTTTCTATCCAAGTATTTATTTTTAAGTATTTCCAGTATGCTTTTGCTTGTGGTAGTAGCTTCTTTTTCAAGAAGTATGTCAGAAGAAGTCAGAGGGAAGAAAAAAACCTTTTGTTATAAGCTACTTTATGAGTTCCCTTTCTGATTTCTTGTAAATGGCACTTTGAGTTAAATGAAGAAAATGTTCCCTGGAACTGATGGATTATTAAATATTTTGTAAAAGGTCAGCAATTCTTCCATTTCATTCTATTTTCGCAAGATTACATTGCTTCCATCTCATGCTTCTTTGATGAATAGTAAAATACCAAGCCAAGCAGTTGGATGTAAGATCATTCTCTTTCATTTTTGTTACTTAATTTGCTGTGATTTTATTCCTTACCATTTATTGTCTGAGAAATGATAAACAATTATAATGATCTTTTAGAATTCTTCAACCACCTTCGTTTTATCTCTACAGATTGAATCAGCAGAAGTGTCGGGAAATAGTGTGATATGTAGTTTTCTGCAGTATTTGGAAAAATCTAAAACATGGCAAAAGGCTTGGTGTGTGATACCTAAACATGAAGCCCTTGTTTTATATATGTATGGCGCTCCACAGGTATGTAAAAATGAATGGTTGCCAGACCATAGCAAAGTTCCTTTCTCACCTTAGAGTAACATGATATCATGCTTACCTTTCATTTACGGTTTCATTTACTCTTTCTGAATTGTATTCTTCCCACCTCTGTATATAAAAGAAGAGTTTACACAATAACAATCAGAACTGGCTATGACCACTGTGTGTCTCTCCTCACCTGTTTACAGGAAGGTTGTAAGTCAAGGACTACTTGTATCACATATCATCATATGTGATACAAGTAGTCCTTGACTTACAACCATTCATTTAGTGACCGTTCAAAGTTACAACATTACTGAAAAAAGTGACTTATCACCATTTTCCACACTTACAACCATTGCAGCATCCCCATGGACACATGATCAGAATTCAGACACTTGGCAATTGGTTCATATTTATGACGGTTGTAGTGTCCCAGGATTATGTGATCTCTTTTTGCGACCTTCTGACAAGGAAATTGTCAATTGGGAAGTCAAATTCACTTAACTACCATATTGCTAAGTTAACGACCACATTGATTCACTTAACAACTGTGGCAAGAAAGGTAGTGAAATGGGGCAAAACTCACTGAACAACTGTCTCACTTAGCAACATAAATTTGGGCTGAATTGTGGTCGTTAAATTGAGGATTATCTGTACCAGGTTTGGGTTTTATCAGCCCACAGAGCCTCCAATAGTAACAGTAACTTAGATTTTTTTTCAGGACCTCTTATCTGCTAATTTGTGGGTCATCTGGATTTTTGCACTTTGATGTGGTAGCCATAGGTGTTGAAAGGGCAAGGAGGGAATAGATCCGATCCCCTGGTGGCCTAGGAGGCAATTTTCTCCAGTTTTGCATTTTTCTTTTTCTGTGGTTGCACGTTTGATCCTGCTGTTTTCTGTTGGCCGCCGGTCCCTCCAGCAGCTAAATCAGAGGAAGGGGAAGTGTGGGAGTCAGGGCCAGCATCAAGGCAACCTGAGAGCTCTGAAGGGGAAAAGGGAATGGAGCTGTCAGAGACAGAGGCGGAGCGTGGGCCATCCATCAGCCCTCAGATGGAGAGTCAACAGCCCCCAGATCTGGAGGTGTCTGATGAGGAAGAGGAGGAACAGCTGGGTCCAGTGCCTAACGCATGGATGTGCAGAAGGCACAGGAGAGGAGAGCAGTGGAAATCTATGGGCTGATCCTTGGGACAGAAGAGCAACCACTGTTAGCAAAGCCCCACCCTAGCTCTGGGAATAAAAGGCAGTGGGCAGAGATGAATAGGTGTGGCAGACAACTATTCATCTCCATGCTGGATGGACTTGTTAGTCTGCTGTGTGAGAAAGAGAGACTTTTTGCCGGGGCTGCTGGCGCTACTAATAAAGGAATCATTAATTTAACTACAGAGGCTTTGTCTTGTTTGGAGAGCTGGGTCAGAACAGATCTATAAAATTTAATCTTGATAGGAATGAGAGCTTTTCCTCCCTCTGTCACCGGTTTTCTCCGGTTGGAAACCTCCTAACATCCTCTGTACCCCAACCTCTAATATCAAGACGCTTCTTTTTGGGGAGTCCTCTCAAATGTTACCTTTTTAAAGTGACTTCATTTCTGTTTCCATAGGATGTCAAAGCCTCGGCTACAATCCCACTTTTGGGCTACGCAGTAGATGACACCCCAAGAAGTGCTGACCTCCCGCATAGTTTCAAATTGACTCAGTCCAAATCTGTGCACAGTTTTGCAGCAGATAACGAAGAGCTGAAACAGAAGTGGTTGAAAATCATCTATTTAGCTGTTAAAGGTGAAACACCAGATTGCTGCAACGATTCACAAATCAGTTTGGAGGATCAGCAGGAAAGCACTGCCAAACTGGAATCCACCAATGGTCTGTAAAGCTGTATTTGTCCCATTCCTATTGGGGTTGACACTACTTCCTAAAACAAATTTGAAAAGACGCCAGCCTTTCTGCCATGTTTCTTAGCACTTTATGTTGGTAAAGAACAAAAGAGTCCATATAGTTTTAGAGAAAATGTCCTTAACGTTTATGTTATGTCAATAAAATTAATGTACAGAAGCATTCCATATTTTCTTTTTATTCAATTAATGTCTTAGCCAAAAAGTCATCAATATTAACCTAATGCTGTTAGTTCCAAGATTGTTATCGTACAACATAATACTATTAGGGATGGTACAGCTTTTTCATAATGAAGTTGATCTCTTGGTATTTTCTATAAATCATACATGTGTGTGTTTAGATATACCTCCACATTGCCAAATAGATGTGTAGTGAAATTTAAAGTTAGATTAGTTTACTGCATCTAAATTTTCGCACTGTTTACACTGATGTGTATATAAAAACTATAATTTTTTGTTTGTGAACCAAACACTATCCAGAGTATCTAAACATTTCAAATGATCTATTTAAAAAGCTAAAACTTTCCTGTTAAAATTTTTTTTATTGAACAATAAGAACATTATATACTGTTTGCAGGGTATGTTTTTACAGGAAAATGTACTATACTCAATTTTGATTTATCTTCATGATACTAAATCAATGCTTGCCTATGATTTTTCAAAATGAAGCATGCATCCTGTAGAATTTAAGCAGAGGATTCTGAATTTAAGAGACAATTGGTGGCTTGTTTATATAGAATAATATTGGTATTTTTATATATTAATAAAGAACTGGAAAGAGTAGTAAAGGCATGTACTGGATGTATAGATTCTAGCTGTGGTTTGAAAAGCATAACTTCTCAGTTCTGTTACCTTTGGAAAGTGGTGCTACATTTCTAAAATTATAAGTGCTTTAGTAATATTATCAGCTTAATCTTAAACAATGTCTTGTGATATCTCTTTTCCCTTTATATTAGGATTTAATATAGAGATTTGAATATTATGAATCAGTTCGGACTTTGCACCAAATCATGATTAAAGAAAATTAAATACCAGTACATGTTGAGTTCATACATTACACTAAGCCATAAAGTAGTTTGTTTGTCTTACGTGATGTGTAAAGCCAACTGTAAACCATGATTTATGGCTTAAGATGATGTGGGAACAAGGTGTACTCAATAAACTATGGTTAAAACTAACCATATCTTAAGAGTTACAGTCGAATCATGCTTTGTGCGAAGAAAAGTCTGGCTTGACATTTTAAATTAACAAATCATAGTTAAAACAATTAATCTTCATTTAAAGACTAGCGCATTGAAGAAATGCTGAATGGACTAACTGCATCTTTATGTATTTTGAGGTTATCTCAAGTAGCATGGGTTCTAGCATAATTATAACTCTTCACCAAGCCATACACATGTTGCTGCAATTAATGTCACTGCATTATGTGTCCCAAAACCATAAAAATGGGAAGCAGATTGATTAATATGCACCATACTTACCATGCATGATCAGGCATTTTATAGAATAATAGAACGTGATTTTAAAGTTGTGCAAAGAGTAATGTTTCTGCAAATCTGGGAAATATGTGTTTATATCTTACTTTAAAAAACTTTCTTGAAGAAGTACTATCTTTATGCTGGAATTTCCCATTTCTTCTTGGCACTTTCCTGCAAGTGTGCTTTTTTCAGATCAATCGAATGCCGATCCACTGATTGACAAGAATTGATTGACCAGCTTGTCAACCGAGCCTGACATTTTGGGCTAAAAGAAAGTGGCTAGCCCAAAGTCACCTAGCCAACTTTCATGGCTAAGGCAGGACTAGAACTCATAGTTCTCTGATTTCTAGCTTTGCGCTTTAACCAGTAGACCAAACTGGCTCTCACATCTTATGCTATATCTTACACTTTTTGCTTGGGAGTTAGCTTTAATTCAGCTTAAATTTAATTTAATTTAATTCTGTTGGAATTACTTTCTAAGTAAAGATGCATAGAATTGTACTGCTGATTTAAGCTTTGCAATATCAAACTAATAATTAAGCTAATATATAATAATGGTATTATTATATGTTACTAGTTATTCAGAACATTTATCTTTCATTGCTGGAGTGGTATGCATGCAACAATCATAAGCCAGTACTGTGGGCAGTTAAAACTACAGGTCAAACGGCCAACTGTCTAACTGGAAAAAGACATAATTAGTTGAAATTTTCCACATTTTTAAATACTCTGTAATATTAGATGGGGAAATTGTGGTCAAAAGTTTTATATGAAGATGTGTTCAGGGTTTCTACATTTCATTTAATTGTACAATCCCTTTTGCTAAGCATTAAAATGCCACAACAGATGTAACATAAGCATGGACAGCCATTCAGCATCTCTCTTGCGTCTTTTCCAGATAACAACCAGTCAGATTTTGAAATCTGATGGCCCAGATGCTGATTGATAGCAGTGCTGTTCCTTTCTCCAACATACAATTTGGGGGGGAGGGGGGAAGTGAATACAAACTTTTAAACTATCCTTTTTATTCTTTAACTAAAGTCTGCTTTGAGTCAAACATAATTTCTGTTGTCAAGAAAATTTCAGAAGATCATGTCTGTAAATTGCCATTTTTCAATTTTCTTGAGGTTAATTTATAGCTTCCATTTATTTCTTGGGGTTTTTTCCATCCAAGTACTCTTAGCTTCTACAGTCAGACAAGATTGGCCAAATGCTTAATCCCTCTCCCTAAAAATATTCCAAAAATTGGCCCTCTCTTTAAGGTCACATTGTACCCTTGTAGATAGGATTTTCTCTAATACGACACATGCTTGCTCTAATAAATAAAAAACAGGGTTTGCTTTAATGTAGATTAAAGGTAGAATTAAATGTAGAATTAAAACACATATCTCCACAGCCAGGGCCCATCTTTCTGTCTTTGGTATGAAATTAACTAATTCACTGTTGTTTTGCTTTTGTAGATGGGAAAGATATAGGTATACAGAAAATCTATCCTGGTTTATACTATTGTGTAATTTGATGATCTATGGTTTTACCATATGCCCAACACCAGAGCTGAGAGATTTTGCAGATCTGGGACAATCACATAAAAGTTAGTTTTTAGAGAAGTTCATGGTTTATATTCAGTTTCTCGTGTGCATGGTTTTGAAATGTTATTTGAAAATATAATCAAACCTTAAGCATATGACAGAAAAAAAAATTGAATCTACTTTTCAACTCTTACAACTTCTGAGTCTTTGGGGGCTGTGCAAAGTCTTAAGCTCATGGTAACATTCCTGTTGCCTCTGAATGGAATTGTCCACCACTCTTTAATTCAAATGTCCTGTTTTGCAAGGACATTCAGAACTCCATGTCTTCTAAAGAATATTCATCGGTGTTATATAGCTTATTAAGATGCAATTTTTCTTTCCCAACAAATAATATATTGACCCAATGTCTGGAGATTTTCAATCATCCAGGTCATGGTTACCCCAAAAGTGTTTGAAAATGACTTGTTTCTCATCCAAGAAGCTTCTTCGGTTCTGAAGAATGGATGAAAAATGAAACGTTTTCAAAGAAAAATCAAGAAAGTCCAGTTGCTTTTTGCAAAGCAGTTTTGGGACATGCTAACCCAATATTACTTTATTCTACAAAAGAAAGTGTTTTTTTTAAAAACATGATTTACATATAGTTATTTAACAATGGGGTTTATACGGAGCAAAATGCTCACGCACATATATAAGTATTCTATGTTGTAAAATAAATGATAGGCAACCCTTTGCAACCCAACTGCGTATTTCTCCTTCCTTTGAAATATTTTCTTGATAGAAAATGTGCAAAATACAAAGCAATTTTAACATGAGTTAAGTGCAAATGTTAAAGAGCTCTCAATTACAAACCTTGCGGCTCTCAGCGTTTGAACTCAATCTATGATTTGCATGTAGCAACTTCATTCTATATGTACTTGTCTCAGAAAATCAACCTGGAGGGTGAATTTAGGGCTTCTAGTTATCATTCAGAAAATAGTGTAGCTTGTCTCCTGGGAATCATATTTGAAAGCAGGCTTTCTTATATTAAGATAAATGATCTCTTAGAATTCACATAGATCTCAGTTATGCAGCATACTACCTCATATGGGTTCCATTTGAACCCTTGAGGAGTGGATAAGGGAGAGATTTCCTTTAACCTCTCCCTCATAGATTAATAATAAAAAGCACATGATTAGCACTTAGGAGAGAGTAAAGGCTGTGTAGGCTTCAAAATTGATGTGGAAGAAGTGCTTTGGAACTCGGGTGGGACGGTGGTGTGCTACTACTCCTAAAAAATATCCCAACTTTTTTCAAGCTTCTCATGAGTTTGAAAAAGATGTGCTGCTGCTTTAAGAGTTTCCTTAGACTTAACCATGTTGGCTGGGGAATTCTGGGAGTTGAAGTCCACACATCTTCAAGCTTCTAAGGTTGAGAAATATTGCCTTAAGGAGAGGATTCCTTAAAGGAGCAGCACCGTTTTTTTTTTTAAGTTCAGGGTAAAGGCTGCAAAGTCAGTCTACTTTAATCAAGAGATGAGAAATAGTGCATTTCTTCAAAATAATTTTCAAAGTGTGCATAGTCCTAAGAGAGAGCACTTTCAGGATGTTGAACTTCCTAAGCACACTCTCGGATAAAAAGTTTGAAATAAATCAATGAGATGTATAGTACTTGAATGTTATTGCAATGTGATTGATGTTGTTGGATTCTAATGTAAAGCACAATTAATGGTGATTTGAAATGAAGATATGATAAAGCTATAATCTAATTTTTGTAGTTTAATCTGTCTCCAAAATCTTTTAAATTGTGTTTTTTCCACCTGAAGTATTTGGAAAGATATGAAGATAGATAATTAATATTGATATTACAAACTAGTTGTACAATTCCTCCCTTTTTCTTACCTGCTGACTTTAATTTCTCTATTTCTATTTCGTTCTACATAATATTGCTTTCCCTGAAAATAATGTACATATGTAAGTAAGCTTTTAGAAAATGATGATAATACTAGGCTTTTTTCTCTCAACAATCTCACAGGGTAAGAATGATTTTACCCTAAGTAGGTTTAAAGATATTGTATCGCTAGGGACAATTGGATTTTGTATTTATTTTTGTTGGATGTGTCTTGTTGCTGATTAAGTCACTATTTCTTCACATGAAATCTCTGTTTACCATAGTTCCTTCAATATATAGTTATCTTGCAGCAGGAATTATGAATACAGTGAGTGGATCTGTGTATATATAAATTAAGGCAGGGGTCTCCACACTTGGCAACTTTAAGACGGAGGTGGGTTTCAGCAGGTTCTGACCAGTTCTGGAGAACCAATAGCAGAAATTTTGAGTAATTCGGAGAACTGGTAGTAAAAATTCTGACTGGCCCCGCCCCCGCCTATTCTCTGCCTCCCAAATTACTACAAAATGGGGATTTTGCAGTAACCTTCCCCTGGATTGGGATGGGAATAGAGATTTTACAGTATCCTTCCTCTGCCATGCCCACCAAGCCATGCCACGGCTACCAAGCCACGCCCACAGAACCAGTAGTAAATTTTTTTGAAACCCACCACTGTTTAAGACTTATGGAATTCTGGGAGTTGAAGTCCACAAGTCTCAAAGTTACCAAGTTTGGAGACCCCTGAGCTATAACCAAGTTTGGAACCAACTCACCCCTTTGTTTTTCCTGGTACACTTGTCTTTAAATAATACGGTATAATAGTCAGAGTATCCTATTTTTAAATTAAAGTGTGCGTTAACAGAAAAACCAATTTTCCCTAAAAATTCAGTAGTTAAACTAATCTGGTTTAAAAGCACACATATAACTTCCTTCTTTACGACCTTTTCCAGATTAAAGCTCTTTTTAAATAGGTTGGTAAAACATTTCAGTTCGTATTAATTGCCAGTGAAGTTTCTATGAACTTGGTTTGGGTGCTTTTGCAGATGTGAGTTGGTGCTCATCCTGTGAAATTCCCAAACCTTTCATTTTTATTTAATGATCTATCATTCTGGCATTTAAATGAGCAACCTTTATTATTCACTGTGCACCTTGGTCAACAGCTGAAAGGGATACTTTTAGTGTCTTTTTGCTTTCAGTTGTTAAGCATTTCATGAACATGCTGTGAATTGCAATTGAAGATCTAACAGAAATTCCTCTTAACCCAAGAACTGAAGTCTGTCGAAATGGCAGGTATGGATACTAGAAGAAGGATCAGAAATAATTATAGTTAATGTCTGTAACACTGCTTAACAAGGCTAGTGGAGAAGGGGAGAACGTGTTCCATGGAGTGACATTCATTCTTAGCTGAGTCTCTCCCAGTTTGCTCATTATTTAGCAAGGAAACTTATTTTTGCATAGGCCAATTACAGAATTTAGTATGAATTCCTGACTATTTTTGTGTTAGCTACTTTGATATTTAATAAATAATTGTTGCATAATGAAAGGAAGGAAACCCAACATGAATTTATTTCAGCGAATGGATTCCATAGCAGAATATAGTAACCAACAATTCTGAATATTTCTACTTTCAGTTTTTCCTGTTCCCAGCCAATATAAAGATGGAACATTTCTGGAACATTTTATATTATCACAGCTAATTATAAAAAAAGATGAGTGTGCATGTGGTATATGATGAAGCATGTTTCTTTAGTGCATTATTTAAACATTTTTCTCCCTGCATTCGTGGAAATGTTTCTACTATCTGTTTATTATTGCTCAAGTACAAACGAATTGCAAGCTATATTAATTTTCTCATTTCAATGTGTTCAGTGTGAATCTACAGCTGACAGTCAGATTGATTTGTTGTAAGTTAAGATAAACACTGGATATCATCTTGCCAAAGTTAGGTAAATGGCTATCAATGAGAAAGCCACTTAGGTAGATCAGTCTCACTGAAAAACAGCTTCTGTGTCACAAAAGAAGTCATTTAAGCACAGGGATACCAAATGTGACTATCACTTTTAAAAATAGCACTTCTGTTCATATTCTCAGATGTAAATAAATAAAATGGTCTGTAATGCAATGCTTTTTTTTGATAGCTTTAGCACTATTGACTTATTATTCTTGACCTTTAAACAAAGCTATGGTCTTAGTGGTGCTGTTAGAAATTTTCATAATTATCGTTTTGATAGGTTTGTAGTACATCACATTGCATGTACAAGTCCTTTCCCTTCTCTGGAATAACTCCTTTCATGACAAGGCTTGATTTATGCTAATATTAAAGAATCAAATAAACTGGAAAGTGAGTAACCAAAGCAAGTAATTGATTTGCCTGTAGAATAGACCATTGTTATAAGTGTCCCTCAAAAAAGTGCATAAAAAGGTAGACGTGGGAGCCCCAATACTCATTAATAATCTCATACTAAATTTTTGGAGCTGCCCATCTTCTGCAGTTCTTGGCACTCAAGAGGAGCTGGCAAGATCCCTTTGAATCTTCTCTTAAGGAACAGCCTTCCACAACACAGGTAGGTGATCTTATGGCTTCTCCTTATCTAGAAAAGTCCCATTCATTCGTTCACAAGCATTGTCTCTGCCATTAGACTAGGGCTGTCAAACTGGCGGCCTGCGGGCCAGATATGGCCTGCTCAGGCCACGCCCACCCCGGCTCTGCAAAGGCAAAAAAACATAGTGATACGTCACCATACAGCCCACAATATGATCGGGTTTGACTCCCCTGCATTAGACAAAATCATGTTAGTTTTCCATTTTTCTATCTGGAAATGCCACAAGGGTTAAAAAGCAAAGGCCAGTTACCCTAAAAGAATATGAAAAGAGATTGATTCACCGCTTCTCTTTAAGATGTGTCTAGGATGAGAATTTAAAACTATGTTCTGTAGTCGATCCATTAATTATTAAATCAAATTATAATGAGCAGCTAGCTGTTGCAAAAGTTGACTTCCTTCAGTCTCCCTTGCCCCACAAGCGAGTCTGGAATGCCTGCTTCATCTGAGGAAGTTAAAATGGTTTTTCTTCAAGGCTGGCCTTCAGCTTGGCTTCCCAGTTCACAGCCCCTTTCTTGAGGAACATCTTAGTTCGCCATCAGGAAAGGGAGCTTTTCAAGGTTAGCCCTCTTTCAAAGTGGGAAATAGAAATTGGCAGAATTAAAAAAGGGATCAGCATAGAATCCCTATGTAGCCACGAGCAAACTAAGTCCAAGCCCCCTTGATTTCCATTGACTCTTACTTAATTCCAAGCAGGTGCTGTTTGTTGAGAATATTCCTATGCATAGGCATAAAAGGTAAAGGTAAAGATTCTCCTGGCATATATATGCTAGATGTTCCTGACCCTTGGGGACGGTGCTCGTCTCTGTTTCAAAGTTGAAGAGCCAGAAGACGTCTCTGTGGTCATGTGGCCGGCATGACTCAATGGCAAAGGCACATAGAACGCTGTTACCTTCCCACCAAAGATGGTCCCTATTTTTCTACTTGCATTTTTTACGTGCTTTCAAACTGCTAGGTTGGCAGAAGCGTGGGACAAGTAATGGGAGCTCACCCCATTACGCAGCACTAGGGATTCGAACCACTGAACTGCCAACCTTTCGATTGACAAGCTCAGCATCTTAGCCACTGAGCCCACGCGTCCCTTCTTATGCATAGGCATAAATAGCAACAAATCAGTTTAATTGGATCTTCTATATGTGGACTTGATTTTTTTTGGCCTGGACAGGGGAGGCCTGAATAGAAAAGACCAGAAAGTATTTTCCAACTTTTCCTTCTACCTGTTGTCAACTGTTAGCATTAAGGTTTATACACATCTGGGCTTTGAGTTGGGCTGCAACTGTATTAAATACTAAACAGCTGGATATATTCTTTCTTTCTCCCCCTCCCACAGCTTAAGCACATCAGGCACCAAATGTGAAAATACTCCCTGATGAGGATTTCCCTCTGATGGATGGGGTGCCAAGTCAAGCCTTACATGCTTAAGAATTATTGCCATTGTCTCTTTATGGAAGAGACACCAGAAAAAAAAAGTGAATTCTAGGACATGCCATTGTTTTACATTATGGTAAATGCACCCACCTATCTAATAACTAAACATTTCCTCCTGGCCCATACATGCATTTTTAAAATCCTTAATTTGTATTGCATGCTCATGTATGTTGAAGTTATCACGATGCTATGATTTATATATTGATATGGTAGAAATGAATATAAAGTATAAAGAAAACAGTGCTATCTCTGAAATCTGCTACTCAAATGATTGCTTCAAATTGATTTATAAGAGATATCCTGGTATCTCCTTTTTTTGCCATTATTCATAGTTCAGCCCTCCGTTAGCTTCCGGTAATACAGTAGGTGGTGTATCTCAGTCTGATGGGATATTTTGATTAAATATTGCTTGGATCTAGAGTCTCACACATCATTAAGCTATTGTTTGGTTAAACATGGTTTACTGAATCAAACTATAGTAGCTGGTTGCACAAACCCAACCGTGAATCTTATAAACC
The DNA here is from genome assembly GCA_030761175.1 of Masticophis lateralis. Classification (NCBI taxonomy): domain Eukaryota; kingdom Metazoa; phylum Chordata; class Lepidosauria; order Squamata; family Colubridae; genus Masticophis; species Masticophis lateralis. Next base: position 19,332,122 of record JAUDYJ010000006.1, read on the forward strand.
AGAGCAGCCTGTTTTATACAACATGCTGTGCTGAAACTAAGTACTATCTGACAACATGATGGCAACGTTCCAATGATTTGAAATCAATGTAGTTTCAACTTAGAGCCAACCTGTGTTAAGTAAATGGAGCCTTGTTGATTCGGCAGTTAAAAGACCCTGAACTTTTCATCTGGAAACTGACAGCCTGGGTTTGAGACCTGAGCGCCATGCAATGGGGTGAGCTCCCTTTACTTGCCTCAGCTCCTGCCAAATTAGCAGTTTGAAAGCATGCAAATGTGAGTAGATTAATAAGTACCACTATGGTGGGAAAATAATGGTGTTCCATGTTCCTCAGTGTATAGTCATGCTGACCACATGATCATAGAAAGAATCTTCGGACAACACTGGGTCCTTCTGCTAAGAATTGGAGATGAGTGCCATCCCCTAGAGTCGGAAATGACTGGACAAGGGAAATCTTTACCTTTACTTATGTTAACTAAACACCTTCAGCTTTAATGTTGAGATGATGGAATCAAGGACCTAGATAGTATGTATGGTTTCCCTATAGAAAAAAGTACAACAGAAATAATCGATTGTTTCAGCAGATATCATACTGTTGTTTTTTGAGTATACTGGGACATTTTTCCTGTCTTTGTAACTAAGGAAATAGTTATTTAGATGAGTATTTCTAAATCTCAGTCACATTTAAGATGTGTGGACATCAACTCCCAGAATCCCCTCAGCCAGCATTGCTGAATTCTGAGAGTTGCAGTCCACACATCTTAAAGTAACTGAAGTAGAGAAGCACTTAGATTGTTAATGTGAATGAAGAGCCACCACTTGGGAATCAGAGAATAATTGTTAGATTTCATCCTTTTCATTTCATTCTTATTTCTTGGTAATTTGATAAACTGAAACATTGATAACACACACACACACACACACACACACACACATGCTGAGGAATCAAAGTCCTTTTCTTCTTCCCGGTTGTATTATATGAACAGATGTTAACAGTATTATAATTTTATAATTATTTGGAGAGAGAGTGTTTGTTAGCATTAAATGTTTTACAGACGATATTTTTTGCAGCATATTTAAACATTAATCAGCAAGTCCCCATTGTATATATATATTCAGTGTCACTTTTGAAACTGGTTTGAAGAGCTTGCTTAATTTGTTCTGCTCCCATTACTAAAGAGTAGAGGTACAGTTTTCGCTAGTTCATTGTCGAAGCAATTGCTTTTGAATTTTTAGAGGGGGGAAAAATGTATATATACGTTTTTTTGTCTTCGATGTGGGATTCTATCAGATGCATACAATATTTGTGGTAAATCAACAGAAAAGAAGTAGATTTTCTCACAGTAGCCTAGCAAAGAACAGGCTGATAGTGGGTAATTTGTATTACCTACTATAGCAAATCTAACTTACCTTCTCCCCCCAAAATGCTCAGAAGCTCATCTGTTTTATACTGAGTGGCGATAAAGGTAAAATTCTAGATTTACAACTATTTGTTTGATGACTCTTTGAAGTCACAATAGCACTGAAAAAAGCGACTTGATATTTTTCATGATCGTGGCCACGTGATCGGAACTTGGGCGCTTGGCAACTGGCATGTCTTTATGAGAGTTATATTGTCCTGGGGCCTTGTGTATTACAATTTGCAACCTTTGCATCCAGCTTCTGACAAGCAAAGTCAATAGAGGGAAGTCAGATTCACTTAACAACTGCATGATTCATGTAACCACTGTAGGGATTCCCTTAATGTCGGCAAAATGAGATGCAACAACTGCCTCATCTAGCAATGGAAATTTTGAACTTCATTGTGGTCGCAAGTCGAGGACATGCATTATAAGCAGGAAGAGCTTGGAGTGGGAGACTGGATGTGTATAAAAGCTATTAACTATCTTATTCCAAACTCACAGAGGTGTTCAGAGTATTGTAGACTTAAAGATTGTGGGAATTATATTTTGAATGCTGCCTGAATAATAACCAAGTCAAGCTTAGGTGACAATATAATTACAGACAATGCTTTGGGATATATGTCTATTTATTCAAAGAGTGATTTCTAGAAGGGCTTTTTCACTTTTTTCTTTACCACAAATAGATTCTAAAATATATGAAAAGAAAAGAAAAGAAAAAGTAATATTTAAAATGGTGAATGTGTTTAGCTTTACCAGTTGATAATATGTACATGTATGTAAAATATTTGCAGATATTTGTATACATTTCTGTAATATATGTATATTTGGTTAATAATGGTGGGAGCTGGACTACTGTAAAATTACGCACTTTAATTTCTGTTGAAAATTTTAAAGAAATTTGTAATCCTGTAAAATAAAAGCAACAATCCATCAATAATTGTTCTGCAAATTTCATATTGAGGAGTTTATGATTTTTTTAAAAAAAAAATAAGACTGAACATATTAATGGTGGAAAAGAATTGTGTAAACTGCAGGCAATGCTATAGTTCGTTTTCAAAAACAATTAAGGAATAATTTGGTCTGGGTAAAAGACACAAGAATATCTTATTTCTTAAAAACATATTCTGCATAACAGCAGCGTCAGTGTCTAATAATTATTGTTATTGGACTAAGACTGGGAAGGCCCATATATAAGATTAATCTCAGGAAAACTCACCTCATAGAGTGGCTGTTGGGAGGACAAAAATGGATATGTGTTGGGGTTCTGACAGATGCCCTAAATAACTCATGAGCCTTGAGCCAAGTTTCAAAAGAAATCATTATTTATTAGGAGCAACATGTCAGCAACTTCCCAAGTGAAGTCAACTCTGCCGCATGTAATTTACGGCTCAACTCTTGACCCTGTTTCCTCGCTCCTCTCAGTCTGTGTCATAAATCACATTCTCCAACGAAGCACTTTCACACTGTAGAAACCACGCCTCTCATGCCGGCTCTGGTAAACTGAGATCCAACCTTTAAGATATGTGTAGAATGTGCTTTTGAACATGGCGGCTGAGCTGCTCTGTCAGTCCTTCCACCCTTTCCTGTACATGGCAACTCAAGAGCAGACCAGGAATGCTTTGCAAGTTGACAATACATTTATGTCATACAATTTCAATTGAGATGCAAGAAGCTTTGACAAGTATAAAATTACAAATCTGATCACTGCCATGTTTTTTTTTAATTAGATTTATACGCCACCCTTCTCCGGAGACTCAGGGCGGCTTACAATGCATTAAGCAATAGCCTTCATACTTTTGTATATTTTATACAAAGTCAGCTTATTGCCCCCACAAACTGGGTCCTCAATTTACCTACCTTAGAAAGGATGGAGGGCTGAGTCAACCTTGAGCCTGGTGAGATTCAAACTTGCAATAATTGCAGACAGCTGAATGTTAATAACAGGCTTTTAGTCTGTTGAGCTATCCAGGCCCAATTTTTTCTTAATTGGGGCAATCTACAAACTTGGTTAAAAAAAAAATAATGCAATGATTTACCAGACAGGATTGAGGCATTGCAAAATGTACTTTAGAAACCAAACTGTAAGTAGAACATGCAATTAGGTTGTTGTGTGAGAGATGGGAAATACGTGTTACACCCCTTCCTCACATACACTTTAGTATTCCCAAAATATTTTTCACAGATTTGTCACGGATTACTAGACCTGTTTGAAATCCAGTTAGATCTCCGTTTACATATCCTTGAAGCTGCTCTGTATGAACTTTCTCTTCCTCTTCATTCTCCTAATATCTCTTGATTTTCCAAATCAGGAACCCTCCCCAGCCAATTTCTAGTTCATCTTCATTCCAGTAAGCTCCCAGTCCTGTAGTGCCTTTGTGACTCTGAGAGTATTTCCACATAGGGAGTGCTCAAAAGCAGCTCTGGGTTTTAACCCCTCTGTAACTGAGCTGAGTTTTGAATCAGTTTCAGAACAACACAATCACATGGATTTTCTGGTTGTCTCTGGACACCAGTTAAATTCTGTCAAGGTTGAGGACAGCTAATTTCTCAATTGTGACAATATTTCTCTTCTTACAGGTGGCAGTTGCAGCCTAAGTTAAGGGAAATAGATAATTGATAGGAGTTTTATCTCTTGTCCTCTCAGGAGAAAGCAGGCATCCTAAGTACTAGCTATCTGGACTTTTACATGTCTTGTGTAAGAGGTGAAGGTGGGATTACTCCAACTATGATGTAGACATGCTTCAAAATGAGTTCTAATTCTTGCAGCCTAAAAAGCATGAATTTTATTTGGAGCTTGCCATTTCGGTCAATGTTGCAAACAATAATCATGTTCTTTCAAGGCATTCAGAAAACCCCCAGTTGCAAAGAGGATGCCACGCAGTCTTCCCAACTCAATTCAGATCTTTAATACAAGAAGAATGATTATGTAGCCGGGTACCTTCACCCATTGCAAACATTTATTTTGGGACAAGTCAGCCCACAAATACATTTAAAGAAAAAAGAAGTCCCCAGCATTCAGGGTTGGAATTAGTGTGAAGAGGTTCAGCAGGCCTACTTCAAATTATTTTGAATCAGCATTTATTCAATGGGGTTGCTGATTTTCACTAGATAAGGAAGGTGTACAAGGCTATATTTATTAGCCAAAAGGGGCACATTCCATTATTTTGAATTATTTTTCATTTAATTGCCAAGTCTTATGTATCCAGTTTAAAACAAGTATTACAATATTCAGTATAATCAAAGGCCTTGATTTCAAAAGTAACTTTGCTCCATTTTCTGGGTTTCTGGCGGCCATTGGGAGTTTCCAACACAAAATTTTTAATGGCCAACATTGGAAGTGTGAAATCCCGGTAGATCATTTCCATTCCCCAAATCTGCAGGAACATAAATACAGTTAGCCTCTTTACCAGCTTAAGTAAGTCACAAGCATAGATTTCCACCTTTGGGGAAAATGTCAGTGAATTATAGAAACATTCATCTCCCAATGTTTGAGCTGCCCTGGTTTTACCAGAGCAGAACAAAAATAATTCTTTCCAGAGCCGACAGATTGACTGCTAGAGATTTTCTTCAAGGATACATAGCATTTAAAAGGACAGATGTTCTCTGCCCCTACCCCATTTTTTTTTTACAGTCTGAAAATTACATGTTATGCTGATCATAGTTTCTTGGATAAACTAGAATTTCTGAATTCACCCAAGATGACAAGCTAAATCAAAATAAAACGCATTATGGCTTTAAGCATAATCTGAACAAGAGGCTACCAAATAATTATCTACTGAGTTTTTGTGCCAAGCTAAGACCATGTAAAGCTTTCCTAAATGCACCAAGTTGTGGAAGTTTACCTGAGACCCACTATGTTATCTGAAACCTTTGACAAGCTTTGGCTTCACACCCTTGATTTCCAGAGATCAATAAAGACAGAAAAAGCCTGTTAAATTCCTGTCCTTGACAAACACATTCTGCAAGATCCTTTACAGAAGCCCAAAACAACAACAATAATAGAAGGAACAATCATCAGAGGGAAACTTGACTGAGGTCTGCTATGAAACAAATTAAGGTCTGATTAAGGAATGGAATATTTATCCTGGACTCTGGAATTCACATCTGAACCAGTGGTGAAATCCAAATTTTTTTTACTACCGATTCTGTGGGCGTGGCTTGGTGGGCATGGCAGGGGAAGGATACTGCAAAATCTCCATTCCCATCCCACTCCAGGGGAAGGATACTGTGAAATCTCCATTCCCACCCAACTCTGGGGCCAGCCAGAGGTATTCGCCCATTCTCCGAACTACTCAAAATTTCCATTACCGGTTCTCCAGAACCTGTCAGAATCTGCTGGATTTCACCCCTGATTTGAAGCTTGGGATTTTAGAAATAAGTCTGATTTGAAAAATTAAATTCAACGTTCATCTGCCTAGCCCTTCCCACTGGCCTGCCGCTTTCTCCTCTCTAACATCTCTTTCTCCATTAAAAACTAAGCAAAATAGGTATATTTAGAAAAAAAAATGAATTCAAACTCTGCTTACCTGCCCACATTTTTCACAACTGATGGAACTGCCTGGCTTCCAGTCTTTGAATTCGCGGGAAAGTGCCACAAAATTGGGTGACTTTTTGTAATACAGGCTGCATAGAGAACAATTGGGCATTCTGTAATCTTTCACTCTTAAGGCAATTCTTGGAAAAAAAGCAAGCCCTGACTCACAGTTTTTGGGAAGGGTCTTCTTTGCTGATTTTTCTCTTCCTAGGTTGAGAGTAGTGCCTCTGTGCACATATGGAATTACATATGGATAACATTTATTATAGTTGGCCTCATTCAGTCAGATATTCAGACTGTTTTCTCATTTTGTCTCTCGTAGTTGAGTTCTACCTATGATGTCAATTACAGGCCTCTCTCATCTTTTTAAGTAGGAGGCTTGGTGGTGTAGCAGCTTAAAGTGGTGTTAAGTGACACCAGCTGCCTGCAATTACTGCAAGTTCGAATCTCACCAGCCTCAAGGTTGACTCAGCCTTTACCAGCTTAAGTACCAGCCCATCCTTTCAAGGTAGGTAAAATGAGGACCCAGATTGTGGGGGCAATAAACTGACTGTATAAAAAAGAACACTGCTTAGGGCCCCCCGAAAGCCCTACTAAGCAGGTATATACAAAAGTATGAAGGCTATTGCTTAAAGCATTGTAAGCCGCCCTGAGTCTCCGGAGAAGGGCGGCATATAAATTAAATTTTAAAAAAAAGTGGGAGAACTTGCATAATTGGTGGCTGACTAAATACTTTTTTGCCCCAGTGTGTGTGTGTGTGTGTGTATTTTCTTACTTTTCGTAGGTTTTATGTGTGCTTTTCTTTAAGTCAGGTTTTTCCTACGTAACTAAGATTTTTCTGCAACCCTAGTTGAGTGGGGCAGCACAAAACCTGCCCCATTGGGCAGCACAAAACCTGCTGGCTGCCAGACTGAAAAGAAGGAAAAAAACCCAGAAAGTAGTGAATGTGATTTCACTCAACTAGGGTTGCAGAAAAATCTTGGTTACATAGGAAAAACCTGTCTTAAAGAAACACACACACACACACACACACACACACACATATATGTAGGTCTTTGGTTATTCGGGTGTTCTCCCGCATAGAATTGGAAGTGTCTTGGCGACGTTTCGACAAAGTGTCATTCATCATCTTCAGGCTGGTGTTCTTGGCTTCGTGCTTCCAGGAGCAATTTCGAAGCCGAGAACACCAGCCTGAAGATGACGAATGAAACTTCGTCGAAATGTCGCCAAGACACTTCCAATTTTACGCGGGAGAAGACCCGAATAACCAAAGACCTACATACAAACACCCGCGAAAACCTCAGAGATATATATACACACACACACACATACACACACACACACACCATTTTGTAGTGGTTTACAGTAATCTCTACGTGGTTTATAGAGTCAGCATATTGTCCCCAACAATTTTATCGACCTTGGAAGGATGTAAGTTTGAGTCAACCTTGAGCCGGTAAGGCTTGAAGGAATTGAACTCCTGGCAGATGGCAGAATTAGCCAGCAATACTACATCCTTACCACTGCGCCACTGGCTCTTCCCAATGTTATATAGAATAGAATAGAATAGAATAGAATAGAATAGAATAGAATAGAATTTTTTTATTGGCCAAGTGTAATTGGAAATAGAGTCCAAAAGCACAGAGCAACTACTCACTTCTACTTTCCCTCACCTGAAGTTGGAATTAATGTTGATGTGGTGCATATTCTCTATTTTGCGCAGGTCACTGGCACGGCAGACGGCCAGGTTGCAGTTTAGGCAACAGAAATGTACACTGTCTGGGTCGTGTAGCTTGCGCTGCTGCTCAAGTTTGACATCCCGCAATTTCCTGCTGATCATGGCTTCATGCTGCAATTTTGTAATCTATTGGAAAGAATCAAAGAATCTGGGTCCCATGCATAAGAACGTATGGTATATTGTGACTTCATTCTGCAGGTATGCAAGATTGCTAAGTGATGGCAAGCCTAGTACTCCCGGTTACTATTGTTAAGCAACAATCATGGGTTGTGTTAAGGATATTCTTGGCTCATAACCGATGTTGTGGGTTATTGAGCAGAGTACCCTTTGAGTAAATGCATGAAAAGCGACTGGGAGTGGTTGTGAACAATCACAGTTAACATACAAACACACCGAGTTGTTGTAGTCTTTTACTTTTAGAAAAAAGTAAAGCAAAGTCCAAAAACAATCCAAGTCATACACAGATAAGACAAGAGTTAAAAGATCAATCCAGGGATATTTCAAATACAAAATCTTCTTACCAGTTGTCGTCATACACAATAAAACAGTTCTTCTTGAGTTTCAAAATAGGAACAAGTTCAATATCAAAACATTAAATAAATAGTAGGAAGCAACATGTAGCTATGATCAAACAGTGATCATGCAGAGAGATCAGGTAGAGAATTACAGCAAATAAGCAGGTAAAATGGTGTAGTATCCACACAAGCCATGATCCTGACTTCCCTTAAGTACATTGGCCACAGAGCTTAGCCAATCAGGATACAGGATGATGCAATACAGTCTTAAAGCAAGAATTCAAGAATTTGTGAATTCAAACATACATTGTTGGTTTATATATTGCCTGACTAACTAGTTAGACAAATAACTATTTCTTAACAGGTTGTTATGCAAGGACCTCCTTGCAATTTCCTTCCAGCTTCCAATGAGCAAGATCAATGGGCAAGCCAGCAGGAAATTTCAAGCCCCAGACAGTTGGCAAGGAGACTGAGATAAGTGACTGCTGCCATGTGCAGGTGAGCATGCAAAGGGCTGGTGTTGCATGCTGAAAGCAAGATGGGGCTTGGAGTGGCTGCTGAAGGAATGCGTGAGGAGCTGATGTAGCATGACATGAGCATGGGACGGCTGTGGCAGGGTGTACAAGGATGCATGACAAGCCAGTGAGGCATTGCATTAGTAGGAGGGTGGGGGTTGGAGGTGGTTGCTGCAGAGTGGGAAAATCACAAGTGACTTGTGATTTTCTCTGCTGGCTTCCCCATTGACTCGTCTTGTGACTGTGGGATGCTGCAACCATCATAAATAAAAGTCAGTTGTCAAGCATCCAGATTGCAATCATGTGACTATGGAAATGATGGAATGGCTGGGACTTCAAGACCCAATTGTAAATATGTGTTCCGTTGCATCATAACTCTGAACAGTCACGGAATGAGGGGTTATTAACTGAGGACTACATGAATTGGAAACCTCTCACTGAACCAGTAACGGCTCAAACAATGGAAGAAAAGACCATACAGCAGCTTTCTCTTAAAAGATTCTTTAAAAATTTCCCAAACTTCCCAATCTTCTGGCATGTATTGTTTCAAAATCCATGTACCGGTAAGTAGCCTGAAGTTCATCCGTAATGTTCCATAATGCTCAACTGGTCCACGTTCAGATAAGAAATTCACACAACTGGAACTATCTAAAAATTCCTGCAATTTATTTTTTTTTACAAGTACCCAGCTATGTCCCTAAGATAATACTGGAACCAGGCTTCCAAATTAGGGATTCCATAAGTCCCAATCCTTAACAAATAACTCAAAGTCCCCACCCACCCTTAGAAGACTGTAATTTGAGACCATGACCTATGATTATGGTGATGTACAGTGGCAGCAAAAGAATAAATAAGAGCACATTCTCATAGCATGTCAGAATCTGGCTTGCTGTGTTTCCCACCAAATTAGTACTTTATTGTTATTCTTTCTCAAAGCCTAAATATCAAAGGCCACTTTCTTGGCCTTTCCAGGAAGTTCTTTTACCTTTTGGTGGTATTCTATCTCAGGCATTTCCTGCACCCATTTTATGGCACGCTCCATCAGGATCTCCAAAGTTTCATTAAGCTTCTCACGGGCCACCTCCTTGCTGTTGGACTTGGCCAAAACAGAACAGATGCTGTTTGGGGCACGGGCACGGCCTCTGGCCTTAAGAAAGAGAAAGAAGAGCACCTGCATTCATCTTCAAAGATCAAGCCTACTAGTGTTCCACTTGTCCTCAAGACATACATGGATCAATCAAAAACCACCCTGGGTCATTGAGAACTCTTAGTGTTCTCAATGACCCAGCATTAACAACACTCCTCCTTTCCTTTCCAGACACCTTCTGCAGGTGTCAAAGTGTATTGGAATAAGGTTCTCAAAATGGACTGACCTGCATCATGCCAATTTCATTTGTTATCAGCCCATAACGGATTATGATATTACACTCGGGGATGTCCAGCCCTTCCTCAGCCACGCTGGTGGAAAGAAGAAGGTTGAGTTGCCCCTTTCGGAAGCGATGGAGAACATCTTGTTGTTCTTGCTGAAAGAAACACCCAAGACAAAATTAGAAAGCTTGTTAATTTGACCTTGGAATGAAACTGGGATGCTCAATCCCAGAAGGCAGAAGCGGGCTTCCTTTAAACACTCTTACCAGACCTTATTCAACTAATCTATAGACCAGAGGTGGGGAACTATGGCTGGCTGGCTCAGAAATTCTGGGAGTTGAAGTCCAGAAGTCATAGAGGGGCCATAGTTCCCCACTTGTGGTATGGACTACATCTGGCAAGGCCTTTCTTTTTTCTTAAGGCATTCTGTGCCGTAGGATTTCATTGCAGTGGTATGTTTCTGTCTTGCCAAAACAATAGCATGTTTAATTTTATTTAAAATGTCATTTTGCGTTACTGTATTTACTCTTGTTTTGTAGTAACCTAATAAAACAAATCAATACTATCAGTAGTATTGCATAGTAATATAATGTAGTAAAAAAGTGTTATCTGACTGCACTTTGCTATAATTTCCTCTTGGGAGCCACCTGAGGCATCCTTGGTGAGCAGAAAATCAGGTTTAAGGAATGACTACTTAAAAAGTTGATGTGTCCCCAGCAGTGCTTATAAATCAGGGCTGTGCAAGATTTTCAATTCAAAGGCAAAAAGGTGCTTTAAAGTATGGGGAAGTGCGAATGTAACTTCTTGACTAAGTTACATCAAATGATAGCTTGTACGTGTAACCCAACATTACAGATTAGTTGTCATAGAAAGAATTTTAGTTTCACTGAACATCACTTCTAACCAGGGGTGAAATCTACTTACTTTCCTTATCGGTTCGGAAGCGCAGGTTAAAACCAGGAAGTAATGACACTCGGGCGGATGGGCCAAGCTTTGCTCTGCCATCGCTACCAGATCGCCAAACCACCGGCCAAGATTACTACTGGATCGGGCGATCCAGTCCGATCCGGCAGCATTTCACCCCTGCTTCTAACACTGATTATTGCTGCTGGACTTCCTTGATATATTCAGCTACCAGGCCACAAACCACGAGATATCATGTCATCTTGTTTGTGAGACTGTGGATATTCAAAGAAGCTCTTTTATGTACGTAATGGTATGTGAAAATGGGAGAGAAAATGGGAGACTGGGCAGCAATCAGATAATGAAACACCATAGCCCAAAGCTGACTAGTGGATGAGACAAAGACCCTCTCTAGCTCCCTGGGCTGTGAAGGAGAAGGGAAAAATATACTTTTTAAACTTGCAGGATTCTGTCATTGTAGCACTAAAGTAAAATTAATTCATCTGGTTGTGTTTCCTATCCAGTCTGCCCTGCAAAACCTCTGTTTTAGCCTTAGCCATTAACTTCAGAAAACTGCAAAATATAGTTACTATATTGTTTTGAAACAAAGTTCCCCGAGTCATGTGTATGTTCGGGCCCTAAATCGTTTTTTTTCCCCTGTTCAAATAATGTTGGACTGAAAGGTTTCTATGTATTTACTCAACAGGGCTTTATTCCACACCAAAATAAGGAAGACATTTTTTAATAATAGCTTGGCATGACACAGCACCAGTGGTGGTATTCAGCTGGCTCCATCCGGTTCAGGTGAACTGGTAGCGGCGATGGCGGGAGGCTTCCCCCTCCCACCCGGAGGTCATCATGTCCCATTTTTGATGCTCTGCACATGCGCGGAAGGTCCTGCGCTCACATTTGCGAACCAGTAGCGAAGGTAAGTGAATACCATCCCTGCACAGCACAGAACTAATGCATTAAAACTTAGCTAGCCAGAGTCCATCTGAAACATGTACAAGTAACAAAGGAATTGAGCTGTCCATTGTAGCTTTAGCATTAATTTCACTTTCGGAATTAAGATAAGGAGTAAAGGTTTTTTCCTGTCAAATTAGCTGTGGGTTTCAGACCAGATTCCTGGCTTGGTCATACCAAATTAAATACAAATAATTTTTCTTGGATATTTTCTATACTTTGATTTGGAAAAGAATATTTACTAGATCAAATGAATGAAGGCAAAGGATAACATTGCAGGTTCCCATCTGAGTCGGTCACCGGGATCAGAGGTTTGTTTTCCAAGCTTTCGGACTCGTGCTGGATTCCTGAGGATGGGCTCCAGCATGAGCCCGAAAGGCTTGGAAGAATGAACCTCTGGTCCCAATAACTGACTCAGATTAGATCCTGCAAAATCAAATGAAATTACGCCTGTGGAATGTTCTTTGTCACCTTGCATACCCTTATGAATTCGCTTTCAGTCTTTTGGGAGGGGTCTCATCCCAATTAGACTTACAGTAGACCTGGGAATGGGACAGAGCAGTGATGGCTAACTTTTTACAGACCCAATGTGTGCGCGAACCCCCAAAATGCAATGTGTGTGGGCCCCCCACACGTGCCCTGCATATGCATGCCATCCCACATGCACCCCACCCCAGCATGTGCGGCCCCCTGCATGCGCCCCGTCCCCTGCACAAGTGCACACGGCCCTCCACATGCCACCCCCCACACATGCACAGCAGAGACTGGAAGACCAGCTGGCTGGCAGGAGGCATATGTGCATGCACAGAAGAGCTGAACTGGGAGAGACGGGGCTGTATGCCACCTGTGACACGCATGCCATAGGTTCCCCATCACAGGGATAGAGGCTTTCCCACATTTTTTTGTAGACTTACCTGTGTCATGTGTTTCGTCTGGCTGCTGGAACCAGCCCCAGTCAGAACATCAGACTTGATCCCAAGTGCACATAAAGCCTGGTTACCCACGACCCACTCATGTAGTGAATAGGCACTCTGGCGTGTCCAGGTAAACACAATGCCCCGTGAGCTCTTCAGTTCTTGGAACTGGTCTTGCAGGACTTGTTGCAGCTTGCCAAGTTTGGGATTCTCGTAGCGACTGTCTTTAGCAAGGTCCAAGAGAGACAACCTGTTCTCTATAAACCAAAAGCATGGTGTGGTCTCCAATAAGAATGAGCAGCAAGGGAATCATCCCTGAATCTGACATGTACTGTATGTATAATATTTCTTGATCCTGTATCTTGGTTAGCATTTAACCCAAAAGATTAATGTAGGTAGCAGTGAATAAGAAAATCAAAATCACACGAACAACGACAAGAAAAAACATGACCTAACACTTATTTATTTATTTATTTATTTATTGGTTCGATTTATATGCCACCCTTCTCCAGAGACTCAGGGCGGCTTACAATGCGTTAAGCAATAGACTTCATACATAATATAGAGTGCGGTAGATTATATGACTGTAATAGCCATTACAGGGAGACTTTGACTTACCACCACAATTGGAACCAGAAGGTGCTAAGCAAGGTGGCTGTGTTGCGTATTCTTTCTGCCACCGTTGTTAAGTGAATTACTATAGGTGGTAAGTGAATCATGTGATCATTAAATGAATCTGGCTTCTCCCATTGAGAAGAACCAATCTTATTGGAAGCTAACTGGAAAGATCATATATGGGGATCACATGACCCCACTACACTGCCACTGTTGTAAATACATGCCAGTTGCCAAGAGACTGAATTTTGATTACATGACAGTGGGGATGCTATGACAGACAGGTCATAAGTTATTTTTTCCAGTGCCCTTTTAACTTTGAACAGCCGCTAAACAAATGGTTATAGGCCAAGGACTACCCATAATTAAACTGCAGGCAGTGCCAGCAATGAAAAGTTCCTTTGAGTTTTTAGTTGCGTGACCTGCATTTATCCTTCTTCTCTGTCTTATTTTTCCATTGTTGTTCATTCTTATTTTATTTAACTTCTCCAACACTGTTTACAGTATCTAATACTTCCAACTATCATGTTTAGTGTATCTGGAAGTACACAAGTTGTGGAAGATGCTCTTATCTTTGAGCTGTGCCTTCAAAGATTTTATCTTTGATAACCCTATTAAAGTGTTCCAATATCTCAGGGGCTGCCACAAAGAAGAGGGAGTCAAGCTATTCTCTAAAGCACCTGAGGTTAGGCCAAGAAGCAATGGGTGGAAACTAATCAAGGAGAGAAGGAACTTAGAACTAGGGGGGAATTTTCTGACAGAACAATTTATCTGTGGAACAACTTGCCTCCAGAAGTTGTGAATGCTCTAACACTGGAAGTTTTTAAGAAGATGTTGGATAACCATTTGTCTGAAGTGGTGTAGAGTTTCCTGCCTAAACAGGGGGTTGGACTAGAAGACCTCCAAAGTCCCTTCCAACTATTCTATTCTATTCTGTTCTGTTCTGTTCTGTTCTGTTCTATTCTATTCTAATTCTCTCCTCTCCTCTCCTCTCTCTCCTCTCCTCTCCTCTCCTCTCCTCTCCTCTCCTCTCCTCTCCTCTCCTCTCCTCTCCCCTCCCCTCCCCTCCCCTCCCCTCCCCTCTCCTCTCTCTCCCCCGCACAAGAATGAAGCCAAAGACACCAGCCTGAAGATGACAAGTGAGACCTCGTCAAAACATTGCCAAGATACTCTCAATCTTACATGGGAAAAGACCCGAATACGCCAAGACTTTCCAGGAGCTCTCAAGCAGTCGCATTCACGACAAACCATTTTATACCAAATTTATATTTGCTGATAAAGAAATAAAGGGAAACTAGTATAGATCTATTTCAAGCTATTTAGCTCTCATCAGCTAGCCATACCCCTACTCGGATTCGAACTTGGGCTGCCTGCATATTTGGCAGTTGTATTAACCTCTGAGCCACAGGGGATGAAGCTAGTTTGCCTTTTCATGGTGCATCCTGGATAGTGCAACAGCGTGAATAAAACCTAAAAACCTAAAACCTAAAACCCTAAAAACCAAAACCAAAACTAAAACTAAAATTAAATGAACTAGTAATTGCTGGCAGCCAGACTACTCTGTAGACTTTCCTGGCTTTCAAAATACATGGCAGGTTGAATTAAAATCAAAACCTGAATTAAAACCTTCTACTTCTATAATTTTATGAATTTTTTGGCAACCATGTTGTTATTTATCACATTAGGGGCAAATGGATATCTAGGAATTCACTCTGAATAAAAAAAAAAAACCCGACACCAACACCTCCACCAATGTGAGACTACCCCATCCCTTCTCTTTCACTAGCATTTCCATTACTGACAGGCACTTACCATCAAAGAGCTGGAAAAGATATTGTTCGCTTGTTTGTGTTAATTTCTTAGTAGCACGTTCTACATGGTAAAACTCATCCAGCATATTGAAGGCATCAATCATGCGCACAGTTTCATTGGTCAGCAGGGCGTCATTGTATTTCCGAAGATGCAGAGCACAAACCCGGGTTTTTTGGCAACATTCTTTTGCTCCTTAATACCACAAAGAGAGCAAATGTCATGATAATGGTCTGTCACATTATCTTTCCATTGATCTGTTTCAGTCCATCTCATCTATAACCACTTCACTTGTTCTGCATATGTAAAACACAACATTCTTATCTAAGTAGAGTTGATTAAAAATAAGGTTTCTAGTTTAAAAGTTGAGTAGATGAGGCTGTAATTTCTTCTCTGCAGCTGTAGTTCATTGCAGCACATTAGCCAGGGGTGGGGAATAACACATCCGAAGAAGCCACAGCTAATTTATCTTCTGTAAGCTTGTACTCACATTGTGAAGATTGAATCCATTTGCTTCTTTCAAACCTTAATGCTTTCCAACTTGCCAATGAACTGGGGGGAGGGAAATGGAAATGTGGAGAATGTATGAAGAGATCTTGAGAGCATGGCAGCCATCAAGGTCACCACTGCAGGTGCTTGTTCAGATGGACTGTTCCCGTAACAAAAGAACATCTCATAATTGAACAATGTGATTATCCAGGGGTGGGGAGAAGGAGAAAGTATTGTTTCACTAGGCAAGCATTTGTGCGGGAAACCAGAGCTGGTTTTGTTTCTTCAGCACCAACATGGTCTATGCAATACAGTTTTACTTTTGGGAATTCAATTTTCTCAAGAGTGTTTCCTTATTTTGGGTTCTGCTAATTGGACGGTTGACACACATGTATTCTAGGTGCACAACTAACATAGGGCTAGAGGTGGGAAAAAATCAAGAAGATATTCAATCTGCCTCTGAACATTTTTTTCTTCCAAATCCATGTATACAGGTAGTCCGCAACCTGCAACCACAATTCAGCCCAAAATTTCTGTTACTGAGACATTTGTAAAGTGAGTTTTCTTGCCAGAGTTGTTAAGTGAATCACTACAGTTGAATCACACAGTTGTTAAATGAATCTGGCTTCCCCATTGACTCTGCTTGTCAGAATTTTGCAAAAAGTGATCACATGATCCCAGACACTGCAACCATCATAAATGAGTCAGTTGCCAAGCATCCAAATTTTGATCACATGACCATGCGAATGCTACAATGATCATGTGAAAACTGCTCATGTGACTCTTTTCAGTGCCATTGTAACTTCGCACAGTCACTAAGTGAACTATTGTTAAGTCGAGGACTACCTGTATTACAAAGCCTCCTGTGGGATTCTCACCTTTCATTTCAAGCGCCACAATTTGCTGCTCAAAGAACTTGGTCCCAAAGTTCGTAGTAATGTCAGATACATTTAGGTAAGTATAAATCTGGGTCATTATCTCCCTGAGCTTTTCTCCAAATGGATCCTGGAGATGATAAAATGAGAAAGGTGGGGTGGGAGGAAATGTTAACCTTTATTTATTTATTTATTTTATTTATTTATTTATTCAATTTCTATACCGCCCTTCTCCCGAAGGACTCAGGGCGGTGAACAGTTAAAATGACATACATATAGAATGTGAATATAAATAATTAAGCCAGTTTGGCTCGACAGTTAAGAATCTTCAGCATAAAGATTTACAAAATTAGAAAAGATTTATGCCAGACCGGCTTGGTGAAAAAGAAAGGTCTTAAGTGCACGACGGAAAGTACGAAGATCTGGGATCATTCGTATCCCTGGGGGTAACCTGTTCCAAAGGGTAGGTGCCCCAACAGAAAAGGCTCTTTCTCTGGGAACCACTAGTCGGCATTGCTTTAGTGATGGCACCCTGAGAAGGCCTACCCTGTGGGAGCGTACTGGTTGGTGGGAGGTTATCGGTTGCAGAAGGTGGTCTCGTAGATACCCAGGTCCTAAGCCATGGAGGAGTTTGAAGGTAAGAACCAACACCTTGAAGCGCACCCGGAAGACCACTGGAAGCCAGTGCAGCTCGCGTAGGAGTGGTGTCACATGTGAGCGCCATGTCACTCCCAATATCACCCGCGCAGCTGCATTCTGGACCAGTTGGAGCTTCCGTGTGCACTTCAAGGGGAACCTTCTCATCTACACTGCTCATTCGTTTTTTTTCAAAAGATTCCTGGTGATCTTACCTGCAACCTTGGTTCCGCCAGATCGTACTGTTTCTTGGGACATGGGACATGATCATCCAGAGTCTGTTTATCTATTGACATAATTCTTTCAGCGTCCAGGTTAGCACAGATCTGGAAAGAATGATCACAGCTGGATGACTACTTCAGGAAATAGGCCTAAGCCAATTGGTCTTAAATGCCAATTGGAATGCCTTTAAGTGATGGCGTGGTTGAAAGAGACAAAAACAAATTTGCCTGTGTATTTATACATGTGTATTTATACATGCAATTATAGGCTGACCTGTTCAGAAGGACAGTGATTGACAGTAGTAATCCTTAACAATAAAAACAACCGATATCCCAACCAATCTGAATTATCTAATTAAATTAATTAATCTAATAGAACAGATATCCAGCCCTTGCTTATCAATGGAGACTGAGTGAAGCAAGTGGCCAGTTTTAAGTTTCTGGGTGTTATCATAAAAGAGGACCTGATCTGGGGCACTCACATTGCAGCATTGGTCAAAAGGGCCCAGCAGAGACTTCTCAGGAAATAACAACTGAATAAAAAACTGCTAGTGACCTTCTACCAGTGCACCATAGAGAGTATTTTAATTTACTGCATCTGTGTATGGTTTGCCATCATTGGTTGCCCTCTCCCCTCTTTGGAAGAGCTTTATAGCTCCCACTGCCTTAAGAAACTTCAAAACACTCTTAAAGATCCATCTCATCCTGGGCACCCCTTTTTTTGAACTATTACCATCTGGCAGATGGTACAGGTCAATAAAAACAAGGACAAATAGGCTGAAAAACAGCTTCTAGCAATAACCATATTGAATTCTACAGTATAGTGCAATGTTGGGTTTTCAATTTCAATTATATAGAATGTAAAGGATGTATGTTTGTGTTTCTATTTTTATAGTTAGAATGTACACTGAAGACGGCATTTAATTTTATTGTACCATGTGTAATGACAGTGAAGTGAAGTGAAGTGAGGTGAGGTGAGGTGAGGTGAGGTGAGGTGAGGTAAAGTAAAGTAAAGTAAAGTAAAGTAAAGTAAAGTAAAGTAAAGTAAAGTAAAGTAAAGTAAAGTGCCCAAGTACCATCAGCGACCAAATGCTCAGGATGCTTCTTGAAGCCAAGATGTTGGAGGCATTCCTTATTTGGAGGTTTAAATATTTCAAAGAGCAGGAGCAGCCAATAAGGAAGAGTTGTCCTGGGTCCTTATCTTCTTTTGTAGTTTGCATAGGATGGGGCAAGACTCAGCACGAGTGAGGACTTATAGGTCAGTGATGGCTAACCTCTTTGCCGTCACGTGCCAAAAGCGGGGGGAACGCAGAGGGGTCATGCGCAGGTGTGCCCACACCCATAATTCAATGCGCCCCATCCGCCATGCATACACGCGCAACACCCCTCCCCATGCAACCCCACTTTTCGCACGTGATGGCATGGTGGGCCCGGTAGGCCCGTTTTTTCGCCCTCCCCAGGCTCCAGAGGCTTTCTTGGAGCCTGGGGAGGATGAAAACAGCCTCCCTCACAACCCCTCTGGAGGCCCTCCAGAGACTGGAAACAGCCCATTTCCTGACTTCCGGTGGGCCTGGAAGGCCCAAAAATCAGCTGGCCGGCACACGCATGCGCACTGGAGCTGAGCTAGGGCAATGCTCGCGTGTCCACAGATATGGCTACACGTGCCACCTGTGCCATAGGTTCGCCATCACGGCTATAGGTATTGGATGTCAAGTCATGCAAGGCTTTAAATGTGACATTTAACCCTTTAAAATGAATGGGAGCCGAACCAGTAACAAAAGGTGCAGCATAGAGATAATGCTGCTAAGTCTGCTCTCTCCAGTTAGGAGATGAGCTGCTGCATTTTGGACCTGCTGAAGCTTCTGTAGGAAGTGCCATGCAAAGCATGTTAAAATATTCTACCCAGCAGATGGTTCTGGCCCGAATCAGGGCATCTCAGTCCCAAAAGGCCAATGTGACTTGATAGCATACCTACTACTATCTGCAAGAGGCTTTGTTCCTTCTTTTCCAGATGTTGGGAATTTGCAAGGAGGAGATATTCAGTTAAAAGGTTCCTTTATCTGCAACTGAAATGCTATAATTGAGGAACTGTTTTACCATCTAAGGATGATACTCAATTCTGGAAGCTGACTTATATAGGGGTAATGTAGGAAATGACCAGGCTGAGCCTGAAGGAGGGGTCAAACATGTCATAAGTGACAAGTCCAGGGTGGATAAAAATCGATGATTTTTTTTTAAATCAGATTTTTTAAAATTTTTTTAAATTTAAATTGGATTTTTTAATATTTTTATCAAATTTATTTTAATAAAATGGTTTTGGAGTAAAAATCTATCTAAAGATAGTTTTCTATTTAAGATATATTGATAATTTAGTTTATTCAGCAGGAAATGGAGCTTAGTTATGTAGCATGAGGCTGTATATTCTGCAATATTGGGACTGTCGGTGAGTCAACAGCGGGTCACAGGAGGAGCCGCTGCAGGACAGGTATGACAGTTGCTCTTTCAAAATTATGATTTAAATCAAGCCTTTTTAAATCATGATTTAAATCAACTTGATTTAAATCAAATCCATCCTGCTTCATGCCCACAGGAGAGTCCAAGCCCACATTGAATGCCTCTCCTATCTCCCGCTGATTTCGTTTAATAATTAGTTGGTCAGATTCTTGTAGAGAGCTTAAACTTGCAATAAATCTTTCTAGTCATTTGAACTGCCTGACTCTCCTGATTTCCCTGGCGCTTGACAGGTAAATTGGAGTCTTGAAAAATATGGTATCACTGGCAAAGGTGCAGAAAAAGGTAACTAAAACGAGTGCCCTCCAAGAAGGAAGGATAAGCACTTTCAGAGTATTTTTTTTTAGCTCAGAAAGCAAGTATGGGACTGTTGTTGATACAGAAATGAAAACAAAGAAGTTTGGTACAGAAAATTTAGGTGGGAAAAAGTATTTCTCCTTGTTTGAATATATTGTGACATTCGCTAATGTGAGGAAATGTAATAAAACAGCAGGCTTTGTTTCCACCAGATTAGGCCACATTTTCAAAAAGGACTGAGCAAAGGTCGGGACAGAAAAGAGCCATCAATGTTGTGATCCGCCAGGAGCCTGCGGAGCTGGCAGCGGAGTTGGACAATGAGGAGGCTGGTGAGGACAATGGGCTAGTCCTGGAGTCTGGGGAAGGCCCGGATAAGGGCTCTGCGTCGGAGGCAGAGATGGGGCCAGGGCCATCTGGGAGCAATGCGTGGACTCCGGAGCCTCCAGAGGCAGACAGCAGACAGGCAGAGGAACAGGAGGAGCCTGTTCCTAGTGCACGCATGGGAAGAGCTGCCAGATGGCAAGAGCAGCTGAAGCAAAACGGACAACTCGGAAGTAAGGCCAAGAGATGATTGGCCCCTCCCGTAAGGCTTAAAAGAACAGCAACGAGCTGTTGGGTTCTTTGTAGAAAAGCAACGTTGATTCCAGTGCTTCTTATCACCGTCTCTTGAACTTTGTGGGGGTTTTGCCAAGAAAAGCCTTTGGCAGGTTGCCAAAGACATCAAAGGTTGGTGATAAGGCTGTAGGACTGGTTATGAAGAATTTGTTTTGGACTAAGCTGAGAATTAATTAATTCTCAGCTGTTTTAATAAAATAAGTTTGTTCAGGACTGAATTGTGTTTGGTAATCACTACATGGGCCTCGGTCACAACAATCAATGGTTTCTTTCTTCAGTACTGCAGGCAATATATTGAATATTAATTTCTGGGGAAGGACAATGCTTGAGAACTTCCCAAATGCACTTCAGTGTCCTCTTTGTGACTAATTTGCCTACTTCACAGGATTCTTCTTATGGTCTTTTTATCCTAATGTCACAATACTCCGTTTAGCTCCCCTCTCCCCACCTTACTTGGGACAGCTGGGATAGAGTTAACCCAATAACCATCTAACTATATCTCTGCGGAGGCCCAGGTTTCCTGTAAGAAGAGAATGTCAAATTGTGATATATAGTCCAAAAAAAGTTGGTCTTTTGATGGAACAGTCCAACCCGCTATATTCCAGGTTATGATGGAGAGGGGATCCTCTTTTGCAGCTCATCAGGAAATTAGACTTACATTGCTTCTCAGCCTTTGGCTAAGATCAAGTGTAGTATCTGTCAAGGTTGGTGATCTATTTTAGGAGGTCCCAGGGAAAGCACTTTATATGTCTTAACTGGAGATGACAAGGATTCAGGTTTTTATAAGACCCTGCCTTATTTTCTTTTGGACCCCAAAATAAGCACTAGGGCTTACTTTTGGGGGGAAACATGATTTCAGAGTGATCAGCCTGGCTGGGCGCACCACCCTCTCAGCACATGCACACAAGAGCCGTCTAGTATGCTGGGACAGATGGTATCTGGCAGCAGCTGCAGCCTGCCGGTCCCTTGGTGCACTCTGAGGCTGTGCAGAGCATAAGGCACTGAGTGGAAACCAAGTGATCCCGACATGTGGAGCTGAAGGCAGGGGATCCCGATGCTCAGCGCAGGTTGCAGGCAAGCCAAGGGACATGAAGATGAGCCTCCCGCAGCAACCCGCTGCTCCAGCCCACCAATGCTTGGCTTTTCCGCGGCCTGTGCGGCATCTGGATTGCCTGTTACCCCCCCACATACCTCTACCTCTCTCTGCTGTTGGTGTTGCTATGCAAAGATGAGCCTCCCACGGCTGCCTATCACTCCAGCCCACCAACACTTGGCTTTCCCGCAGCCTGTGTGACACATCCGGATCACCTACCTCCCCCTCCTGCCTCTGCTCCCACCTGCTGCTTGCACAGGTAATCAAATCACCTGTGGTGTGCAGGCTGCAGTTGCTGCCAGACACTGTTGGCCCATGCATGCTCACCGCCTTTACTGGCCATGACCATCCCCCTTCACTAGGGCTTATTCTTGGGGTAGGGTTTATAATAGGCTCACATGTAAAGAACAGGCTAGGGTTTATTTTCTGGATAGGTCTTATTTTCAGAGAAACATGGTATGCTCTTTGAAAATCCCACTATCGGTATGAAAGAGAGCTGTGTTTGCAATGCAAAGCAACCTCCAAACTTATGACTATGCGAGGAAAAAGAGAGGAACCCATAATGCCACCAAACTTCCAATACTTGAGCCGAATGTCTTCTGTCAGACTCACCTCCAGGATATGGGCCTTAGCTGCTTCCAAGGTACTTGAACTTCCAGTACCTAGAGAGGCTGTGAGTCCCAAAATCTGAGGTAAATCCTGTTGGCCTTTCAGCTTGCGGTCCAAGTAGTTCTCCATAATCTTGTTATAAACAGTTCCTTTGTGAGTGTGGTGACACTCGTCAATCACCAATAGAGAGAAATCTGCACAAGATATAGAAAGTGATAATCAGCTTTTATGCTAATTATAGTGCATTCTTCTTTTAACAGACTGCTTGTGGGAAGGAAATGTCCCTTATTCAGGAATATCTGCTGAATTGGAGAGTACAGGTAGTCCTTGACATACAACAATTCATTTAGTAACCGTTCAAAGTTACAACGGTACTGAAAAAAAGTGATTTATGACCATTTTTCACATTGACAACCGTTGCAGCATCCCTATGGTCACCTGATGAAAATTCAGATGCTTAGCAATTGACTCATATCTATGACGGTTGCAGTATCCCAGGGTCATGTAATTGCCTTTTGTGACCTTAAGCAAATCAATGTGGAAGTCAGATTAAGTCAGATTTATTAAGGAGTCTGGATAGCTCAGCAGACTAAAGCACTGTAATTAAACACCAGCTGTCTGCAATTACTGTACGTTCGAATCTCACCAGGCTCAAGGTTGACTCAGCCTTCCATCCTTTCTAAGGTAGGTAAATTGAGGACCCAGTTTGTGGGGGCAATAAGCTGACTTTGTATAAATATACAAAAGTATGAAGTCTATTGCTTAATGCATTGCAAGCCGCCCTGAGTGTCCGGAGAAGGGCGGCATATAAATCAAATTTTTAAAAAATAAAATAAAACAAATAAATAAATAAGATTCACTTAACAACCATATTACCAACTTAACAAATGCAGTAATTCACTTAAAAACTGGGGCAAGAAAAGTCATAAAATGGGACAAAATTCAACAACTGTTTCACTTAGTAACAAAAAAAATGGACTCAATTGTGGTCTTAAATTGAGGATCACCTTTACATAATTTGTGTTGATAGTGCATATTAAGGTATAAATTTGGCCTGCCGCAGACAAAGTCCACCGCTTGGAGATCTTCAAATGGTGGTTTTTGATGCATTGTTTATTTCTATGGCAGATTAAAGCCCAACATGGAAAGGAAGATACAGATAGCCCTCGACTTACAACAGTTCATTTAGTGACCATTTGAAGTTACAACGGCACTGAAAATAATGATTTTTCATGGTTATGACCATTGCAGCATCCCCATGGTAACATATTTTACATTCAGATGATTGACAACTGACTCGTATTTCTGATAGCTGCAGTGTTCAGGGGTCATTTTGAGACCTTCTGACAGGCAAAGTCAACGGAGAACCCAGATTCATTTAACAATCATGCTACTAATTTAACAACTGCAGTGATTCACCTAACAAATGAGGCAAGGAACGTCATGAAATGGGATTAAATTCACTAAACAATTTTTTCACTTAACGTAAATTTTGGGCTCACTTGTGGTCGTACGTTGAGGACTACCTGTACCACATATTCAAGCTGGTTTTAGAATAGCAAGAGATATTAATGCTGACATACATGCTGGATAATTGGGAAAAATCAGAAATATGTTATTAGGTCCTCCATTGATTGTAGAAAGGCCTTTGGATGTGTCAATCATGTTAATCTATGTTAGTGTTTAGAAAAACAGTAATCCGAGAACAAACTGCTCAGAAAATCCTGTAAAGCACTACGAAGCAGTATATAAGTCTAAGTGCTATTGCTATTGTTATCTCTTTGTGTTTATGTGAAACCTAAACATTGGATAGGAAGCCACAATCTTTGTGGTACCTGGAGAAGAGATTGGCAGCAAGAAGTGGGACAAGGTTTTATAATCTGTCCTATTTATTCAAGCTGTATGCTGAATATCATCTCCTTTTGATTACCTCATAATCCCTTGTGTGATGGAGTATGGGCAACTGAATGGAGCTGAGTGTTTACTGGCCGGATGCCCTTTGTGTCGCCAATGCGAAGTTATATTCAGCAGATATATTCTCATCGTGCCCAGAGAGAGAAATATCTGCTCTACCCAGGATCGAACTCTGGATCCACCTCAGTGGTGGGTTGCCCCCAGTTCGGACCAGTTCTATAGAACTGGTAGTAAAACTGGAGAGAGGCTCCACCCACCAACCCCGACGTCATCAGAACGCTTCTGCTCATGCGCGCGGCCCTGTTGCAAACCGGTAGTAAAGGTGAGTAGAACCCACCCCTGATCCACTTAGGATCAAACTGTATGCTAAATATGCAATTGGGTATGACACTGAGCTTGTCTATCAGAAAGGTAGGTAAGGCAGTTCGGCGGTTCGAATCCCTAGTACAGGTCTCCTCTGTGAGCAGGGGGTTGGACTAGATGACCTCCAAGGTCCCTTCCAACTCTGTTACGGTTACTGAAAAGCTGGAATGGAAGAGTATGGTTTTAAAATTGGATGAAAACAACAACTTGTGCTTATACTGTACCCAACACAGTTTAATAGCTGAAAATGGAAATGATCTGGAAGCTTTAGTAATAAAAGTCAAGGAGCACAGTGAAAAAAACTGGGACTAAAACACAAAGAAGGCCAAATTAATGACAACTGGAACAGCAACTAGTCTTGTAATTGATAGTGAAGAGGGAGAGAGCTTCTGCCTTTTAAGACTGATTATCAGCAGTAAAGCGCCAACAGTTGGGAAATAAAGCATAGACTAGTATTTGATAGAATAGCAATGAAAGCCTTAGAAAAAACTGTCAAATGCTATATTGTGTCTACATTAGGGGTCCCCAACCTATGGGCTGCAGCCCACTGCTGGACTGTGGTCTGTTGGCCACTAGGCCATGTGAGTGGCTGGCAGGTACACGCGTGTGTGTGCATGTGCACCCCCCCCACTCACGCTAGTGTCGAGAAATAGCCATATTAGCCTTAGTGGCACAGCGGACTAAAGTGCTTTAAAGTAGCACTTAGCTACCAGCTGCCTGCAATTACTGCGAGTTCAAATCTCACCAGGCTCAAGGTTGACTCAGCCTTCCATCCTTCCGAGGTAGGTAAAATGAGGACCCGAATTGTGGGGGCAGTAAGTTGACTTTGTATAAAAAAGAACACCGCTTGCAGTGGCCGAAAGCCCTACTAAGCAGGTATATACAAAAGTACAAAGGCTATTGCTTAACGCACTGTAAGCCGCCCTGAGTCTCTGGAGAAGGGCGGCATATAAATCGAACCAATCAATCAATCAATCAATCATCAATCAATCAATCAATCAATCAATCAATCAATAAGTCCCTGCATTTTTCTTGGCAATATTTTCTGAAGTGGTTTCTTATAGTCCCTTCTTTCTAGGGCTAAAAGAAAGTAACAGGCCCAAAGCAATGGTGGGTTTCAATTTTTTTTACTACTGGTTCTGTGGGCATGGCTTGGTGGGCATGGCATGGTGGGTGCGGCTTGGTGGGCGTGGCAGGGGAAGGATACTGTAAAATCTCCATTCCTACCCCACTCCAGGGGAAGGATACTGCAAAATCTCCATTTCCTCCCGATCAGCTTGGACTCGGGAGGCAGAGAATAGATGGGGGCGGGGCCAATCAGAGGTGGTATTTACCAGTTCTCCGAACTACTCAAAATTTCCGCTACCAGTTCTCCAGAACTGCTCAGAACCTTCTGACACCCACCTCTGCCCCAAAGTAACCCAGCTGGCTTCCTAGCTACAGCAGAACTAGAATTTAGGGGTCCCCAACCCCCGGTCCATGGACTGGTACCAGGCCACGACATGCTACGAACCGGGACATGCAAACAAGTGAAGCCCCCATCTATGAGATGCAGGCAGCATGTGAAACCATGCCCCTTCTGGTCTGAGGAAAAACCTCTCTCTATGGAACCGGTCCCTGGTGCCCAAAAAGTTTGGGGCTGCTGTATTAGTTTCTTCACATTTGGGATTCTATAACATTGGGAGGACTGTCAAGTGGCAGAATGTCTCTATTACAAGTGGATTGCAAAGCCTATGATTGTGGCTGTTGACATCCCCCTTGGCTGGGGCTCCAGTTAAAATCAGTTCTTAATTTCGTTTTTTTAGCAAAAACCAAAGTGCACTAGGCATAACAGAGCTTTGCAAGCGTGTGGTGTAACTTTTCGGTTATAGTACTAACTCTAAAAAGCTACTTGGCAATTGGATTTAGAGAAGAGTAGATATACAATGTAACATGGAAGGGGAAATGGAGAGATTCTGTTCCCAATCATTCTTGATCAAACTTTGCTAACCATGGAAAGGAATCCCTTTCCATTTACTTCATTATCCATTTTACTTCCCAGAAAAATTAACAGTAGGTCAGTTACTGGTTACAGAGTTTTCAGTGAAGAGTGCGACCTGAAATGTGGCTAAATTGAAATGTAATTTGCGTTTCATTCTTTGCTAGGGGTCTCCAAAAATTGTAATATTCAAATATGATTCACCTCCTTTTTCTTTGATACTAGGACTTTGATAGTGAAGAATTATCCCCCAAGACTGTGGAAGATTCCACAAAAGTGGTTTCAAACTTGGATCTTCTTTCCCTGCTCTCAGAAGGAAGAACTGCTCATTTCTGGGTATTCCAAGTTGCTCTATCAGTGATCTAAGGGCTATGTTCAAAAGGAGACAATAGAGGTGATACAAAACAACCACTTCATAAATGCATGGCACAATACAGGAGAACAAATGCATCAGGACTAGATTCAGCAGTCCATCTGCATTTAAAAGACAAAGGCCACTCTTTTGAAGACAGCGAAGTCCACATTTTGGACAGCTGGTTTGAAAGTGGGGTCAAAGAAGCCATCTATGTCAAAACTGAACAGCCTTCTCTCAATGACATCATCTATCTCCAATCTACAACAGAGTCCTTTTAACAGTTCCGAGAAGTTTCCACACTCAGTTGCACCAGGTGGCTCAGTGGCTAAGACACTGAACTTGTCGATCAGAAAGGTCGGCAGTTCAGCGGTTCGAATCCCTAGTATAGGTCTCTTGGATGAGCAGGGGTTGGACTAGATGACCTCCAAGGTCCCTTCCAACTCTGTTATTGTTACTCAGGTGACCCTGATGACACAGATAAACCTCCAGGTGACCTTAACGACTCACTAAAAGAATGCCAAAGACCAGCTGTCTGCAAGGAGTATAAATCCTTCCATTCCCCACCATCCAGTCAGAGCCGAAGAAGCTTCTTGGATGAGAAGTGAAATGTCTTCAAAGAAAAACCAAGAAGCCCAGTTGCCTCTTTAAAAAAAAGCACCTTTGGGACAATAGAGACAACCGTGAGCTTGAATGGGGGATTCACAGCTAAAACTGGATTATTATTACCGTATGCTGCTGCTTCTCCCCTTCCCTGAAGAGACTGTGACTGTTCCAGTAATGGTCTACTGTGAATCTGCTATAACCTGCTTTACACAAAGAAACCAAAAACCACCATGATGGTCTGTTCTGCCCCAGCTACAGATCCCAAAGAACACAGAACACACAAAGTTTGGACAAAACTTGATTTACTAAAATAACTCAGTTTTTTTCAAAACAAAGGCTGTTAATAAACTTTCTTAACAGCCTACAAGAAAACAAAGATAAAGTAATCACAATCTTACTGAGGTTGGCAGAAAGCCCAGAAACAATTTTGCAGAGAATCCAGACGCGAAGGAGAATGAACTAAAGTTGTTCCCTACAACTTACTTCAGTTGGCGTTCCTCCTTAAATAGGCTAAGGGAGTGGCCAATTAGTGCCAAGCCTTACTCTCGAGGAGACCTCCTCCTGAGGAGCCACTCCTGCCTTTTGGCACCTCTGCGCGCCCGTGCATCAAGAAGAGGCTCCTCCTCTTCTTTCTCTTCACTTAAAGGAGTTTCTGGAGGTTCTGAAGGCCCTGGCTGAATCTTTGCCTCTGGCACCACATCTTCTCCAGCCTCCTCATTGTCTGACTCGAGTGCCAGCTACACAGGCTGCTGGCGCAGCACCACACCAGCCTCCTCGCTGTCAGAAACAGCTACAATCCGCACAGGCCGCTGATGGGCCACAACATGGTTTTACTCCTTCTCCAGAACACTTTTTTCTATAGGCTGTAATAAATAGAAGCTCTTTCCACATACAGGGAGTCTTCAACTTACAACCATTCATTTAGTGTCTATTCAAAGTTACAGCGGCACTGAAAAAAGTAATTTATGACTGTTTTTCATACTTAAGACCTGTTGCAGCGTCAAAATTCAGATGCTTGGCAACAGGTTCATATTTATGACAGCTGGGCTGTCCTGGGATCATACGATTGTCTTTTTGCAATCTTCTGACAAGCAAAGTCAATGGGAAAGCCAGATTCACTTAACAACCACATAAGCAATTTAACAACTCTGGCGATTCAACCGTGGCAAGAAAGGTTGCAAAATGAGCAAAACTCACTTGACAACTGTCTTGCTTAACAATGGAAATTCTGGGCTCAACTGTAGTTGTAAATGGAGGACCACCTGTATTCCAAGAAATAAAGTGATCTGGGTGTGGAACAGGAATCTGGGGCAGCTCCTTATAACTTGATTGCTATTTGCAGTCCCAGATACAAAAATTTGATGTCTCTAGAGTAGATAGGTCTTAAAAATGATTCAGTAGAATGCCGAGTATAGATTGTGTGAGAGCTTGTATTTTATTATTATGCAATTACAAAACAAGAGCATATTTTGATAGGTTGTTATATTAAGTGATTAAATAATTTTGATTAAATGTATTTTGCTCAAAACAATGAGCAAAACTATTAGAATGAGTCACATTAGAGCAACAGCAATAGCACTTAGACTTATATATTACTCCATAGTGCTTTGTAGCACTCTCTGGGTGCTATAAAATGTCAGGATATGCCCTCAGCAATCTGGCTCTTCATTTTACCAGCCTCAGAAGGTTGGAAGGCTAAGTCAACCTTGGGTCCCATCAGGTTCGAACTCCAGGCTATGGCAGACATTATATTTCTGTGCACCACAATACCCTTACCCTTACCCTACCACTGAGTACTCACCAGTCAGTTCCACATGCATTTCTTCTTCTTGGTTGCTGAGGGCATTATACAGGATTTGGGCTGTGCAGATTATCAGGTCGTGGCTCTTGACTATATCTGAGAAGAATAGCTTCTGGATACTATCACCACAAACAGATGTAATTTGGAATTGACTTTGTAAGAAACTGAACTCATTCTTCAGATGTTGGTCGACTAGAGGTACCTGCCAGGACAAAGGTGCTGTAGTTAAATATTTTCCAGGGGATAAAACAGACACCATTAGGCTGCGTACATTTCCAAAATATTTTGGAAGAGGCGTTTTTGAACTGGAAAAAGCACAACTCTTTTCTGTTAAAGCAATCCTTTTCTTCAGACGTACATGTGCCCGAAGACAAAAAAGGCTGTTCCTTTGTTTTAACTTGTGCAGAAACCTGGAAAAGGGGATGCTTTTGAAATTAACAGAGGTGTTGTACTTGTTTGAGGTCCAAAGTGTTTAGTCTCTGAGCTGTTTGTAATCCAAGAAGCCATGGATTTTGGAAAACAATCTTCCACCACCCTCTATCTACTGTAGGGGTGGATTCTAAAATTTTTTACTACCAGTTCTGTGGGTGTGGCTTGTTTTGTGGGTGTGGCTTGATGGTCATGTGACAATTATTAAGGATTTAGCAGAGGTACTGGTCTACCAGGCTTTTAACTGTACCGTTCTACCCTTTTATTTTTCCAGGCACTGGTCTACCCATTTGTTTTCTTTTACCACTGATCAGCTGTAGGGCGGCCCTCTGAAGCCCTGCAGCAGTTTAAACAGTTTTTTTCTCTCTACCCATCAGCTGGGATTCAGGAGGCAGCAATAGATTGGGGGTGAGGCAAAATAAAAGGTAAGAATAACGCAGGAGGTGGGGGGGGGGCAGAACCGGTTCAGTGACATCATATCGTCACCGCTACCAGCTCGGGAGAACCGGCCCGAACCGGGAGGAACCCAGCACTGATCTACTGGTACTTACTGTGTTGACTAACACAACCACCTTGTTCTTATCTTGACTCTCCAAGTGCTTCTTGCAAACGTAGACGGCCGCTCGGGTCTTCCCAGCTCCTGTTGGCAGCCATATGATTATATTCTTTCCTTCCAAAGCAGGCCCAATCACCTCCCACTGATAATCACGCAGTTCCATTGGTTCACGTTTAGAAAACCTGAACTATGATAAAAAAAAAAAAGGAAAGGAAAATAATAACGAAGGTGTACAAACCAATTCAGCCCAATCTTCTAAGTTAATTTGTCTGCCCACATCTTGCTGAAAAAAAACCATTTTCCATTATATAACCCCTGTGGCATGCAGAAGGGCACAATCAAGGTCATTTATAAAAAAAAAACAGAAGAAGAGATTTGACAGGGATAAGGAGAAGGCAACAGATTAATCAAATGTACAAGAGAACTAAAGTATTAAAAATACAGTGAAGACAAGATGAACAATACAGGTGGGAGTTCATTCTTTGCAGCTACCTGTGTAACTATTGTTCAACCCCAGTCTAGTTTCCTTTTTGTTAGCTGGACTACCTCCCCATAAGTTGTCAAATTCTGGCTAGTGACAATAGAAAGTAAACTCCAGCTGGAAAACACCATACTGTAGACCAGTGATAGCGAGTAGCTATCATATTTATGTGTTGGTAGCAATGTCCTGGGATCAATTGATCACCTTTTGCAACCTTCTGACAAACAAAGTTAATGGGAAAGCCAGATACACTTCAAACCCTGTTACTAACTTAACAAGTGAAGTGATTCATTTAACAACTGTGGCAGGCAAGGTTGTAAAATGGAGCAAAACTCATTTAACAAGTGTTTTGTTTAGCGACAGAAATGTTGGTCTCAATTGTGATTGTAAGTCGAAGAGTTTCTTGTGTTGCCTGGTGTTAGCAATTGACTTAGAAGTCAATTTTAAAGGTTTTGGGGACTGACAGGGAAAGTATCCATGAGCTATTCAACAGAAAACCAAAAGCATTCTTTATATATCAACATTATCAGTTATACATCATATATAATGGAGCTAACTCTGGAAAGTTGAAAGTATATTTGGGTGACCATTCAACAGAACAGTTGTCATGGTGGCTATGGCTTTAATTAAAAGGCAGTGTAATGAGTTGCTCTCCCAGAATACTCTTCCACATTGCTCTACTTTTGTTTTAACAAGTGGACGTACTTCAGAGCACTGAGTTAACAGCTATGCTCTTATTCCCTCCACCCCACCCCCCAGGGCAGTGGTGGGTTCTAACCAGTTCTAACTGGTTCGCTTCGTGCACACGCTTTGCGCACGATCGTCACTATGATTGAAAAAGAGTAAACACAGTTGATTGATAATAAAGGGTTTCAGCCAAACACTAACCATGAGCAAAAGAAAAGTTTCCGTGGAATAGGTTCAGGCTCAACCCATCCAAGAATGGCTGTAGTTTCCGACATCCCGATATAGTCATTTGGCGCCATCACTGACTATTGGGGGCGAATCATTGGCCCCCATAGAGAGGGTTTGTAACTTGGGCGTCCTCCTGGATTCATGGCTGTCTTTAGAAGAGCATTTGACGGCCATGACCGGGAGGATTTTTCATCAGGTTCGCCTGATTCGCCAGTTGCGTCCCTTTCTGGATCAGGACTCCTTACGCACGGTCACTCATGCCCTCATCACTTCCTGCCTGGACTATTGTAACGCTCTCTACATGGGGCTCCTCTTGAGGAGCACCCGGAGGCTCCAACTGGCGCAGAGTGCAGCCACGTGGGTGATAATGGGAACGACATGGCGTTCCCATGTAACACCCCTCCTGTGCGAGCTGCACTGGCTCCTGGTGGTCTTCTAGGTGCGCTTCAAGGTTTTGGTTACCACCTTTAGAGCGCTTCATGGCTTAGGACCTGGTTATCTATGGGACCGCCTACTACCACTAATAGCCTCCCACCGGCCGGTACACTCTCATAGAGAGGGGCTCCTCCAGGTGCCGTCAGCCAAATAATGTCGACTGGAGGCCTCTAGGGGGAGAGCCTTCTCTGTGGGGGCACCTAATATCTGGAATAATGTATAATATATATGTTTTCTTTCTTTTTCGTAGGTTTTATGTGTATTTCTCTTTAGCCAGGTTCTTCCTACGTAAACCAAGATTTTATGCAGCCCTAGTTCAGTGAAATCACAATCCACTAGATTGTGGATTATATATATGTATATATATCCGTGTATTTATAATATATATATATGAAAATAAACCGAAAAAAACAAGTAAAAGGAATTACAAACTATCAATACATATCACATATCCATTAAATATTTAAAAGTATTGAAATTAAGGGGAAAAAATGGTAATACTCGATTATTGTAAAAAGTCATGAAATCTATGCAAAAGGAAAACATACTATATCCTTTTTTGACCAACAGATAACATTTCCTTTTTGAACTAAATAAATTAAACATCTCTTGAATCCAGTCCTTAATAGTAGGATAATATTACATTCAGGTTTTTCAAAATATTTTCCTAGCAGCATCCCAAGCCCAATATCACCATACCTCCTAAAACAATCAGTTTCAGAGTATATTAAATTATTCCAAAAAGTTGTCAATGACTTTAAGTATGCTGTATCTAATATTAAGCATAAATGGAAATAACATGATATGCAAAGAAACCCAATGTATTATAACCCGTAAATAATTAACATATTTACAGCCAGAAGCGAATGAACAATTCACTGCAAACCATCTCAAATTATATACATACCCATTCAATAGCCTGAGCTGGATGCCATAGAAAAGGCTTCTGCATAGGAAGCCCCGCTTACAATGTTTCCCCTTGTTTAGCTTTCTGTTATGCCCAGTGAGAGCTTGAAACGAAACCAAAAATGCTCGTGTTAGATTGTGGAGCTCCAGCCAAGGGGGGTCTCGACAGCCACATAAATAGGCTTGGCAAACCACTTACCTTCGAGACACTCAACGTCTGCACAACCTCCCCTCAATACTAGAAGAATCTGGTAGATTCTTCCTTATTATGTTCTGGCTGACTTTATTCCTGTTTTTAAAAGGGAAGTACGTATAAACAGAAACCCTGCCTTCTTTAAATGTCAGTAATTAAACTATCATGACTTTTAAAAGCACAGGAGTGATTTGTCTTTTTGTGTAATTTACTCTCAAATCAAACTCTTCTCAGGAGAATTGCTAATTGCAATACCCATTTGCACTTGGAAAGCAGAGGGATGTTGGGGGCAGGGGTCCCAGGCTCCAATAAGGGGGTCCCTACATCCTCTCCCCACAACCTTCCTCCACCGTCTGCAACTCCCAAGAACCCGTATGATGAAGCAGTGGGGTGCTATACAAGGACTGGAGGAATGTTCCAAGTCCAGCCTCAGCCCTGGAAGTTACACAGCAATTTTTGGCCAGTTAGTTTTATCCTGCCCTACCTCACAGGGATGTGGTGAGGAAATAACTGAATGAAAGAGTGCTGGGATCATTGTCTTCAGTTTCTGGATACAAAGTGGGAAGAAGAATTGCTACTACTATGCTAGGCAGCTAGGCTAATTGGTAAATAGGCCACCATCTGCTTCAGTGGTGAAATCCAATTTTTTTTTACTACTGGTTCTGTGGGCGTGGCTTGATGAGTGTGGTGTGGCTTGGTGGGCGTGCCAGGGGAAGGATACTGCAAAATCCCCATCCCCTCCCCACTCCTAAAGGAAGAATATTGCAAAATCTCCATTCCCACCCTACTCTAGGGCCAGCTAGAGCTGGTATTTGCCGGTTCTCCTAACTACTCAAAATTTCCGCTACCGGTTCTCCGAACTGCTCAAAATTTCCACTACCAGTTCTCCAGAACCTGTCAGAACCTGCTGGATTTCACCCCTGATCTGCTTTCTTCTAGAGAATGTCCCTCTCTGCCCTGATTTAGCCCTCTCCTGCTCTGTTTTCTATCTGTACTTTTAGCCATGGCAGCTAAGACATATGATGAAAGCCAAATTCCCTATTGCCATGAGAGGGCTGGCTCAATAAGAAATGTAAGATTTTATTATGCGGATCAAGGTTCTGGAATGGAACCAGAACTGAATGTTAAAGAGAAAGGCAAATAAAAGATTGATGCCCACAGGGTTTACCTCAGTGACTGTTCCTCCAGACAAGAATATACAGACCAAGAAAAGCTAAAAGGCCAGAATGCAGGCCATTTCTCTGAATATATCAAGAACCTAATCTTCACCTTTGTTATTGGTTTCTTGCAACCTCAATTCCAGTTTCCCACTTAACTGACTTTAGAGGTAGCAGATAAATACGTGCTCCTCCTGGGACATAGAGGGACGCAAGGATGCAAGTTTTATTTTATTTTATTATTTATTTTATTTTATTTTATTTTATTATTTTATTTATTTTATTTTATTTTATTTTATTTTTTTATTTGTCAAGAATGTATTAGGTAATTTATATAATTATAAGCATGAATTGAATACATAAAATAGATACAAGTAGAGGAAACATTAGGCCAGGGATAGTAGGCACGCTGGTGCTCTTATGCACACCCCTTACAGACCTCTTAGGAATGGGGTGAGATCAACAGTAGGCAGTCTTAGATTAAAATTTTGGGGGTTTGGGGATGAAACCACAGAATCAGGTAGCGCATTCCAGGCATTGACCACTCTGTTGCTGAAATCATATTTTCTGCAATCGAGTTTGGAGCGGTTCACTTTAAGTTTGTATCTATTGAGTTCTCCTCCCTTTTTAAAAGCTGTGTTAAAGACGAATTTTCTTTGCTCTTGATTAGTAATTTAATAAGAGGCTTTCCAGGACTGTTTCTGTACAGCTCTTAGATTAGCAGGTTTAAAGTTTGGCTTTCCTTTAACTCTTTTGAGCCTGAATCTTTTAGAATGAGGTTCCTCTCCATTCATTACACTAAATGTTTTATTTCCTGTTCAAATGCCTATTATGTTTCTTTTAACTTTTCTATTAGGGTTTGCCTGTGTAGACCAAAAATTTTGGTCCTTCTGAGAAATACCCACATTTTTAAATTTAATCAGCAACACTGGGAAAGTATAGTGTCACAAGTTTTGCCCATGCGCCCATTGGTGTCAGAATTCACTGTGAAAGTTTGTGGGAAATACAGGAACTATTTTGTATGGATAAGTTTACACATGGCAAACACAAATGTAATTTGCAATTAAGTATGTTGTGTGAACCTAGTCAATCAATTTGTAAACCAGAATATAAGGAATGTGGTGTTGTGTAAACACAAACCCAGTTAAATCTTTGGGTCTAAAATGCCCCCTATCTTACTGAAGTTAAAGTCTACTTCATATTTTAAAATTTACTTATAACCAGCCAGATAAAACTATTATAGACACTGTATCAGGGAAGTTGTACCTACATATTTTATTAATAGGCATATACTTGTGAACTACAACTTTTTTCATCGAATATGATTTAAAACTATTATGCTACAATATTCAGCTTTCTCTGCTTTTGTAAATTTTGATGCTTTCATCAGAATATAATACTTTTATCTTATTTATCATTAAATATTTTAGGTTTAAATACATTTGTTTTAGGAAACTGCAAATATTTAATTGGCAAAGAAATAATATCTCTAGGGTTAAGTTGCTTTCTTACACTTTCAGTAAGATACTCAGTTCTGATCCATGCTAATTCAGTGATGGTTCAGCCATGATACAGATAGTCCTTGACTTTTGACCATAGTTGAGCCTAGCAATTATGGTTACAAGTTGTGACTGTCATAAAGTGGGTCATCATCTGATTGACCCAATTTTGCAACTTTTTTTCACTGCGGTCATTAAGTGAATACAGCAGTCATAACATGAATGTGGCAGTTATTAAGCAAACCCATTGTTTGCTATGGACTAGTTATTGCCGCAACTTTTGGCAAAACCATAGTAAATTGCAGTCACATAACCACAGGGCACTGCAAACAATTGTAAATGTGGCCAGTGGCTGAACATCCAAAACACTGTCATGTGACTGCAAGGGGGGCAGTGCCCAGCTGTCAGAACTTTGAAACCAGGTGATGAGTGCCTTTTTTCGGGGGGCAGCAGTCTGGTAATTCAATAGATGATATGGCTAAGGAAAATCCTGCCTTAGCAGAGAAATAATTGCAACAGCCCTTAGACTTCTATACTGCTTTACAGTGCTTTACAGTCCTCTCTAAGCAGTTTACAGAGTCAGCCTATTGCCCCAACACCTTGGGTCCTTATTTTCCCCACCTCGGAAGGACGGAAGGCAAGTCAACCTTGAGCCTGGTGGGATTTCAACTGTCAAAATTGCAGGCAGCTGGCAGTCAGCAGAAGTAGCCTGCAGCACTGCATTTTAACCATTGTGCCACCAAGGCTCTTAAAATGCTTTTGAAAGTGATCACCATTCAGTTGTGAAATCTGTGTAAATTAATCTCTCTCAATTATTTGGTGAAAGAAATTTCTATGAGAATATTTCTTTTGGGGGTATTCAGTTATCAAACTTCTTTTATGCTTCTAATTTTTTTAAAAAACAGAGGAATCTAATAAAATAGAACAAGTTCCTTTTAAAGGTTCCTTGCAGTGTTCTTAGCAGCAATAAGCAGTTTGCCATTGCTTTCAGATGGTCCATAAAAATAAATGAAGCCATAAAATTAATTGTACTACAGATTTTGGGATAGTGTTGCAGCAAGAACAAAATAGCTTTCTCTTTTTAATAACATAAATACAATTCTTATGAGTTTTTATTATCAAGTTGTTGCCCTAATATAAAGATTACTACTTAGTTTTTCTCCATTTCAGTGGGAATTGTAGAGGGATAGTTCACACAGAGTATGAATGATTTTATTTTTTAACGTGGGGGATTATTGCCATTTCTCTTTCTTTTGATGAATTTTATAACCTTATTAGTATCACAAGAGTCAGTAAACCCTGCTTTAAATGATTACAGTCTCCCTCAACATTCCAGTCTAGATTTGACCATTTAGTTGTCAAAGTGAAATCATCATCTTCCTTGATAATTTTCTTTGGACTCCTTTTCCCCTTCTTTATCATTGGACAATAATTTTGGGTATATCTTAACAGATTTTTGGCTGACGATCACTAAAAAAACCTGTAATTTAACCCACCATGTTCCTTTTTATATAAATTGTCTGTTTTTACACAGTAGACCCCTTCAGGAACTTTTGGCTATGCTGTGCACATGAAAACAACATACGACGACATGGAATGGTTGTTGAAACTCATCTAGCATAGCAAGTACAACTGAAATATCTGTGGAGATCTCAAAGCAGTGGCTCAGCTGCTTGGAATGTAGCTTTGATTTATCAAGTACTATATGTGATTCAGGGCTTCTGATCCTTTAGGAACGGGTTTGCAGGGTGGGTGTGGCCATGGTGGGCGTGGCCTAGTCAGCCACCTGCACCAACCGGGGGAGGATGTTTTTCACCCTCCCCAGGCTCTGGAGGCTTTCCTCAAGCCTCCGGGAAGGCAAAAACTGCTTCCCCTGGGGACCGGAGGCCCTCCGGAGGCTGGAAAGAGGCCCGTTTCCAGACTTCTGGAACTTCTGGGAGGCCTGTTTTTCGCCCTCCCCAGGCTCCGGAAGCTTTATTTGAGCTTCCGAGAGGTTGAAAACAGCTTCCCCCGGGGTCCGGAAATCCTTCGGAGGCCACTTCTGGAACCTCCAATAGGCCCTTTTTTTGCCCTCCCAGACCCTC
Organism: Masticophis lateralis; assembly: GCA_030761175.1. Taxonomy (NCBI): domain Eukaryota; kingdom Metazoa; phylum Chordata; class Lepidosauria; order Squamata; family Colubridae; genus Masticophis; species Masticophis lateralis. The sequence goes on from JAUDYJ010000006.1 coordinate 19,370,414, forward strand.
AATGCAATCCCTGCATTTACCTGGAATGATGAATGGGGCCGTGTGGAAACTCCTGGTAGGGGTGGGGTGGGCATGGCCAGGTAGGGGTGGCATTTAGGGGTTTGCTGAACCCCGGCGGTCCCTGGCTAGAGGATCGCCCGAACCCTGCCGAACCCCCAGGGGCCCACCCCTGATGTGACTTCAGGAAATTTACAAGCAGGACTACAATACTTTTGAAATTATGTCCTTCAGCTTCATTTGCTGAAAAGGATACAATGCATTCAGAAAGTAGTCAGACCCCCTTCACTTTTCTCAATTTTGTTGTGCTGCAGCCTGATTCTATAGTTGTTGAAATTCATTCCCCCCACCCCCCCTTCATTAATCTGATGGGCTGGCTGCTAAAACAAAGCAAGGTTATGGCCTACACTTGAAAGGAGACCGGGAAGCCTGTAATTGTGGAGTCTGGCAAGAACAAAGAATATGCTTATTCACAGAGACTATGCATGTGTAACACTTGTAGCAATTCTAGGTGATTAGAGGACTGATAACAGTAACAAAGAGTTAGACATCCTGCATAGCTAAGCTAAAAGTTAGGAGTAGAGATGGCCTGGAGCAGATAGAATGTGCATTAGATAACTCCTGGAGCATTCATTAGCCAAGGTTTAGGAATATGGATGGCTAGAGACCAACAGAACAAATCGTTAGATTATTATTGAAATGTTTATTAGATAATATTACTTATTATCCTGCCTTGTCCCACTTCTGCTTTAGTGAAATTGTATAATGTTTTCTTAATCCTTTGTTCTTGTTTCTTGGAACGTTCCAGTAAAAGAAAACAATACCTGCACCTCGTGTCTAGTGTCGTTCATTGGCCTCAGCACCAGGCTCAGATCTGAATTGGGGACCACATATTGACATTCAGTACCTCATAATGACAAAGTGAAAACAGAATTTTAGAAATGTCTATATATTTATTAAAAAGAGAAAAACCCTGAAAAAATCACATTGGCCTAAGTATTCAAACCCTTTGCAACAACACATGAAATTTAGCTCTGGTGCCTCCCTTTTCTCTTGATCATTGCAGACATTTCTACACCTTGAATGGCGTCAACCTATGTTCAATTAAACTGATTGGACATGATTTGGAAAGGCACACACCATCTCTCAATAGAAGGTGCCACATCTGACAATCCGTATTGTATCAGAGCAAAAGCCATGAGGCCAAAGAAACTGTCTGCAAAGCTCCAAGGCAGGATTATTGCAAGGCAACTGGGGAAGATACAGTAAAACATTCTGCTGCATTGAAGGTACCTAACAGCACAGTGGCCTCCATAATTCTCAAATGGAAGATGTTTGGTGCAACCAGGACTCTTCCAAGAGCTGGTTGCCCGGTCAAACTGAGCAATCGGGGGAGAAGGGCCTTAGTAAGAGAAGTGACCAAGAACTGTTTCCTAATATGATTTGGTTGTTTATTTGTACCCTATAACCAGTGGTGAAATCCAATTTTTTTTTACTACTGGTTCTGTGGACGTGGCTTGGTGGGTGTGGCAGGAGAAGGATACTGCAAAATCTCCATTCCCACCCCATTCTGGGGCCAGCCAGAGGTGGCATTTGCCGGTTCTCCGAACTCCTCAAAATTTCCGCTACCGGTTCTCCAGAACCTGCTGGATTTCACCCCTGCCTATGATTATCATTAAGTGTCGTGCCATGAATGTATCTTGTCTTTGTATGTACACTGAGAGCATATGCACCGAAGACAAATTCCTTGTGTGTCCAGTCACACTTGGCCAATAAAGAACTATTACCTTTTAAAAATAATGTAATTGTTTCTGGCTTGAGGGAAATACTCAATAAAAAAAATTAAACGCCCATTTTGACGTTCGAGGTTTCGATTTTGAAAATACCCCAGCAAAAGTATTAGAATACACTTATTTTACAATTTTATTTTTTTTTAACTAAGCAGAAGTAGTTACAGAAAGCAAAGCCCAAAGCCAAAGAATTCTGAAAACATTATTCCTCCTTAGACAGGTAGACAGACTCCCTGACCAACCTCGCCCCTAATTTAAAATAAGTACATCCGATGAACTAACTAACCCCAAACGGGATGGATAAAGACATACACACCCCAAACCGCTCCTGCACGTGACGAACCTTCGGGAGTTTTTTCCGCCCCCAGGAAGTACCCTTACTACAATACCCGTCATGCTTTGCGCCCACGCCGGCTCCCATCTGGAGCCGGGAGAAGCGCGCGCAGGGCCTGTTGGGTGTGGGGGGGGGAAGCTCGTGTGAGTGGCTGTGTCGGCGGCCGGGGAAGGTGGCGGAGCGAGCGCCCTTCCCTGGCGCCTTCTCCTCTCTCTCTCTCTCTCTCTCTCTCTCTCTCTCTCTCTCTCTCTCTCTCTCTCTCTTCCTTGCCCGTCCATTCATTGCTGCTCTGCGGGACTGTCCGCGCCCTTCTTTCCCGCCGCCATGGAGGCGCTGATTCCGGTCATTAACAAGCTGCAGGACGTCTTCAACACGGTGGGCGCCGATATCATCCAGTTGCCGCAGATCGTGGTGGTCGGGACGCAGGTGAGGCAGGCAGGCGGGGCCTGAGCCAGGGGTGACCTCCGCCCGGGCTGGAGGCGAACAGATGCCCTTGGGGGAGCCCTCCAGCCGCGGGGGGCGGGGGGAGCGGAGCGTTTCAGTGTGGGATGCGGGTGCTGGAGAGATGGTTGTTTCCTTCCTGATCTTGGCGGTGGGGAGTGTTTGACAGGGAAGGAAATATTGGCCGGCCAGTGCGAGTCTTGCAACGGGTTAGGGGTGGTGGTTGTGGTGGTTGTTAATTCTGATAGTCTTAAAAGTATATGCCGCCCAACTCCCAGCCAGACTGGGAGGTGTGCAAAAATTGTAAAAATGCATTTATGGCTATTGCAGTTGTGATTAGCATGGGCAGCCTTCCAGAGTCTGGAAGTGAGCTTTATTGTAATTGTACTGGAAGTATTTAGAGCCTTCTTGAGGTGTAGGGTTAAGTTTTATCTAAATAAGTTAAGCGGTGGGATGGGTTTATTTAGTGGTATTAAGAGCTGCATTGACATAAACGCCTTTTCTTTTTCTTTTTCTTTTTGGAACCACCTTTTATTCCCCTCCCGTAATGAAAGAAGCCACTCTCAAATAGGAGAAGCATGCCGGAGAGACTCTTTCCAGTCCTGACTTAATAATTCCCCCTTTGCTAGCAAATTAAGGGGAACGCAACAGGCCTGACATCCTGAAGGCTGCATATAGGCAATATAAATTTTGGGGATAGCACTCTAAAATCAGGAGTCCTCCAATTCATCAGCTCATTGAACCCTTCAGATTGTTCATCAATTCCCAAACGATTGTATGAAAAAAATTAAATAAATTCTATTTGAATAGCACCACTACAAGCAATAATAACTAACTCCTTGGATAGTGCCAGCAATCCTTGAGGGTTGATACTGACCACTTTAGGGAAAGCTGTATTAAGGCTATATTTTAAGGTTATCAGAAGGCCTCTGGTGGTTTGTGTTACTGTTAAATCCTAAGGATGGGATTAGTCAAGTTTGTTAAACCGTTTACGGTAACCAACATTTAAACTGAATGGGAGAAGATGCTTGGACATTCTGTAATGGTGCTAAAAGTTAATGCATTTAAATGTTGAGCAGGGAAAAAGTCCTGAGCTTGTTAAAGCTAAAAGGAAAAATGGGAACATGCTGTCCCTATATAGGGAGGAAAGGTAAGAGAAGTTTGTAGGTCTTTTGTGTCTGGCATAGTATATGCTGTCTGGAACTACTATGCACAAAGATTTATCCTTGCAAACAATTGTGTTAAATAGGTATGTATGCTGTCACTTTATAAACAAGGAAATGCACATTGTAAACACATGCATTCTTATATAGACAGTATATAGGTCCTATGGAGGGATTTGGAAGTGATAATGAGAAATATTTTATTCAGAGAACAATTTGGAGGTGATGCTGTAAACAGTGATTATTCTGTCAGTTGCAGAGATGAGTAGCTAGGGAAAATATGAATGCCACACCCTGTTTTTCAGAGGAAAATATGTATAAATTAAAATTGATAAATAAGGGTTAAAACTGTAGAAACCACAAGAGATCAGATCTCAGTGGTAAGAATTCAGGGATATAATATTGTGAAAATTAGAGAATATGAAAATCGGAAGGTTAAGTTAATATATTTAGTTGTCACTCAACTTGTCTAAAGTGAAATATTACATTTTAATATATGCTGTTGTTGTTAGCTAAGAAGTCATGTCCGACCCATTGCGACCCCATGGCCAACTTTCCTCCAGGCCTTCCTGTCCTCTACATTTTCAAATATACAGAAATATAAAATTTAAAAATATAAAAACAAATTGACAAAGGATCAAATACATGGACTGCATTTTCCAGGAAAAAAAACAGTATTTCAGTTAACAGATTTGTATTATTTTTTTATTATACATTCAGACCTAAATTTACTGAAATCTTGCTCTGGTGCTGCTAAACTTGTACAGTGAAAGGTTGAAGATCTCAATCTTCCTCTCTTATAAACTGAGGGAACAGAGCAGAGTAGAATTAGTAGAAACTCAAATGTCTGTGGAGATATTCAATCATCCAGGTCATGGTTGCCCCATAGGTGCTTTTCCAAAAGATGGCAGGATTTGATTTTTTTCCCCTTGAAAATGTTTCGTTTCTCATCCAAGAAGCAACTTCAGAGTTCTTTGAAGGCTTCAAATTATTAAAAGTCTTAATGCAAAGGAAGTAGAGAAAATGTTTCTCATTGATAGGCTAATGCCTCTGTCTGTAGGTACTTTGTAAAAGAAATGAGTTCTGTATAAATTGAATATTTGCATAATTGTTTATAAACTATTTCACTTGTTTGCTACGTGTGCTAGTTCTGGAGGAGAAGAATAATATATTTCAGTGACTGCCATTTTCATTTGGCCTTGTCTGTAACTTCCAATTGGTATCGCTTAAGTTCCTTCAAGCATAACTTTGTACCTATAAAGACAAGAAGCGTCATTTTTTTAAAAAAAAGTTGGAATCTCATAGAAAAGAGACCTATGTATATAATAACAATGAGTTTTTTCATAGCATGTAAACAGGCTTTATGAGAAGTATATTTTAATGTGTCATATAGTAAATTCAGGCTAAATTTACTGAGATCTTGGTCACAGCTAAACTTGTACAGAGAAAGATTGAAGATCTCAGTCTTCGTTTTCCAAGAAACTTTCTAGATACATACCTACCTTGACTTGCCTTTGGTAGTTTTTTTGCTCATTCATTCACTCATTCATTCATTCATTCATTCATATCGATTAGTCAACCAATCAGACAATTTCTATAGTTGACCATCTCAATCAATGATTCTGGGTGGCTTACTGTTCAAAAATATATTACAGTTAAAACATTAAAAATATTTTTAAACAATAAAAACCAATGAAAACATCCAGAATAAATATACAGAGCAGTTACTGCTGCCACCTATCTTCCTTTATCTGGCATCCTTTCTCCAACTTTTTGAACTTCTACATTGAATGCTTTCATCAATCACCAATGAAGAACTCACCTTATGCAACATTCTTAGCAGAGTAGCAAAAGATGCCATTTAAGGTTTCAAGTATATCAGTTACATCACACTCAGAGAAGCTGACAAAGATGGGGTGGTTGTCCTTATGACTGTGGTGGATTATGTAAAGGAAGACAACTTTCTAATACAGCAGTCTATCAGCTAACACCTTTCATCATATTCCACAGCTTCATACCAAAGAAAATTAGGCAATGTGATGAAACATACAAGACTGCATCTACATGAAGATATCCTAGGATCTCCCATTAGGCAATTTCTACCTATTTTCCAAAATGCATAAACCAGGCATCTTGGACATTCCATTGTCTCAAGTTGTAGAACTATGATAATTGGAATATCAGGCTTGGGAACAGATTATCTGATGGACCGTCTTTTGCCGATCACATCCACCTGACCCACTAGAGTGGGGAGGCAAGGAATGTTGCGGGTCCTGTTCCCTAAGGAAATACGTCTGGCATGATCCAGAACAAGGGCCGTCTCTGGAAATTAGATTGGTTCCTGCTGACACTCTTTCAGAAGGCCCTGAAGATGTGGTTCTGCCAGTGGGCTTGGGGAACTCAGAGTGGGATGGAGACCATTAAATGGCTGGTACGAATGTGTGTTGTCGCCGGGGGAGTGGGGGTGGGGTGTTATTTTATTATTTTTTTATTATTATTTTAATTTCTTTTATATTGTGTTTTTCCTGTAAGCCGCCTTGAGTCTCCGTGAGCGAGTAGTGGCAATATAAATTTTCCAAATAAAATAAAATAAATAACAACGTAACAATGCATTATATTGTACACATTGTATAGCAAAGATTTTGGGTTCTGTTATGTATTCTAAGTGGGAAACAAGTTTGTGTGCATATACATATATTTGATGAATATATCTTTTTAAAGAAGTTATTGATGATAATTCCATGCCATGGTAGTTCTGCTAAATCACATTTCCCAGAAGCCCTATCATCAGTGGGAATAATGAGCACTATTGGAGTTGTAGGTCTGAATGTAAGTTCCACATTGAATATAATTGGGATATGTGGGATTTAATTCAGTAGAAACATTTTAACTGTAGGATATAAATTTAATGAATAAATAAATGTATCTGAAGCGTACCATAAAATACAGGCCTTCAGTTCCTTTGTTTTCTCTCTTGTCTAATAGGGCCTGCATCCTGGCCACCCAATCAGAATCAGTTAGATGAACCCTTAACTTTGATTCCTCTTATCTCTGATTTGTCTTGCCATCCTTTTCTGCCACCATATATTGATGTTGGTACTTGGTTGCTTGCTTTCTTCCTTACAGTCTTACTGTATTATCAAAATAAATAAATAATAATAATAACCTGTAATTATTTCCTACAGATTGATATAATTTGGGGGCAAGAGCTTCTAAATATTTTGCCATTGCCATCTTCTGTGTCTTTCCCCCCTGTTTTTTAGTCTGTTCTGGAGCCTGGATAATTTTTTTTTAATTTGATTTTTATGCCGCCCTTCTCCAAAGACTCAGGGCAGCTTACAATGTGTTAAATAATAGCCTTCATACTTTTGTATATTTATACAAAGTCAGCTTATTGCCCCCACAAGCTGGGACCTCAATTTACCTACCCTAGAAACGATGGAAGGCTGAGTCAACCTTGAGCCTGGTGAGATTTGAACGTATAGTAATTGCAAACGGTGTTAATCACAATGCTTTTAGTCTGCTGAGCTACCAGGCCCTTCTTGGTTGTTTCCCATCCTAGATCTTACCAAGACCGATTCTGCCAAGCTTTTTTTAGATAACTGAAGGTTGGCTAGGTTCCATCAATTCTTTGATCTTGTTATAAAGGCTGTTCATAAAATGTGTTGCAAGCAAAAGTTGATTTCCCCAAATATACTGAAAAGTAATCAGAAGTGTCCCCAGCTGAGCAGCCAAAAAATTTTGGAGACGGAAGTTGAATACATTTAGATATAACCAGATTGGAGATAGATAGTATATTCAATAAATAATTTCAAGCAAGATAAAATTGGCCTTTATTGAGAAATTTCTACCACCATTAGAAAAGCATGGTACTGTTTGTGCCTATGTAAATAGGAAAGCCTGACTTATCGTCTAATCTTATAAAGTAAAATTAGGAATAGGATTTGTAGGCCTCTGAGTTATAATTTTAGCTGGGTGAGGCACTTTTAATCCTTTGCCAAATATCCCAAAGGTGCTTTTTCAAGAGGCAACTAAACTTTCTGGTTTTTCTTCAAAGACATTTCACTTCTCATCCAAGAAGCTTCTTCAACTCTGACTAGATGGTGGGAAATAGAAGGATTTATACTCCTTGCAGACAGCTGGTCATTTGCATTCTTTTAGTGAGTTGTTAAGGCCACCTGGAGGTTTATCTGTCATCAAGATCACTTAAGTGGTGCAATTGGGTGTGGAGCCTTCTTGGAACCATTGAAAGGACTGTGTTGTATACCCGAGATAGATGATGTCATATATCTCCCCCTCTGTTGAGAGAGGGCTGTTCAATTTTGACATAGATGGCCTCTTTGACCCTTCTTTCAAACTAGCGGTCCTCTCTGTCCAAAATGTGGATTTTTCTGTCTTCAAAAGAGTGGCCTTTGACTTTTAAATGCAGATGGACTGCTGAAACTAGTCCTGATGCATTTTTTCTCCTGTGTTGTGCCATGTGTTTATGAAGTGGTTGTTTTGTTTCCCCAATGTACAGATCTGCACATGGCTCACTGCATTGTTCTGCATATACTACGTTGCTCAGTTTGTGTCTGGGTGTTTTATCCTTGGGCTGGACAAGCTTCTGCCTTAGTGTATTGTTGGGTTTGAAATGTGCACGTATCTTGTGTTGGCTGAAGATCCTCCTAAGCTTTTCCAATATTCCTGTAATGTATGGAGTGACAACATTGCTTTGTTTATTGTTCTCTTTATTGTCTATTATGGAGGAGCTCCTATAGGGTCTTTTTTGAGATTTGATGAAGGCCCATTTGGGATAGCCACAGATTCTGAGGGTTTCCTTTATGTATTTTAGTTATTTTTCGTATTTCTTTCTCCATACCAGTGATGGTGAACCTTTTAGACTCTGAGTGCTCAAACTGTGCACGCATGTGCACGCCCAAACTAAAGGTATGTGCAAACGTGCGCATGTGCAAACATGCATGTATGCATGCATAGACATGCATGCACACATGCACAGATCAATGGGGTGGGAATGGAGATTTTGCAGTATCCTTCTCCCAGGAGTAGGAAGAGAATGGAGATTTTGCAGTATCCTTCCCTTGCCACATCCACCAAGCCACCCCATGCCCACCAAGCCACGCCCACAGAACTGGTAGTAAAAAAATGTGCATTTCACCACTGAGTCTTAAGTATAATTGAAGAACCAATTACTAACAGAAAAATGCCAGCAACTTAATTCAACTTTCAAACACACTATAGCTCATAATTTTTATGAAGGGATCTTTTTTAGGCTCCTTATGGATGCATGGACAAAACCAAATCCATTGAAATCTTTAAATCAGTTGCCCTTTAAAAACTGAAATGCAAAGCAATGTATGTTACAGTTATTTGAGTTAATTAGGATATGTGTTTATTCAGAAAATTTGTGTAGTGTGTTACAGAATGGAAAATAGTTTAAATCGATGATCAAAGTATGTATTGTAATCAAATGGGAACTGTGTTATTATAGTTATTTCTGGCTTTTATTATTTTGATAAATAACTCAAGGTGGCTAACATACCTAATATTCCTTTCTCTTCCTATTCATCCATCCTGAAGCTTATCATTACAATTTTTTGACTCCAGCTTTTCCTTATATTAGATCAAGCATGCTAGTTAGGATGATGGAAGTTGTAATCCTCCAACACATGTGATGTTGTAACCCAAAGCATGTGAAAGTCACAGTTGAAAAAGGCTACATTTTGATTGACAAAATCAATCACACAGAGGATCACACCACACCTTCTGTTTACACCCTAAATCTAATACATTACGTAAGTTTTCATATCTTGTGCTTTCTAGATCAAGGAAACAATACAATAGTTGAAATATTTTTCATAAAGTGGTTTCCTGGTCTTGTGAAGTATACACATAATGTCCAAAGGTTCCTGCTTTCCTTCCCTTTATCGGAGATAGACCAATCTCACATAAGAAAAACAACATTAAACTTAATTATTTAAAAAAAGAAAGAAAATACAATGTTTCAGGTAGCATCCTTTTTCTTTTTCTTTTTTTACAAATAGAGTTTTGTTTGTTAGGATGTCTGAGAAGATATTAAGTAAGTTTTAAATTAATGCTGCAGATTACAAGAAAATTGTATAGAAATCTAACCTCATTTATACAGGGCAGGGAAGGACTCCACTTTGTTTGTTACCCAGAGTGTCTCTCCCTCATGGAAATGGGCCTGTGTCATTCTGGCGACCTCATCTCCATCCAGCAAATTATTTCTTTAATGTGCAGAGAAGGAGAGGGTTCACTGGGTGTTCTCCTAAAAGGGTTAAGGTTGGGATAACCCAAATCTTTGGATTATATGTGCTAATTACCTAGCACTGTTTCCAGTGACTCTGGAAAGTTCTATACTTGTTCTACGCAGGGGTGTCAAACTGGCGGCCTGTGGGCTGGATGTGTCACATGCAGGCCACACCCACACCAACTCCGTGAAGGGGGAAAACGTAAAATGTCACATAATGACAACGATGCTGTGAGTTTGACACACATGTTCTACTACGGTATACTGTATTTAATGTAAACTGTTGCTTGCTATTAGCTCTGCTCTCGCCTGCCTTTTACTTCAGGCGTGCCAGTTAACTTTTTAAATGTTTACTGACGTTTAGTAAATAAATATTGGATGATAGTTTTGCTAATTGAAATGAAGGTTGTGTGTGGTTGCTCTGAGCTGGAGGTTGCCTAGGAATGTACTGGAGGCAAGCTTAACTGGAAATTATCCATAATAATTATCCAAAAGGCATGAAAGACTAGTAAGCAAGTAGGATACTTTCACAATGTTCTCTGGAATGGAAAATTCTTTGTACAGAATGTTACAGTATCTTTTTACTAAACTGCTTTTCTTGGCTAGCCAGATTTGGCGCATTTATCTTTTATAAGGCACTTTCTACCCTGTTTCCCCCAAAATAAGACATCCCCTGATAATAAGCCCAATCGGGCTTTTGAGCACATGGCAATACGGCCAAACGCTTATTTCAGGGCTCAAAAGAATATTAAACGGGGTCTTATTTTTGGGGAAACACAGTATTGTAATAACAGTAGCACTTAGACTTATATACCGCTTCATAATGTTAATAGAATACAATTGCCAGCAATTCACGTGTCAGCATTCCATCACGCAGGGCAGGAGAAACATGAGATCCTTGTCCAACAGCAGCATAATCTTTGCCTAATGACTGTGACTGGGACGACTGGAACTGCCATTGCTGAGTAGCATGGTTATGTGATGTTTTGCTTAATGACTGTTTCACTTAGTGACAAAATTTCAGTCCCAATTTGGATAGTTGAGTAAAGAATATCAATAATGGATTTAAGATAATGTCTTTTTGAAGGTTAAAGTAAGTTCTTAACAGATAAGCGTGATTTGATAATAAAACAAATTACCCAGAGAGGTCATAGTCTTCTATTCAGTACATACAGGTGTTCAGGTGAGGCGACACAGCCATCTGTCAGGGATGCTTTAATATGAGTCCTGCTGCTGTTTGAATCTGATGGTGTAAATGCTTCCTCCAACGCTGTTCTGTGACCTGTTTATCGTTCTATGACATGAAGGTGGTAATTCTTTAACAGAAAATTTAAAGTGGAAATTGGATCTGAAATGATAGCACTATTGTGTATCATTTGTGATGATGCAATTGTGTAATTGCAGCTGCCTGCAATTACACCAGTTCGAAACTCCCCAGGCTCAAGGTCGACTCAGCCTTCCATCCTTTCTAAGGTGGGTAAATTGAGGACCCAGTTGTGGGGGCAATAAGCTGACTTTGTATAAATATACAAAAGTATGAAGGCTATTGCTTAACGCAATGTAAGCCGCCCTGAGTCTCCGGAGAAGGGCGGCATATAAATCAAATTAAAAAAAATTGTACCTTGATTCTGGATTTAAATTTTCTTTGTGATGTACTTACCGTGTTTATTGGACTATAAGATGCATATAAGACGCACCAAGATTTTGATGAGGTAAGTAAGAAAAAAAAAGTTTTTGCCCTCCCTTGCCCTCAGGAACATTGCAGGCCTCCCAAACCCTATGCGTGCCCTGTTTTTTGTGAAAAACGGGCTGTTTTTGCCAAAAACAGGGTGCGCAGAGGGTTTGGGAGGCTTGCAGAGTGCTCTTGTGGGCTGAGAGAGGGCAAAAATGTCCCTGTTTTTGCGAAAATCGGGCAAAAAATGGGCCTGTTTTTCCCGAAAATGGAACAAACAGGGCGGGGCTTCGGGAGGCCAAAAACAGATGTATTCGGTATATAAGACGCACCAATATTTCCACCCTCTTATGTGGGGGGGGGGGGAAGATGCGTTTTATACTCAGAAAAATACAGTAGATCAGGGGTGTCAAACTTGCGTCATCACATAACATATCACAATTTTTCTCCCTCCTTGCTAAACCGAGCATGGCCATGGCCAGTACATGACGCATCTGGCCCATGAGCCGTGAGTTTGACACCTTTGACTTAGATTAACCAACAAACCACAAGAATCTGGTATACCACTTAGCAATTTTAATGAATAACCACTATTAAATAAGTGCCTTTTCTTTTTGAGACCAATTTCTCTCAGTCACATCACCCCCTAGTCTCTGATACTCCTATATTTTCGTCTCAGGGTTAGATATCATTTATCTAATCCAACTGGCTTGCAGTCCATAAATCCTGTGTCCCAATACAGGTGGATGGTGGATTATTTTTTTCCTGCAACAAATCAACATGGCTACTCTTATTTCTTAGGTAGAAGAAATTTCTGTCTATAACTGGTCTCTGTGAGATAGCTTTGTTCCTGCTCTGGTCTATGTATTGAACAGATAAATGAAACAGACACTAATTAGTTGTTGATTCTTTACATCCCAGAGAATACTGAATGAAGAAATTTGCAATGGATGCAGTTAAATTGTGTTTAATATTATACTGCAGGACTGCATAAGCGTTGCTTTGTTTTTCATTTGTTAAGCATAAATATTAAACACAAATATTTATTTAGTTTATTACTTATTAAATTAATGTTCTTCCCATCTCACTGGCAAGCAACTCATTGTGGCTATACTACATGAATGTGACTTCTGCTTTCTCTTTCTTCCTGGTATGGTTTCCTTACTAATTGTGAAATCTGCTTTCTGAAACTGGTTTTGTTGATAACTGGTGTTAATGGAACAATGGTTTATCTCAAGGATCAGCAACCTGCGGCTCTGGAGCCGCATGTGGCCTTTTCATCCCTCTGCTGCAGCTCCCTGTCACTCAAAATATGCGTCACAACAGCCAATGTGTGACACCTGCTGGCACGCAATTTATTGAGCTTTTCAACCCCCGGTAGGCTAATCATGGATAAATCCAAGAAAAGAGAAGTTTCAGAAGAAAACAGAACATTTAATTTCAACTACATATGCTAGTTTTGTGGCCACTCAAGAAATAGTCAGGCACGGGAAGGGTTTTGTGGCTCCCGGTGTTTTCTTTTCTGTGGGAAATGGATCCCAATGGCTCTTTGAATGTTTAAGGTTGAAGACCCCTGGTTTATTCATGCTGCTTAAGATGATCTACTTAAAAGAGTCTTATATGGTGGAGTAGTGACTTTAGTTCCAAATGTTCTTTTTTACATAATTGCGAGTGAAGTAAAAATTCAAAATTTTAAAAAGAATATTTAAAGGGGAGTTTACTTCAAGGAATTATATTTTTAATGTGTTACTTTTCTGTAACTAGAATGCTTACACATGGCTCAAACTTTGCAAATCATCTTCTCATTGCAGGTCCAGGTAAGAGTGATATTTAGGCATCGGTGATAGCAGTAGGGAAGTTGTGTGCTTGTTTTTGTGTTCTTATATTCCAGGCAGATTTAATTAGACAAAGTACACTTAAAAGCAGTCAAAGGAACTTGGTACAAGGCATATTAAAATGGTTCATATCATTATGAAAATTAACAAATGCACAATCTCAGAGTCCCAAAATATTTATTCATTTTCATTTGTACCTTGCCTTCCTATCAATGAAAGGCACCCAGGATTCTTTTCCAAGTACAGATAAAGTTTTCGTTTTCCTCTGAAACTCAGCAACATAATATTAACCATACATCACCAGGAATGTTCTGCGACCATTAGTTAGCAATAGATTCTGATTTGATATATTCATACTTTGTACTGAAAGGTAGGTAAGTGTGTGTCAGTTGATTCAACATGAGCATCCTGCCCACTTCACGTCACCTCTACCCCTTTGAATCTGGATTTCCCAGGACAAATCCACCTCACTTGGAGTTTATTTTGATGATTGCTTGAGAGGCAAGAAACTCTCAAAGTCATTGGAATGGTGGCATGAGTATTATTGGAATGGTGGCATGAGTATTTAAGTCCTCTCTTCTCATTTTCAGAGCAGTGGCAAAAGTTCTGTACTAGAAAGCCTAGTGGGGAGAGATCTGCTCCCAAGAGGCACTGGGATTGTTACTCGAAGACCCCTCATCCTGCAGCTGGTACACGTCACGTCAGAAGAAAGTAGGAAAACTGCTGGAGATGAAAACGGTAAGGCCTGCCCCCTGTGAGATTAATGGATATTTAAATGGCAATAGGTGATTGTGAGGCTTTGTCATGCAGTCAATCACAGAGAAGAAACAGAACTTAATTTTCTCCTGTGCCTTAGGGTTGTTTGATCATTTTTCTCCCTTTCTGTATCCTGATGTTAAAGTATAGTAGCAAATTGCAACAGGAATTCAGTAATTTTATGTCTAAGGGAGTCTGTGTATGTGTGTGTGTGTGGGGGGGGGGAAGATCTAATGGAATATATTTATAAAGTATATGGGTGTTCTAAAATACATTTATTTCTTTTTGGACACGGAAAATTGAGGGAAATAAAATTGGGCTTAGTATTTTAATAGTATTTTAGATTAAGGGTTCTCAAATGGTGTTCTATGGCAGGGGACTCCAACCTTAACCTGCAGCCTTAACCTCCAACTTTAAGACTTGTGGACTTCAACTCAGCAAAGCTGGCTGAGGAATACTGGGAGTTGAAGTCTACAAGTGTTAAAAGTTGCCAAGGTTGAAGACCCCATTCTATGGAACATGGCGGTTCTGTGAAAAATTAATGAGGGTTCCGTGCAGCTGAGAAGGTTCATTTGGATGCAGCCAATTTTCTGTAGAATTTTGTCTCTTGATTAGGATTTTGGGAATGAATTTTTTTAACACGTTCTACAGCCTGAAATAATTTGGAAATTCCTGCTTTAGTATGTTCAAAGCACTTTATTGACAACTTTCACTGCATCTGACAGCAAGTTAGGGTATATTAGTATTATATTGTATTATATCCAGAGCTCCAGCATCTGGGGACACTTTCCCATATAAAGAAGGACCTGAATGTGTATATCTCTACCTTCAGTTCATGCAGATAGGGGTTTGGAAATATTGCCAATCTTGTTAAAGGTAGGATTATGGATGGGCTTTGACCCCCTTACGTACAGCTGAACAAATAATTTTTGGAAGAATAAGGAGACTAATTTTGATTAGTACTTTCTAAAGCTCTAGGAACATTTCTTTACTGTAAAAGCAGGAGTTTGTCCTCTTGAAGAATCATCCTTTGTCTTAATCAAATGGTGCTCCAATGCCCCATGCTTAATCAGGAGATCAAGAAAGTGTAATTTTCCCTTCCGGGAAAATGATTTTAATTGGGCAACAGGGGAAGTGGAATATATTGGACCTGTTCTTATTATGGAAAGAAAAAATATCAAGAAGTTACATTATTTGTATGACTAGTATCTGCACTTTTCCCATATATTTCTCTTAATGAAAAATACCATGAAAAGTGTACTGAAATTGAAAGTTTTAAATGATGAAAGAAAGATAACATGTTTTTGCCATCTTTACAAAATATATTTAATTGATTGCTGGCTGCTAATTTGACTGCTGGAGGAAAAGTTTGTATAAATGCATGTCCCATAGTAAATTTATTAGAAGCCCTGAAAAAGTATTGTTTGTTTGTTGAGTTTATTACTTGAAAAGAGATAACTGGTGGGCAATAACATCTGCAGACAGTTGGGTTTTTACTAAAATGTCCTTTAATAACAACTGGGATTTGGGGAATTGTCTTGTCTGCATAAATGCTTTTAACCCCCATTTAGAATAATTGCTGCGTATGATAGAGTTTCACAAAATCCTTGGCTGAGATCAAGCTGTACCTGTTACATTTTGCGTTGATTTTTAAAGCCTCTGTAGTCCTGCCTTTTTTCATTACTCAGGATGCATTTGCAACCCTTGATTGTGGCCTTAGTAAAAAGCAATACCTCTTCCTCACCCAATTTATATATTCTGAAGATATTGAATACATTGGTTTTAATGGTGGCTTTTTAATTGAATACGAAATCATGGCAATCTAGTTTCCTTTTCCTGTCCACTTAATGGATAAATCTTTGTATTACTCTGTTCTTATTAATCCTATTAATGCCTGCAAAAGATAAGGATTACAGTTAATACTTATACCTCTACTCTGCTCCCTGGATAGCCCTAGACTCTTCTCTGCATTACAATGTTGTGATGGAATAGCTTACCAAGTATGCATGTTCTGTCTCCTTTTTTTTATTTAGGCCAACAAGCTAAGGGCAAGATACCTTAGTTTATTGGTACATTGACTCTGATCTGTTTTGTCTTAAGGACTGCTGAACTTTGTCAGGCTGAATAGCATTTTGTAGTACCATGTGGGAAGCCAGTTTTAAGGGCAGTGTCGTTTGAATGCAGAAAACATGATATGATCTGCATTCTTGGCAATAATAAATAATCTCTTCAGAGCTCAAAAAGCTTCTTGGATGAGAAGCAGTGGTGAAATCTGAACTGGTTTTCCACCGGTTTGTTGGCTGTCCATGCGCGTTGCGTGCCAAGCACGCACTGTGGGAACATGCATGCACAGTGCATGTCAAATGGAGGCTTGGGAAGGCAAGTAGAACAGCGAGGGGGGGATCAGCTGTGCCGCGCGATTTAGATTCACTAGAAAGCAAGGTTTCCTGCTTACCAGCGATTTTAAATCGCGTGGCACAGCTGATCGTCGGAACTGTTTTTTTTTTTTTTTACTACCAGTTCACTCAAACTGGTAGTTTTTACCATTACTGGTTTGCCTGAACCGGTGCGAACCAGTAGCATTTCACCACTGATGAGAAGCGAAACGTCTTCAAAGAAAAACAAGTAAGTCCAGTTGCCTCTTGAAAAAGCACCTTTGGGACAGTCTCTTCTGTTGTTTTCCATGGCATTTCAGAGTCAAAAGAGATAACAATCGGGAATTGGTTAGGGATGATGGGAGTTGTGATCAAATGTATCAGGTGTATTGCATATAGAGAAGCTGATGTGAACCATACATACATTGTCTCACAGGACAAATCCTAAAAGGACATCTGAACAAGTCTGTAACTATCACACCTTTAAAGCCTTTTCTGCATCCACCATTGAATTTAGCTGGATTGTGACGTTTTAGATGCCTGTTTATTTTATATTTTGGGGAAATTTATAAAGAAATTGAATAAGAAGAGAATAAAATACAGTCAGAACTGACCACGTAGAACAGAGCAAATAATTCTAGTTACTGCATTTATATGAAAAAAGGATGATTCTGAATTTAAAACATTTCTTTTCCAAAAAGGAAAAATAGAAGGAAATCAAATATAAATCAAATATAATTTAAAAATATACCGTGTTTCCCCGAAAATAAGACCCTGTTTTATATCTTTTTTGAACCCTGAAATAAGCACTTGGCCTTATTGCCATATGCTAAAAAAAAGCCTGATTGGACTTATTATCAGGGGATGTTTTATTTTGGGGGAAACGGGGTAAATTTTATGTAGTGCCTGGATTTTCCACTTTGTCAAACAAGGGTTTCCAACCCAGCTGAGCTCGGTCCTGCAAATTTTCCTGTTATTGCAAGTAAGGTTTTATGTGGGTGTTTCATATTTCTGTTTGTAAGTGTGTGTGTAAGTCTCTCCCTCCCCCTCTCCCTCTCCCTCTTACACACACACAGAGCTATGAGCCTCTTGGACTGAGCTATGACAAAAAGTAAAGTTCCCTCAATGGTGGATGCTTATATAATCTGACAACTTTTATTGATGACATCCTGTTCTTTCTCTCGTGTATCTTGAGGCAATATTGATAATATGCCCATCTCTTATTTTGTCCGCCACAGCAATGTTGTGAAGTGGGTTAGGTCAACAGAAAGTCTGACTAGCCAAAGCTTTCATGCCAAGGGAGGACTGAAACTCATAATCTCCAGTTTTTAATCCACCACTGTAACCACTATGTTAATGGCTTTAGTGTTAAAACTTATTAAAGTTAGTATATTGTGTAAATTGCAGCCATCAATTTTTTAATTGACTTAATTACATGGGTTGTGACAGTGATGCCTGTAGATGATCAATCATATGATTCAGTCTTATATCGCAGTTTTCTGGTGTAGGCAGGGAATTTTAGTAGTGTTCCTAAAATATACAAGTATAGGTAGTCCTTGACTTATGGCCACAATTGAGCCAAAATTTTATGTTTTGAAGACATTTGAGATATTTGTTAAGTGAATTTTGCCCCATTTTATGACCTTTCTTGCCACAGTGAATTGCCACAGTTGATAAGCTAGTAATACGGTTGTTACTAGCAGTGGGACTTCCCCATTGATTTTGCTTGTCAGCAGGTCGCAAAAGGGGATCACATGACCTTGGGACACAGCAACAGTCATAAGTACGAGTCAGTTGCCAAGGATTTTTGATTACGTGACCATGGGGAGGTTACAAAGTGTGAAAAATGATCCTAAGTCACTTTTTTCAGTGCTGTTGTAACTTTGAATGGTCATTAAGTGAACTGTTGTAAGTCATGGACTACCTATCGTCCCTGCTTGTCAACTGCTTTGTTTAGCGGTGGCTTGACATTATGAAAGTCTAAAAAAAAAAACACATTGCAATCAATTCTTGCATTTATGATGCTGCCTTGCAGTCACATGATTGCCTTTTGGATGTTTTGTAATTGGCGCGCATTGATGACAGTTGCAGTGTCCCCTGGTCACTGGATCTCCATTTGTGTGCTTCGCAACTGACTTAGAACAAGCAGTTAATAAAGAAGATGACAGTAAAATAAAAAGTTGTGGCCATGTGATGTTTCATTTAACAACCAAAGGGGAAGCGATGTGATAATCCTGTTGCAGTCACATGATTTTCCCTTCAGTGAACATGGAACCGAATGATCTGATTCTGATTATATATATATGATGTCACTCATGTTGGGGGCACCTGTGGTGGCCCAAGTGCTCTGCCAGTAAAAACGGGCTTCTGAGCTCCGTTTTCGGCTGCGATGGCCTTCTGCAACCCTCTCCCAGCAAAAACAGAACTCAGTGGCACGCATGGGCCTCCTGAGCTCTGTTTTCGCTGGCAGAGTCACCATGGGCTGGTCCTTCACTATTTGCCAGGCGCTGTCGCGAGCCAGATTAAGCATCCCATGGGCCGGATCCGTCCCGTCCCCCCCCCGCCCCCCGGGCCTTGCGTTTGATCCCCCTGAGCTACAATAACATGAGCATGTCGTCGTCTATACTCATTAACCCAAATTGCGCATTAACTCTGTATTCTAAAAAATGGATGGTTGTGTTCCCGGTGTGACTATTTTCTGGTGCTTAATTCTGCTTTTGGTAAATGGAGGTACCTCATGGTATAATAGTCGATTGGTCATTTAAAAGTCAGCAAACCTTTTCATCTCTTTGATGATTATCTGCTCGATGCCTACAGCTTTTCAGATGAAATCTTGCCTGCATTGATAGTTTCTTAAAGTCAGCGCGTACGTCTGTGCATGCTGTGATTTTTGCAGGACTAATAAAAAACCGCAACTTGAAGTAACGCACAGTGATCTGAAAGGGGCGGGGACGGGGGACAGACAAGACAACCCTCTGTAGAACTAAACCTTTGATGCTGTTTCTTTTTAACTGCAGACCCTGCAACATGGAAAAATTCAAGGCACCTTTTTAAAGGTTTCCTATTCACTTCTTTTCCCACTATACAGAATTTGCATGCTTATTTCTGTAGTGTAGCCACCAGCTTTCCATGTCACTTCTATTGCTGCCTGCTGTCTGTATTTGCACATTCACACGCTGGCTGCTTTGCTAAATCTCTGGTTTTGGTTGGCTGCCTTAATCTGGGCCTTTCCATCTCTCTGCCTGCATCTGTGTCAAATTAGAAACCTTAACTGGAAAACCTATCCTTTTTCTGGAAAGTGGTATAATGCTTGGACGTAACTGTTTATATAATTTTTCTCTTTTTTTCCTTGAAGCTATGGTAGTGTACATTTCTTGGAAGTAGTAAAATGGTGAATAATTGTAATAAGTAGTACTGGAAAAAGAACACTTGTCTAGCGTCATGGAAATGTGACATAGGCTATGAGAGGGCTAATTTGAGAAATCATCTGCAAGGAAGTTGTTTTGTGTCTGCCAAAGTTTCTGGAAAAGCTGCTTGGTCTCACAAGAGATCTGCATGCCACCCAAAAACTGGTTTACTCTTTAAAAGTTTCTTTAAAGTAGAGTCACAAATTCAGCATGCTCTTCTTATTAAACAAGATTCATCAAATTAGGATGATGAATTTTGACCATAGTTACCAGTGCCTCCAAGCTAGTGTTTTACAAATAGTTTCCCTCCCACCCCGCCAGATGTTTATATTATTTTATATGTATTATAGAATATGCATATTATTATATTATTTTTATTTCTAACATTTATACGGGCACCCAATTGAAAATGACTCTGGACAATTGGGACTATAAATCTCAGATTTGTAATTGTAATTTGTTTTGATCATTAAAAGCTGAGAATTCTGCTTTGGGCAAGAGGATTTTGTTTTTTGTTTTTTTAAAGAAAAAGGGATATCCATTCATTATGGATATCCATTATTATAAGGTAAATTCTGGCTACTCATCATTCTGTGAAGAGAATATTCTTAACTGTTATCCCAGGAAGCCACAGTTATGGACAATATAGTATAAGGATAAAACTGGGTGTAGAATTGAAATGAGTCAGGAGGTAATGACATTCCTTGACAGAGATATTGGCTGCCTTTTAGACATCTACTCAATAATTTTATAGTTACCCCTTTTTAATGTTTGTCCCTTCATTGTATTTTTTCTCCCCTGGAAACATTCTTCTTGGCACATAAAACAAGAGAATGGTAGAAGATCCTGTATAGATAAACAGGGTAACAGAAGCATTCTCTTGTATGGCTGCTTGTTATAATGGCCCCAATGCAGTTGTAATTATTTATGACCAAATACACATTAAGCAACAAGATTTTGCCTAGTCAGTATTAGTTTTATGATTTTTATCAGCCGTCTCGTTAAGGCCATTGATGATATGGAAGAAAAACAATGCACCCACAGGTGTACTTTCTTGCTCTGTAGCTGCTTCAAAGACTGACAAAAAACAGATCTAAATGGAAGAAGCAGTTACCATATTTTTCGGACTATAAGATGCACCTGACTATAAGATCCATCTAAATTTAGAAGAGGAAAGCAACAAAAAGTTTTTGGCCTACCATTTTTTGGGCCTTTTTTCAGCCCTTTTCCAGTCTTTTTCGGCCTGTTTTTGGGGATTTTCCAGCCCATTTTTGAGGATTTTTTCAGCCTGTTTTTTCAGGGGGGGGGGGGTGGCCCATTTTCAGGGCTTTTGGGGGGGCGTTTTTGAGGCTTTGGGGGGGGCTATTTCTGAAAACATGGGCCAAAAAAAGCCTCAAAAATAAGCCGAAAAAAGCCCCGAAAACAGACCCAAAAAGCCTTGAAAACAGGCTAAAATAAGGCCCAAAAACAGGGCGTGCGGAGGCCAAATAATGGCTGGTGGGTAGGTGGGGCTTTGGCAATATTCGGTTTACAAGACACACAGACATTTTCACCTCCTTTTGGGAGACAAAAAAGTGCATCTTATAGTCCAAAAACTATGGTATATACCAGGATCAGATTCTTAGCCATTTATGGTATTACCAGTTCTTAGCATAGTGCACATTATTTGTTAATGCTAAAAAAAAATATTTTTTTTGCTTATAATTGACTAATGTTGCTTGTTTTTAGTTTCATCTTGAATAGCTGAAAGAGCTCAAGAAACTATATGTATAGATGGACAACTTTTATTTGTGTTGCCCACCTCTTTTCTCATGCCACGATGATCTCTTTGCAGGGATTGATGCTGAAGAATGGGGAAAATTTTTACACACCAAAAACAAGGTAAGCTTTGCTCTTCATGATCTGTAGCAACAAAGAGGATGGCCAGCGCCTGCTGTGTAAGATGGCTGAATGCTGTCATTTTAATTCCTCTACAATCATCCATAAAGGCATGATGAAAAAGAAATAGAAGATAGAGATAGATGGTCATTGGGTGCAGCTCAGAACAGTGTTCCGAAGCAGCTTTTTAAGCCTTGAGAGTGAAAATGCAGTTCCTTGAAAGCTCCAGGGTTTTCAAACTAGCCATGTATGTGTGCAAGAGACACATTCTCAGTGTGATACTTGTAATATGTAAATGTGATTGCTTGCTTCACATGCAGCTTCACACTGTGGTTTCTGATTCTGGCTAGATCATGATGTATACCTAATCCATATGTGAAGTTTCCGAAAGATGCCCTAATTAATTCATGAGCCAAATTTCAAAAGAAATACAGTCATTTATTAGGAGCACCATTTCGGCAATATTTGGATGCAGTTAGAACTAATCCCATGTAGATTTATGTTCCCCTATGACCCTGTCTCTCCTCTCCCCCATGGCCATGTCATAAATCACATTCTCCAATTAACCACTTTGGCTGGCTGTGAAATCCAACACCCTCCTTCTGATTGTGGTCAGGAAGCATGTATGGAATGTAACTTCAGTTAGGGAAATCAATCAGTTCTATCAGTTCTCCCTCCCTCCTGCTCATGGCAACTTGAAAGCTTTGCAAGTTGACACCATAGTTGTTTTAATCATAGTCAGTTGAATAAACAAAGTTTAGTCTTGCAATCAATACTTTTCTTACCGACCACCTTAGCTGGCTTCTTCAAAGATTTCCTATGTTTTCTCAATTTCTGTCTATATTCAGGAGAAATGGGCAATTTGCAAAAACTAACAAGTTCCAGGACCCCATGTCTATTCTGCATCTATATAGTTATGTTGCTTTGTTGTTCTGTTAGATAGTGTCATAATTATGTATTTCAACAATCATAACACAAGGTTTGGATGAAAATATTGAAACACCTTTCTTTAAGGCTTGCATGAACACTTGTGAGTACTTTAGATAGGAAGATGGTTTTTTTAGCAAAATTTGCAGACAGGGCACCTTGTTTTCTCAAATTGCTCCTCTGAGTTTTGCAGAAAAGCTGCAATACGGATGGTCCAGGGACCTATATCCATTTATTTAACAAACGTTTAAAACTGCAACTGTGCTATAAAAAATGACTTGTGACTGGTACTCACACTTAGGACCGTTATAGCATCCCTGCAATCACATGATCAAAATTTGGCCATTTGGCAACCGGCATGTATTTAGTTATTCCAAAATCCTGGAATCATGTGATTGCCATTTGTTACCTTCTGAGGAGGCTTCCAACTGGTTTCAGTAGTCTAAGCTACATTCATGTAATGATGGTGCGGTTCATTTAACCACCATGGTGATTCGCTTAATGGCCATGGCACAAAGGTCATCAGATTGGCACCATTCACTTAATAACTGCATTGCTTAGCAACAGAGGTTTCAGTCCCAGTTGTGGGTCATAAGTTGAGAGCTACCTGTAATGCACACAAAACTGCAAGTAAACTACAGCCCGTAGCAGAGGAGAAAAAAGTGAAACAATATGAGCTTTAGAAAACTGCCTTTCACTTTCATGTGTGGAACAGCCATTTTTGGCCTTGGAAGTTGTTAATTAAAGCTGCATCTCTCCAATCCACACCCAGCTTACTTTCAAAACTGATAAGATTGAATAACTCTGTTTCTGGCTTCCTTGTGCCATGGATTTTCCTTCTGTAGTTCAGTTCAGCATAGCGCTCCCCAGACAGAACTGGCCAAGGGGGCCTTTGCCCAGATCGATATGGAGTGCGCTTTGTGTTATTGTCTGGAATAGGAGTCCATTGTCACAGTCACTCAACCCACAGTCACCTTGCACGTGGAATATTAAATAGGCTCTTCATCTGGCAGCCTTTCATCATCACTAAGAACCTTTAGTTGGTCCAGAATAAAGCAGAATGGGCAGTACCAATAAAGGAGAATATTTGTAGCTCAGGGTTGAAATGAGGGGTCCTTGGTGCTCTCTCAGCTTCCTTGTTTTCTTGTAGAAACTTTCTTGCAGTGCTAGGCTAGCACTGATGATGTTACCTAGTTTCGGTAATGGGATATCTGCAAGGAAACAAGCGAGCTGAGAGACCATCAAGGACCCCTCAGAGTGGGCAGTTTTGCCTCTGTGCTACATGAACTCACTGGTTACCTTCAGCTTCCAGGTGCTGGTTGTCACTTATAAAGCTTTGATGGCATAGAACGTAGTTATCAAATGTTTTCCCATTGTTTCTGTCCATCCAGAAATATAAAACAAGTGGGTATGTTCCAGTGATACACAGTGGTACCCAGGTGGCATGTCTCCTGTAACAATAATTGCCCCCTGGAACACTTTCACCTGGAAATTGAAGTGATGCTGACCCTGTCATCCTGTCTGTCAATGTATTAGTCCCTGGGTTATGGCTTTCTTTTTTTTTTATTGTATTGGATATGTTTTTAACTTGTTAAATAGTTATTATGAGTTAAGTTGCCTGTTAGCATTCTAGATAAATAGGCTGATAAGAATAGAGTCACTTGCAAAAGACTTTCAGCTCCTTTCCTTTTTCATTATTATTTCAGCTCTACACAGATTTTGATGAAATTAGACAAGAAATAGAAAATGAAACGGAAAGGATTTCAGGAAATAATAAGGTAGGCAATAATAACTCACAGTTATTATATTTTGTAAACAAGGACCGTTTCAACTCATGAACTGGAAGCTCTCACTGATCAAATAGTCACACAAAGTTAATCTTGATGTCTGTGTTCAAGCTTTCTTTGTCCAGAAACCAAATGTGCCACTGATTATGATGCTCATAAAATCTAAGATTGTAGCTTGGGATATCATCCCAGACAGCTTAGCCTTGACAGTGCAAAGTTTTGCATTGTTTTTCCTCTTAGCACTTTTTTTTTTAAATAGGCATTTTTGCCAGTCATATTTTTAAGGAAAATAGCACATGAGCCAAGTTTAGGAAAAAACATATATTTCGAATATCAAATAATATACTCCGAGTATATAAGCTTGTGTGCTACTTTATGAACAGCTGAGGTCTAGAAGTGCAAACTGAAATAAATGGGAGCTTGCTCAGTAAAAGATGACCTTATCTG
The DNA here is from genome assembly GCA_030761175.1 of Masticophis lateralis. Taxonomy (NCBI): domain Eukaryota; kingdom Metazoa; phylum Chordata; class Lepidosauria; order Squamata; family Colubridae; genus Masticophis; species Masticophis lateralis. The sequence continues at coordinate 19,395,494 of JAUDYJ010000006.1, forward strand.
GTACTACAGTTCAGATGCCTTGGAACTCAACATTTGTTTAGAAATTATTCTTGGCTTCTTTTTCCATTGTTTCATAGGGAATCAGTCCTGAACCGATTCACCTAAAGATTTTTTCACCTAATGTTGTCAACCTGACCCTTGTAGATTTGCCAGGAATGACAAAGGTAAGAATATATTAACTGTACTTTTGGGTTTGCAAAATTACAAGATAGCAAATTATACTGTATTGCACTTACTTTCAAAATGATTCTTACCTAGCTATGTCTACCCCATTCATGGATTACTGCCTTGTCGTGGTGAAAGCTATGGCAAATCTAGATAGCTTACTAAAAAGCAGAGACATCACCCTGCCAACAAAAGTGAGTATGGTCAAGGCTATGGTTTTCCCAGTCGCAATGTATGACTGTGAAAGTTGGACCATAAGGAAGGCTGAGTGCCAAAGAATTGAGGCCTTTGAACTATGGTGCTTGAGAAGACTCCTGCAAGTCCCTTGGATTGCAAGGCCATCAAACCGGTCAGTCCTAGAGGAGATCAACCCTGACTGCTCTTTAGAAGGCCAGATCCTGAAGATGAAACTCAAATACGTTGGCCACCTAATGAGAAGAAAGGACTCACTGGAGAAGAGCCTAACGCTGGGAAAGATTGAGGGCAAAAGAAGAAGGGGACGACAGAGAACGAGGTGGCTGGATGGAGTCACTGAAGCAGTACACGTGAGCTTAAATGGACTCCAGAGGATGGTAGAGGACAGAAGGCCTGGAGGAATGTTGTCCATGGGGTCGCGATGGGTGGACACAACTTCACAACTAACAACAACAAGCTGTGTCTACATCATCACTTTGCACTGTCTTCTGCGGAAATATTTCTTAACCTCAGCAACTTTAAAATATGTGGATCTCCGCTCCCAGAATTTCCCAACCGCACACTGGCACACATCTTAAAAATTGCCGAGAAACACTTTTCTGTGAAGCCTTTTCTTCTAACCCTGCAGCACAGATCTCTTCAAATAATCATCTTGCATTCATTTCCCCACATTCCTTGAAGTGGAAATGATAACTTTTATCATTGCAGCTATACTAGTTTGGGACTTGGGGAGTTTAAATAAACACTTTGACTTTCTTATGTGACTTTAAAGAAAAAGATTCATAGGGATTCTCCCTACTCAAGTTGGTTTGGTTTTTTTTTCTCTCCTAGGTACCCGTAGGTGATCAGCCAAAAGATATTGAACTTCAGATCCGAGAACTAATCCTTCGCTTCATTAGTAACCCCAATTCAATTATTCTGGCAGTCACTGCTGCCAACACAGACATGGCCACCTCTGAGGCACTGAAAATAGCCCGGGAGGTAGATCCAGATGGTAAGTATAAAAGGTGTATTCCAGATAATCTTGTCTATCTCCAGGAAATAATATTTGAAAGCCCAGTTGATGGTTTGATGTCACCTTGTCATAACATCTGTTCTTAGAAAATGCATATTCTCCATTGGAATGAGTCAATAAGCCTTCTGATTGGAGGGTTTCAGACAAAACACAGGGCTAAGTCCCATACATTACCAAGAGCAGCTGGGAAGGCATACAGTTAACAGTTCAAGGATTACTACAGAATTATATATAAAGCGAGGGAGCCAGAATACTCTTCCCGCATGGCTCCCTGCTTGTTTTATTAACTTTATTGACAGTAACTATAGTATCAGGTTAGAGTTCACCAGTTCTGAGCCCTCTCTTAATGCAAGCCAGGTTTGACGTGCTGAATACTACTTGGGAGCAGAATAGAATAAATAACAGACTAGGACCGTGATGACGAACCTATGGCACAGGTGCCACAGGTGGCATTCGGGCCCATATTGGTGGACACGCGAGTGTTGCCCTAGCTCAGCTCCAGCGCGCATGTGCACACCAGCCAACTGATTTTCAGGCCTTCTGGTCCCACCGGAAGTCAGGAAACTGGCTGTTTCTGGCCTCCAGGGGGAATGGGGAAGGCTGTTTTTGCCCCCCCAGGCTCCTAGAAAGCCTCTGGAGCCTGGGGAGGGGGAAAACGGGTCTACTGGGCCCACCGTCCCATCGCGTGCCAAAAGCAGGGGGAAGTGTGGGAGGGTCATGTGCGCATGCGTGGGAGGGTAGGGCGCATTGAATTATGGATGTGGGCACACGCAGTCACAATCCTCCACGCTCCCCCCGCTTTTGGCACGCGACGGCAAAAAGGTTAGCCATCACTGGACTAGGAGGAATGCTTAGCCATGAAGGTTGTTTCACTTTGCGAATCCTTGTTTATGAAGCCTAGAACAATTGTCTCAGGTGCTGAGGTGTTTTGCTTTGCACACGTATGCTGTTGTTAATTTCTTACATTTGGATTTATTTCTGCTTATTTATGTTCTGGTTACGTTTCGATTTTGTTTTACTCATTAAATGTCAAAGCAACAGAAATTTAGTTTCGATGCTTTGCTCTGTACAAACTTACTGCAAATCATCATCATTAGCTTTTTTATTGAAACTTCCTTGAGAGTGAGAGAAGGTTTTGCTTATATTGTTCATGGTAACACAAAGGAATGAAAGTATATCTTTGTTTAATAAAGATAAACAATTTATACACAATGTACATCACCAAGACTGAGCTAGTATCAAACCAAAAAGATCCCAGTTCAAATGCATTCAGATTTCCTAGTTTGCTTGGCAATTCCTATTGGCAGAACAAGCCAAGAGGTGGTGATTCAGCAGTGAGTACATTAGCTGGATTATAAGAAACTACAAGTCAGAAAAACTCTGTGCGTGAGGCAGCTTAGAGTAACTGCACAATTTGCATTTAATCAGAGAATGGCTGAACCTTTAAATAGTGAATTTCCCTTCTGCATGGCCTTGTTTAATGGGCAACTTTGCACCTTTTTCACCTTTTTTCCCTTTCCTTTCCTTTTTGTTTTGTTTTTACTTTGGGTAGATATTTCCTAGGCTTGAAAAGTTAAATACATGACCAGCTTAATGTAAATGACAGTTTTCCTGCCGCTCTGATAGGGCGGCGTACCCTTGCTGTGATCACAAAGCTGGATCTCATGGATGCTGGCACAGATGCCATGGATGTACTTATGGGAAGAGTAATACCTGTGAAGCTTGGCATCATTGGTGTGGTCAACAGGTGAGTGTGGAGTGGCATGAGAGTTTGATTCCCAAAGAATTCTTTTTATTCCCACACATCCCAAATTTAATATTCTCAAACTTTTATATTGTGTAAACTAGAGGTTAGGAGATACTTCTTTTCTGCAGTCATTTTGAAACAGGAAACACCTTAAGACGGGTCTCCCAAAGGTGCTTTTTCAAGAGGCAACTGGACTTCAGCTCTGACGAAGCTTCTTGGATGAGAAGCGAAATGCCTTCAAGGAAAAACAAAGAAAGTCCAATTGCCTCTCGAAAAAGCACCTTTGGGACAACTATGACCTGGTGTCAACTCGCAAAGCATCCCTGGCCTACTCTTGAGTTGCCATAGACCAGGAGGGATAGGAAACCGGCAAAATGGCATGGCAGCCAATGACAGATGTACATTCCATGCTTATCTCTCCCAAGGCTGTGTCCTAGAGTTACCCACAGCAGCTGGAGGGGAGTGACCTCTACAACCTGCTAAATTGTTCCGTTGGTGAATGTGATTGATGACACACCCTGGGGGGAGGAGGGGAGGATAGGGTCATAATTGGGGTGTAAATTACGTAGGGTCAGAACTGGCTTCACTTTGGAATGTGCCAACATGAAGCTCCTAATAAATAACTGGATTTTTTTTAAGCTTGGCTCAAGGCTTATGATTTAATTAGGGCATCCTTAGGAACCCTGACACCTGGATGACTGAGAATCTCCATAGACATATGGGATGGGTCCCAAAATAGAAATAATAATAGGATGGCAAAGACCATCCTCCTCTCCCCCCCTTTCCAAACTTGAAGAAATTGGGCATAAACATGTCCTTGCCCTGCACACAGGGCATGCTTTTCCTGTTCTCCACGCTCTTTATCCCTAGAAGTGCCTGTTCCTTTGCTTCTGATATAAAAAAAAAAAAAAAAAGAGAGAGAGAAAGAGAGATGGGCAACATTTAACAGGTTAGGTGGCAACTTGGCCTTCCTGGAGAAGGCAAATGGTGATTCACTGGGAGGGATGGAGTCAAAGTTTGTCAGCAATGCCTTAGCGCTGGTAAACCCCGCTCACTTCTGATATAAATAGTGTGTTCCTATGTCTGGGAAGTGTGTTCCTATATCTAACGAAAAGACATGGGAAATTGTGACAGCAGATAAGGTGAATGAAAAAACAGTTCGAATTTGGCATTTTGCAGAACCTGTATATTGATACACGTTTCGTGCCAGGTCTGCGTCTTGTCATATATGCAAAGCAATAGAAGTGGTATTGTGGTTGCACTTTGGCATGGAAAGCAAAAAAAAAAAAAAAAAGACAAAATAAATCCCAAAATATATTAAAAAACCCTCTGTTGGTGGGCCATCAACAGGAAAAGAATGTGAATAAGATCTAGTTCATATGCTGCGAATGGTCAATTCCCATTGGTGATGAATAAGATGTGAAGCCTTTTATTACAGTATTCACAATAAATACTTAAAGTCTCATTAACCTGCAGGAGTCAGCTGGATATCAACACTAAGAAGAGGGTGGCTGATTCGATTCGTGATGAATATGGTTTTCTCCAGAAGAAGTATCCCTCTTTAGCCAACCGCAATGGGACAAAATATCTAGCTAGAACACTTAACAGGTACAGGGTGTTGCTCTGAGCTTAAGTTGCAACTTGATTTTTTTCCTATTATTATTATTATCTTATTTTTATTTATTAAATTTGTTTGCTCTCCCATCTCGCCACAAGGCAACTCTGGGTAGTTTATAACATTAAAATGAAACCATAAATATATGTATAAATGTATCAAATCCCATTAAAGTTACAATAAAATACAAGTTATAATTAAAGATCGGGAGAAAGTGAGGAGAATGTACAGGGGTAGAGGTGGGAACCTCTATTAGCAATAGCACTTAGACTTACATACCGCTCGATGGTGATTTACAGCCCCTCTCTAAGCGGTTTATAGAGCCAACGTATTGCCCACAACTATCTGGGTCCTCATTTTACCCACCTCGGAAGGATGGAAGGCTGAGTCAATCTTGAGCCGGTCAGGATCGAACTTCTGGCAGTGAGCAGTGAGTTAGCCTGCGATACTGCATTCTAACTGCTATGCCGCCTTCTATAAGTCAATCAACCACCTCCAGAGTAATATTCCCCCATCGGGCCCCTTTTAGAGATTTTTTTCCCCTTTGCTGGTGAATAATAATAAGGGATGCACAATGTTCTGGGAAAATCTTGAAGAATTTTTTAACAGTGATGTCCGGAGGTAAAATAAGTTCCGAGTGCAGAATTATTTTTTGCAGTTTTGATTCTCATATATACACTTGGATACCTGGCATTTATTATGGGTTGATTTGATATATGGGATTAGTTTTGTGAGGTAAATAAATTACCAGTTTTAATTTGATTCCTCCCTATCTTGGGAAATTATTTGCTTATAAAGGATAGATTTTGAAATCTATTTAAGTGCTAATTCTGTGTGATAGATTAACTAACATAATTTAATGGAATCCTTACTGATATATTTCTTCATGTCACTCTTATTATACTGTAACTTGGTTTATTTGATACTACCTTCATTTCCAAACCAGCTTGGTTGCCAATTAAAGAAATAATTGCAAGGTCTTCTAATTACAGCACATCAATATCTGGTTAAGAGTATTACTTCTGAACAATTATGCTACATTTCATTGTTTGTTGCCACCCAGTAGATCCTCAGAGACTTACCTAGTTGTACCATATCCTGTAAATACTCACTTGATAATCTCTCTAGAGGGATGGCTTATAAGCAAAGGCCATCAGAACCCATTATTTGAAATAGCCTTTCCCTAGAAAGAAAACGGGGATGCGTTGACTCAGTGGCTAAGACGCTGAGCTTGTTGATCAGAAGGTCAGTGGTTCAAATCCCTAGTGCTGCATAATGGAGTGAGCTCCCGTTACTTGTCCCAGCTTCTGCCAATCTAGCAGTTCGAATGTACATAAAAAATGCAAGTAGAAAAATAGAGACCACCTTTGGTGGGAAGGTAACAGCGTTCCATGCGCCTTCGGCATTTAGTCATGCTGGCCACGTGACCATGGAGACGTCTTCGGACAGCACTGGCTCTTCGGCTTAGAAAAAGAGATGAGCACCTCCCTCTAGAGTTGGGAACGACTAGCATGTATGTGCGAGGGGAACCTTTACCTTTACCTAGAAAGAAAACATGGACTATCTTTGAATTGTTTTAAAGATTAGTATTCAAACTGGCAGCTGGGTAATGATCACTATTATACTGTGCATTTTGTTATTACATTTATCTATTTTTATCATATGTTATTGCATTTAAATATCCTGCCTGGAAATTGAAAAATATTTTAAATAATTAAAACTAATCAATAATGTAGTTTATATAGCTGAATACTGTTAAATCTTTCAAATTGTATGTCATCTATTAAAATTAAAGTGTTTGAGGAATGGTCTGGAACATCTGAGTGAAATACTTTAGCCTACTATAAATTCATAGCATTTTCGTTCAAAAATCTCAGTTAGTTGTACATATTTTTCAATCAAAAACTGCTGGTATTCAGGCTCCTAGAAGTTCATTCGTTTAATAGCCAAAATGTGGAATGAAAACTTGAATAGATTGCATGCTTAGATCATCTTTCTAACATTTTCTTTCCCCTCCCTCCAAACTTTGCTTTTAGGCTACTCATGCATCACATTAGAGATTGCTTACCTGAACTGAAAACCAGAATCAATGTTTTAGCTGCCCAGTACCAGTCTCTGCTCAACAGTTATGGAGAACCAGTAGATGATAAGAGTGCCACGTTATTGCAGCTTATTACCAAATTTGCCACTGAATATTGCAACACCATTGAAGGGACAGCAAAATACATAGAGACTTCAGAACTGTAAGCAAGTGTTACAGATTTTGCTATAGATGATAGCTTTTCTAAGATCAGGCCTGTCAAACTGGCGGCCCATGGGTCGGATACGGCCCGCGCAGGCCACGCCCACCTCAGCTGCGCAAAGGCAAAAAACATTCTGATATATCACGATACGGCCCACAATGTGAGCAGATTTGACACACCTCTTCTAGATCAGGGATCTCCAACCTTGGCAACTTTAAGACTTGTGGACTTCGACTCCCAGAGTTCCTCAGACAGCTTTGTGGACTTTGAAGTCCACAAGTCTTAAAGATGCCAAGGTTGGAGACCCCTGTTCTAGATGATACAGGATACATACTTACCTACAAGTAATTCTTGCTCAATGTCCGCTTGTTTGGTGACTGTTCAAAGTTCAGCAGCACTGAACGAGAGGTAATTACAGGTAGTCCTCGACTTACAACTGGTTGCTTAGTGACTACTCAGAATTAAGATGGACTTGGCCCAGATTCAAAGTTTCAACAGCTCTTCCCTCCTCTCTCCCCCCAATTGCATTATCATAATTTGGGGGTGGGGTGGCAACCAGCCCTCATTTATAGCTACCTGCAGATCCCATAGTCATATGGCCATAATTTTGATGGAATTTTTTTTGCTAGAAACTGCCATTTACTTCCAGTTTCTAGCAAAAAGAAAAATGGGTTTGCTTTACAACCATGTTATTTGCTTCACGACTGCCGTATTATTTTAATGATCCCCACAAAAAAACCCCATAAAAACAGGTCGGTCGTGACTTACAATCATCATGATATATGATGGAAATTCCGGGCTGTGTTATGTTCATAAATTGTGGGTTGCTTGTACAGCTGGTCCTCATAGTTGTGGCTGACTCAGCATCCGATGGTCACATAATCGCCATTTCCAATCTTCACTGCCAGCTTTTGAGAGGCAAAGTCTGTGGGGAAGCCAGCTAGAGCTTGCAGATGGCAGTTAGGTGGCCCTTGGGCGCTGGGACTTCACAGAATGGATCTAACAATGGCAGCTGAGAGTGCTGGAACTGTTGTTGGTACACAGACATTACACATTAGAACTATCATTGAGCAACAGAGTTCCCGGTCCCAATTATCATTGGTAAGTAGGTCCTCATTGGTAAGCTTACCTGGTTAGTAAGCTTTTAAAACTTTACTTGAAAGGTGTTGTCCTCGCAAAAATCCACGTACAGGTAGTCCTCGAGTTACGACCACAACTGAGCCCAAAATTTATGTTTCTGAGTGAAACATTTGTTAAGTGAGTTTGCCCCACTTTATGACTTTTTTGCCATGGTGGTTAAGTAAATCGTTGCATTTGTTAAGTTAATAACATGATGGTTAAGTGAACCTGGCTTCCCCATTGTCGGAAGGTCGCAAAAAATGATCGCCTGACACGCCCCCCCCCCCCCCCCCCGGAACACTGCGGCTATCATAAATATGAACTGGGTTGCCAAGGATCTGAATTTTGATCATGTGACCATGGGGATGCTGCAACCGTCATAAGTGTGAAAAAATAAGTCACTTTTTTCAGTGCCGTTGTAACACTGAACAGTCACTAAATGAACTGTTGTACATTGAGGACTCCCTGTACCTATAATGGCTCCTCCATGACTCTTCTGGGGTATTTATTTATTTATAGAATTTATTGGCCCCGAGAACTGAGGAAAAGCACCATTAGTGTCAAAGGCAGGAAAATCAGGAAGCCCCGGCAGTTTTAAAATGAATGTAGAGGTTTATTGCAAACTTTTGTTCTCTACAACTATCTGACCTACTAAGGGTCAAAGCAAATTGGCGATAGATAAGAATCAACGGAATTCAAGGTGGGCTGGATTTAGATCTCTTATGGGCACGAAGGATCTCAAGTCTGATGATGCCTTTGACCCCTTCCTCGGTCTTAGCCTGTTCCTCTCCTACAATTAGACTCACCTTGGTTTACTCGTTTCCTGTTTCTTTTCCCATCTTTTAGGTGTGGTGGAGCTAGAATTTGCTACATTTTTCATGAAACCTTTGGGCGCACCTTAGAGTCTGTGGATCCATTAGGTGGCCTTAATACCATTGACATCCTGACTGCCATTAGAAATGCTACTGTAGGTATTATCCTTTTATAACTACTCAGTGAGATACTTTTTCTGGTTAAAACAGATACTCTGTGGTCAGGGTGGTGGTGTTAATAATAGAACGATCTGCTCAATGTTTCATTGCTCTATTCAGTATGGTGATAACAGTATGGTGTTTTTGTGATAACAACCCCCCCCTCCCACAACTTAATTGCTTTCCTTTTGATCAGGGCCCCCGGCCTGCGTTGTTTGTACCCGAAGTTTCATTTGAATTGTTAGTAAAGAGGCAAATCAAACGCTTGGAAGAGCCCAGCTTGCGATGTGTGGAACTCGTTCATGAGGAAATGCAGCGGATTATTCAACACTGTAGCAATTACAGCACCCAGGTAAAAGAAGCGGTTGGTGGGTAGAAGTTGTTACTGGTAGAGCTTGACACGATGTGGGCAGGCTGGAAAATTCTCTGCCAAGACTATCAAAATAATGCAGTCTGTAAATTATAATCTCCTTGGAGATGAAGGAGAGCTCTTCTCATTTAGGAAAAAAATTAAACGAACAGGTGTTGGAATAATAATAGATTCTTCTAGTGGGCTATGTGCATACTTAGACACGGGGGGATCTTTTTAGTATAGACATGCAAGCAAATGGTTTGCTTCACCATCTCTTACACAGCGTGGTGCCCCAGATGATTTTGGACAAATTCCACAATTTGTCCAGCCTGGTTGGTGATAACATTGGCTGAAAGTCAAGAGAGAATAGTCTAAAACATCATAATATAGACATCATAACATCATTTATATAGAGCCTTGATGGCGCAGCAGACTAAAGTGCTGTTAAGTAGCACCAGCTGCCTGCAATTACTGCAAGTTCGAATCTCACCAGGCTCAAGGTTGACTCAGCCTTCCATCCTTTCATGGTAGGTCAAATGAGGACCCGGATTATGGGGAGCAATAAGTTGACTTTGTATAAAAAAGAACACCGCTTGGGGGGGGGGGGGGCGAAAGCCCTACTAAGCAGGTATATACAAAAGTATGAAGGCTATTGCTTAACGCGTTGTAAGCTGCCCTGAGTCTTCGGAGAAGGGTGGCATATAAATTGAACCAATAAATAATGGGGAAAAGCTCGTTATCTTAAATATGTGCCTAAGGAAGCCTGAAAGTGCATCAAGTAAGAGTGGAGTTACAGAGGTTCTCTTTTAATTTATAGAGGTAAAAGGATGAGCATTTCAGGAGTCATACTTCCATGTTCTGCTCTGTTGAGATAATTAGAGAAGAGTGATTGACACCTGTATAAAGGGATGGATTCCTCTTAAGTCAGGGGTGTCAAACACTATTTCATTGAGGGCCTCATCAGGGTTGTGTTTGACCTCTGGGGGCCCAGGGTGGGCGTGGCCAGCTTGACGTCATTTGTGTCGGGTTTCTGTGGTTGCCCGAGTGCTCTGCCAGCGAAAACTAGCTCCCGAGCTCCGTTTTTGGCTGCGACGGACTCCTGCAACCATCTTGTCAGTGAAAATTGAGCTTGAGAGGGCTGCGCATGGCCCTCACGAGCTCCGTTTTCTCTGGCAGGAGCGCCACGGGCTAGTTATTCGTTGTTTCCAGGGCAGTCCCACGGGCCAGATCTAAGCACCCCATGGGACAAATCTGGCCGCGGACCTTGAGTTTGACATCCTTGCTCTAAGTGGAACTCAAGCAAAACTCCTTTGGATTTCCTGTTGAAATGATGTCCACAACCAGGAGGGTAGAGATAGCTTTTGGAATTGGGATGGTCCTGGGTGCACTCAGTGGTCTCTGCTGATTTACGGGAATTGTATCATTTATGAAGACCAGCTTCTTCTGGAAACTAAATGTTCTAGTTCATTCATTTTGACCATTCTGTTTTTGATTATAGCAAATGAAATCCTGTGCTGTTTTGCTTGTATTCAGGAATTGCTGAGATTTCCTAAACTCCATGATGCCATTGTTGAGGTTGTGACCAGTCTTTTGCGCCGAAGGCTACCAATTACAAATGAAATGGTAATGAGGGTGGAGATTCTTGTTTTGTGACACTTTTAGTTACATGAAAACATGAGACAAATATTATGAGATAATCACTATGGGGTTTGTTGCTAAAAATATTTTGGTGATTAAATAGCAGTTTTGCATGCGACACCTGTAGTTTCTGATAGAAGTACATAGAATAAGCTTCCTTTACAGGACTTAAGCTTCAGTTTGTTATATCTTTATATGGTAGCAAACTCCATTATATTCAGTACATGGGGATCACTTATAAATATATGGCTTAACTCTGAATCAAATGTTCATAAGAACTTAACACATTGTAAGCCGCCCTGAGTCTCCGGAGAAGGGCGGCATATAAATTAAATTTAAAAAAAATTTAACTTTCCATTTTATTTAAAAAAAGTGATCTATATTAAAGGCTGCAAAGTATTGAAACATGATACATGCGGCATAAACTTTGAGAACTATAAAATCACTTTGAAATGAAGAAAACAAGCAGCTTACAAAAACCTAATATGAAAAATTTGCTGCGAAAAAATATTTTTGTTCTAGATGCAGTGTTCAATGCCAGCTGAATTTTGTTGTTTTTTCACTGGAATTAAAGTTTTGATTTTTTTCTCTCTGTTATTTTCTTCCAGGTTCACAACTTAGTAGCCATTGAGTTGGCTTATATCAACACCAAGCATCCAGATTTTGCAGATGCTTGTGGGCTAATAAACAATAATATAGAGGTAAAGGAGAAAATCTCATCTTCTTAAACCTTTACGATACATTATTAAACTTTCTAGACTTTCATATCAACAGCTTAGGATGGATTCTTTGTTTGCCTGATTGGGAATGTTAGCACAAACATAAATCATCAATTTGCCTGTGTGACAGAAACATCTGTGCCACCAATTCTTGAAGGTAGAACAGGCTGCAAGGCTTCCTTTCGTTAGGGGAACTTGTTTTAACTAGTTAGAATGCAGTATTGCAGGCTAACTCTGCCGACAGCCAGAAACAAGAGTCTAACACGTCAGGGTTGACTCAGCCTTCCATCCTTCCAAGGTCGGTAAAATGAGGACCCAGATTGTTGGGGGCAATATGCTGACGTTGTAAACCGCTCAGAGAGCGCTGTAAAGCACTATCGAGCGGTATATAAGTCTAAGTGCTATTGTTACGCTTGCTATTAACTCATCTTTAACATATTTAACTCTTACTGAGTTTCCAGAAATCAGGCTTAGATAAGTGTGTGTGCATTTAAGTCAGTATGGACTTGTGGAGACTACCAGGGCTAGTCCCTGCAGTTTTCTTGGCAAGGTTTTCAGAAGTGCTTAGCCAATGTCATCTTCCTAGGGCAGAGGTTGGCAGCCTCAAACACTCAAAAGAGCCACAAAAGTCCTAACCAGAAGTCCTCCATTCAATTCTGGAGCCGACCAGAAGTCTAGTTTTCCCCACCATAGAGTTTCTTCCTAGCGCGGTGTCTTTTTTCCTCTGCCAACTTGAAGTCCTGTTCCCTCCCCTCCCCTCACCCCCAGCCCACCATAGAGACTTCTCCTAGCACAGCTTTCTTTTTCCTCTACCTGTCCTAACCGAAAGCCCTATCAATTGCGAAGCCGACTGATGACAGGGAGCTGCACCAGAGGGATGAAAGAGCCCCTGTCCTAGGGTTAGGCGAAAATGACTGAATTAAGGCCAATCATCTGGCTTTGTATTTAAGGCAGGACTAGAACTTTGAGTCTCCCAATTGCTATCCTGATGCTTTAAGAATCAGGATTTAATTGCTGTTTTGACAGCTAATTTCTAATCCCACATTTTTTTTTCTTAAAGGAACAAAGGCGGAACAGGCTAGCTAGAGAGATGTCTTCTCTTGGATTACGGGACAAGGTGAGTGTGTGTCTGATATTCTTCATAAAACTGACAGAAGGTTTTGTAGGTGCCAAACAGCTTGCTTTTTTAAAAAAAATTAAGGCAGTCCAAATTGCTGTTTAGTGTACCTCTTATTTCCGCAACTCAGCAAGTAAAGGGGATAAAAGAGCCTGATTAAACTTAACGCATGAGGTATTGTCAAGCAGTACTGATATCCTTCTCTGCCCTTCTTGCCTTTTTTTAGTCCAATAAGCCTCCTGGTGTTATGGCACCATCTTCCCAGGAGACTTCTGCTGCTGCTTCTGCTGAGGTTGATGGCAAGGTCTGTCTCTCTTTCTTCTAAGCATTGCATGCTTAGTTATTTTGTGCTGTACCTTGGTCAATGGCTCTCAAAGACAGCTGATGTGATGGCTCAGAATTCATCGTTCAGGTCGATTGTGTGTCTTCAGGTGTTAGCTTATTGAATGGCCTTGAGGGTTTCGTCTTGGGGCAGCTCTGAGTGTTTAGTGGGTTTAGTAGCTTTGTTGCATGAAAGCTAAGTAGGATTGGATCTAGGAAGTAGTATATTTGGATAGGAGGTTATCAGAAAAACATAGAGCCACGATGGCGAACCTATGGCACATGTGCCAGAGGTGGCACGCAGAGCCTTCTCTATAGGCACGTGCACAGTCGCCAGCTGCTCTTCTGGTTTCTGGCATACGCATGCACACCGTCCAGCTGATCTTCGTGCATGCCGGAGCCCCAGAAACGCGAAGACCATCTGGCCGGTGCACGGGTTTCCTGCGCATACGCATGCCGGAAACATGTAGACCAGGTGGCTGGCGCGCACATGAGCACCAGCCACCTGATCTTCAGGTTTCTGGGGCTGCAGTTTCCGCACACGTGTTTCAATTTGGGTACTCAATGCTGAAAAGGTTTGCCATCACTGATACAGAGCTTCAGACTAAATTAGGAAGTTAAAAAACAAAACAGGAAGCCTGGAATATGAAACCACTTCTACATTGATGTCAAGAAAATTACATGAATGTCTCTAGGCTCCAGAAGTTGATTCTGACTCAAGAATCTTGTACCTTTTTACCTCAGTGTTTACCTCAGAGTGAAGTTACGGTGACCCTACGGGTAGTCCTTGACCTATAGCAATAATTGAGTCCTAAATATCCATTGCTAAGCAAGATAGTTGCTAACTGAATTTTATGATGTTGTTATCTCATTTGTTAAGCGAATTAATGCAGTCATTAAGTGAATCGTGGTCCTTATGCAAATCTGGTTTCCCCCATTGACTTTTGCTCCTTGGAAGCTGGTTGGGGAGGAACCATATGGTGATCACATGATCCCCAGGACACTGCAAATGTCATAAATGCATGCCTATTGTCAAGTGCCTGAATTTTGATCATGTGACCATGGAGAAGTTGCAATGGCCGTAAGGGTGAAAAACAGTCATAAGTCAAGTTACATTTGGGTATTTTTAGAAAGAGATTTAATTTTGATCCTTGTCATGAGAAGCTGACTCTGGGATAAATTTTATTTAAAAATGAGAAGTAAAATCTGTAAAAAAAAAATTGGACTAAAAAGGAGTTAATAACCTCTATCATCTTATTGCTAATTATACTTTTTAAAGAAACTCTGAATAAGAGCTGCCAAAAAATGCTACGTGGCAATTTATTCAATTAAAACATTAGTTTTTTTAAAAAAAAATGACTAAGACAACAGTTAATCTTTATCAGCAATTGAAGAATCACATCGTTATAAATATTGACAATTTATAAGAACGAATTAGGTAAAGAATTATGGTATCCAGTTTTAACAGTCAGTGATCTTAACTGTTAAAGAACATAAATATATCTTTTATGAACTTAAGAGTAATTCAGTAAAAAAAACACTTAGGAGGGTTTACAAGACACCTGAACAGATAGTTAAAAAGGGATGGTTATCTACCATTATCTGTTGAAAAGATAATAAATTCAAAGACAGTGGTTGAGAAATTCTTACAAGTCTATGCAATTAATGAAAAATTTAAGAGAAGGGGGATTTTTTTTAAGTTGATGTTTTGTTAATTAGAGATCAGATGTTGGGCACTTGGAACAAAGAATGGAAATGAGTTTTAAGAATTAAAACACAGGATTGCTAAAAGTGTAGACAAATCATGTTTATCATGTGTGTGTAAATCTGTATATGTGCATGTTCAAGTTAAATCATACTTTCTATCTTATTGGAGACAATATAGATTTGAATGGGGAAACAAAATTAGTGGAGATAATTTATTATCCTTTTTTTGGTAATTATTCTGGAGAAATTAACTGTGTTAAGCTTATTCTAGGATTTAGGCTAAATTTTCCATTCATTTCCACTCTAGCCTGACAATAAATTATTGTAGTTTCCACTTACAGGTGTTCAGATTTGCATGTTAGGAAGTGTTGGTTGGACTAAAAACTAATTGTACATTTTCAAGGACCAGGCTCAGCCTTCACCTCTTGTGTTTTTTGGTGATACTATACTTGTCTTCCAGAGGACCATAGAGACCCCAAAACACTAGCCTAGAATAGGACTTCAGCTGGGAGGCTGTTTGGTCCAACCTCTTGGGGTGGGTGGGTGTATTTTTGCTTTTAGTTATTTTTTAATGGATGTTGTGGGCTGCCTAGAATCATTATTTGAGATAGGAAACCATATAAGTCCCATAAAATAAATAAATAGCACACCTCTGTTACATTTACCTGACAAGAGAGTTAAAAGGATAAAATAATAGGGATAGTGGCAGGACTATATGCCTTTCATTCTTAGTGATAGAATAAGAAAATTGAATAAATTGACTGAACAAAATTGGAGGAAATGTTCAGATAAGCACTTGTCTCGTAAATAAGAAATTGAATTTTCATATTCTATCTTTCCTCGAATTAGGCATCCCTTGCTGCCGGAGAAACAATTCCAGAATCTGGAACTGGCAATTGGAGAGGAATGCTGAAAACACCTAGGACGGAAGAGATATTAGCAGAGGAAAAATCCAAACCAGTAACGTTTCCACCTGCCAGCCCTCAAAAAGGCTACGCTGTAAACTTGCTAGATGTGGTAAGTGCCTAGAGGAGCCTGACTGAGCAAAGCTAGTTTGGTAGAAGACAAAGAACAAGTTATTGAACACAAACAAGTATTCTATTACAATGAAAAGAGCTCATCTTTTGAACTATTTCTAAGATTAAAGCTGTAAATTGCTTTGACTCTTTTTGATTTGGCAATTTTATGAACCAATTATACTAAATTGTCACATAAATGTGATTTGACAAATTGCCCATCAGTCAGTTGCAAAAGGCAGCTTTACTTGGAACAGCTTACATCCTGCGATGGTATCTGTCACACCATCAAACATACACATCACCCTATCCCAGATCCTTGGAAAGGATTCGATAGATAGACAAAAAGGCCAAATCCAGTCAGAACATCTGGCTGACTCTACGATGAACAATAACAACAGCAACAATAATAAATAGTATCCTATTAAAAAATCAGGTTAGCATTTATTTACCAATGTTGTTTAATCTATTACACGTAACGTATTTGTGATTTTTGTTTTCCTGTTACATTCCTTCTAGCCTGTTCCTGTTGCACGCAAGCTTTCAGCCCGGGAACAAAGAGATTGCGAAGTGATAGAACGTCTCATCAAATCCTATTTCCTAATTGTGAGGAAGAACATTCAAGACAGGTAATATACATTAAAACCCCAAGAAGCTTGTATGGTGACAGTTGCAGCTTGCATCCATGATCACATGGATGTTCTGATGGCGGTCTTTTTCTGCAGACTTGGATACAACTGGGTTGATTTGAATGTGGGCCTTCAGTTTGCTTCCATTTTAGTTCCTTACACCAACTCAGAATTTAAGCAAACAATGATTCAAAAGCAGGAGTAAGCCAATCTTTGGGAGAGGAGGGAGTTAGCAGGGAAAACATTTTGAGAGCACTTACATTCCTGCCACCCTTTGACTCCCCCCCCCCCCCAGCAGACATTTAAAACAAGTACTGTATTTTTTGGAGTATAAGACACACTCCCCCCCCCCCCCCGCCCCCTGAGGCTGAAAATTTGGGTGCGTCTTATATGTGGAATGTGCTAGTGAGTGAAGCGATTTCCATGCTTTGCCTGCTTCCTCCGACTCTCAGCTGTGCTTTAGAAGCTTTTTTTCAGTGAAGCTTCCATGCTTTGCCTGTTCTCTCCCACTCTCAGCTGTGAAGCTTTTTTTCAGCCCTAACAAGGTGCTAGTGAGTGAAGCGATCTCAGTGCTTTGCCTGCTTTTCTCATTGCTTCTCTCTCCAAAGATCAGCTGTGCTTTAGAAGCTGTTTTTTATCCCCGAGCAGGGCATAAAAAGTGTGTGCTCGCTCAAAACCAGCAAACTAATGTGCTGAAGCTGACCAGACTAAGGACACTAGCCAGATGAATACCTGGTAGGCAGATTTTTTGCCCCCTTATTTTCCTCCTTAAAAACTAAGCTGTGTCTTATATTCTGGTGTGTTTTATACTCTGAAAAATAGGGTACTCATCTGCAGCCTCCTGCCAGTTTTAGCTTCTAAAAATCTTTATGGAGCTTGTTTTGAGGCTCAGAAGCTTTGCCCTGCTGGAGGCTAGTGCTTCATTTTACAGCATGTCAGTTTCTAGTGCTGGGCACAAGCCCTTATTTAAAGGGCATAATGTGATTCAGTACCCAGGAACATTGAATGAATACATAAAAATAAAATCTTAAAGCAACTGCCGGTTTTTTTTTTCCTGGCTCACACAGTTGTCTTCAGCAGCTTTTATAGGATTCCAGAAAAAATGTGTTTGCTTTAAAAAGTTCCTGGCTGGTAGGATATGCATGCCAGCACAAGCTTCAATCATAGTTTGCCTCTCAGATCTGGATTGCTGCACAATTCTTAACTATTTTTGGGAATACAGATAAACTGGCAGACCCAGTTAGAAGAGTGAGGCAAGGAATACACCATCATTAGTCAAGGATGTCATGTTTCTGCAGTGCCATGCTTGCCTCTACTTCAACTCTCCCCACTTGGCTATTTTATTCACCCCCCACTTCTTTTGGCCATGTTGTGCTCAGTTGCCCTTGCTGTCCCCAGCTGACCTTCACCATCTTCATCCATCCCTTGCAGATGAAGTGTGCCTAGCAAGATAGCTGCTAAACTGAGGATGACACACCTCATCATGGAGAAAGTCAGCTGGGAGCAGCAGGTGGTGGGGCACAGGGCAGCCAAAAGGGCCAAGATGGAGAGAGATGGGCAGGTGGGGGGAGTTGAAGCAAACCCTAAGGTCATAATTATGGGCAAATTGCCAAGTGCCTGAATTTTGATCATCTGACCACAGAACTGGAGTGGCCATACTACAGATGGACATCTCTGACTTTTCTTGTGTTTTCATTGTTCACTTCTCGGACCGCAGAAACACATGTAACTGTTTAAAGAGAGATTTCCCCTTTTTGTCCCCCTAAGCTTAAAGCAGTTTATCTTCAGAAAGGTGCAGTAGTATGCTTGAATTGTTGCTGTTTGCTTTCAGTGTGCCAAAAGCAGTGATGCATTTTCTGGTCAACCACGTGAAAGATACTCTTCAGAGTGAGCTAGTTGGACAGCTGTACAAAGCTTTACTGCTGGATGATCTTTTAACTGAATCAGAGGACATGGCTCAGCGCAGGAAGGAGGCAGCTGACATGTTACAGGTATAGAGAGACCTGTTGCTGAAGGTTTAAATCGAAAGCATCATAAATCCATATACATTTTGTTTTGTTCTACATAGATTCTAGATCAGGGGTATCAAAACTCAAGGCCCGTGGGCCGGAGCCGTTCCACGGCGTGCTTAGATCTGGCCTGCGGGGCCACCCTGGAAACAGCAAGAGACCGGCCCACAGTGCCTCTGCCAATGAAAACGGGGCCCAGGGGGTGCGCATGGCCCCCTGGGCTCTGTTTTTGCTGGCAGAAGGCTGCAGGAAGCTGTTGCAGCAGAGAATGGAGCCTGGGATGCCCGCGAGTACTCCCTCCCTCTCCCAAACTCCATTTTGCTGGCAGAGGGCTAGCAAAACAAACTAAAAGCAAAACAAAACAAAACGGGAAATATTTCTTCTTTTGCATTTGAGCATCCAAGAAGGGACAGGAAAGGAGAAGGGGAAAGAGGAAAGACAAAGAAAAAAAAAAAAAGCAAGGATGGGAAAAGAGCAAGGAAGGAAAAAGAGAAGGAAGGAAGGAGATTATAATAAGAGGGAGGAAGGGTCTGAGGGAAGTCCTGCCTTAGCTCTTGGCCACCACAGGTGTCCCGACATTAGTGACACCAAGTTGGCCATTCCCTCCCCCCCCCCCCCCCCCCCCCGGTCAAACACAACCTTGATGTGGCCCTCAGTGAAATTGAGTTTGACACCCCTGTTCTAGATACAAGGGTGAGCAAAGAAACAAATTCTTTGGTAGTTCAGAAAAGGGGCAAAGTAGTTTTGTAATGTAAAATTTGTTTTCTGACCCAATGCCTCAAGCATGCTTTCCCAACCTTTTTACCCTGGGGGAACCCTTAGAATAATTTTCAGGTCTAAAGGAACCTCTTTAGGAAGTCCTTGACTTACAACTGTTAGAAGTTATGATGGATCCTGAAAAAGCTACTAATTACCTGGATTCGAAGTTGCAACATCTGTTCACCCCCCCTCCCCCTATTACAGGACTGCATTTTGGGCATTTGGGAGCCAGACCAAATTTACCACTGTTTGCAGTATCACATGACTACAATTTATGATATAGCATTTACTTCCAGTTTCTGGCAAAAACACCCCATGATGAACAATGGTTTTGCATAATGACTGTCACAAAAGCCATAAAATTGTGGATGGTAGCATGATCTGCTTTATAACAATCATCGCTTACAACCAAATTGTGGATTCAGTAATGATTGTAATTGAGAACTACTTACATGCCTATAGCTAGCATGGTTTGGCATATGAAGATCAAAAAAATAAATATCTTTATGTAATCCTATTTTTCCTGTAAATGTCCTGCAATGCAGGAAATATGTATATATCTCCCTGGCTCTTGTAATTTCTATTTCTATTATTTACTTTTACTTTGAAATAAGCATGATATAACTGGAGTTTCTTGGACAATAATAGCAAAGTAATTGCTGTTAAATGCATTTATGGACCATAATGCTTATGGAGATCAAATTTGAGTTTGTATTAAACAAATCAACCCTCCCCTAGCATTAGCTTCTTTAAAGTAACCTAAATAACCCAATTGAACATTTGAATCTACAATAGAGGGCAAAGTCTATACTAGAGGGCAAAATCTACATAAAGTAGTGGGCGAATTTTGAGAGCCAGCATCTCCCTTCTTCCTCCATGTTCAGTATCATTCTTTCTTTCTAGAAGAGTTAGTGAAGATACAGTAACATCAAGGAAAAACCTGAACCACAATTCTTTGTGCTCAAGCCTTTCCACCATTTTACAATGTTTAATATACTCCTTTTCCTTTAAAAAAAAATTGCAGAACTTTTACTGAGGAGAATGATTCAGGGTGTTCCTAAGAGTTGTAAATTATTGCCTGACAAGAAGCACTTCTGGACTGATGCCCTTTGCCCTAACTGGTATATGATTTCTTCTTCTTCTTTTTTTTTTTCAGGCCCTGCAACGAGCCAGTCAAATTATTGCAGAGATTAGAGAAACACATCTTTGGTGAACAAACAAGAGACTTGAAAAGGGCTAGGTGTTATATACTAATGAAACTCCATGTGTACCGCAGCATGTAAAGTTTGCTTATATCAAGAAGTTTGGTTCAGTTGTCTATGGACAGAAAAGCATCCTATACTTTGCAAAGCAAATATTTAATCATCATTATCCCCCGGTTGTTTTCTGATGCAGAGAACAACCTTGTTTTATGTGGGACTGAATTAAGTTAAAATGGAGGGGGGGAAAAAGCTAGGTTAAAATCCCAGTGCCTGGTTTGGTTAAATTAGTTGCCTGTGAATAGGATGAGCAGTGTAGTATTGTGATGTAGCTTTTTCAGCTGCTTTTGCAATATAAGTTTTTAAGCACGAAAGAAAGACCCTACAATATTTAATTATGAATTTAATTGCATGTTCTTGATCTCAAGCAGATGGACAAGTACAAGAGAAATATTGCCTCTTAGCCAGGTGATATGTAAGCTCAAAGATAGTTGGTTTAACTTCTGGTATTATTGAACTTTTCTTTGTTATAGAAATATGGAATATCTGATTAGTCAGCTGAGGAACAATAGAATTGGCAAGAAATGTCCATTCACCAGCTTCCTCTGGATGGGACCAAAAACCTGGGACCGCTCCCTTAAAATACCAGGCTTTAAAAAAAATAAGTGGAAATAGTATGAAAGATCATGTCTCTCTTAAAAAGAACACTGAAGTAAAGGCAGCTGTCCATCACATCAACTTGGATCAGCAGAACGTATTTCTGCCTTTAAAAAAAAAAATCACCAGTGATACAGCCAATTTGTTTGACTTCTCTACGATGACCAGCAACAATGGCCTACTGATCCCTGAATATTTTATTATTTTAAAGCACAACACCTCTTATCACAGATATTTTTTTTTCCTTTTTAAAGGAAGCATATTAACTGTTGCGTTTGAAATGAATATTTCTAGCTTCCTTTGAGCAGCACATATTGGGAAGTAGGCAGTGCTTTCTTCCATGCGTACTAGTGGAAAACCAAATTTTGGCCGATAGCGTCAACGTAACAGGCTAAAAAGAAGTTGACCTAAATCATTTGAGACCGGACATTTTTAATATTCAGTAAGTTTGAAAGTATATGAGTTATTTTACACTGAAACATAGTTGCATTTACTGCTGTTAAATGTGTCTCTGCGTTCAGAATTATTACAGAAATTCACACCCACGTACAGGTTAATCATATGAAAAATAAAATTGTGTTTGAATCTCGTTTGTGGCCTTTGCAAATCTGTGGAACTAGATGGTCTTGAATTTAATAACTGCTATGCCAGGCTTCTGGCAGAGTTCAATGAGTTGTGTTAGTATATGAGCTAGAAGTACTATAGTATTATGTTTCTGCCCAGTCATTACCCCATAAACACACACAAGCACACAAAACCGACTTCTGTTTTACACAAATGTCTTGACAGCAGTATCCCCAACTCACAAACAAGCAATTACACGTTATTCCATTACTCCTAGGATATGCCCAAATTAACCCCTGGGGAAATTATTCTGTTTTAGAGGAACTTTGGAAGAAATATTGTTTTCTTGTTTGTATCAATTTCTGATTGGATCCTGCCTTTAAGAGCTGTGGTGGCACAATGGCAGTACTAAAAGCAGTACTGCAGGCTACATCTGCTGACTGCCTGCTGCCAGCAGTTTGATTCTCACCAGCTCAAGGTTGACTCAGCCTTCCGAGGTGGGTAAAATGAGGACCCAGATTGTTGGGGGGATGCCGTCTCTGTAAACCACTTAGAGAGGAATGTAAAGCACTGTGAACTGTATATAAATCTAAGTGCTATTGGTGTTAAGTGGGAACATCCAACTAGATTTAAAGATTTTTCATCGCATAGGTAATGATGTATGTTCCTGATAATTTTTGAATTGATCCGTGACTAAGAGATGTGGATGTTGGAAGTTTCCATCGCATCTTCAAAAGTAAACAAGAACATAGGTCAGACTAAACATGTTAACCCCTCATTGATAAAAATCTGTCTTGCTCTAAAAGTAATGAGAAATATAATTTTGAAGCAAAGCTCATATTTCTTGCAATATTTAATTGCCCAGTTTGTCTTTGAAGTAAATTGTTCTAAATTACATCAATACAGGCAGTTCCAAGTACTAACAACAGCTCTGAATCAATTCAAGTGGAGTGATATAACTACTTAGAGATGGGCCAACACATGTTTCGTTTGGGCATATGGCAACTTTCTTCAGATTACACTGATCCATCCTTCTGGTGATGGTCTCCTAAATCTTGAGAAGTAGCTCTTTTGGAACAGGAATTGTTTCTGATGTTCCAAATAAACCCCTTCTCTACTAGGGAAGATAAAGAAAAGGGAATGTTTCCCAAATTGTTCCATTCCCAGTACATGTTTTACACTAGTCCAATTTCTATAATTTTCAATAGTCCTGGTACAATAGAAAGTATGAAATGTATGTCAAGGCAAGGTGCTTTTTAGTATTCTAGTCCTGGATCAGATCCACAGTTAACTTTTACAGAAATATTTCTTCTTTAATAGACTTTCTGGGACTAAAGCAATGTAAACCTCATCTGCCATAGCAAACATTGCAAAGATAAATGATTTGCAGTTTGAACCTACAAAAACTGAAGATTATGCATAAAACAATTTGTCAGTTGTTAAAGTTGTAACTGTAACTAACTCTGTAAAGTTGATAGTTTTGTACCAATAAATCACATTTTAAAGTATGGTCAGTTTTAATAATCACTTGTCAAGGCAGCTGAATGAAGTTTCAGTAAATGCAAGTTTTTTAATAGCTTTAAATAGTTGTAACTATGATAGTAGTAGTTGCTTAGATTTGTTTAAAAAGCGTAGCCCAAATTTTTCTACTACTATTGTTTTTCAGTCCTCCTTTATTAATGAAGTGTCTAAGAAGGATAAATACATTAAGTAAATACAATTATAATATAACTTTGTGAAACAGTATCCTAGTAAATATGAAGCAATATATCAAATGTACTCGCAAGATGTGGATGTTAGCAATTCTGGTTCTTGTGGACAGTAAGGCCATCCAAAGAAATATTTTAATTGCCAGCATATGATTAACACACCCCACTTTTACAGACTGGGCATGTCAGATTAAACTACAAATCTGATTCCAATTATATAAATGCAATTTATGGCTACAGCCCAGCACTACTGTTGATGAATAGCAATTTGATAGTAATTAGATTCAGTGAAAACTAAGTGTGAGAATATCCATCTTCTACCAATAAGCAACTCTCCCCTCAAGGGAACATCCCACATTTGGGCACCACTAAACTAAAATAACATAGGCAACTACTCCCCACTATTCAGTATCCAGGCTATCTCAAAAATCCACTAAACTTCTCAGCATTCAAAATCCAAATCAGTCAAAATGCACAACATAAATACATAACAAAAACTTCTAAAAACAAAAGAAAATCACCTAATACAAATCTCCACTCTGTAAAACAATTTGTTTAAACTTTCAATATCACTCCTCTATCATATAGATTTATCTAAACACCTCAAACAAAAATAAAATCAAAACTCCAAGCAGAACAGGAAATATGCAGTCCAGAAACAATCATCTATCCACCCAATTGCCCCCCTTCCTCTCAAACTCAGCAAAGGAAAAAAAAATGTGTAAAAGGGAAAACAAACCGCATCTCCCCCCTTCTCTCCTGTTCAGAACAAAAAGAAAGGGAAAATATAGGGAGGAAAAATATTACTCCTGTCTCCATTTAACATCGTAAATACCTTCTTCTAATCTCACTTCTCCAGAGAATCTCTCTCCCCTCTTTCTTGCTCATTCAAACATTTAATATTATCTTTAAACAAAATCAAGCTGGGAAAGCAGTAAAGGCAGCATTTGGTTATTGCAAAATATCTATAATATCTTACTTGGAAAGCATAGGATATACAAAGCTTCTACTGATATTTGATAATATTAAAAAATTGACTTTTCAGTTAATGAGATCTCAAAGCTAAGTTATAATAAAATTAATATTTCTCGCCTATCCCGGTATTTGTTTTGAAGCTGAAACTACTGATGTTTCAATAATAAGAAACTTAGCTGCATTTTTCAAGGCATTCTTACATCTTTGTCCAAACTGTCCACCCCATAAAGTGACACTAAATAGAATTCATTATTGGCCATACGTGATTGGGCACACAAGGAATTTGTCTCAGGTGCATAAGCTCTCAGCATAATATCTTAGAAAATAGTGAACACTATTTTATAGTGTTTAGAATAGGCCATTTTACCTGGAGCTTGCAATTCAAATAATAATGCAACTAGTAAGTCTTTGAAAATTCACTTTAATGTCCTTATTGCAGAGAATATTACCACAATAATTTATATATTTAAATTCCATTATAACTGAAACCATTACATGTACCGTGTTTCCCCGGTATATCTTATATTTTTTTGAACCCTGAAATAAGCACTTGACCTTATTGCCATGTGCTCAAAAGCCCGATTACGCTTATTATCAGGGGATATCTTATTTTGGGGGAAACAGTGTATTTCATGACTGAATGATGAAATAAAACATCCATTTTCCAAATGATTCTGTAGGTAAGCAGGTCTCACTCAGTGAGAAAAAAACACTTTACACAACTGCTCCACAGTTCTTGATGTGTTATGCCTTTCTGATATCTTTGAAGGAAGGTGACTTTCATAATTTACTACAAACCTTAATATTGTCATTCTTCATGTGACAACTGAAGCCATTTTATAATATAATAGTTCTTCTTTCCAATCCTCAGTAATGATAAGCCATTACTGAGAATATGTTGTCCAAGAATAAGTACAGCTTCAGGATTAGTTTCTGTAATATGGTTTATGGAAACCGCACCAACTGTTATGTCATGGTATCTGGAAGAAGAAATTGTACAGTTGGATTTACTGCTAATAAATGGTTTAGAAGCAATGAGCATTTATCAGGAACATTAAGTAGGGCAGATTTGTTATTTTTAAAACTTGGAGAAAGCAGAGACCCTATATTCTGGTAGAATTGTAAGTATCTCCTGCCCACACATGACCATCACCTCTGCTAGCCTCCCAGGCTGCCTGCAACTCCAAGGATCCCTGACTTCTCCCACCTATCTGTGACACCCCTTCCCTCTTTATCTAGGACTCATAGTGTTTCCCATTTTATGACCCCTATATCTTAGGGTTATGACAGCAACCAGGATTGCCATTGTTAAGCAATGATGTCATCTAATGTACTTTATCATTCCTTCACTTAAGTGATAGCAATCTGAATTCCAATTGCCATTGTAACCTGACGACTACCTGTATATCGGATTCATGGAAAATAACTTCTACACCAAGGCAATTTGTGGCATATCCTATAGGAAAGCAGGAGTACAAAGAGATAAAAACGTGTCCTAACTTACCCCTTCGGTCCATCTGCAATTGCATTAGTTTTCCGACACAAATCAAGTACTGTTGTTCCAGGTTCAAGTAGCATTTCTATGTAAGGTGCTTCTCTAAAGAGCTCCTGTAGCTCTTGGTCAGACATACTTTCTAATGCATCCACATTGCTGTAATAAAAGGCCTTTGTACATCTGGTAATAAAGAAGTAGGTATCAAAACGCGCACTGTACCAATATTTGCTATTCCAGTTTTTCTCAATTTAGGAAGAGCACTTGTATACTTCAAAATGCTCTAGCATTTGCAATCATCCTGCTGGAAAAATACTATGAATAATGACAGCTTCATGTCTTCTCCCTCACTTTAGAAAAT
Organism: Masticophis lateralis; assembly: GCA_030761175.1. NCBI lineage: Eukaryota > Metazoa > Chordata > Lepidosauria > Squamata > Colubridae > Masticophis > Masticophis lateralis. Next base: position 19,421,788 of record JAUDYJ010000006.1, read on the forward strand.
AAAATAAACATCTGCTGCTCCCAGTAGAAGAAACTCTCTTCATTTTGGGGATAGAGTAGGTTTAGAGGACTGGAAAGGCTTCAGTTCCAAAGTTCCTCTGCACCAACTGTGTGCCTCAACATCTCTGCGCACCATTTGTGAAATAAAATGATGAGAAAGTGTCTACATTAGATTTTCCTTTCTTGGTTTAGAGCAGGAGTGTTAAACTCAGGGTCCAGGGGTTGGATGTGGCCCACAGGGTGTTTAGATGTGGCCCATGGGGCCACCGTGAAAACAGCGGACTGGCCAGCAGTGCCTCTGTTGGCTAAAAGAGAGCTCGGGAGGGCTCCACGGGGCCCTCCTGAGCTCTGTTTTAGCTGGCAGAGGGTTGCAGGAAGCTGTTGCAGCTGAAAATGGAGCTCGGGAGGGCCGTATGCGCTTCTCCCTAGCTCTGTTTTTGCTGGCAGAGGATTGGAGGAGGCCATCGCAACTGAAAATAGAGCTCGCGACGGCTGCGTGCGGCACTCCCAAGGTTGTGTTTGCTGGCAGAGGGTTGCAAGAGGCCGTTGCAGCCGAAATTGGAGTTTGGGAGCCTGTTTTCGTTGGCAGAGCACTCGGGCCACCACAGGTGCCTCTGACATGAGAAACTGAGTTTGACATCCCTGGTTTAGAAGTCTCCAATTTGGGACGGAGAAATTAAGATGGGAAATCCAGAATTTAATTGCCTCTCTTTTTGCTATGTGTAAAGCTACAGCTCTTGCTTATATATCCATTAACAGAACTTTTGTCCAGCAAATGAGATTTAACAAAATCAATCTGTTTTTACCTCTTGGCAGATTCCAGACCATTCCTGCCATGAACAAGCTTAGTTACTTCAGCAGCAAGCCGCTTCTGAGGTCCCCGCTTCTCAGGTTCTTTAGCATGCACTTGCATGATATGATCAATTTCCTTACCAGAAAGGAAAGTAAAAAGCTTCAAATACCTTAAAGAGGAGATAGCATTATTTTGTTTCAGTGTCACATAATGCAGATTTACAATTTTTTTTAAAAAAAAATGTACATAATTTAAAAGCGGGACAAATACATTAATGTTTCCTTTTCTAGAAATGTTGAAAATAAAACCTATTTTTCCGATGTTATTTCTATTAGCCATAGAAATAAGGTTTGTGCGCGCTTTGGGCACTTGGTCCGGAAAAGGTTAGCCATCACTGTTCTAGGACATTCAAGATGAGTATTATTTTTTCTCACTCCAACTTGATTGTCGCAACAATTCTATAAAACCAGTTAAAGAAATGGAGTCTTCGGCCCTTTATATACCAACATTATTGAAAATGTAAATAGAAACAATTAGAAAGTATCTGGGTACCTATTTGTGCTAGACTGAAAGAAAGTGAGCTCTATGGCTATAAAGCTTTGAATTCTGCTTTCCCCTGCTGATAGTCCAGCATCCTACAAATCATCATTCTAGCAAACTAGTCCTTTTGTTCTCAGCAGGAAATTAACTTTCCATGTAGAAATAGACTTGCCTTTCAACAGTGGCATCTGGCTGTCTGACAAAGAATTGATAGAGTTCAAAAGGAGAAGTCCTATTTCTGTTAAGCCAAACTGCATTCCCAGCAGATTTTCCCAGTTTATCTCCAGTAGTACTTGTAATAAGAGGCACAGTTATTCCATAGACATCTTTGTCAGTTACTCTGAAGAGAACAAAAATGGAAATGTTAAGTTAATTGTCAACAGAGCTTGATATACATTTGATACTATCTAACTGATCACACCTAACACTGGACACAACATGGACAAATTCATGCATAATATTTCAGAAGTTGTATGCTGTTGCCTTCTTCCAAGGCTTTTAAAACCTGATTAAAACTCAAGTTTCCCTGCTCCTAGACAGTGCCTTAACCACTAGATCAAACTGACTCTTAAGTTCTTAGGTCATATTAAATGGTCAGCACATATTTTTTAAAACCGAACCATTTAGAAACCAAATATATTTTAAGTTTTATAAGTGTCCCGCAACCTGACATCATCTTGATATATAGAGACTTGATATATCAAACTACAACTTGCTTTATTTTATTTTCAATCACCTATGTATATGACAGTAGCTGTACTCTAGGATATTGGATGCACATTAGATTGTGGAAGGAATGTATGTCCAAGAGAAAGAGCCAAGGTGAATGTGCAGTACTGCAGGCTACTTCAGATGACTGCTAGCTGCAGTTCAAGAGTTCAAATCTCACCGGCTCAAGGTTTCCATCCTTCCAAGGTGGGTAAAATGAGGACCCAGATTGTTGGAGGCAATATGCTGATTCTGTAAACCACTTAGAGGGGGCTGTAAAAGCACTATGAAGCGGTATATAAGTGCTATTGCTAGTCAGAATGTAGACAACTTACTTTCTTCAAATATTCTGGACCAACTCCCATCAGCTCTACCCAGAATATCCAACTGCAAAGAAGTGGTGAAATGTAGTCCACAATTTTGAAAAACACTTCTACTAATAAAAGTTCATTAACACTCACCTCAGTTCCCTCCCCAAAAGACACTGGGAGACAAATAATATTCAATTGTTTTCTTATGGTTCTGAAATGTATTATTAGACACAGCAGACTTGAAAAACCCCAAAAACCCCAAAGGGGAAGGAAACTGAAATGAAATTATGGCCCTTTTTCTAGTGTGAAAGGAGACACTACATGAGTACAATAAAGGACAAAAAAGGCCAGAGTTGAAGGGAAAAAAACCCCAGAAAGTCCAGTTGTCTCTTGAAAAAAGAACCTTTGGAACAACCATGACCTGGATGACTGAGAATCTCCATAGACATTTAGAAAAAATAAAGGACATTGTTTATGTTAAAAGATGCTAGTATCAGCAGAAGAGGTTTGGAGTCGTTATAGAAGCTCTGGGTGAAACTCCAGGAAGGGCATCCTAGTATTATCAGATGTTACATTCCAGCTACAAAGATGATAATCTGATTTACACTGCTTTCTTAACCATGGGTCAGTTCTGGAAGTATATAACCCATAACCTTGAATAGTTTGGGATTCTTTTACATTCTTGTGGCTAAGAGATCACTGTAGTCTCCTCCCACTTGTGGCTGCATGACTGTAATTTGTTGCTTATATCCTTGCGATTTATATTGATATTGACTGTTTCCAAGTATGATTTGATTGCTTATTGTACCGTATGACTCTCACTGGGTGTTGTGCCTTGTGATTCTTGATGAGTGTATCTTGTCTTTCATGTACACTGAGAACTTATGTGCCAAAGACAAATTCCTTGTGTGTCCAATCACACTTGGCCAATAACAAATTCAATTCAATTCAATTCTACTCCTCTACTCTACTCTACTCTACTCTACTCTATTCATCTAATCTAATCTTATTCATATTTAAGAATAAAATATGCTTTGTTGCATCTATCTCCAAATACTTTGGTTCCTTGCTTAAGGCAGGCATTTTCCCACACCTAGTCAAATTAAAGCTTACCTCCCATGGAACCCGCAAGAGAGAGACTAAGGGAGCCAAATAACAAAAAGTGTGACATCATCACACAATATCCATGTTTTACATACTTGCACCAGATACAAGTATGTCATAGATTTTGTGTGATGACATCACTTATATATCTTAGATTTATAGACTTATATATCGCTTCACAGTATGAATGTGATTTTGTGTGATGACATCTGGTGCAAGTATGTAAGACATAGATTTTGTGTGATGACATCACTTTTATAGACCTATATATCGCTTCAGTGTGAATGTGATTTTGTGTGATGATATCTGGTGCAAGTATGTGTGTGATGACATCACTAACATACCTTAGACTTACTAGACTTATATACCGCAAATGTACATGACATGCCAACACATCCCTTTGCCACATCAAGAGTTGCTGGGCGCCCTGCAAACCTCCCCAACTCCTTCCTGTCTTACTTAGAGACGAGGTCGTAGCCAGACATGATGTTGCCTAACTGGTCGGCTCCGCCCAACTGAATGAGGCAGCCGTAGCCACGGTACAAATGCAGGAAGTCGTAAGCTTGAAGAGCCGGGTAGAGAAACTCGGCCAAGCCCATGCCTTCGGGGCTTCTCAAGCGGGCCTTGCAGCTCTGGCGGCTCAGCAACGTGCCCATCCTGAGGTGACCCCCGACTCCGGCCAGGAAGCCGATGACCGACTCGCTCTCCAGCCAGCTGGCGTTGTCCAGGAAATGGACGCTGCCCAGGCGGTTGCCTTCCTCGGCCCAGAAGAGCTCCCGGTGGTTCTGGAAGAGCCGCTGGAGCCCCTCGAGGAGGCCCCTCGCGTGCTCCCGCACCTCCTCCGCCGTCAGCGGCTCCCGGGCTTTGGTGCGGCCGCTGGGATCGCCTAGCCGCGCCGTAGCGCCGCCCACCAGGGCGATGACGTCGTGGCCGGCCCGTTGGAAGTGCAGCAAGCCCAGCACCGCCAGCAGGTGCCCGACATGCAATGAGTCGGCCGTGGGGTCGAAGCCGCAGTAAGCCGTCACGGGAGGGCGGCCGGGTTGGAGGAGCTCGATGAGCTGCTCTTCGGCGGGCTGAGGCGGAAACACCTCCTGGAACAGACCGCGCTGGTACTGGGTGGCTAAGAGACCCTTCGCCACGGGAGAGGCCGGCGTCGGACGAGCGTCTGGCTGCTGGTCGTGACGATGCCGCCGCGTCTGCGAAACCAGGAGTCGGGGCGGCGCTGCTGTTCTTCGAGCCGAAAGAAGCCATAGGCGCCCGGCCCGGAGCGTGGGCGCCGCCATCTTGCCTACGGAAAGTCCGCTGTGCTTCGAGCGCGAGGCATGTCGGGATGGGGGCGGAGCCAAAGTGTCCCGTCCCTCTAGCGCAGGGCTTTCCAACCTTGGCCACTTTAAGCCTGGCGGACTTCAACTCCCAGAATTCCCCAGCCAGCTTTGGAATTCTGGAATTCAACATAGTTAGCTGGGGAATTCTGGGAGTTGAAGTCCGCCAGGCTTAAAGTGGCCAAGGTTGGAGACCCCTGCTCTAGCTGCAGCAGCGGCGGTGGGGTGGGAGGGGGGAAGAAATCGCTGCCTCCAGAATCATCCGGACTGGAACGTGAGGGCCCTGGGATCCTTCCTTGACATTCCCACATTTCCAAATTTGCTGGCTTGAAGGTGGTGGGGAATTGTCCCCCAAAGCAGCGGCTTTCAGATTTAGACATGCATTTCCGAATGGGCTGCAGCCTACTTCATTTCGTTTCGCATGAACTTCCAAATGGGTTGTGAAGAGGGATTGTTGGCTGCTCACACAGTATTGGTTGTGAAGAGCTTGGGGATAACCGCACTTGGATTCCTCTGCATCCAAAACTGCTTACCTTCTGTCCACCCTAGAGAAAAAGAGCTGTTTCTTTATGTTAAATATAAGCCAACTGATCAACGAATTGCTGCCATGTGGAAGGTCATGCTCTCCTCTTCCAGAATATTTATGCATCAAAATATAGACAGTAAACGAGAATAACATAGTAGAAGCACCAGAAATGGGACCTTGTTTCCTTTGAAGGATAAAGATGGAAAGAAGCCTGGCTCACTCCCAGGACTAAAAGAAAACACACTCATAGGAATAGAACACAAGGAATTTGTCTTTGGTGCATATGCTCTCAGTGTACATAAAAAGACATGATACATTCGTCAAGAATTGTAAGGTACAACACTTAATGATAGTCATAAGGTACAAATAAGCAATCAAATCATACTAAGAAACTATCAATATAAATCGTAAGGATACAAGCAGCAAATTTACAGTCATGCAGTCGTAAGTGGGAGGACTTCCTCTCTAGTTTTTCCTCTCTTAATTAGCGTTTACATTCATTTTTTAGAAGGATGTAGAAAATTCCATTATGGATCTCCAGAGTAAATATGGGTACTTCAGTCCTAGCAAGGATGGATGGAGTGATGTTAAGAATGAAGAATGAATGTTTAAAGCATGTGAGGATCTTGTACATTTCTTTGATTTTAAAGAAAGGGTCATGCAGATTTCCATCACAGCATTTTTTGAAATGATCAGGTTAATACCATAGAATTGGAGTTGGATGGCGTCCTAGAAATCATCTAGTTCAAACCTTATTTTTGTATCCATTACAAAATTTGGCTGATAGCTCATACAATCAGACAGTTCATTTTTGATACTTACAACCGGTTTTAGAAGTTCTGGCTGTCTCACCATTCACATGATCACAATTCAGGCACCACACAACAGCTGTACCATCCCACAGACATGGAATCACCATTTGCAATCTTCTCTGCCACAAGCAAAGTTAATGGGGAAGCCAGCAGTAAGGTTGCAAGTTTTTATTTTATTTGTATTCCACTTTTATTATTTTTTACAAATAACTAAAGGTGGCGAACATATCCAAAGTACTTCCTCCTCTTATTGTTCTCACAACAACAACCCTATGAGGTGGGTTGGGCTGAGAGAGAGTAATTGGCCAAGGTCATCCAGTTGGTTTTCAGAGTTAAGGCAAGATGAGAGCTCCTGGTCGCTTTCTTTCTTTCTAGCCTGGTGCCTTAAGCACTGGACCAAACTGGCTCCGGCAAGTCCCCTCAGCCTTTCTTTGTTCCTATGTGGTACACTGCACCCTGCTTCCCCCTTACCTCCTTACTTGGGACACCCACTGTTTTCCACTTTAGGATCCACATATCTTGGGGTTACAATGGCAACCAGGGCTGCCAGGATTGTCGCTAAGCAACACAGTCGTGATGTCACTATCTGTAACTGTCAATTAGCAGGGAGGCAATACCAGTCCTAATTGCCGTTTAACCTGAGGACCATTTGTTTAAAAATCAGACTATAGTCAAAACTAACCCATTTTTTTATGGTTTACCAAAATTGCCAACTCTTTCCTTTTTGTAGAAATTAATCCTTTTAATTCATTTAGTACTGGATGTTTAGGGTTGTTTATCCTCACTTCCAAATTTATGTCAGGATTGCAAGTAACACCCCCAACTAAAGAAGACTCTGAGGCTAGCAATTCCTCAAAATATCCATTTTATTAGAGATGTCATACTGGCACATCTGGGAAAACCCGAATCTGAAAGTTCCTGGGTTTTCCCCACCCCAAAAAAAGTCAAAGACCCATCCCCTGCACCCACATGTCCGTCACATGATCCAATCAATCCACTGTCCAAACTGGAGACAGCTACCCAGGCGCAGGCTAAACGTCCTTGACTCTCAGAGAAAAGAATGTTATTATGGCTATATATCTTCACCAACTCCTTGTAAATTCCCCTTCCCATTTTCCCAGGCACTAAATGTGGCAGCCTTGAAGTTCCAAAGAAAAGATGGTCTCCAGGGCTGACATTATGTTCTTTTACCTTTCCATGTTTCTGTATTTATCAATCCAGTTTGCATGTTGCCCATCTAAGGAAACTGGGTAGCGAACTAAAAAAAGCAAAGCATTTCATTAAAATTAATTCTAATTATTAAATCAAGATCATTAAAAGAGAGCCAGTTCCGTCTAGTAATTAAGGCACAGGTATCAAACTTGCGGCATCATGTTGCCGTCCCATGACGTATCACGACATTTTCCCCCTTCGCAGAGCTGGGGTGGCCTAAGTCTGACAAATCCGTCCCACAGGCCGCCAGTTTGAAATCCCTGAATTAAGGCATAGGCTAGAAGCAAGGAGTCTGTGTTCTAGTCCCATCGTGGCTATGAAAGCCAGCTGAGTGACTGGGCTAGTCACTCTCTCAGCCCAACTCACCTCACAGGGTTCTTGTTTTAAGGAAAATAGGAGGAAGGTATGTTGTATATGTTTGCCACCTTGAGTTATTCATAAAAATAATAAAGGCAGGCAATAAATAAACAAAAGAAACCAAGCCAAGATCCAAAAGAAGCTCAGGGATCATTGACCACATATACTCATGCCAGAGCAACTATGATTGACATCCCAGCACTAATACCTAGGGAAGGATCAGGTGTTCACAGCCTTCTGAAAGGTCAATACAGGTCAATACAGAAATAGGTCAATACCTATTTCTCAGGATTGCAAAGGGCAAAGAAGCTATACCTTTGGGACTTACCACCACTTGACACTTTCACAATGAAGACTCGGAGCATGCTTCATCCCAGCTTGAACAATTTATTTATTTAAATCTTACGTTGATAATACAAGTCCAACTCATTATAGCAAAGCACTAGCTAATTTAACTTCAAAAAGTCTTAAAAGTTGCCAAACTTGAAAAACACTGATCTAGAGACATTCTTCTTGTGCCACAGCCGTCATCGTATGTCGGCGACCATGTTGGCGATCCTATTTTTATCAGCAGCGGCATGAAAAAGTGCTGCTGAGTTTTGTCCAAAACAGTCCCTTAGATTTTGAAGTCACGATGTTCTGCCTGGACCTCGTTTGCCTTCAGTCTTTCCCTGAAGGATTAAGTGAAGTATGGCGCATTTTTCCAGGTGTCACATCACATATCCAAAATATTCTTTCACTTTTTAATGGTTTTGATGATTTCCCTTTGCTTTCCCAGGTGGCTTATCACCTCCTCATTTTTGATTTTGTCAACCCAGTTTATATGTAACAGCCATCTGTAAATCCATATTTCAAATGCTTCTAGTCTCTTCTAGAGACATTCCAGCCTCCAAATCACTAAAATCTCTTATTCCAGGAGATGGCAGCATTGTACTTAGCCTCTAATTATGCCACTATAGTTTTAATGGACTCTGATCACAGAATTTATTATATATATTAATTTCAATCAATCAGAATAGAGCTGGAAGTGACCTTGGAGGTCTTCTAGTCTAACCCCTGCTCTAGCAGGAGATCCTTTACCAGGGGTCTGCAACCTTAAATACTGAAAGAGCCATTTGGACCTGTTTCCCACAGAAAAGAAAACACCGGGAGCCACAAAACCTGGCTGGGCGTGGCCAACTCAACGTCACTCACTTCCACCAGTCACATGACCTCCCTCTAGCTACACCTACCCAGCGGTCATTAGGGCAGAGAACCCATTGTTAAAAAACACCAGAAACCACAAAATCCTTTTAACATCTCTCTCTCTCTCTCCCCTCCCTCCCTCTCTCTCTGTATCTCTCTATGTCTCTCTCTCTCCCCCTCTCTCTGTATCTCCCTGTCTCTGCCCTGGCTGCTTCTCCATCCCCCACAATCACCCTTACCTTCTCAGGCCAGGCGAGAAGTGACTGGGAGGGGAGGGCAAGGGGTGGGGCCAGCCAGTGGTGAGATCACCTGATAGGGAGCCAAAGCAGAGGGCCCAAAGAGCCACATGCGGCTCCAGAGCCACAGGTTGCTGACCCCTGCCCTATACCATTTCAGATAGGTGGCCGTTCAGTCTCTTCTTAAAAGCCTCCAGTGATGAAGCACCTACAACTTCTGAAGGCAAGCTGTTCCACTGGTTAATTGTCCTCACTGTTAGGAAGTTTCTTCTTAATTCCAGGTTGCTTCTTCCTTAATTAGTTTCCATCCATTGTTTCTTGTCTTGCCTTCTAGTGCTTCGGGAAAATAAATTACTTGAATTTTTGGAAAAGGTTATAAGTAGCAAGTGTGTCACCATGCCTTTTATACTCTACTAATGTTGAACCATATTGTTAAGAACTTCATTATCATTCACTGCCCAGAGTCACTTATCTGAAATGGGCAGCTACTGTTAGGTGTAAATGCCCTACCTGCTCTGTGTTGTTCCTCTAGTCTGGCATCCCAGGGGTTAACCCCAGAGTACCTGAACCCCTCCCCTCCCCAGGAACGCCCCTTACCTGAAACCACTCCTCCTGGGTTCTTAAGGTCACCGCATGCTGGTCCTGTAGTCCAGTCCTGTATGTACCTGCAAGAACAAACAACTGAGAATAAAGACATGATCTGAACAGCATCCTGTGTGTCTCTGCAAGTTATTGGGCCATCCATCGAATTCTCACATAACAGCTACAACTATAGATAATAAATAAATAAAACCATTTGTTCCACGAAGAATGTGGAATAGCAAAGAGCACAGTATAATACTCAAAAGGCTGTATAATACAAATAAAACTACTATGCGCTCCAGTGCAATTTTAAAATTTAGAATTGTGGCTGAAAGTTACATCTAGAATTTTTTTGGTTAGAAAATGGATGTCTTAGTGTGATTTTCTGTTTGTTTTCTCAGAATGGTTGAGATCAAATCAAGATATGCCATTTTGCTGTGTGAAAAGGAAGAGAGTTAGAATCTGAACAAGGAATGGGATTGTCTCCATTTATCTTTTTTTGATGTAATTTAAGTTATATACTGTCTAGTATGTGTGCGTGTGCACACCTTCAAAACAGTATTGACTTCTAGAGACTGCCTGAATTAGTACCTGCAGTTTTCTTGGTAAGGTTTTTCAGAAGTGGTTTGCCATTGCCTCTTTCCTAGGCCTGAGAAAGAATGACTGGCTGAAGATCACCCAACTGGTTTTGTGCCTACAGTGCAGGGTTGGGTTCTAAATTTTTTTACTACCGGTTCTGTGGGCGTGGCTTATTTTGTGGGTGTGGCTTGATGATCATGTGACAATTCTTTAGGATTTAGCAGAGGTACTGGTCTACCAGGCTTTTAACAGCTTGCAGAGCTGTACCGGTCTACCCATTTATTTTTGCAGGCACTGGTCTACCCATTTATTTTTGCAGGCACTGGTCTACTCATTTGTTTTCTTTTAATACTGATCAGCTGTAGGGCGGCCCTTTAAAGCCCCTCAGCAAGAGTTTAAACAGTTTTTTTCCCTCTAGCCATCAGCTGGGACTCGGGAGGCAGCAATAGATTGGAGGTGGGGCCAAATTGTCATATTGTCACCGTTACCGGCTCAGCGGAACCAGGAGGAACCCACCATGTCTACAGTGGGATCAGAATTCACGGTCTCCTAGTTCTTAGTTTGGTGCCTTAATCATTACACCAAACTGGCCCTCTATTCATCAGTAGCAATAGCTAGGTTTTTAAGACATTAATAAAATATTACATAGTCTATGGAACTGTTTTTTAAAATCTAATTCCAACTAAAAAGGGAAAAAGTTCAGCAACTCTATAAAATATCTGAGATGTGAGATGTTAAGAACAAGGGAAGAACACAGAGTTCATGGATTTTGATTGGTACTTTTCAAAGTGGTTCATTTTCCATTTTGAAGAGGTCTCAAAATGGCCATTGTTGAGAATTCTGGAAACTGAAAATCAGATTTTATATATTGGGGAAAACTTGTATACTGCAGGAGTGAGAAGGTTATTAGTGATTAAGGACTACATGTTAAAAAAAAGATACCTAAGGATCTCGGGGACATAACATCCTCACAATGAAGGTAAGGGCAAAATCCTTTTAAAAAATGGAGTATTTTTTAAAAAGACAAACATCGATACACTTAATTCTACTGGAAACGTAAGTATTTTAAGCCTCACTTGTCAAAAACATTACAGTTAAACTGTAAATCTTATATTTCTGAAATCTACCTTTGAGTAGATTTAAAGTTATATGTATAGACAAATTTATTCTATTATAGAGAAGTTGTCTATTGTTGTTTATTGAACTATTTTAAAAAGTAAAATGATGGCCTTTTCATTTCATCCCAATTTAAGTTTTTATTTAGTAAGATTTTTTTTTTTTAAAAAATGTGCACAGATGGATCTGGGTGCTTGTGGAATGAGCTAATCTCTGTTCCAAGTATCTTGGGGTCAAAATGTCAAATCTTTTAAAATACTGTTAAATTTATTAGATGCTTTTTTAGACAGATACAAACCTTTGTTTGAAAGTTATGCCAAAACAGATCTTTTTTTTTTCAACTGACAAAACATTGTCTGTTTCCACTCTTACATTCTGATTTTTTTTTCTGTTTTTAAAAGTACCAATTAGCTCCTCTCAGATCTAATTTGGTGTACCTGGTAGGTTTTGTAAGGTAAACATAATGCAGACTTTATGTTTTTAATTCCTAAAGAAGCATTCTGGAAATATAACACTATTTTGTAATTACTATTTTTTGTTCATCAGATCAGTTTATAGAGCTGCCAGAATGAGGTGTGATTGACAGGGTAATGAACAAAATTGAAAACAACAAATAACAATTGAAATCATTACATTAAATCTCACCCGGACAACTTCAAACAGCAAAACACACAGCAGAAATCATTAGAGACTGTCAAAATAAAGAGTGAAACTTCCCAAACCAATGCCTAGGAGAAAAAAAACAGATCTTCAACGCCTTCTGAAAACCAGGCAGGGTTCAGACCAGCTGAATGTTAGCAATGCTGATGTTAGCAATGTTGGCAGGCATGTTGACAGAGAAGAATGTCTCCTGGAGACAGGATTACTTAAGCAATGGGATCTGGAGCATACGCAACTTGTTAGATTTTATTGGATGGGCAAAATTAATTGGAGACAGGAGATTCCACAGATCACTACATCCTATGCCACAAAAGGGAAAATTCAGCACCTTGAACTCCATTTGGGAGCCCATTGCAGGTTGCGATACAACATTGTTGCTCTAAGCCTTTCAAGGTAGTCCAGCCAAGAAGCACAACCATGAATACTAACTCTTCTCTTTATTATAAGTTACATTAACAGATTCCAATAAAGGAGAATATTTGTATCTTGGGGTTGAAATGAGTGGTCCTTGGTGCTCTCTGAAGTTGGTTGTTTTCTTGCAGATGTTTCATTCCCCAAACTAAGTAACTTTAGCACTGATGATGTTAACTAGTTTGGGTAATGAAACATCTGCAAGAAACTAAGCAAGCTCCAAGAGCTCCAAGGACCACTCATGAACAGATTCTTGGAAGACTAAAAGTATTAATCTCCTCCTTTCCTTTTCTTCCCCATAAAACTAGAGAGAGTGTCTTCTGAAACCCCTCGTGCCCCATGTCCTTCTATGGACTGAGACGTTTTTTTACATGCTGATTTCCTTGTCTATAGTTCTTGTCTGTCAAGGTCATTCCCAGATGCCATTTCAGTGGCATGGATGCACTCTGGACTAGCTGCAACATCTGAATAATACCCTCTGGAATTATTACCAAGATGTTAGTTAATGTGTTGTTGCTATCAGCAGCTAGCTGTACCAAATAAAACTCAGAACTCTCACTGGAGGCACAAATGACCGAATTCAAATTTATTTATTTATTTATTTATTTATTTATTTATTTATTTATTTATTTATTTATTTATTTATTTATTTATTTATTTATTTAATTTTTATACTGCCCTTCTCCCAGAGGACTCAGGGCGGTATACAGCCAACAGTTAAATACACTCAAATACAAAATTTAAAAGCAGTTTAAAACATATTAAATAATTTGGCCCTAATCATTAAAAGTAAACCCCAATTAAAATTCATGTTTAGGCCAGCCCAGCTTGTTGGAACAATAACGTCTTGAGGGCGCGGTGAAAGGTGCGTAGGTCAGGAATCATCCGTATCTCCGGGGGCAATTTGTTCCAGAGGGGAGGTGCCGCCACAGAGAAGGCTCTCCCCCTGGGGGCTGCCAGTCGACATTGTTTGACCGACGGCACCCTGAGGAGTCTCTCTCTGTGGGAGCGTATTGGCTGGTGGAAGGCAATCGGCAGCAGAAGGTGGTCTCGTAAGTACCCAGGTCCTAAGCCATGGAGTGCTTTAAAGACGGACAAGGAACACCTTGAATCTTGAAATTATCCTACTTTGGATTCATTATGAAAAGACCCAGCTCTCTGGAAAAGGCTTTAATGCTGGAAAAGAAGGAAGAAAACAATATGATGACCAGCCGCAAGATGGATGGATTCTGTTACTGTGGCAGTGAGTGCACCATTGGAAAACCTGAAACACTAGGTTAGGGGTAGATAGTCATGGAGAAAATCAGTGTGTCACTAGGAGCTGAAAACAACTTACTGGCTACTCCTCCTCCTCCTCCTCCTCCTCCTCCTCCTCCTCCTCCTCCTCCTCCTCTTCTTCTTCTCCTCCTCTTCTTCTTCTCCTCCTCCTCCTCCTCCTCCTCTCCCTCCCTCCCCCCTCTCTCTTCCCCCCCTCTCTCATGTTCTATTTATGGTCTGTGTCTCTCTGTCTCTCTCTCTCTCTCATCTATCTATCACCTACCTATCATCTCTCTCCTTCTCCCACCCTCCCTCTCCCTCATTTATATATATAAAAGCAAAATACCACTCATGCATCATCACGAAATCTCCAAAACAGTAAAGCCTACAAACTTGAAATTTGCCATGTGTGTTCCTCTTGGCTTCTAGGTGCTCACTAAGAAAGGATTTTTCAAAATGACCATCAGAGCATTAGTATTTTCTATATTATTATTAACAAGCTCTGATGCTAAGGAGTTCTACTCCCCCTCCCCACCTGAAAAGAAATATGTTCCAAATGCAAAACACAAGCAGAGGAGAGGAGAGGAGTTTCAGTTTTACTTTCACAGCAGCAAGCAGGGGATAGGATAGGGGAGGCTTCTGTGGGGCAAAGCTGAGGGAGAGAAGGGGTTAGGATAGGGGAGGCTTCTATGGGGCAAGGCTGAGGGAGGGAAGGGGAGAGGAGAGGCCGATCATAACTACTCATTAATTTTCAAGCTGTAGTGTTGATTTATCAAGCCTGATCACATAGTTTCATAGTGGAACATGGGTATTCAGCTAGTTTATTTAATATTCTTATGTTACCTTTTGAAAAAAAAAGAGATAATTTCCCCTCTCCCCCGAAACATAATCTTGACAAAAGAATTTTCTTTCCTCTGGTTCATCTCCAAATTCTGCATCTCAGAACTCACGCAAGCTAAAATTCTGCAGTGCATTTCCAGTGATTGATCGTCCGTTATGTTACAGAAGGACAGGTCCCAGGGGCATGAAGGCATCCATTTGACAATAAATACATCCCTGCATAAATAACACTACTGAACTTTAACCCCAGGAAAAAGAAAGTCACTTCTGAATCTGCTTTAAATCCAGAATTCAAGCCCTAAAGAATTTTCAGGAGAATGTGTCTCTACTGGGAGAAAAGCAAAGATAAAATGCTTACGATAAATTAGAAACGAACTGAGTAATCCAAAGCAGTTCAGTTGAGATAACTGAATTTAAAGTCCCATGTGGGTTTTTTTTTTTCTCAGAGTCCTACGTCCCATATCTGGTATTTACAGCAATAGATCAGCACCAAACATATTAGAGAATGTTTACATATGGTGTTACTTCAATGCTGCAAAAGTATTAGTCTTAGATCCTACTCATTTTCAGCGCTAAATGCATTTTCACATCAGAGGGTGTATTAGCAAATATTTACAACACGATAAGAAAATTGAATAGAGGGAAGGTTTTGATTGAAAGAGATGCACATGTTTTCAGTCTTCCTTTCAATTTGGGAAAAAACCCCAGCTTGGGAGCTTGCCAATTTGTAGTTATTGGTAGGGAAAGTGTTTTGGTAATGTTTCTATTATTATTTTGTAATCCAGAATAATGTTTTGGATGCGGTCACAGACTGTGTTTTGATCCCAGGGAAATGACTAGAAGCAAAGGAACATCTAACAAGCCTATCTATTTGCACAGGAATCAAACTGGGAAAGTATATTAGAAACAGCAAAACTGCAGATATCACCCTTTGGGGATTAATATTAATTGAATAACACTGCAAAGCAGAGTATTGATAATTGTTTTTGCACAATGATGTCTGCTAGCCACCGAATGATAGGTAATATCTTTTTTCTGCAGCCTGCTCTAAAGAACACTAAAGCAAATGGAATGATTGAGGTCACTGATTAGATTGTCTGTTGAGGAAAGAGAAGCTATGGGCTTTAAGAGAACATTTGCCTCACCTTTCTGTTACGAATTATTTTTCCCTGTTCGGAAAAAAAGGTTGAACTCCTGAAATCCTGGGGCTAATCAGGAAACATGAATAGGAAGAGAAAATGTAGTACTTCCTTTTTATAACATAACAAATGCAGCATGAAGAGAATTTGGGCTGGTAAAAATGCAAAATGTTTGAGGAAGGGGAATTGAGAAGGAAGAATCCTCCTCAAATTGAAGTTGAAGTATAGGTAGATTTTAGCAAGCTCTAGTGATCTCAGTGGGAATATCCCAGGGGTGAAATCCAACAGGTTCTGACAGGTTCTGGAGAACCGGTAGCAGAAATTTTGAGTAGTTTGGAGAACCAGCAAATACCATCTCTGGCTGGCCTGAGAGTGGGGTGGGAATGGAGATTTTGCAGTATCCTTCCCCTGTCATGCTCACCAATCATGCCCACCAAGCCACAGCATGCCCAAGCCACGCCCACAGAAGTGGTAGTAAAAAAATTTGGATTTCACCGATGAATTATCCCCATGGTTCCTGTGGTCTACAAAGACAGTTCTAGTGGTCTTTAACAACGTAATGCAGCTCTCTCTATAGACGTGGTCTATAATTTCAGGTAAATTTTGTGGTTTACATAATACCATTGGAATATCAATTAAGCCCACCGCATAAAACTGTGGTATATAAATGGTTGTTAGGAGAAAATATGCATGGAATTTGAACTTCTTGGACACAGGAGAAGAATGGGATAAAATGCAGTGTTGGCAATGTGATGGTGCTATTGTGTGTGTGTATACAAAGCATAAAGAAGTACTTCCTCTTTGTATTTGTAGTTTCACTGTTTATGACACAGTTATGTGTCAATTCCAGCAATTTAAAGCCATACGTTTGAGTGGATACCAACATGTACAAAGGCTAAACTCAAGGAGCTACAACTTTATGATTCTATGTGTGATTTTAGATGCAGCATTAATGTTTAGAAAGGTTAGTTCAAGTCAGCTGGCTTCCTCAAAAGCTACTAGAACTGGATTATCTCAATCTACAGGTTGTCAGTAGGAAATCCCTTTACTGTTTGGGTTATCCTGTGTATTTAAGAGTAATGATTTCCTGCATAGCTCCCATTAGCTAAAGAGAAAAATAATTCACCAGAGTCCGCAATTGCAGGGGTGGAAAACCTCCTGTATACCCTTCCAGATGTTACTGAATTACGGCCCCTTAGAGTCATAGCCAGTATGAGCAATAGTGGGAAGTGCTGAGATTAAATATTCAGCAAGAGGCTGCAGATACTACATTCTTAAACAGGAGACCACATCCGCAAGCCAACAGAGGTATTATTGTGGACACCATATTGGTTTCTTCATATCTTTCCTTTAAAATACTCAGTGTGAGATGGGAATGGTCTACTTTTTTCTTGAAAAGGAGTATAGAATCATGAAGTTGGACGGGGCCATGTAAGATATTAAATCCACATGAATCCACATGAAAGCATTCCTGAGCGAGGGGGAAATTATGATCTACCTTAGTGGTTGGTTCTATTGTTTAACTGTTCTTAACACTTAGAAACTTTTTTTAAAAGTTTCAACTGGATTTCGATTTCCCATAATTTAAATCCATTACCTCATGTCTTGCACTATTTGCAATGTGAAAAGATCTAAACTTTCAGTATAATATTTTTTCCTTCAAGGTTATGTTTCTTGATTGTGCATCTCTCTCTAATCTGGAATCCTGCTCTTTCAACAAACTTTTTACAATGGGATTGCCTATCATCTTCTTAGAGGAATAGAAGCAAATTCGTTCTAATTTTTACTATTCAATATCTTTATTAGACAGCTGGTATATTATTATTTCCCATTTCCTTGACATTCTGAGCTCAGTCTAAATATTAGCTTTGCTGACTCCATCTTTACAAATCTTTGTTATGTTCTTCCTTGGTGAAGAGCTGAACTCTTGCATTATTCCATTATGCTCAATTGCTTCAAGAGTTTTTCTCCTTCTAGCTCAATTCTGAGCTGAGAAATTAATCTCCCGTTGGTTCAGTTTTCTCCCTTTAGTTATAGTTATAGTTTATTGTATTTATATACCGCCCTTCTCCCAAAGGACTCGAACCTGTGATCAGAAATGGATTCGAACCAAAGAGATCTCTGCAATGAGAGAGTCTGTGCATGCATGGTATATTTACCAGTTGTTAGTCCAAGTACAGTTACACTAAACAGTAAACTAGCCATATAGGGTAGATTCACACCCTACCTTTGGTAGGTCAAATCTAGGTCAAATGCAAATGGTTAATGTGTGCCATGAAAACACAGCAGAATATGACAATGTAAGGCAGGTGTCAAACTCAATTTCATTGAGGGCTGCATCAGGGCTGTGGTTCACCTGGGGGGGGGCAGAGGGGGTGTAGCCAACTGGGTGGGTGTGGCCATCTTGACACCACTCCCATGAAAACACAGCAGAGTATGACAATGTAAGACAGGGGTGTCAAACTAAGGTGACCAATCTTCTTCCTTTAGGGAGGACAGTCCTCCTTTTGTAAGTTCTGTCCTCTCTCAAAAAGTGTCCTCCTACATGTCCTCCTTTTCAATATTTGAAGACTAATCTGTAAATCTCCGTATTCGATCGATGCCGATCCGATCCGTTGCGTGTGATGTGACGTATTTGTATTTGTCATGACGATTAATCAAGGCTCGGTACAGTGCAGCGAGACGCAATTATGAGACGCATGTGCTCCGCGCAGGAGAATTGTTTTGAGAGAGTGCGCCACGCGCAAGAATGTGCTGCACGCAAGGTGCTTTGTTTACTATTCTGTATTATTGTTGCAATGAATAAAATGTTTCTTTTATTTATGATTTTTTTTCTTCAATTTATTTGTGTCCTCTTTCTCATTGTAAAAAAGTTGGTCACCTTAGTCATTTCATTCATTTCATTTCATTTATTAGATTTTTATACCGTCCTTCTCCCGAAGGACTCAGGGCGGTGTACAGCCATGATAAAACAATATGAGATACAAAATTTAAAAACCTATTTAAAACAAATTAAATAAATTTGGCCCTTCAGTTAAAAAGCCACAAGTTTAAAATATCCCATCCAGATTCTTGTTAAGCCAGTCCAGCCTGTTGAAATAGCAGAGTCTTCAGGGCACGGCGAAAGGTACACAGGTCGGGAATCATATGTATCCCAGGGGGCAGTTCATTCCAGAGGGCGTGTGCCCCCACAGAGAAGGCTCTCCCCCTGGGGGTCGCCAGTCTACATTGTTTAACCGCTCCCACAGCGTGTTGGTCAGTGGGAGGCTATCGATGGCAGAAGGCGATCTCGTAGGTATCCTGGTCCTAAGCCATGGAGCACTTTAAAGATGGTAACCAATATCTTGAACTGCACCCAATCAAACTCAAATTCATTGAGGACCGCATCAGGGCTGTGGTTCACCTTGGGGGGCCGGGCAGGCATGGCTGACTGGGCAGTGTGGCTGACTGGGTGGGCGTGGCCAGCTTGACACAACTCTCCAAACTGCTGGCATGTTTCTTCTTTGCATTGGGTAGACAGGGCCGAAGCCATGCTGGCCTAATGTTTCCTCTTCGCATTGGGTAGATTGGGACGAAGCGATGCAGACCAGCCCCTTACATTTTCCAGGATGGCCCCGCAGGCCAGATCCAACCACATAGTGGGCCAGATGCGGCCCATGGGCCTTGTGTTTGACAACTTTGATGTAAGGCATAGAGATTGGTGCTCCCCACGTTGAAGCCAATTTTATTGTAAAAATGAATACTCCTGTTCGTTTTCATTTTTAATATGAAAGAAGCCAAGTATGTTTCAGTGGGTTTAGTAGCTCCAAGCCAAACCTTGTTAAGGAGAACAGTTATGGTCTTCTTCCAACCTTTCTTCTGTCTAATATCAACTATCAGAACATAGCTTGCTGGTCTTGTAACTGAGCAGATTTATCTGTGTCTCTGGATGCGCCATAACTCTCATTTGCATACTTGTGGCATTTAATTCCAAATTTGTGATTGATTTTCCTAACAATTGCATAGTTTCTTGTTTTGGATCAACTGTGACTAATTTTGCCCTGTTTTCTACATTACAACCTTTCTATTAGTTGAGAATAGCTATAAGAACAATCTTTTTTTTTTCCAGGCTAAACATACACAATATCTCTAATTGTTCCTCAATTATTTTTCCTTTCAGATTCCTTATCATTATGACTGGGTCTTCTGGGTAACACTCCAGTCTGTTAATGTCCTTCCTAAAATCTGGTGTCCAAAACCAGATGCATTATACCATACTGTAGATCTCACTAACAGATCAGAGAGGAATATTGACTTCTTTTGATCTTAATATTTATTTATTTGTTTGTTTAGACTTATATGCCACCCTTTCTCCGAGAGGACTCAGGGCAGCTCACAACAATAAAATAGAAAAATAACACAGAAACTCTGGGTTGAAAGTTACACATAAAATCCCTAAAATCAATTAAAATCCATTTTAAAACTCCCATCAGTCCAGACTGGCCCGGCAAAATAGCCACGTTTTTAGTTCACGGTGGAAAGAGCGAAGGTTGGGGTCCATCCGGAGCTCCAGGGGGAGCTGATTCCAGAGGGTAGGTGTGCCCACAGAGAAGGCCCACTCCCTAGGGGTTGCCAGCCGACACTGTCTGGCCGACGGCACCCCGAGTAGGCCCTCTCTATGGGAATGCACTGGGCGATGGGGAGCTGTTGCTGGCCGCCGAAGGTCCGCCAAATATCCTGGTCCTAAGCCATGTAGGGCTTTATAGGTAATCACCAGCACCTTGAATCTCACACAGAGGGCAACCGGTAACCAATGCAGGTCACACAGGAGGGTGTAACATGAGAGCATCAGGACACTCCCATCACTACCCGTGCAGCTGCATTCTGCACCAGCTGAAGCCTCCGAGTGGTCTTCAGGGGCAGCCCCATGTAGACAGCGTTGCAGTAGTCAATCCGGGAGGTGACCAACGCATGAGTGACTGTGCGTAGAGCATCTCGGTCCAGGTAGGGGTGCAACTGGCGCACCAGATGAATCTGGGCAAATGCCCCCCTGGTCACAGTCATAAAATGATCTTCCAGAGACAACTGTGAATCCAGGAGGACACCTAAGTTGCGCGCCCTGTCAACAAGGGGCAACACCTCACCCCCTATACCAGCAGTGGAACATCCCCATGGAACCGAGATGCCGGTACCCACAGCCACTCCATCTTGGCAGGGTTGAGACAAAGCCTGTTCCTCCCCATCCAGAGCCGCACCGCTTCCAGGCACTGGGACATCACGTCGAGGGCATCACTGGATAGATTCGGGGTGGATAAAAAAAGTTGGGTATCATCAGTATGCTGATGATACCCCATCCCAAAACCACAGATGATCTCCCCCAGCAGCTTCATATAGATGTTGAACAATAGGGGAGAGAGGACCGACCCTTGGGGCACCCCACACATGAGGGGCCTCATGGTCTACCTCTGTCCCCCTGCCAACACCGCTTACAAACGACCCATGAGGTAGGATGAGAACCACCGTAAAAAAGTGCCCCCCACCCCTAACCCCTCGAGGCGTGGCAGTAGGATACCAGTATATTTCTGTTAATACATCCTAGGTTTGCATTTGCATTTTTTTGCAGCTGAATCACCTACTTGGTTTGTGTAAAGTTTGTTCCAAGAGGCCCTGATTCTATTTGCATGTACTCCTGCCCACTGTAATTAAATAATTCCTCTCCAGATATTAAATTGCAAGATAAAATATTGTAGAATCTTCATGAAATTTCCTAAGAAGTGAATCTCCCAATAACACTGTACTTTCTACCAAAGACATAGGAAATGAGCCATCAAAAACTAGAGATTTCAACTACTACTGGTAGCTTCCACAGACGATCCATAAGAGGAATAAGAGGTCAACAAGAGGAATATTAGCATGGTCCCATGGATGTCTCAAAGCCAAATATGAATCTCAGTAATTCTTTATGACAGTGATGAAAAAAACAATATTTTTAATTCCATATTGCAGATATTAGAGGACGAATTGTCAGTTTAGGGATTGGATAAGAGTGTCTAATGTCAACATTATTGGGACTACCTGGCATTTTCAGGTACATGATTTGGGTGATATATGTGAGATCTGAAACAATCTGAAAGCTCATAGTTAATAAAAAAAATAGAATATATTCAAGCTAGCTTCATTGACTGTATTTAGGGCCATTCTATTGATAATAGTAAAGTCTGAATCATGTGCTCAAAATGATAAAGATTTCCCTTTTTTTAAAAACCATCTCAATCTGGGCAACGGATCCTGAAAAGGCAGTTTTGTGAAAAGTAGTTTTGCAATAGTCTTTAAACAACAAAATCAGATTGGGGGCAGTAAATTGACCCACAACACTTCTTTTATGGTCTGTTCTGTCTAGATCAGATAAGAAGCTGGATTTTGAGTAATTCCATGTTAGCGCCTATGACTATCTCTTTATACCAGGATTTCTCAACCTTGGCAACTTTAAAATGTTGGACTTCAACTCCCAGAATTCCCTAGCCAGCATGTTGGCCAAGGAATTCTGGGAAATGAAGATCACAGTTGCTGCAGTTGAGAAACACTGCTTTATGCTGTAGATTTCCTCATTTCTTTAACTTTCTAATTAATGAAAGTTCCCCTCCTCGGAAATTTCCCCCTGATTTCTTAAATGTTTATGAATGTAGATCACTTCCATTTCTTTCTTTCTAATATTTTAGACTGATACCTAATGAAAGAGAGAAGAACAAGGAAATAATTGGAATACTTAACAAATCCTTATCATCCTTATTTATTTATAACCCATTTGTTCCACTAACCCCACAGAGGCTCTTAGCAGTTTACAAATGATTAGTTTTGTTACTTTAGAATAGAATAGTCATGTGTGAAAATAACTAGAAACCAGGATGGGTGAAAACAGATGGAGATAAATATGCAGGCTCCAAATTTAATTTGATTAAATGCATGTAACTAAGTGCAATGAATAATTAAATGTAACCCATGTTTGCCGCTGGCTAATCTCTTAAGAAGCTTTGAAGTTATAGAATGAAAACAATTTAAGTTGTAAGTTGGCACTTTTAGTGAAATATTTACACCATTCCTCAGAGTAGGGTTAGTTGCTGCTCAGAGTACATCTCTTGTTTCAAATGGTGAATCCATCATCGAGATAAAATTTTTTATTTTAATTTGCTACATGCTGAGTTGGCTAATACCAGTGGTGTTTTTTTAAAACCACATTATCTTTCGTGACCATGATTTCTCTGAAACACTAGAAAGCATTTTGTTGCTCAAAGGATAGAACTTTTAAAATATTAAAGATATACATAGGCATTCATATCATCTTTATTGCTTTTTCCATGGCTATGCTGACACCTGGAAATATTTATCTATTAAAAGGTAAAGGTTCCCCTCACACATATGTGCTAGTCGTTCCTGACTCTAGGGGGTAGTGCTCATCTCCGTTTCAAAGCCAAACAGCCAGCGCTGTCTAAAGAAGTCTCTGTGGTCATGTGGCCAGCATGACTAAATGCCGAAGGCTCACGGAACGCTATTACCTTCCCACCAAAGATGGTCCCTATTTTTCTACTTGCATTTTTTACATGTTTTTGAACTGCTAGGTTGGCAGAAGCTGGGATAAGTAACAGGAGCTCACCCTGTTACGCAGCACTAGGGATTCGAACCGTTGAACGGCCGACTTTTCGATCGACAAGCTCAGCGTCTTATCCACTGAGCCACTGCCGACCCTTAATGTGTTAAGGACACACAAATATAGTTTTCTTTGTACTGAAGTCACCACATCTTGCATATATGTGACTATTACAAAATGTACTTAGGCCTGATTGTGGGCTAATTAGGATATAACCATTGCAAGCTTTTTTTCTAATCAGTCTTTTTTATTGGGAGACAAGCAATAAAACTCAATAAACTGGGTTCAGAAGAACATGACTCTTATACCGGAAGCCTGGAAGCGCTTGAGAAAATATAATGTATCTTTATGATGGATGCCACTTAATTTATAGTCTGTCACAAACTTTATTTGCTCTTTTAACGAAGTAATTTGTCAGTTCAAGTTTCAAAAAAAATCAGTGCAGTGTATATTGCTGAACTTCATACAGTATAAAATCCTATGGAATTTTTTTTTTCTAAAAACTTTTTGTGTGAGGGAGACATGATGACTTTCTCTTCAACTTCTGCACATCTCAAATGTAGGTGTTTTTTAATTCATTTATTTGATTTTTTTTATCCCACTACTATTACTTTATATTAATTCAGCAAAAATACTTAATGCCTTATGAGCCGTCATGGCAGTATTGCAGGCTAACTCTGCTCATTGCCAGAAGTTCAAACCCAACCGTCTCAAGGTTGACACTTCCATCTTTCTGAGGTCAGTAAAATGTGCTTTATAAATTATAAATCACCCACATTACGGCTTGTGGAATTAAAAGTTAAAAATAAATAATAAATTAGCAGAAGGTGTGTGAACCTAGGATAATTTTTGTATTTAGTTTTTCTTTCCTCCAAGAACAATTAAGACTTTTCTATTTTGTAATTTTTTTAAACAAAGTAAACAGTGACAACTGTGAATTCTGTTCAAGTATTCTGTTGAAACATAATGCAAAACAGCTGGGTGTAGTATAAACCCAGCCTGCAGTTCTTATTGTATGAATTTTAGCCAGCCATGTTACTGAAATCTCTTACATATAGGTTTATACACGGGGGGATCATTTTTGATCATCAAATATGGATGAATTGGTCATTACAGTTTTATTTCTGAACACAAAACCCATGAATACACAATGCAGAAAAATGAGCTCATAACACAAAGTGCGATACTGCATTCCAAGGATAAACAGACACTCAAGTGTTTTTCTAATAAATTCCCAGCTAGGATGAGCACAGATGTTGCTATATTCCCAGGCCCTTGGGGAGATTTTTTTATTATTCTAAACCAGAATTTAACTGAATTCATACGAGATTTATCTTTTCCTTATTGCTGAAGGAGACAGTTTGATTTGTATTTCCTGTTTTGAAAAAAAAAAGCTCATATTTTTGCATTGAAGTATACCTATAAAACATGGTTTTACAAGCATCCAGTCTAATATATTTGGGGAAATTTGGCGTTGATATATCGGTCTGTCTGTGCAGACAATTTGCCTAAAAGATGAAAAATATAAGCAAAACTTAGAAGTGGCCCAGTATTCAAAAAGAGAAAAAGTGGATAAAACAAGTTGCGAATCTGCACAGGTTGCTGGCTCATGTTACGCCGTTCAGAGTGGATGTGCCAATAACAAAATCAAGACAAAGCTTCTTCCCTTAGGCTGTTCAAAGGTCCAGTTTTGAGACACACCCTGTAGCAAAGCTTTTCTATTAAAAATTCTTAGTGGAATTGTGTGGTGCATGAACAGGTGTTGGACTGGATTCTTGGC
This sequence comes from Masticophis lateralis, assembly GCA_030761175.1. Taxonomy (NCBI): domain Eukaryota; kingdom Metazoa; phylum Chordata; class Lepidosauria; order Squamata; family Colubridae; genus Masticophis; species Masticophis lateralis. Next base: position 19,446,881 of record JAUDYJ010000006.1, read on the forward strand.
TGATGATTTAAGCAAGCGTGAGCTTGATGTTATCTGAAATGTGTCCTCTTCCAAACCTGAAGTGGAGATTACTATATTCTCCCTTAAATCCCTCTTTACATCGGTGAACAGAAGGAACCGAGCAATTGTAAACTGTGTGGACAATGGGCTGTATGAAGTGATCCAAATTAATCATTAACCAGGTCTCATTTGCTTCAGAAACAAATTTACTTACCAGTTATAAATTGTGGCTATTCTCTAATGTAAAGCGTATTATGGGTAGAAATGTCAAAATTGTATCTGCAACCCAGTTTTTTTTCCTACATAACTTCTAGCATTAAATGCAGCTATAAAAACTGACCTGGTTAACTCTGGGTCAACTTAAGGAAGAGTTAATCTGAAGGTCCTTAATTCTATGGGTAACCGAAGATAGATATCCCAACTCTGACATCTGAAAAATGCAGTAAGTTAGTCCACCTTTTCCTACAGGTAACTAAAGTTTGCTGAAAGGATGCCCTTGACAATTTATTATTATTATTTTTTAAATGTCCCATCCACTTGTTTAAAACTGGGGAATACATGTAAAGGCCTTGCTACATATAAATCAAGATCAGAATTAAATCAAGCTTAATTAAGTTTATCTCGCCCCAAACTTTCAAAGGAATTCTAGGCTGTTTAGCTTTTCATGAATTTGCACCAAAGTGGGATAAATCCAAAGGAATTCTTTGGAAATAGAGTGAAAATGATAGCTAAAAACAAAAATAAAAATCAAAAGGTTACAAAGAAAGAGCATTGTTTGCACGATCTTTGGTTCAATGGCATTCTTGGAAATAAATACAGTGCTGGAAAGTGGAACTTTCATTTCAACTTTTCTCTTATTTTTAATTAAAAGAACCTGAAAGGATATCTCATTGGCATAAAGGGTAATATTAATACGAATCTGGCATCAGCAAGCCACCCCTTTAAAATATACCTAGTTTTTTTTTTTATTTAAAACTTTGCTGTAGGTCACCAGTCATTTAAATCACCAACACCAAGCCTTATTTTCACCAGCCATTCTTTCTGCAAAGGTGCAAAATTTAAAGCATTTTAATAATTAAGCACAGTGCAACTCCTTAATAATTTTCCATCAACAATTGTTATTGTTATCAATAAGCTGCCTGCTATTTTATATCTGTCTGACTCCTACAGATATCCAGGTTGGAAAACCTTGAGGACTAGTTTCATCTACATAAATTATAGCCAGTGTTGAAACTTGTGACTGCTAAAGAATGCAAGTCTAATGAGCATTGTCATACCACCCCAATTTCTATTCTTCAGTTCTTCAGAAGCAGATTGATGGCAATTCACAATGATCTTCAAAATCTGCATGCCTCAGAGCAAAGAATAAAGAAGGCCTGCTTGTCACAAGATATTATTCACCTCATTCCGTGTACTGTAAAAGGGACCTAAATGTTTGATATCAGATTTGGTCTCTATAAAAGTTGAACTTATAAATCAGTGGTGGGTTGCCCCCGGTTCGCACCGGTTCTATAGAACCGATAGTAAAACTGGTGGGAGGCTCTGCCCATCAACCCTGAGGTCATCAAAATGCTTCTGAGCTTGCGGCAGGGGTGGATTCTAAAATTTTTTACTGGGTTCTGTGGGCATGGCTTATTTTGTGGGTGTGGCTTGGTGGGGTAATGTGACTGGGTGGGCAGGGCCAACTTTTTTTTTTAAACTTTTAAAAGCATTTTTTCTACAACCTTAAGAGGTTGCAAGAAAAAATGCCTTTAAAAGCCTCTGACAATCAGGCAACTCAGCTGGGATCGCCAGAGGCTTTTAAAGGCATTTTCCCCCTACAACCTCTTCAGCTGAAGAGGGTGTAGAAAAAATGCTTTTAAAAGCTTCTGATGATCCCAGCTGAGTTGCATGATCATCAGAGGCTTTTTATTTTACTTTTAAAAGCATTTTTTCGGCCGAAGAGGTTGTAGAAAAAATGCTTTTAAAGGTTAAAAAAAAGAGCCTCTGATGAGGTGGGTGGGGTAAGCGAACGGCGACCGGGCTGGGGACAGATTTGGGGGCATGGCCAGCCAATGTCATTACCCGTTCTCTGAACTACTACAAATTTTTACTACCGGTTCTTGCAAACTGGTGCGAACCAGGAACAACCCACTATTGGCCTGCAGCCGCGCTGTGAACCGGCAGTAAAAGTAAGTAGAATCCACCCCTGTTATAAATAAATTCCCTTTCTAAGCCTTATTCATTTTGTGTGCATTTATCAGCCAAACATCCATCTGGATGATGAGCTGCTGAGTCATCAAGCCTTCCTTTTCCCTTGAAAGAACATCTGGAGTCCTGGTGGTATGAAATTTCCCATTTTTGGAAATGTAGAACTTGACTGCCTACATATGCCATAGAAGTTCAGTATTTTTTTTTAAAGGCTACCTTTGCTGCCATGTCAAATACACCACCATTGAACCATGATCAGTTTGGGCCAGCTGCCAACATAGACGGCATAACTGATCATGCCAGTGAAGAGCTGATTTTAAATCATGCAAGAACTATCATGAAGAAGTGTTCAGATACACACATACATGGCATTTCAGTAACCTAAGTCAATATATTTTGCTTCTCTCCCAAGATAGAATCAGCTATAAACAAACCATAAAAAGGTTGTGGAGAATGGAAAGGTGAGGAAAGGTGTCCAGGCTGAACTAAAAATTTAACTGTACTGACCAAGTAATAGTTAACCAATGTTTACTGTGGTCTAATAAATCTTGCTAGACTCAAATATTTTCCCTTCTTTACAGATGGATTTAAAGACGGTGTTTCCTCCCGAAACTTTGTTGCTTATGGTATGTTTGCATCTGTTTAAATCCTTTGGAGTCCAATGATAACAACAATGATGGGTCATGTCTATGGAGATTCTCAATTATCCAGGTCATGGTTGTCCCAAAGCTGCTTTTCCAAAAAGCAACTGGACTTCTTTGATTTTTTTCCCCCTTGAAAACATTTAGCTCAGAGGTAGGTTCAGACAGGTTCTGACCAGTTTTGGAGAACTGGTAGTGGAAATTTTGAGTAGTTCGACGAACTGGTAGCAAAAATTCTGACTGGCCCCGCCTCCATCTATTCTCTGCCTCCCAAGTCCCAGCTGATTGGGAGGAAATGGGGATTTTGCAGTAACTTTCCCCTGGATTGAGGAGGGAATGGAGATTTTACAGTATCCTTTCCCCGGAGTGGGGTGGGAATGGAGATTTTACAGTATCCTTCCCCTGCCACACCCACCAAGCCATGCCATGCCACATCCACCAAGTCACATCCACAGAACTGGTAGTAAAAAATTTTGAAACCCACCACCGGAACTTTAGCTTCTCATCCAAAAAAGCTTCTTCAGTTCTGTAATCTTTAGCTGTAGTTCTTTACAGCTGTTGGTTGCATGATAATTATATTACAGGTGAGATGATAAAATAGCCTTTGCTGTAAGCCTTTGATTTACTTTGAATATTCAGCTTGAGTTGAACTACATGATTGAGTGATGTTAGGATCTGCCCTTTGACTTCCCCAGTTTTAATTGGCTGCTACTTGACAATTCGAACATGGTTTAGGTGCATAGGGAGCTGCCTTATCCTGGGTTCAACAACGCCTGGGTTTACATACTGTGTTAACTCATAATTGGTATAACCCTGTTGAATACAACAAGCTAAGCCAAAACTTAAGGTAGAGATACAAGTTGGCAGATCAAATGATGGGGAGGACTTGGCTGAAGTTGTTGGCTGTATAAATATGCCTCAACTGAGATGTTCTTTCTAGCTTCAGCAGAACAAAGGAACTTCACATATTAATACATTTAAATTATGGTAGTGTTTTTTTTTAAATATTCCCCTGCACCTGTGAATATAATTATATCAGGTTAAAGCTTTGTCTGGCTTAGGTTCAAAAGTGAAAGCAGGGCCATGGAAAATAAATCATTCATGAATGTAGGCAGATTAAAGCCATTGTCTTTATTTCCAGGACTGGTAAAACCAGTTGGTTTGTTTCCGTAGAATATATAGAAATAAAAGAATATTCTGGGTACATGTAATCCTCAATTTACGAATATAATTGAGCCCAAAATTCCTGTTGCTAAGGGAGATATTTGTTAAGTGAGGTTTGCCCCAGTTTATGACTTTTCTTGCCATAGTTGTGAAGTGAATCACTGCAATTGTTAGGTTAGCAACATGGTTGTTAAGTGAATCTGGCTTCCCCATTGACTTTGCTCGTCGGAAAGTTGCAAAAATTGATCACAAGATCCTGGAACCCTGCAACCATCATAAATATGAATCTGCTGCCAAGCGTCTGTATTTTGATCACGTGCCCATGGGGATGCTGCAAAGGTTGTAAGTGTGAAAAATGGTCATAAGACTGTTTTTTTCAGTGTCGTCGTAACTTCAAACAGTCACTAAGTGAACTGTTGTAAGTCCAGGACTACCTGTATTGAGATCCTGACTTTTCCCTAAGAGTCAAACCAGACACTGTTTTCTTTGTATCTCTTAATGCTAGACTTAACCCTCAGGATCCAGGCTCAGCAAGAGGATCAGGTCAGGACTGCAAAAATAATCCAGAAATGATGACATCACAGCAGGGGTGGGCTTCAGATCCTTTAGCAATGGGTTTGTTGACCCGTTGCTGGGTGGGCGTGGCCATGGTGAGTGTGGCCTAGTCGGGGTGCTCTGGAGGCTTTCCTCGAGTTTTCGAGAGTGACAGCAGCTTCCGGAAAGCCTGTTTTTTGCCCTCCCAGACCAGTGGTGGGATTAAAAATTTTTTACTACCAGTTCTGTTGGTGTGGCATGACTTGGAGGGTGTGGCTTGGTGGGCGTGGCAGGGGATACTGCAAAATCTCCATTCCCTCCCAATCAGCTACGATTCGGGAGGCAGAGAATAGATGGGGGGTGGGGCCAGTCAGAGGTGGTATTTATCGGTTCTCTGAACTATTCAAGATTTCCACTACCGGTTCTCCAGAACTGGTCAGAACCTGCTGAATATCACCTCCATCCCAGACCATCTGCACAGCCTCTGCACTTACCTGGAATGATGAATGGGCCGTGTGGAGACTCCTGGGAGGGGCGGGGTGGGAGGGGCGGGGTGGTCATGGCCAGCCAGGGATTGCATTTGGGGGTTCGCCCAAACCCTGCTGAACCCCCAGGAGCCCACCCCTGCATCACAGCAAAAAGTTTTCTATGATTCTTTGTTGCCAAGTAGCCACCATCTAGATTTTTAAAGCCAGGATATGATAGACATAGTAATGACTTCAAGGACTTCAGTGTAGACATTGCACTCACTTCTACTCAGTGGGAATCCAAGGCACATTAATCTTTGCTGAAAGGCCAGATTCTTGTCACGTCCACTTCTGTGCAAGGTTTAATAAGGCATAACATCCATAGATTCTCCTGGAGCCTGAGGGCTACTCTAAAGAACTACTAATATATGCTACTGGTCAACCCACTGATTACTTGCAGTTCCTCAACATTGTTCTTTCTTTGGCCCTTTTGACAAAACTCCCTGTGACTGTTCTATTTTTTTCAGATCCTCTCTGTCCCCCCGATACTTGTACATTGTTCCCGTTACCATTCTCCTCTTCCTGGTTTCGTCAAAGCCACCCCTGCTCTTTCCTTGCCTCTTTCTGTCCTGTTTTCTTCTGATCTCTTCCGATCCTTTTATATTGAAGCTACTGCAGACACTGTTGTTGACTTGAAAAGCTGCACGTTCAATTTCTGGCATGTGGAAATTCAAGAAAAATGTCTGTGGGGGATTGTAGGGCTTAAAAGAGTAGTAATTCACGTCTGCTTTTTCCTCAGGAAATCAACCACTTCCTATAAACCCATTCATTTTCTTCTTGCCCCTATTTATTTTTACCATAGGACAATGACGCTTCTACAGATAGTCCTCATCTTACGACAGTTCATTTAGTGACCGTCCAGTTACAACGGCATTGTAAAAAGTGACTTGTGATCAGTGGTGGGATTCAAGTAATTTAACAACAGGTTCTCTGCCCTAATGATTTCTTCCAACAACCAGTTTGCCAAACTGCTCAGAAAGTTAACAACCGGTTCGCCCGAAGTGGTGCGAACTGGCTGAATCTCACCATTGCAGCATCCTCATGGTCATGTGATTTACATTCAGATGCTTGATAATTGGTTCATACATATGACAGTTGCAGGGTCTCGGGCAGGGGTGGATTCTACTTACCTTTACGACCGGTTCGCAACGGGATCGCCTCCCACAACAACCAACCTGACCCTGGGCAAACCGATTAATAAATTATTTTAATCCCACCACTGCTTTAAATGATCTTTTTAGTAGAGAATGAAGGAGAAGCAAGTGCCCAGCAAAGAAAACTACTATCTTCTAACTTAATCTGCATTTCTAACAAGGCCCTTAGCAAGCCCTGCCCGTTTTCAACTAGAGTCGTTTACTTAATGATTACAGGGTCATAAACCCAACAGCAAAGGAATAATTATGAACACAGTTAAGCTTAAAGGGGAACAGAGTTTCTAGTCGTATCTGAAGACCGTGGGGCAAAGCAGGATTTTAGTTGCCGGCTGCCTGCAATTTGATAATTTAAATCTCACCAAGCTCAAGGTTGATTCGGCCTTTCATCCTTCTGAGGTGGGTAAAATGAGGACTTAGATTGTCAGGGGCTGACTCTGTAAACGGCTTAGAGAGGGCTGTAAAGCACCGCGAAGCAATATATAAGTCTAAGTTCTACTGCTAGTTGTACAATTTCTTCTCAAAAACGATTCAGGTCTGAGAAAACTGAGAGTGCTTTAAGTACATCCAAATGGCTCAGATATTGCTGGGCTACAAATCCTATCATTCTCAATCAGCTCAAATAGAGGGATGATGGGAGTTGGGATCAGCATTATCTGGACCCCTGATGAGAAATTCAGCTTCCTGAGCTACAATATCCATATTAACATTAACTGTTTTTCAAAGAATGTGCTGATGGTGGCAGCAAGCTTCCAAAATGATTTCTTGCATGTGGAGTAAGTTTACAGAACTTTATTTTTATGATCGCATGTGGAATCATTCCATGTTTTTAACTACACACCTAAATCTACAATGCAGGAATAATACAAGGATGTATTTGGAACACCAGGCAGGAATTTAACCCAAACAAACCAAGTTTATTTTTCAGAAAAGCTTCCCTGTCGAGTATCTTGCATATTGTGTTTGGTTTCTAGGTCCACCTAGATCTGATGCTGTGTTAAAATCACTGCAGAGACTAAAGTAAAAACATTATACCAAAAAGAATTGGCAGTTGGAAAGTCTGAATGGATTTAACACTTCCTCTCTGCCATTCACAAGCAAAGAGTTTTCAGCATTGCAACAATAAATAGAATTTCACAGTAACACTGAGAAGGTCACACCCTCTGGTGAGTCTCTTAGCTTCTCCTAGAAAGAATGCATTGTTGAGATGGGTGTGGGAAGGCTAAATAAATATCTCTGGTGCACGTATTCCTAAAAAACAATTGTAAAGTTCTTTCTGTGGAGAGGGACGGATTCCATTTCTCACCAGCCACATGAAACAAGTTGCATTGAGCTGTTAAAAAGCAAGCAGCATGTACAGGGTCTAAATTCTATTTAAACAATAAACAAAGGCATTTTATGACTGTGTGGGTAACATAAATAATTAAGCCACACTTAACATGTGCTACTATTCAGTGCTCTGTCAGTATTCTGGAATCTTTCACCTTTGGTTTTACATGCAGTGCAGACCCACAGTATCTTCTCATGCCTATATTATTTTTTCATGTGTCTGAACTTGTAAATGGAGTAGTTTTGCCTGTTGCTTTGGTGAAACTGGCCCACACAGTCCATCTCACAAGTATTTAGGATGACTAAGGGAGGACATGACCAGTCCTCAACTGAATATGTGCAATGCATCCCCTAGGGAGGTACACCTGGTGGGACCTAGAAGGGCCTTCTCCGTGGTGGCTCCCTCTCTCTGAAACATCATTCCCCCAGAAATTAGAATAGTCCCCACTCTAACACTCTTCCAGAAGGTGCTGAAGACCTGGTTCTGCCAGTGGGCCTGGGGAATGCAGAATGGGATGGAGCCCATTAAATGGCTCATGCGATGTGTTGTTGCTGGGGCGGGGGGGGGGGGTTATTTTATACAGAATAGAATAGAATAACAGAGTTGGAAGGGACCTTGGAGGTCTTCTAGTCCAACCCCTGCTTAGGCAGGAAACCCTATACCACTTCAGACAAATGGTTATCCAACATCTTCTTAAAAACTTCCAGTGTTGGAGCATTCACAACTTCTGAAGGCAAATTGTTCCACTGATTAATTGTTCTAATTGTCAAGAAATTTCTCCTTAGTTCTAGGTTGCTTCTCTCCTTGATTAGTTTCCATCCACTGCTTCTTGTCCTGCCCTCAGGTGCTTTGGAGAATAGTTTAACTCCCTCTTCTTTGTGGCAGCCCCTGAGATATTGGAACACTGCTATCATGTCTCCCCTAGTCCTTTTTTTATTAATCTAGACATACCCAGTTCCTGCAGCCATTCTTCATGTTTTAGCCTCCAGTCCCTTAATCAGCTCTGTTGCTCTTCTCTGCACTCTAGTCTCCACGTATTTTTTACCTTGTGGTGATCAAAACTGAATGCAATATTCCAAGTGTGGCCTTACCAAGGCATTATAAAGTGGTATTAACACTTCACGTGATCTTGATTCTATCCCTCTGTTTATGCAGCCAAGAACTGTGTTGGCTTTTTTGGCAGCTGCTGCACACTGCTGGCTCCTATTTAAATGGTTATCCACTAGGACTCCAAGATCCCTCTCACAGTCACCACTATTGAGCAAGGTACCACATATACATGTGCATTTTGTTTTTCTTTCCTAAATGTAGAATCTTACTTTTTTCACCATTGAATTTTGTTCTGTTAGATAGCGCCCAATGTTCAAGTCTGTCAAGATCCTTCTGTATCTTTTATTAATTTATTATATGATTCTTTTATTAGTTTTACTGTTTTTTATATAAGGTTTTTATATTCTTGTAAGCCGCCTTGAATCGCCATGTGCGAATAGGTGGCAATATAAATTTTTCTACGGTAAATAAATAAATTTCCTAAATATTTAGGAATATGGAATATTTCCATAGTCAGAAGTTGTCAGGCAGGAGTTACATGCACCGTGACAAAGTTTATTTATTTATTTATCGTCTTTATTAAATTTCTATACCACCCATCTTACCTAAGTGACATAATGATGCAAATGATGCAATATGCAGTCTTTTGTATGACAGCATCACAAATGATCGCTCTCTCTCACGCACACACACACATGCACAGATGCTCATTGATATTATTTCCTGATTGCTTATTTGTACCCTATGACTATCATTAAGTGTTGTTCCTTATGATTCTTGATGAATTTATCTTTTCCTTTATGTACACTGAGAGCATATGCACCAAGACAAATTCCTTGTGCGTCCAATCACATTTGGCCAATAAAAAATTCTATTCTATTCTATTCTATTCTATTCTATTCTATTCTATTCTATTCTATTCTATTCTATTCTATTCTATTCTATTCTATTCTATTCTATTCTATTCTATTCTATTCTATTCTATTCCCAATGAATGTTACAGTTAAAACCATTAGAAACATTTTGTTCATTTGGTTAAAATGATCATAAAAGAGATCACACTCTAAGGTAGCAACTTGGCATTGTTTGCAAGTATATGGAATTTTAAAAATATCTTCAACAATACTTCAGTTAAAAAAAAAAAACAGTAACCATACATGCAGGATTATACTGAAAAATTACAACCTGGGAAAATATTATTCAAAAACAGTTTATACAAAAGTCTGCACTTTCATAAAATGATGAGAGGCAGTTTTGCATGGCGCACTCACTCATTATAATAAGTTTAGCAAAAAGAAAACTAACACAAGAGTTCAGCAAGAATTCCCACATCCCATCTTCTTTGGTTATTACTTTCCCATAATACAAAATGAAGACATTGATGTGGACAATTTCCCCCAAACTGACCGAGTATAATGTGTGCAATGGTTGTCAGTTTCAGGTTTGAGATTAAAATTATTTGTTAGGCTTCATCTTGGAATTCATTATGTTTATAGATGAGTCTTGATTTTAAGAACAACAATAAACATGGCTATAATGGCAGATAATATGAGGATCAGCACTTTATTCCAGACACCCGTTGGAATACACCCGTCACTTTTTCTCAGTTCTTGGCACTGAGTGAACAATGCTAACATCTCTGTATTGTTTTTCCACAAAGATCTTTTAAGGCCTGTCCAGGTTTTCAGTCTTTCAGTAAATTATAGGCTCTTAATGTTCGATTGTTGATGAAATCCGTTTTCTTATATCCAGCCTTTAAAGTAAAAATAAAAAAAATAAAAAGAAATGGAATATAGTTAACTACAATTCCAGGAACACAGAGGAAAATTCTCACTAAAAACACAAAGGTAAATTATTAAACATTTATTAGGAATGAGATGCACATCCTATTGAAGCGACTTTGGAAGCCTAGAAAGTTATCAATTCATTTTTTTTCTAAGATTGGATTGAGGTTGGTTTAATTGATTTAAATTAGTGTGGATCTGAAAGACACTTAAATTAGGTTGGGACTCAGGAGGGTGTAGGCCAGAGGTCTTCAAACTTGGCAGCTTTAAGAGTTGTGGACTTCAACTCCCAGAATTCTGGGAGTTGAAGTCCACAAGTCTTTAAGCTGCCAAGTTTGAAGATCTCTGGTGTAGACCAACTATTCATATCTATTGGCCTCTATTTGTTGGTCACGCTGCCTAGTAACTTGGAGACCTGCAGTCTTAACACTTTTGGGAGTACCAGATGTGATACAATTAGCCTAGATTGTTATCGTGATCATAAATATATAAGAATATGTATCTGTCAGGATTGTGACGAGATAGGGAGGAATGCATTGTGATCCCTATAAAAACAATCTTCTGCAGTATTACATAAAAAAGTAAACATAGAAGTTAATCATGCAATTAAAATTACATTTAATTTGACACGGATTGACACGGATTGACATGTATATTGTATTTACATATGTGGAAATTTTCTTTTAATTTAAATGGGCTTGTAGCCCTTGACAGAAACAAACTGAATGTTGCAAATGAAGCAGGAACCTGCAACCTCTGTTGGGCCAATTAATTGCCACAATTAGTTTTTGACTGGTATGCCGGAGGCTATGTTCTAAAATTGGTCCAGGGCAAATCAACATTTCTTTTTCAGTTTCATTCAACTGAAATTAAACATATTTGATGGAATTACTTCCCTGTGGTGTATTTAATGGTTTTGCCTTTTGGTTACATTACAAGTGACAATTTGATCTTTCCAACCCTAAAAAACTTTTACAGCTAAGTGCAGCCCTGGGAATTCAGCTTGTGGTCCTCTGATTTAAAGGTGGGATACTTGAGAAGCTTAACATGGAAAGGAATACTTTCTTGCTCATTGGGAAGAGCCGTGATGGTGCAGCAGACTAAAGTGCTGTTAAGTAGCACTTAGCTGCCAGCTGCCTGCAATTACTGCGAGTTCAAATCTCACCAGGCTCAAGGTTGACTCAGCCTTCCATCCTTCCGAGGTAGGTAAAATGAGGACCCGGATTGTGGGGGCAATAAGATGACTTTGGATGAAAAAGAACACCATTGGGGGCGGGAGTGAAAGCCCTACTAAGCAGGTATATACAAAAGTATGAAGACTATTGCTTAATGCATTGTAAGCCACCCTGAGTCTCCGGAGAAGGGTGGCATATAAATCGAACCATTAAATAAATAAATAAACTTGGAAGTCTTTTAGGCCTGTGTTGGTTGTGTTGTCTCTAGGAAACTTTCCCATTGTTTGAAAAAAAAAAACAAACTAAAAAGGGGTAAGGGGGAAAACAGGTGTTACCTGTCTAAAAGAATGCAGAAGCAGAAAGTGTTAGTAAATGCTACTTTCCAGTTGAAAAAATGTTTTGCCTACACTATTCACAAAAGTATTTTCTACAGTGAGTAGAAGACACCATGGCAAACCTAACAAAGTACATCTTAATTAACAATTCCAAATCTCTAATAGGGTTAATTAGGGTTCACTTTTAAAATATTTCAAATAACAAAAATAAATTAAAGTATGACATTCATTTAAAAACGAAGAAAACTTATACCAAGGAGGAAAAACAAAACGTTGTGTGGGTCATGTCTTTAGATTGAAAAGACTTTGGTTAAGTTGGTCAGAATGTGGATTTTTTTAACAGGGACTCAGAAAAATAACCCAAAAGTTTGAAAGCATTTTCAAAAGATTCCCATTTTGTCTGTTAGCTTACCTTTTTGTAAGCATTGTGGAGATCAGCATGAGACCACAAGGAATACAAGAGAATTGAGGCGGCTCTACCACTTTTGCTGAGAAAAATAGTAAAAAGAAGAACTTTTAAAGCAGTTCAGCATTGTACCAGCATTGAAAAGAACAAAATGTTTCACAGATTTCAATTAAAAAAAAACCTAGTAGGGAAAATAAAAGATCCAAATGAAGGGCACAGGAAAAGGACAGGCAGAAGAGATCAGAAGCCATAAAAATATGTATTTTCAGACTCTTTTAAAACATGTTTTAAAAAAACAAGAACAGAAAGAATTCTTTCCTTCATGCAACTTTTGGTTGCAAACTTAAGTATCACAGATATTCATTTTAGGAATGGATACCTACTTGTCATTTGTGCTGATATTCATAACCTTTGAAATGCCATCATTGTTCAAGAGAAGCCGAGCGTTTGAGGAATTGTTTTGAGTCAGGTTGTACAAAGCATAGCAAGCAGAAGCCGCAATCTCATTGTCCACATCGGACGTTGGGACGTAATTTGGCAGCATGGCAATCAATTCTGGCAATAGTACTCTGGCTGAAAAATAACCAAGATGTGCCCTTATTCTAAAGAATGTCCCACATTCTTTAAAATACGCCTGTATCTAACTAAATGGTACCATATTTAGTTCTAATGAAAATTTTCCAATTCCCCCCCCCCCCCCCCCCCAAATTTACTCCATGAAAATATTGGGATTTATAGGTAGGCATGTAGTTGGATAACAACATTGGCCTGCAGAGAATCTTCCATAATCTGAAGCCCCCCCAAATTTTGTAGGGCTTGCAAAATCTCAACATTTCAAATGGCTGCAGTTCTTCCGCAATTTGGACCCTCAACACATTTGGAGATTCACAATTTGGCAAAAACTAGTGGATGCCACTATACCTGTCCAATTCTGATTCCCAAACAACTAAAATAATGTCTTGTGGCTAGCCATTACATATCAACCTTATCACCTCAAAAAGATTAAATTGGATGCAATTCACTCTCAGCCTTGATAGCCTATTGAAGAAATAGTGGGAATCTTCTGCTAAAGGTCTAGTTCAACATCATTAACATCCTATCATGCAATTAAAACCCATGCAAATAATCTTCATTAGGAGAATGTATTTACCTATTTCATTTTGCAGCAAGGTGTTACGAGACAAGTTCCTGAGTAGGGAGACTGCTGTTTTCCTGACGCTTACGTTGCTCACATATAGCATGCTTTGAATATTTGGGAGGCCATTGACTTTCTTGACAATGATATGAGCCACCCCAAATGGCATCTGTCAGGAAACACATACAGCTTTTAGATTTAGGGAATTCACCCCTCCATATCATAGAATCTTGTGTACAGTGCATAATTTTCTTCCAGAAAGAGGATTGTTATTATTGTCAGTCCCCAAGCAAAGGCATTTCAAATATCTAGAAATGACCCTTGAAGACTTTAACCCAGACCTTGAGCTGTACAGGAATTCCTTTAAAGTGTTTTGTTTTCAAAAATAAAAGAATAAAAGCACCCACCAAACAACTCTCAGACCGCTCGGCAGCCTGGGCATTCCAACAAACCACGCTGAGACGAGATGCTCGAGCAAACAGAAAAGCAGTTTATTTTCGTCTTCCAGGAAGCCGTAGATTACGCTGAGTTCACCAAAAGGGATAACACAAAGTCGGCGTTGGGATTCCCTCACCCCAACTCCGTTTAAATAGCCGCGCTGTACAACCAGCCAATCAGCGCTGCTTCCAGGTTCCACCCCACCCATTATGCAAAATTGCAATTAATCATGGTTAGCCTAGCCCGTCCGCAGCGTGACCGACCGCCTAACTCGTGACACCCCCTCCACCATTGTGCCCATGTGTTTTCTCTTGATAGCAGGTGTGTTCTCTCCACCCCACCTAGCAGGTAAGTCCTTTGGTCTGATGTGTCAAGCTGGGCAGGCTTGACAGGCGGCTCCCCCTACCAGGAGTCCCCCTGGAAGACAAAAGCATAAAGTTATAGCAATCGCTATCAAACCACCCCACCCAGCTTGCCAGGTTTGTTGGGATATTTTTTATGAAATTGACGACGTAGCCTATTTGCATTAAGGTTTTCTAATGGAACCCAGGTTGCGTCTTCCAAGGGATAGCCTTTCCATCGTACTAGGTAGTACAACTTATTTCTGCGAACTTTGGAATCTAAGATCTCATCTATTTCATATTGATTTGTGTAAAGAGGTCCAGGGCGGGTTAACGGGTCTCGTGTTTCCGTTACCGGTTTGAGGAGACTACTATGGAAAACAGGGTGGATTTTTCCTAACAAGGGTGGTAACTTCACCTCGACAGTTACTGGATTTATAACTTTTGTGACCGGAAAAGGGCCGAGATATTTAGGGCCCAATTTTTTGCTGGGTACCTTCAACTTGATGTATTTTGTGGACACATACACCTGGTCTCCAACTTTGAATGGTGTAATGTCTTGTCTCTTTCTATCGGCGTATTTTTTGTACTCGTCCGCCGCTTTTCCTAAGGCTGTTCTGATGGTTGGCCATACTTGACAAATCCTCTCCCCCCACTCCTTTGGAGTTGTTTGGGCTTGACTAGTTTCCTCTAACTCAGGGATAGCGGTGAAGTCCCGCCCATGCACCACTTGGAAAGGTGTGACTCCTGTGCTACGGTGTACCGCGTTGTTATACGCGACTTCAGCAAATGGTAGGAGTTGTGACCAGTCGGACTGTTGATACGAAACATAACACCTTAAGTATTTTTCTACCATCGCATTGGCCCTTTCTGCAGCTCCATTGGTACTTGGGTGAAACGCTGAGCTGAGCCCTTGCGACGACCCTAATAAGGTGATAAAGTCTCTCCAGAACCGGGCCGTGAATTGTACTCCTCTGTCTGATATTATTCGAGTCGGAGCTCCGTGCAACCTATATATATGTTTCACGAACATGTGTGCTAGTTTTCTCGCGGATGGGAGACCTCGGCAGGGGATGAAATGGGCCTGCTTTGAAAAGAGGTCAATCACGGTCCAAATGACCGTGTACCCATTACTGTCAGGGAGGTCCACAATGAAATCCATTCCTATCTCCTCCCACGGTTTGTTGGGGGTCGCAACAGCTTGTAATAAGCCCAACGGCTTACTAGTGTTTGCTTTTGTTGTTGCACATATTTTACACCCTCTGATATACTGTTCTGTATCCTTTCGTAAGCGAGGCCACCAAAATTGTCGTCTAACGAGATGCAACGTTTTTAGGAATCCGAAATGTCCTCCTATTTTTGCATCGTGACATCTGTGCAACACCACCGGTCTTAATGGTTTAGGAATGTATAATTTGGACCCTACCCAGGCAAGACCATCCCTCATTGTTAGTGTGGTTCCATGTTCCTTTACCCAAGGGTCATGGCTTACTTCCCGTTGCAACTCGACTTTTAAGGTATCAGGATCTAAAGAGGTAGCTTGTGTTCGTGCTGCTTGTTGTGGTTTTGGGATGATAGCCTGAACTACTTCGTTTCTCTTACTATTGAATTGTGGCATGCGTGATAACGCATCGGCTAGAAAATTCTTCCCACCAGGAACATATTTGAGATCGAAATTGAACCGGTGGAAATATTGTGCCCAACGAACTTGCTTTGGTGACAACTTTCTCGGTGTCTGAAGGGCCTCCAGATTTTTATGATCGGTCCATACTTCGAATTTCTGCCCAGCCCCTTCCAGCAAGTGGCGCCAGGTTAGCAACGCCCACCTTACCGCAAAAGCTTCCTTTTCCCAAACAGCCCAGCCACGCTCAGTTGGTGTAAGTTTGCGTGAAGTGTATGCGCACGGTTCTAACTGTCCGGTTTTTGTCCGTTGCAGTAGCACAGCAGCCACGGCTACATCGCTGGCGTCTGCTTGTACAATAAATTGCAACGTCGGGTCTGGGTGTTTAAGTACAGGCTCTTGGGAAAAGAGCCGTTTCAACTGCTCAAAGGAGCATTGACACTCTGGTGTCCACGAGAGTGGCTGTCCTGGTTTTACTTTCCCTATGATGTGTTTTGTTTTCAATAACTCAGTCAAGGGAAGGGCTACCTGAGCAAAAGAGGGTATGAATTGGCGATAAAAGTTGGCAAAGCCCAAAAAACTCTGCAACTGCTTTCTAGTTTTAGGTGCCTGCCATTCTAATACTGCCGCTACTTTCTTGGGATCCATTTCCACCCCTGTGCCCGAGATGCGGTAACCAAGATAGTCCAAAGAGGTACGGTGGAACTCACACTTGGACAGCTTGACAAACAATTTTGCTTTCAACAATTTTGTGAGAACGGTTCGTACTAACTGTATATGTTCTTCCATCGTATTCGAGTATATAAGAATGTCGTCCAAGTAGACAAGAACTCCTCTATATAAATGCTCATGCAAAACGTCATTAATAACTTGCATGAATACAGCAGGTGCCCCCTGGAGCCCAAACGGCATTACGCAAAACTTAAAACTGCCTAACGGGCAATTAAAGGTGGTTTTCCACTCATCTCCAGGTCTTATTCGCACCCGGTAATAGGCCTCCCTCAAATCGAGTTTCGTAAAGATCTTCCCTGTGGACAAGGTAGCCAGCAGGTCTTTCATTAAGGGTAAGGGGTAGAGGTGTTCTACACACACCGCGTTCAGCCCCCGGAAATCGACACATAAGCGAAGACCGCCATCCTTCTTTTCTCGGAATAATACCGGTGCTGCCATACGGGCACGACTCGGTTGAATAAACCCCCGGGCTAAGTTTTTGTCAATGTACCGCCGTAGTTCCTCGAGCTCAGGCTTTGTCATTGCATACATGCGTGGTTTGGGTAATTTTGCCCCAGGGATTAATTCTATGGCACAGTCCGTAACCCTGTGAGGAGGCAGTATTTCACATTCTTCTTCAGCAAAAACAGCCGCTAAATCCCTATAGACATCTGGATATCCCTCCTGTGGAGGATTGTGGTCAACCCCCCTATTCCCAGTTCCCTGGGGTAAGCGCTCCTGTACCATCGGTTGCGACTGCGAGCCTACTTCCAACCGCACCTTCCGAAACCCATCCTCCCACCATATGACTGGCTGCCACTTGTCTAACCAGGCTAGACCCAATATCAGGGGTTCTACCATATGCTCGATTATCACAAAACAAAGCTGTTCTCTATGTGCCCCTATCCTTAGCTCTACGGGTTCTGTGACATAACGAGCTGGCTCCCCATCTAGGAGTGACCCATCCATTTGTTCAAAACGAATTGGAGCCCTCAGCTTCCTGATTTGGAGCCCCAATTCTTGGGCCACAGCTTTTCGCATTAGGCACCGGGTGCATCCAGAATCTAGCAGAGCACCATGATGGGCTTCTGTTAGGGTGCGTATGTTTTGTAACACTACCGGGAGTACAAAGGGATTTATTGGGTCGCTTACCATAGGATCCTCTGGTGCACTATCGTCACTGTCCTCCGACCGCACCTCGTCTCCCCCGACCGGTCTCCTGTTCTCCAACAAGGTGGCACGGGTTCCACGGAAGGTTGGTGTGGGCGTCGGTGGCTTTGCCCGTTCTGTAGTTGAGCGGACTCGCTCTCTACTCCTGACCCCAGGAGATGGCCCTTGTGTGCGGGGCGATGACAGGGGGGCCACAGGGCACTCGGCAGCCCTGTGCCCAACTTGGTTACATCGAAAACAACGGAACGAGGTAGCCCGTCCTCCACTTGTGACCGGTTTGATGGTAGGTGAACCTCCTGGATTCAGCTCTTTTATGGCTGGGGGTTTAGTCCCAAATCTTTGTGGTGGAGTAACCCGTGGTCGGAACTCACGCAGCCCGACCTCCAGTTCCACCGCTGCTTTACACCATTCTGCCAATAGGGGTGGTAAACCACGATAGACACATGCTTGTCTCACCTCTCTATCCAGACCAGCACGAAATTGGTGGACTAACAATCGTTCGGGCCAAGAGCGGAGTCTCCCAGCCAGGACACGGAAGTCTTTGATGTACTCTTTCACCGGCCGGCCTCGTTGTCGAAGGGCTAAAAGCTCTCCTTCCGCCACCTGGATTCTAGCACTATCCTCAAAACGGATCCGTAGAGCGTCCAAAAATAGCCCCACATCGGCCAACTCTTTTGCATGCTCATTATGCAGGTCCGCAACCCAGTTTGCTGCTTCGCCCTGCAGCACTGCTGTGATTGCAATTACCATAGCCCACTGTGAAGGATACAAGCGCCCATACAGATCCACATGGCTTAGGATTTGGCTAAGGAAAATAGCAACCTTGTCTGCGCTGCCATCAAATGAGGCTTGTATGGGTGGTGGGCCCCACCATTGTTGTTGCTGTTGAACACCTGGTGCCCATATGGGTGGCAGTGGCGGGCCACGCACCCCCAGTTGGTCCCTCTCCTCCCCTCGGCGCACGTCGCTATACCCCCGCACAATGGGTGGCCGTGTCTCTCTCCCTTCCATCCTTCGGGGAGCCTCCTGTGTTTCACCTAGAGACGATGTTCTGGGCCCCGTAGAGCCGTGCTCTGTTGCCTTTGTCCTGCCAGCCTCTATCCCCATGCGCAGCTTGGGACTTGCTAGATGAAATCGTGGTTCAGCCCTGGATCTCCCTTGCCACGTGCTGGTTGTCTCCCCACGTTCAACCCACGGCTGCCAGGACGCTGCATCACGGAAACTAGCTTCCCCGAACTTCTCTCGTAACGTCTCTAAGGTGGATGAGCCAAGGCTACTGGAAGAGTAGGTCCAATCCCCCTCCTCATCCTCTATCCATTTGCGCTCCCGCCACCCCTGAAACGCGCCTTCTGGCCGATACTGAGTTTGACTCCTCTGAGACCCAGTCAAGGCAGGGCTAGTCCACCAATCCCCTGTGGAGCCCTTTCCTGTACTTACTACAGCTGGGCTTTGCTCCCCGCTGCCAATGTCCACCTTCAATGACTTCTTCTCCTTTTGCTGGCTCTGCTCGCCACCGCTGATATCCACCTTCAGAGCCTTCCTCTCCTTTTGCCTGACCACGGGTGGTTCCACAGCGGCTTTTCCCTCCAGCGGCTCCAGCGGGACGACAGGGGTCTCTTCTTCCAGAGCTGCCACCAGCCCAGCCTCCGGTAACGCCCCCACCGCCCCTTCGGCCATCCTTTCACAACGGGAGAGAGAAATCCAAAAAGGAGAAACGCCGACTTTCTCTCAGACCGCTCGGCAGCCTGGGCATTCCAACAAACCACGCTGAGACGAGATGCTCGAGCAAACAGAAAAGCAGTTTATTTTCGTCTTCCAGGAAGCCGTAGATTACGCTGAGTTCACCAAAAGGGATAACACAAAGTCGGCGTTGGGATTCCCTCACCCCAACTCCGTTTAAATAGCCGCGCTGTACAACCAGCCAATCAGCGCTGCTTCCAGGTTCCACCCCACCCATTATGCAAAATTGCAATTAATCATGGTTAGCCTAGCCCGTCCGCAGCGTGACCGACCGCCTAACTCGTGACACCCCCTCCACCATTGTGCCCATGTGTTTTCTCTTGATAGCAGGTGTGTTCTCTCCACCCCACCTAGCAGGTAAGTCCTTTGGTCTGATGTGTCAAGCTGGGCAGGCTTGACAACAACACCCCAATTATACAAAGTGCTTTTGCAAGAGGATGGTGCTTTTTCAATTTATGCTTTTTCAAAAATGGTGTTGTTGTTATCGGTAGAAATGTCACAAGTTTCTGCTCTTGCTGAAAGATACAGAAGGCCATACTCAAAATTACAGAAGTGTGGTGAAAGAAAAATAAGTGAGACCCAACTTGGTACAGCAAATTTTGGTGCTGGTGGACCTCCTTAAGATGTCCTGTTAACTTCACTTAGTTGCAAACTCTTCCCTTATTCTCTTTGTCTTCCTTTCCCAAGGCTAGTGTGAGGGTTCCAACGGATGCCCTAATTAATTCATGAGCACTGAGTCAGGTTTCAAAAGAAATCCAGTTATTTGTTAGGAGCAACATATCGGCACTTATCCAAGTGGAGTCAGCTCTGCCCCACATAATTTATGGCCTCACTATGACCCTGTTTTCCCCCTCTTCCCTATTGGTCATGTTGCTTCTTCTTTTCACTATGCTAGTCACTGGACCATGGTTAATTTCATGCTTCCCAAATAAAATGGGTTCTATCCTTTCCTTTTCTATCCTCCTTGTCTAGGAGCACCTCAAAATGAAATAAATCAGGTATCTTTGTTACAAAGATAGGCATCAATGTTCCCTAGATATTCATAACAATTAAAAGACAAACAGCAACTAGAGACCAGCTCTTCCTTTGTAGTCTCCTCTAGATAGTTGACCCACTCCCAAATCTTAAAATAAAATGAGACTAGGTACCAACAGGGCAATTTATAAATTGTCTTAGTCTTATCCAGGCCTTTATTCAATGGTGGGATTAAATTTTTTTTACTACCGGTTCTGTGGCCATGGCAGGGGAAAGATACTGCAAAATCTCCATTCCCACCCCACTCCAGGGGAAGAATACTGTAAAATCTCCATTCCATCCCCATCCCACTAACCTGCTTTCCAGCTCCATTCTCCTGTGCAGGGCAATAAAAGAAGACCCACCCGATCAACCGGAACTCAGGAGGCAGCGAGTAGTTTGGGGGCGGGGCCAGCCAGAGGTGGTATTTGCCAGTTCTCCGAACTACTCAAAATTTCTGCTACCGGTTCTCCAGAACTGGTCAGAACCGGCTGAATACCACCTCTTTATTGTTGACCAGATTAATGTTATACTGGTTTAATCATTCTGTTCTATTCCCTATGGCTCCATTACAAGTTTTTTTTTCTCTATGTGCTGCTCTGAGCTTATCCAAGAGAAACAACAGTAAAATAACAGTATTAATATCAGCCACATCCATTTCCTTTTCAGATACTTACTGGTCCACTGCCAGCAGTGAGGTTCTGCAGAGCGCCCAGAGATGCTTCTTGAGTGAAGTTTCTAGTGCTTTCTGCTATTAGGGACAAATATATCCTGATCAGCGTGGAATGCCAGAGCTTTTCAACGCCTCTGGGGTTACTCTTTTCTTCCGGCAGAGGCGTATCTTGTTGCTTCTAAAAAGGTAAACAGATGAATATTTGAAGAATATTAAGAAATGAAGCGAGAAAGAATCAAAGTCTTCTTCGAGTACAGCTAGTCTAGCTCCTTAATGGTAGCTAGTAAAATACCGAGACCAACAATCCTAAATTTTGATGAATGCCTACGTAAATCATTGTTTGGGTTTAAACTCAATAGTGCATAAACCTTCTGTAACCCCTATTTCAGCAGCCATGTAAAGACTGATCATTAAGAACTATCAGGGAAAAGAGATTATTGCTGTATCTGCCAATTACTTATGATTATTGGGGATGACCAGTTTTATTTTCATCCAAAACACAGTATTACTTCAGAGGAAAGAAATTCACATCTAATGGCTATATTTTTCTATTAGTTAGAGATCTATCTTTAGGTTGTGTTTTTAACCATTTAGTTGTGTCCGACTCTTGGCGACTTTATAGGCAAATGCTCTCCATGCTACCCTGTCATGCACAGCTTCTTTCAATTGTACGCTCATCTTTGCATCAGATATGACGTTATCAAGCCAGCGTGTTCTTTGCTTACTCCTTCTTCTCCGTCCACTAACCACTCCTAGTAGCATTGCCTTCTCCAATGAATTCACATGCATAACATGACCGAAGTAAATTAGAAGTAGTCTTATGATTTCAGCTTCCACTGATGTGTCTGGATTTATATGATTTAACACCTCTCTGTTAGTTTACATTGGCTCCATCTTTATAATTGTACATAATTGTTAGATCCACAGAACATCTGTGGTGAGGAGACATCTGAAAAACTAGATTAACAAATTTGTCTTGAAATCTTACAAACTTGGTCACAATTTCATACCTTAAATTTTATATCACCGGACATGATGAATTGTTCTATAAGATTAGCACGTTTTCTATAGCATTCTGGTTTAGTCCTAATAAATATGTTTAATCCTGGAGAAGGTCTGTCTATGTAGCTGTTAAGAGTCAATGACAATTTGATGGTACATAATGCATGCATGAATGTATCCATCTGTCCATCAAAATAATCCCCATCTGTACTTTTTAGATATTTCCCCTTACTGTAAAGGACTGCTAATCTTTATTTTATGAATATTGTTTAATGTTTAAGGAATCTTTTTCACCCAATATATTTGCATATTTCATATATATTCTACATTAGTCAACCTTCAAAGTATTGCCCATCATCTCTATTAGGATTAAAATTCCAAGCATTTGCAGTAAGATCCTTCTAGGGCTATCTCATTATGGATAAGTGTGAGTTTCAGACAAAGGTTTCTCCGAGACATTGGGCTGTCTATTGCAACTGTTGTTCCCACCTTATATCTCTGTTACCTGCTTTGCTTTCCTGCTCCTTGTTCCAAAACATCCAATGTTGTTCCTGGATGGATCATCCCTTTTTGGCACATAAAGTTTCTCAGTATAATTATTAGGGAGTTCAGCCTCTAACTGGTAAGAAAGATTATGAAGAATGCACACACAATTCTCTGTAGCCTGGAAAAAATGAACCAATACATTACTCTGACGGTGTAAGTAATGGCGGAAAAAATCTGAAATGTACTGTAGATTCAAGCATTCAGATAATCATTGGCCTTGTTTTATAGTTCTTGGCAAATTGTGGATAGCAGCAGTACTGCAAATTTTCAAATCAGCTCTAATTCCTTATCAAGTAAACAACAGAGTTCTGGAATGAATGAATGAATGAATGAATGGAGTTGTGTGTTTAGATCAAACAACTTAGAGCAACTAGTAAAAGATGAGAAATTTTAATTCATTTCATACTTGAATAATCTGCCAGATAGTTAGGACTGAATTTAAAAGTATTAAATTTTATTTGTTTAAACCTTACATTTAGTTAAGTTAAATCTATTAAGTCAATGCTTAACCTATTTCAGTTTCTATTGTTTTAGAACTGGAGGACGGATGACTTATACTTAATCAACTCTTCTAAACCTTTTAATTCAAAGAGAGAAAGAGAAGACAACATTGGAGTATGGCTGAGAACATGAGAGCAGCATCTGGAGGATGCAAAGATCTCTGGTAGTATTTTAGCATATGTTGTGTTTGTGCTTTGTAGTGGTGTTTTGGGTAATCTCAAGCAAGTTGTTTTCAGCAGAATATATTAACATGGGACTAAGACTTTTATAGCTGGAGATGTATTTATTATTCATATATTTCAGCAGCTGCCTGATTCCAAACAACTCTGGACAGTTTTCCCTTTAAAAGCAAGAAATAATAAAAATTAAGAAACTGTTCATGGATGTCCAGAGGAGAAAATCAGAATAAGTACAGTGATTCAGCAATCACCCTATCTCAAAGTCTGAGAAAACAGCTAGATTTTCAAGGACTTTTAAAACATCAGAATGTCCCCAAAACTCACATCATAAAGTCATTAGATGATTTATAGGAGGGGGTTTAATATTAACACACTTTGGAGACAGTGCCAGAAAGAAATGCTCTCTATCTTAATCCTAGAGATTTCACTGGTTTGGAAAAGTTACCTTGTCATCTGGTTTACGATCTGCAGTTGTTCCTTGTATATAATACACCAGTGAGTCAATCAATCCATCACATTCCCTCATTTTCTTTCTTCCTTCGGGGCCAGCAGAACTCATGTTTCTGTAAATAATGTTATAAGATTGATCACAAGAATATTACACACTAGTTTCTTAGCTCTGTTTTTGTGAAGCATTTTATAATAGAGGATTCCACTTTTGTGTTTAGTGCTCCATTTACAAACATTGCATCCATGTTTGGATAATCTATCCCAACGTTAAACATGGATGAACATCCATGTTCATCCATGTGTCCACTTGGACACATGGATGAACATGGATATTCATCCATGTTTAGCATTGGGATAGATTATAGACAGTCCTCACTTAATGAACATTCATTCAGTGAATACTGTTCCATAGTGCTTTACAGGACTCTCTGAACAATTTACAAATATCAGATACTGCCTCCCCCAAATATCTGAGTCCTCATTTTACCGATGTCAGAAGGATGGAAGGCTGAGTCAACTTTGAGAGAGTCAGGATCAAACTCCTGACTGTGGCAGAGTTAGTCTGCAATTCTGCATTCTAACCACTGTGCCACCATAGCTCAAAGTTACAGCTATTGCAACTTCCCAATGGTCAGGTGATCAAATTTGGGTGCTTGGCAACCTGTCCACATTTATGACTGCAAGGTGCATTTCACCCCTCTCTTGCCTATCTCCTTCTTATCTCTCTCTTTTGGGTCTCCTGTGCCACTGCCTACCACTATTGGTCCTAGGAGTATCTTCTGTCTCCCATATCACTGAGGCACTTCCAGCCAAAGCAGCTGGTAGCTATTAGTGAAGCCTCAGTGAAGCTGGGCGATGCCACCATGAAGACACTATAGAGGCCTCACCAAGGGCCAGCAGCTGTTTTAGCCAGATGTGTCTTGTTGTCAGCAGGAGGAAGAAGGTAGTGAAGGTAAGCAAGGGATGGGGATGCAGTAGGGGTGGATTTCAGGGTGGCCAACAGGTGGGTGGAAAAGTTGAAACAGAGATGAGCACAGCAGGGTAGGAGAAGCAGGAGGTCCTTATCTAACGACTGTAACCAGGACTCCCATAACTGCCCTTGCTGTGTGATGCAGTCACATAATATTTCATGTAATGACTATTTCACTTATAATTCTGATTATAAGTAATTATAATTCTGGCTCCAACTAAGCAAGGACTACCTTAACCTCAATGATGTGGTTACTATTTATAACACTATTAATTCAGCCATAAAATATTATACCTATTGCAATGCATAAGCCAATATGGGGGGAATGTAAAACAATTAGAATTATAATTATATTGTTTATCCCTACTTGACTCCAATATAGGGAAGAGTATAGTGAAGGTTTTCCTCCAGGATTTGGGTTTTTGGATAAAATACATTATCAGCCTTATTTGGAAGCAACAAACACACTTTTATCAAACTGTAACATTCCTAGTCTGAGATACATACAACGGCCTTTATCATTTCTATAGTCTAGCTGTGCCTACATTCTCGACTGAATACAGATAAAGCTCCCACCACCATATTAAGAAGTAATATGGCCAGTGGTGGGTTTCAACCTCTGGTTCGCTTCACGGATGAAGCAATTTATATATTTTTTCTTAAAATATATTACAAAGCATCATATACATTATACAAAATATCTACTTGCAGAAAACAAATCTTTGACTTAGGATGCCATTATAAAATGCACTTAAAATTAGAAACATAGATTTCGAATATGACTGAAAGGTGGTTTTTTTTTGAAAGGCAACTGAACTGTTTTTATCTTGAGGAGGAAGAAGAAGAAAACATTTTGCACAACTGATGAAGCTTCTTGGATGAGAAGCAACATGCCTTCTTCTTCCTCAAGAAAAATCAGTCCAGCTGCCTTTCGGAAAAAGCACCTTTGAAACAATTATGATCTGGATTACAAAACAATTACAATTAAAAAACAATACAAGAGCACACAATAGATACAAACTCATGGTAAACCGATCCAAACTAGACTGCAGAAAGTATGACTTCAGTAACAGAGGTGTCAACGCTGGTATGCACTACCTGTGGTTTCTTCCCCAAAACTTTTTTTTTTTTAAAAAAATTTGATTTATATGCCTCAGGATGGCTTACAATGCGTTAAGCAATAGCCTTCATACTTTTGCATATTTATACAGTCAGCTTATTGCCCCCCCACAAACTGGATCCTCAATTTCCCAACTTAAAAAGGATGGAAGGCTGAGTCAATCTTGAGCCTGGTGAGATTCGAACTTATAGTAATTGCAGACAGCTGGTGTTAATCACAATGCTTTTTAGTCTGCCGAGCTATCCAGGCTCTAACCTTTAACCTTAGACTGTCTACTGTAGACCTCACCCCATTCCTAAGCGGTCTGCATAAGCGCACCAGCATGTCTACCATCCCTGTCCTAATGTTTTCTTTTATTAGTATCCTTTTCATATATTTATAATTATGTTTACACTTGTATCTGTCATAAAATACATGCTTGATGAAAATAAAATAAAAAATAAAAAAAATAAAAAAATCTCCATAGACATTTAAAATGTGAATGTTGTTTTCCTTCCATTTTCACGGTATGAAAAAAACAACAACAAAAAAGAATGTCAGCATTACAAAGCAGATTAAGCTATCAGAGTTCTTTCAATTGTTCTGAATGCCTGCTTGGGTGAGAAGGATTTTGGTATAAAACTCATAAACTACTAAAAATATTTTTTCTGAAAGACCCCACCAACCGATACAGTCTCTCAAACTCCAGATCAACATCTATTACTTTAATACTTTACTCTTATTTAACACAAAGCCTCATCCTCTAAGAACAGTGTGGCGTGCATTTAATTCAGAAGTACTGTACGTTCAGTAGAGATTTATAACCAGTAAGGAGACAGATTTCTGCTAGACAGTTTTGCTTAATTTACAGAAAACAGATTCTATGATTAAAAAAAATTCCCATTTTATTTATTTTTCATCTCTTGTAATTAAACTGTAATTCTATATATGTTGAACAGGCAGTAAATCAGTGGGGCTTTACCCTCTGAATAGACAAGTATAAGATTGCACGGCCAGACATTTGCTTCTCAACAGAAAATCGTTCATTGTACATTCTGGCAATTATCTTAAGCAGAGAATAAATAACATTTGCTCGTTAGCTCCAATTTATGCAACAAGGAAACCACTTCGATAGTCACAGGGGAAAGCACGTTTAATGCTTTTCTTGCATAGTGGCAACACCAACTACAAAATGACAGATGCGTGCACCCTTACTAGGCAGCCCAAATCTATATAGAATTAGATATACCCAAGTTAATTGACTTAGACGCGTTTAAAACCCATCTGTTAAATATATTACTGAATAGGCAGCAACGTTTGAAAGTGTTGCTGTTTCCTGCAGAGGGAATATGATTATTCTAAAACAGGTTTCCGTTTCTGACAACTGAAGTAAGACCAGCTGTGTCTACACTGTATAACTCAGTGGTGAGGTGCTCCCGGTTCTCTCGGGTTCTTGCAAACCAGTAGTAAAAGTGGCGAGAGGCTCCGTCCACCCACCCATCATAATGGATGATCTGCGCATGTGCAGAAACTTCTGCGCATGCATGAGCACTCCCGTTGCAAACTGGTAGTAAAGGTAAGTAGAACCCACTCCTGGTATAACTGAAGATTAATAAAAGCATTTTCAGACATTTGACCCATTTATATAACAGTGAGCAGGCTGGAGATCATACTATTTGTTAAATGTGTGTGCTTTGCTTGTTTTTTTTAAAATTCGTTTTTGTATAGAGTTTTCTCTGTATTTCTTTTTAAAAAATTGCAATAAAATTATATTGCTATTGAATCACTTTGATGTTCTCTTCCTTCTGCATCCCTTTTCTCTTCTGAATTGAGTCTGAGTCAGTCCTCCTCTGACTGCCCACATTCCCTTATAAATGCCCTCTATGATTAGTTTTTCATCCCCCCCCCACCCCCAATCCAGAGGTCGGTCTCTCTGGCTATCCAAAGCAAAAGAGAACATGCCAGGGGTGCTATTCAGCAGGTTCTGGAGAACTGGTAGCAGAAATTTTGAGAACCAGCAAATACAACCTCTGGCTGGCCCCCAGGAGTGGGGAGGGAATGGGGATTTTGCAGCATCCTTCCCCTGCCACACCCACCAAGCCATGCCACGCCACACCTACCAAGCCACAACCACAGAACCAGTAGTAAAAAAAATTGAATTCCACCACTGGAACATGCATGTAGAAGAGAAGAGAAGAGAAGAGAAGAGAAGAGAAGAGAAGAGAAGAGAAGAGAAGAGAAGAGAAGAGAAGAGAAGAATTGGATGGGATCTTGGAGGCCTTCTAGTCCAACGCCCTGTTTAGGCAGGAAACCCTACATGACTTCAGACAAATGGTTATCCAACATCTTCTTAAAAACCTCCAGTGTTAGAGAATTCACAACTTCTGGAGGCAAGTTGTTCCACTGGTTAATTCTTCTAACTGTCAGGAAATTCCTCCTCAGTTCTAGGTTGCTTCTCTCCTTGATTAGTTTCCACCCATTGCTTCTTGTTCTTCTACCCTCAGGTATTTTGGAGAAGTTAAGCATCATTTACTGCTACTCAATCTTCCCCTTTCAAGCATTCCTATTAACTCTGCAAATGAGAGGCATTAGCTGAAATATAGAGGGTTTTTTTTCTTACAAGAGGCTTCAAAATGTTCATTGCATGGAGTGCTTTTCTGGATTCCAGCTATTCTACTATACGTCATTCCTCTTTGCCGATATTACACAGGTAGTCCCATGGTCATATGACCATAATTTACGACATTTATTTCCCCCTAGAAAGTGGTTGTTTCCTTACAGTTCCGGGAGGGGAGGAGGGGGGGAAGCTCTATAGTGACAATATATTTACTTAACAACTACTCAATAACCACAGTATTTGCTTTATAACAGCTGTAAAAGAAAAGGTTGTACAATCAGATTCAGTCATACGATGATCTACTTTATGACCATCATGCCTTCGACCATAAATGGGTAGGCTCAGTTATGGTCATAAGTTGAGGACCACCTGTATTCCCCCCACCCTTCCATTTCTCATTCATTTGCTGGTTTGAACAGTTTTTCCTAGACTATTTTCAGAGAGGGGGCTGGGAATAGTTCCCTTTAAAGATTTTTGATTCTTCAAATGGTGGGAATTCCCCAAAGTTTCCAAACAATTTTTTTCTCCACAACTGGGACTGTCCTGTTGCACAATCAAAGCAGGATTCTGTCCTTGAACATGTTCTGTCCCCGTCTCTCTCTCTCTCTCTCACACACACACACACAGCTGGGGGTTAAATAAACTGGCAGACAACCAATTCTTCTGATAAGACGCTTGGCAGCC
Organism: Masticophis lateralis; assembly: GCA_030761175.1. Classification (NCBI taxonomy): domain Eukaryota; kingdom Metazoa; phylum Chordata; class Lepidosauria; order Squamata; family Colubridae; genus Masticophis; species Masticophis lateralis. The sequence continues at coordinate 19,476,059 of JAUDYJ010000006.1, forward strand.
ACCCAGTAGCTGCTTGCCAAGAACTTTTATCAATAAACAAAATACCCACAGTCAAGAATTGTCCAGTTCATAAAAGAAATCCAAAGTTGTTTCGAAAGATGCAATGTGACTCTATAGTAGTTAGTTTTGTCCGTCACAGAGTCTGAATGGCTAACTCACACCCTTTTATACCCTGTGGGGTGTGGTCCAGTGACTCAGCCTAATCTCTGGCATGCTTTTTCTTCTGTTGCGCGCGCTTATCTCTGCGACGCTGCCGAGGATCCAGCCAAGACTCATTACCCTCATCACTGTCTACCTGTGGCTGCGGGGACGTGCTTGGCTCTGGGCTTATCTCTTGCCCTTCGGTGTCCTCTGGAGGCATTGCCAGAGAGGAGGGTCCTGGAGAGGGAGGCCTTGTCAACTCCTCTCCCTCACTCTCAGAGTCTGCATCTGCCGATGACACAGGCTCGGGCAACGGAGCCACAACAGAACAGTGGAGAAAGAGATACTATCAAAACGCTATCCTTCTGTGTGAAAATGCACTCACAATTTAAATATAAAAGAAGCAAAATAAATAAACGAGTAAGTGTTCAAGCAGCAGCAGGTTGACATCTTACAAGAAAGATAAAACTTAAAACTCCACAAGATAAACCACCTTCTTCCCTGTATATTGAAAAACAGGCATGATGATGATGATCACAGAAAGTCCTTTTAATCTATTACTTTTTGCACTACAAAGGATCGCTTTTTAGTTGGGATTATTGGAGACAGGGGAGAACGTGTACCAGAACCTCAATAAAAACAGCTTCTGGTTTTGGGTTTCTCCTGCCTGCTCCAAACCTGTTTCCTCTTGCTCAGCTATCTCCCAGCTCATTATGAATGTGGAAAAAAAAAACGATTATCCATTTTCACAAAGCAATGGCTACACTTGAAAGGGCACGTTCACCTTTTTGTCAAGTTTGCAAACACTGTTGACAGTGGCCTGTTTATAACAGCTTTTCTTGTGCATATAGAAATAGTTGTGTGGTGAGTGCTAAATAAAACAAGAGAGATAAGGGTGGAATTCTGAAATCCATTGCTTGGGCTGGAGCTCACTGAGTGCAGTTCAAAACTAACCTCACAACTGCAGCCCTAGCAAAAAAGGACATTATTTGATGTTGGATGAACAAAACAGGATTGCTGCTTTGTGGTCTTAGCAGCCGTGGAAGACTGTCAAGCTAAGTCACAAATTTTCTTTTTCAAGGATTTTAAGACATTAAAAATGTGTCCGTTCCCCACCCCGCCCTCCAAAATGCTTTATCCCTTGAAGGGATGCCTGAAGTGAGGGCTGCATACCGCTCTTTATATTACCTTTTAATGTTATCTCACCTAAAATGCAAGCTTTTTTTTAAAAAAAAAGATCTGAATGACATATTTCATAAATAGAACAATAAACTATAATTCTGAATATGGTTTGATCTGAAAAAAAAACACTTGGCTGAGGTGGATGGGTATAAAAATTAGAAAGGAAGGAAGGAAGGAAGGAAGAAAGAAAGAAAAAAAAGGAAGGAAGGAAGGAGGGGGGAAGGAGAGAAAAGAAAGAAAAAAGGAAGGAAGTTTTAGTAGGCAGAAGTTCCTTACTGATCTTGCCTGGACCTGAAAGCTAAAATGGGGTGGCATTCTTAGCACAGGTAATCCGTGATTTACACCCATTTTTTAGTGATCGTTCAAAGTTACAATGGCACTGAAAAAAGTGATTTATGACCAGTTTTCACATTTACAACATTCCTTCCTTCCTTCCTTCCTTCCTTCCTTCCTTCCTTCCTTCCTTCCTTCCTTCCTTCCTTCCTTCCTTCCTTCCTTCAATTTTTATACCGCCCTTCTCCCGGAGGACTCAGGGCGGTGTACAGCCACAATAAAACAATATAAGATACAAAATTTAAAAGCAATTAAAACAAATTAAATACTTTTGGCCCTTCTGTTAAAAAACCCACAAATTTAAGACACCCCCCATCCAAATTCTTTTTAAGCCAGTCCAGCCTGTTGAAATAGCAGTCTTAAGGGCACGGCGAAAGGTACGCAGGTCGGGAATCATACGTAGCCCCAGGGGCAGTTCATTCCAGAGGGTGGGTGCCCCCACAGAGACTGTTGTAGCATCTCCAGGGTCACATGATCAAAAGTTGGGTGCTTGGCAAGTGGCACGTATTTAGCACAGGGATCATTTGATCACCATTTGTAACCTTCCCAGACAGCTTCCAATAAGCAAAGTCAAATGGGGGGATGGTGAGAAATAAAACTAGCTTAATGGCCGCATGATTCACTTAGCAATGGAAGTGATTCGCTTAACAACTGTGGCAAAAAGTTATAAAATCGGACAAGCCTCACTTAACAACTGTCTTGCTTAGCAATGGAAATCTTTGGATTCAATTGTGGTTGTAAATTGAGAACTATAGGTTAGATCAGGGGTGTCAAACTCGATTTCATTTGAGGGCTGCATCAGGGTTGTTTTGACCTGGGGGTGTGTGTGGCCATCTTGATGTCACTCATATCAGGGGGGTGCCTGTGGTGGCCTGAGTGCTTTGCCAGCGAAAATGAGCTCCCTAGCTCCATTGTTGGCTGTGATGGCCTCCTGCAACCCTCTGCCAGTGAAAATGGAGCTCGGGAGAGCCCTCCTGAGCTTTGTTTGCTGTTTCCAGGGCATACCCATGGTCCAGATCTAAGTACCCCTGTGGGTTGGATCTGGCCCCTGGGCCTTGAGTTTGACACCTGTGTTCTACACAGTGTTAGTCATCCAAAGATAGATGGTTTGTTTTCACTGGCAGAGGCACTGCAGGCCGGTCCTTCACTGTTTCCAGGGTGGCCCCATGGGCAGGATCTAAGCATCCCGTGGGCCGGATCCAGCCCCTGGGTCTTACGCTTGATGCCTGGGTTAGATTGAGAAAATATCCTATAAGAAAGCAGTGACAAATCACTTATGTGCTATTTTGCCAATGGTTGAATCCCTGAAGAATATGGATATAGGGGATAGAAAAATAGTGCTTAATCTCTTGCACTAATTCTCTCAAGATACCCTTATGTTGACTCCACCCATTGCAGATTATCTTTCAATATTAAAGAATGGGGGAAAAAATTGGAATGAAGGATAGGGCAAATTTTAAGAACAGTAGAGCATTCCAACCATCAAGATATAATGACCAGGAATGACAAAACCAGTAACCCAGGATTTCTAAGAGTCAGGAAGTATAATTCCGTCCTTCTTAATTTCAAATGCTAATAGTCTCCCATTTCTCCTAGTTTCACGTCTGTCTTTCTTTCTTTTGACTTGATTTTTTTTCTTGATTTTTCTTGATTTGTCAAATACAAGGATTCTCAACTATTTTGAGCTGGTAAGCAGAGTTTGAATTTTGAAAACAGATCCAAGAATTCTCTCAAAAGGACCTTTGCTTCTGTTCTCAGATGTGATTTTCCCCCCACCCTGACATCTGTTTCTCCCCTCTTCCTTTGTACATGATTAAGTCTCTTTCTATTAAGCTTCTTTAATTAAGCCTCTGGCTTCTGCTCCCATTTTTCAACCTGGCTTTGAAGAGGAAAGCGATCTGATAGCACTGGGTCCCTTGATAAATAAATAAAACAATAATCAAAGACATCAATAGTAAGTAGCAGTACGTTTAGAAAAGATTACACTGGTTTCCGCAAAGGTGCTTTTTCTCAGAGCTGAAGAAGCTTCTCGAATGAGAAGCGAAACGTCTTCAAAGAAAAACCAGAAAGTCCAGTTGCCTCTTGAAAAAGTACCTTTGGGACAACCATGACCTGGATGATTGAGAATCACCATAGACATTACACTGATTTGTTTACCATGGAATGCTAGAATAAAAAAATAACCACAAGTAAAGTAACATAGTACAATCATTTTACTTTGTAGACTTATAATTTGCCATGATTTAGTAACCTGTAGTAGTAAGTCTTTATCTCTAAGAGTAAAATACAGAACTAGAGCTTATCCATTGTCTTCAAACCCCAGACCAGACTTAAATTGACTGAACCAGAGTTGGTGTTGCAACAGAAAGTTTTGGTTCTATTTTCTTCACTCACAGCAATAAGAGATAAATTATGAATGTGGAAAGTACAGTATGAAGAAAGATAAAAAAACCCTGGCTAAAAAGATGCCTCACTCTAATACTAATCCATTGCTGTACACCAGGAGTGTCAAACTCAATTTCATTGAGGGCTGCATCAGGGTTGTGTTTGACCTCAGGCCGGGATGGGTGTGTCACTCGTGTCAGGGACATCTACCAGTGAAAATGAGCTCCCAAGCTCCATTTTTGACTGTGATGGCCTCCTGCAACCCTCTGCCAGTGAAAACAGAGCTCGGGAGGGCCCTCCTGAGCTTTGTTTGCTGTTTCCAGGGCATACCCATGGTCCAGATCTAAGTACCCCTGTGGGCTGGATCCGGCCCCTGGGCCTTGAGTTTGACACCTGTGCTCTACACAGTGTTAGTCATCCAAAGATAGAAGGTTTGTAGAAACTCAGATTTTTTTGAGCAAGTCAACTTTAATGGGAATGCATCATTTATGAATAATACCCTATTGGTTACTATTTATGATATCATTGATACCTCTTTCATTATTTCTATAGTAGCTGTTGCTTTTTTTTTCAAGTGAAGGATGTCTGAGCATTGCATTAGAATGCTTAATTTACCACTATGTGTATCTATCATAAGGTTAGAATGTTTGACTTATTTCTAAGATGAAGCATCAGTCATGAATGTTTGCAAAATCTTACAACTGTGACCCAACCGAGCAGCTGGAAGATGGCATGTGATTTCCAATATGTCCTGGTACTAAAGAGGATTGTTGGGTTGCAGAACCAAGAGGCAACTTCTGCACATCAGACAAAGAGCAGGATTTGTATCCAGCTGCTTGTTTGATAGCTGTAGTCGAGAACACAACAGCCAACAAAGAACAAAAAGAAAAAGAAACCAATTTTTGTAAATGGATTAATTCATGTTACATGCAAAATCAGAGCTTTTAGTGTTCACAACACAATAGGAGGTCCTGTCTGCTGGGTGGTAATAAACACAAACGTCATACAAAGATTCATCATCAAGGATGTAGTTGGTGCTGAAATATTTCAGAGAGATGTGTTTTATTATTACTCTCAAGTGGTGAAACCAATGGAAGATTAATATTCTGTAGTCCCAGTAGCCTAATTAGGCTACAACTAGCAATCTAATGATTGCTGGCTGTTATTATTGTTTGAAATATTGTTCAAGTTATTATTGCTTGAAATAATGTAGAAGATTGTAAATTGTATGTTGAATAATGGGCTGAATTAAGTGATGAAGGAAGTTAATGTCTGGAGACCAAGGGTTGCACTTAAATTTGAATGGTATGTCAGATAGTACATTATAAGGCAGTAGGCAATTAAATTACTTTTCACTATCATGTATTTAATTATTTTGAGCTTCCATCCTATTATTACTGTGTAGCCTTGTTTTTTATCCTATAATTTGTTATGATGTTTCAACGTTTGGGGATGCTATGATCTAGGACAGTGATGGCTAACCTTTTCCGGGCTGAGTGCCCAAACTCCCAAAATGCAATGCGCATCCCCCCCACAGGTGCGTGTGCCCCCCCACATGCAGGCACCCCCCACGCATGCATGGTAGAGACCTGAAGACCAGCTGGCCAGTGAGAGGCAAGTGTGCACGTGCAGTGGAGTTGAACTGGAGCGACGGCTGGTGTGACCATAGAGAGAGTGTTGCGTGCCACCTCTGCACGTGGGCCATAGGTTCGCCATCACGGATCTAGGACATGGGTGTCAAACTTGCAGTATCACATTGCTGTCACAAGATGTTTCGCGACGTTTTCCCCATTTGTGGAGCTGGGGTGGGTGTGGCCTGCATGTGACGCATCCGGCTCATGGGCCACCAGTTTGACACCCCTGATCTAGGACATCATATCTTGACTGCAAAAATCTTAGATGGAAGCAAAGCATTCGAGTTTTCTGAATCTCACTGGCTTCATCTACTGTCGTGGTCCTATGGATTTTTGCTGCCCAGATATGAAAATCCTACTACATGCAGGCCTGACACCTTGGATAGTGCATCAGGGAAATAAGGTAAGTAAGACCTGGGATAATCACAATTTAATTTAGCTAAACAAAAGAGGGATAGAAATAAAGCCCATGTTTTTTGGTAAAGAGGGCTTCCCAAGATCAGACCTGTAATCTCCCAAAAAAGGTTCCAAAAGCAGAGGTAGAACATTTGTTCTAGACAGCCGCAATAATTAGAATGACCACTCCTGAGTTGAAGAGTAGTCTGGTCAAGATATTTTAGACTTTCTATCCCACTTGAGAGGCCTGAAAATCCCCATGACCAGACTGTCTAGAAAGGGCAGAAAGTGGTGGTGGAGCAATGCAAAGGATGATGAACTTCTGTGTGAAAGAAATACAGTAGAACCTCTAGTCATGAACACTTCTGAACACAATCAAATCGGGTGCTGATCAAAAAATTCACATTTTTTTTCCATGGCCAATTTCCCCTTCTGTGCCATTTTTTTGTAAGCACCAAATTTTCAAAATTAGGTTCAGATCACGACCAAATTGGGATGCAACCAAAGTTATGGAACGAATTATGTTCATGACCAGAGGTTCTACTATAATCTCATTTTATGTTCTGTTCTCCCAATTACTATTACAATATCCCACTTCAAGTTATTTTCCCACATCTGATAAAAAGTCCTGAAACTCACCTGAAGCAATGTTGAGAGGCTTTTACTGCTATGGAATGGACATCTAGATGAATATGATATATGTCCTAAATGGCAATTAAAAACTAGCTGCAAGGAACAAACTCAATAAACACTTTGTCAAGAGATGGCATATAGATATTATTTTCTTTATAGACAAGAGAGTAAATAAGGCCCACTTAAATGGATGACGGACTTTTCATGGAAAGCAAAAAAACGAAATATTTTACTCCTTAATCACTGAATAGTCACTATCTCTTAATTCAATATATGTAATAATTAAGAATAGATTCAAACCCCGCACTCTGACCTTTACTCAGAAACCAAGACGTGCCTAGGAATTATGGAGATTAAATCCACAAAATTGAGGAAACCTATTGTAAGGATTTGAAAACTACTGTAAAGAGTTGCTTGGATAAAATATGCCTATATATTTTGATCTCAGGATTAAGAACTGCTAATTTATATAAATACAGAAAATTATATTTAAATTTATATTTTATATATAAATTTATACTTAAATTTATATTTTATATATAAATTTATATTTAAAGCCATACACAAGCCATGACAGGAAAAACTTTACCTTTAATTTATATTAAATTAAATCTAATAGAAATAAAAAGTATATAATTCTGAAACTTTATTTCTGCTGCAGACAGAACAACATTAATATGATAACAGTCCAACAGTTCTCAACCTTTTCTTCAGCATGAACCCCCTTTAAATATCTTTTGTGGCCATGAATCATGGCCACCGACTCCCAAGACTTAACTCATTATTTAAATCATAACATTTGTTTGAGTCTTTGTGGACCCACTGTGATGACATAGCGGCCTCTCAGGGGTCCATAGACCACAGGTTGAGAACCACTGATCTATAGAAATGATAACAGTCTACAGCAGGGGTGACAACTCAAGGCCCGGGAGCCGGAGCCGGCCTGTGGGGTATTTAAGTCTGGCCCACGGGGCCGCCCTGGAAATAGCCGAGGATTGACTCATGGTGCCTCTGCCAGAGAAAACTGGTTCCTGAGCTCTGTTTTCAGCTGCCACAGGCCCCTACAACCCTCTGCCAGCAAAAATGGAGCTTGGGAGGGCCGCACACTCGGAGGGGGGCACACTCAGGAGGGCCGCAGGCTTGGGAGAGCCACACGCTCAGGAGGGCCATGCTGGCGGAGTGCTTGGGTGCCTACAGGCGGCCCCAACATGAGTGATGTCGAACTGGCCACACCCTGGTCACATAACCCTGATGTGGCCCTCAATGAAATGAAGTTTTAGCATCCCTGGTCTACAGAAACTTGCTCCAACTACGTCAGAAATTCAACTATTAAGAATGAAGTTTCAGCTATAGCTAACAGGAAGAAAATATGGTGACAATATGCTCTCAGGAAAGCTCTCAAGATAAAAAGGACAAGCTTGTTGTCGAACAACCGAGTGAAATTGGCTTTATTATTTAAGGATATCATCTAAAGCTTAGGTAAAGGTTAGGCACAATGAATGGCATATGCTTATATCTATCTATGCTAGCTTCCATGAAGCTCATCTACAATCTCAAACAAAAGGTCACCCTTTAATAGTGATAACCTTTTAACTACAGGTGCTAAACCTGGGACCTCTGACATGCAAACAAACAAGGCTAAACTTTAGGATGAAGCAACATGAAGAAAGTACTTCCATAAGGAAATTCCAAAGAAAGTTTTCATGATTCCTTTGTTTGCTTATTATCCCTTTAGGCAGTGAAAAAGTGGAGCGAGGAAGTGTAGAAAGTTGGCCTTGTCTTAAGCAGATCAAGGCAACTGCCTCAGGTAAAAAGGTTAGGTCAATTGAAAGGTCTTGCCCTGTATCTCCTTAGCTTTTTAGTTGTCCTCAAATGCTGTGAAGAAAGTTCTCCTTATATGAGCACTGAAAAGTTTCAATTGCAGGTTACTGAGTTTTTCTATGTGATCTCTCTCTCTCTCCCTCCCTCCGTCCCCCTCTTTTTCGCTCTCGCTGTTCCCCCTTCCCTCCATCCCCCTGCTCCCGTATACACAACCATGCCCATGTTGGGAAGATTCATCCACCATATGTAACACTATGTTGGTGCCCCCCTCTTTTTTTTTAATCAACCATAGGTCATTGTGTCAAACGGGACATATTAAAGTGACAGATGGAAGTCACAGGAACTACATTAATTAAATTTAAATCTGATTTCAATTAGATTAGCTTTTGCCACAACACCATTCATCCATCAAAGGTGAAGTTCATTAATCACTCCCTGAATATACCATATTCCTACATAAACCCCACTTCTAAGATTTTGCTGTGTTTGGGGGCAGATACCTTCTCCCCCTCCCCATTCTCAACCTTCTCAGCTTTAAGATGTGTGGACTTCAGCTCCCAGAATTCTCCAGCCAGCATGAAATCCATGAATCTTAAAGTTGACAAGACTGAGAAGCACTGCTCCAACCAATGCTTCCTTCTGTCACCATGTCCTTTGAAGTAACACTAAAGTCTCTTCTTTCCACCGGCATATTTCATAGAAGAATAAAAAGGTAAAGATTTCCCTCGCACATATGTGCTAGTCATTTCAATCCTGAGCTAAAAATACATATTTCACATATTTCTAAATCTTTGGCAATGGGAAGGACAACCCAACATATACTTCATTTCTGTCCCACTCATTTAAGGCACTTCCAGGTTGAAAGGATTAGCCAGTGTTATTACCATTGTTCCAGGGACACCCATGGGGGCTCCTTTCACATCCCCATAAAGGAGTTGGAGTGAATGATAGGAGCTCACCCAGCCCGCAGCAGCACTCGGGTCTCAAACGTGGGCTTGCTAACCTCCAACCCACCTTCCTAACCACACGAGCCACTGCACTCCTTATATACTTCATTGTTCTTCTATTATACTTCAGGATTTATAATAGCTTCCCTCAGCATACTGTAGTGTGGTTGCTGACTGAAGAATTCTGGGAATTGAAGTCCATACTTCTTCAGGTTGCCAGGGTTGAGAAAAGTGGCCTATTGTTTTCAAGATAAATTTAGTTTCTAAAACCCACTAACTTACAGTTCAGAAGGCTTTGCAGAAAGCTGGTTTATACTATGGATTCTACAATGATTTATGCAATTTGGTAAGGCAGCATCACTTAAATTAATTTTATTTCTGAAATGAATTGTTCTGAACGATTGTGATCATATTATATATTATTCCTATTAATTCTGTCTGCTTATGGAAAGTGGAGATGTACTCGCCGGACACTGTAAAATCAAATATTTTATGATACAAAACCAAAAAAGTAACCATTTAAAACACACGTCATCTGTTTTACATTATTCTTCCTTTGTTTTATAGGTTAAGAGTTGCAGGTGTGACCACATACCACAAAGCAATTCAGTAAATCAATACCTCTTGTAGATCTAAAACACAAGTCAAAAACTTTTCAGGAGCCAAACTTCACTGCACACTTTCACACAAGTGTTTGGGCATCCTCTCAGATTTTAAAATTATCCAAAATCTGACATCCCAGATCTTTGCCTTGTTGAAAAGAAATTAAAATTTAATTTTGGAGACTGTTGATGCTATCTAAGTGTATTACAGATGCCATGATCCCAATGCCTGATGTTAAGATCAGGGGTGAAATCCAGCGCAGGTTCTGACAGGTTCTGGAGAACCGGTAGTGGAAATTTTGAGCAGTTCGCAGAACCGGCAAATACCACATCTGGCTGGCCCCAGGAGTGGAGAGGGAATGGGGATTTTGCAGTATCCTTCCCCTGCCACACCCACCAAGCCACACCCACCAAGCCACACCACACCCACAGAACCGGTAGTAAAAAAATTTGGATTCCACCACTGATTAAGATCCTCAGTTTTGCTATGCTTTGTACCAAGTCTTTTGATCTGCTGTGAATTTTCTATTGGTGCAGTGGAAGCAAACAGGAGAAATTTGTAACAGTACCTTTCGGACTGTAGGAAATAAAGAATGGTCTTTGGAATCTGACATGGCTACACTTTAAACACCCAGGAATATATGATGCATTTCTCTGTTCTTCCAAAGCTCAGTTGTGTCAAGGCTAATATTTAATTCTGTCAGGCCCCAAGAACAAAGAGCAGGTGGAATTAGGTCTGAGTACTAATTATTGTTTTTCATGTATTATTGTTTTATAGACAGGATTTTGCCAGACTTAAAAAACTATTTGCGTAACTACAGATATACGCTAGGGAGGATTTGCTTTAACCCTCTTCCTCTTGATCAAACATTCCAAACTCCGCATTCTCTTTGCCCTCTGGAATGCAGCCCCTCCTTGCTGGGAAACAAGACTACATTCCCACCACATATTCCCAGTAATTAAGATAGGTGGTCATAACTATTTTACCATCATAAACAAAGCTCTCTTATTTTATCTAAGTTCATCAAAACTAATTTCCCTGGGGCTTCTGCTGTGAGCCATGGTTGATTGAAGACATCTTCCATGAATGAGTGGAAACTATTGCTAGATAGAACAAAAGATCAGGGAGTAACTCTGTCCTTCAAAGCTTTCTGGAGAAGGAGAGAATGGGAGACTGCCCACAAGTGCTCTCTCGGTCAGCTTCTTTCAAAGAGACTGTAAAACAGCAGTCTTCCATGAGTCCGAGTATCAGGAATTGAGGGATATATTTTTGTTTTCAGTAGAATCATAGACTTTAATAAGAACACTAAGCCAGCCTAACTCACTTTCTAATCACATTTGGAAATGGTCAATTTAACCACTTTATGGATATTAGAATAATTGGATCTAAGTTGTGTCTCCTCGCCCCACCCCGTGGAAAAATTGTCTTCCATGAAAGCAGTCCGTGGTGCCACTAGTCTAAAGGATCTATTGAGATACCCATCTTTTCAAGAGCTGCGTAGTCCATGGAATGTATGATAACCTTTCTTAATGACAGCTACTATACTCTTCCTTCAGAACACATTTAGCCTTTCTTATATTTTGCAAACAGGTAAAATATATTCTAACGTGATTTTGGTCCTAGTTGACTCAGTGTCTTTCATAAGAATGTGTATGATTTAATTTGTTAATGTTTTGTTTTTCACTGCCCAGAGTCCACTAGAAGACACTAGGGGGGTCTTCAAATATTGAAAAACCAAGAACTACGTGTGAAACAGTGGTGAAATTCACATTTTTTTACTACTGGTTCTCTGGGCATGGCTTGGTGGGCATGGGGTGGCTTGGTGGGCATGGCAGGAGAAGGATACTGCAAAATCCCCATTCCCTTCCCACTCCAGGGGGAAGGATATTGCAAAATCTCCAATTCCACCCCACTCTGGGACCAGCCAGAGATGGTATTTGCCGGTTCTCCAAACTACTCAAAATTTCCACTACCAGTTCTCCAGAACCTGTCAGAACCTGCTGGATTTCACCCCTGGTGTGAAATCACTTCTGAGTAATTCCCTATTGCTGTAGACCTAAGGACAGAATCTTGCCAAACTAAAGCAATTATCTGCAATAACTATAGTATGTGAATTTCTAGGGAGTGTCTGATCTTGCTCTCTTTCTGCCCACCAGACATTCCTAGTGTCTTTTTATTCTCTTGGAAAGAGACCCAACTCCAAACTACATTCCACCACAGCCTTGCAACTGGATTACAAGGCAGGCACAGCAAACAACTCACCTCAGGCATCCTGTAGCATTGTAGAAGATATCAGGGTCAGGGATGATGCTTGATTTTGGATAATCTCTATCTGGCCATCCAGTATAAGGAATGAGGACGGTTTCTGTCAATGGCTGCAGGGCTTCCCGGATCAATAAATTTTTCAGCTGGTCATTGGAGGAGAGATTCCACAACAAACCTGCAAAGTCCATTAAAGGAACAGGATGATAAAGTGGTTCTTCAGGGAGTTTTGTCAGATAGATAATGAATGGATTAATGGAATTCACTGATTTCTGGACCACAGACTTATTTTATTCCTGTGCTTCATGTTTCCTTAATCATAAAGTGCAAAAATATATTAGGTCTATAAAGAATTCCCTTGGCGCATATTTTGCCAATACTCGGATGCTAAATCTAAAGTTAATATATGTAGTTTTCTCTATCAAAACTTCACCACTTGAACTTCTACTTTTCATCTTATTACCCTGTTTCCCCCAAAATAAGACATCCCCTGATAATAAGCCCAATCAGGCTTTTGAGCACATAGCAATAAGGCCAAGCGCTTATTTCATGGTTCAAGAAAATATAAGAAAGGGTCTTATTTTCAGGGAAACACGGTATCTATGGCACATGCTGGAAGCCTACTTTGCCTACACAAACTTCAGAGTACACTAAGTCTTTTTATTGTGACCTCTCTGGCTCATTGTTACAGTAGAGATAGACAATCTTCCAGTTGTTCCTGAACTAAAAAATCTATCTTCCTTCACCATTGGCCATGTTGTTTGGGGTTACTAAGAATTGTAGTTCACTAAACCTCTGGAGTGCCAAAGTTTCTTTCCTTGGAACAGAGAATTCCCATTTTATTTACCATATTTTTTGGACTATAAGATGCATCTGAGTATAAGATCCACCAAGATTTCGAAGAGGAAAACAAGAAAAAGTAGTTTATGCTCTCCCTGGCCCTCAGGAGCACTGCAGGCCTCCCAAACCAGAGGTGGGTTTCAGCAGGTTCTGACCAGTTCTGGAGAACCGGTAGCAGAAATTTAGAGTAGTTTGGAGAACAAGTAAATACTATCTCTGACTGGCCCCAGCCCCGATCTATTTTCTGCTTCTTGAATCCCAGCTCTTCAGGAGGAAATGGGGATTTTGCGGTATCCTTCCCCTGGAGTGGGGAGGGAATGGAGATTTTACAGTATCCTTCCCCTGCCACGCCCAAGCCATGCCATGCCATGCCATGCCCACCAAGCCACGCCCACAGAACCAGTAGTAAAAAGTTTTGAATCCCACCACTGTCCCAAACTCTCTGCGCATCCTGTTTTTCACCTCCCAAACCCCCCACGCATTGCATTTTTGCTCTCCCCAGGGTTTTGGGAGGCCAAAAATGGCTGTATTCGGTATATAAGACACACCAACATTTCCACACTCTTTTGGGGGGGAGGGGAAGTGCGTCTTATATTCTGAAAAATACGGTATTTCACTGAGACCTAAACAGAACGAGAGTTACTATTAAAGGCATTGTCATAATTGGGCTTATATTTCTGAAGAAGTTCAAATAACAAAGTGGTTTTTTTTTCTTAATAAATCTTCTAGGCTAGTTTTAATTGCACAGGAGTCCAGCCTGATTAGCCAGTTCCTAAAGTTTTGCCAAAATGTAGCCCAAGTTAGAAGCAAAGTAGACAGGATAGGGTCATTAGTGTAACTGTCAAATTTAGGGCTGTATGCAGATAGGAGTAGTCTCAGATCTTTACAGCTGTAGTCACTCTTGATGTCCTGTGCTCTACAGGAGTGAATGGTGGCTATTAATTTATGAGGGGGGTGGGAATAAATTACAACACAGAGGAGAAAAAACTGCTGTAGCAGAGGATTTTTCTCTATTTTTGTCAGCTTCTCAACAGGAATTCTTTCAATAGGAACAGTGTCTTTCCAACAGGGACCCTTTATAAGTTGTAGAACCTAATGGGCTTGTAGATATGAAGCCCTCCCTTCTGGAGTTCTTCCTGAAATAATAATTCTTTGGCAGTGTTTGCAATAATTAATCTACCAGTTATAACCCTGAACTTTTGCTAGCACAATGATAAAAGTAAACTTACTTTTGGGGTTATGAAGAATTTATTAACCATGTGATCACTTTTGTTCTTCATTTTAAAAGGTACTAAAAAACACCCTACTCTGGTGATTTAATAATTCAGATTAAAAGTGTGCCCAGGGAAGGAAAGTCTGGATCTAATTTGGAATTTGATGAGTCTGTAAAAGTTGATGGTAAGAGTTTAAAAGCATCATTTTCCCCCATTTTTTTAAAAAAAAGAGGATTTGTAAGTATCATCTGACAGTATATCACATGCAAGCTGGATCTGTTGTACAAAGAGAACAATTGTTCAGCTCACTGCTCTGAATCCCAGAACACATCTTTTAAGTCTTAGTTCAGTGCAGATGGCATTTAAATCTCCACACGATACTTTTCATTCTTGGCTCCTGAATAATCACCCGTTTGAAAACTGCCAATATAGTAGCTATATTGTCATGTTAGGAAGGCAGGGGGATAAACAATACGTAGGATTTGGGCATTATTGCCATATTTATTCTCCTACCTAGGAGAAACTTGTTTTTTTAAAAAAAATAAGACTTTCTGAAATAAAGAAATTAAAAAGAGACAATCTGGCAATCTTTTAGAAAAAAAAATGAAATTATCAAATCTTAATAAGCACTAATCTTAGAAATAGTTGCACTGGGCAAGTACATATTTCCATAATCGAAAGTATCAGCTTGACAGAATCTTAGTACAAGAGAGGTGTGGCTGCTTTTCATATTTATGTTCTCCTCATGACAGGCCTGCCTGCCTGTCCTATAATCCTTCCTGCGGAAGGAATGTTCTTCCATTTCTTAAGATGTATGTTCTATGAGACAAGATCAAGTGCAGGTTAGATGTTCCCCAAAGGCTTTTTGGCTCACCTTCAAAAGCTAGTTTTGGCTGCCTGAGCTTCGCTGCTCCCTCTCTCGCTACCAACTTTACATTATAATATAGAGAGAATGTGGGTTTCTATTAATCTGGCAGTTATTCTTCCAGAGTTCTCTTTCAGGAGACTTTCATCTTCTGTCATAAAACATGAGCAGCTGATGGAACAGCAAATGCAGCCAGTTCTTACAAAGCTATGTGAGTTTAGGAAAGATGCTTAAATAATCCCATAAATTAAAAAAAAGTAAAGGAGTCTCTATGGATTTTACTCCGCTAGTTGTTGCCGACTATAGGAGTGGGGATACTCATCTCCATTTCAAGACGCTTCAGCGCTGTCTGAAGACATTTCCGCGGTCGTTTGGCCATTATTTAAAGATCCATAGAAAAGCAAGTTTTCTTTATTTTGGATTTGAAAGTACAAATAGTCCTTAACTTCAATAGTTCATTTAGTGAACTTACAATGGCACTGTTTGAAGTTACAATGAAACTGAAAAAAGTGACTTATGACTGTTTTTCACACTTACGACGGTTGAGGCATTTCCATGGTCACGTGATCAAAATTGAGATACTTGGCTACTGGTTCGTATTTATGACGATTTGGCAGTGTCCCAGGGTCATGTGGACCCCTTTTGCAATCCTCTGACAAGCAAAGTCTTTTATTTTAACTTTAACTTTCATTTTTAATTTTTATTTTCTCGGGGCTGCTCTTTTATCCTTTATCTTTACTCCAAACTTTCTTCTTCTCCTCCCCTTCCTTCCTCTTTCTCCTTCTACTTCCTTCGTTCTTCCTCTCCTTCTCTTTCCTACTTCCCTTTTCTTCCCCCACTCCTCTCTTCTTCCCCCAACCTTCTCCTCTGCTCCTCTTTTCCCTCCCTTTTCTTCCTCTCCTTTTCCCTTTCTTCTTTCTCCTCTCTTCTCCTCTCCCTTCCTCTCTCTCTACTCCTTCCCCTCTCTCCTGTTGTTTCCCTTTTCAGTTCAATCTAAAGTGATATTCGAGCAGCCCTGATAAGACAAGCAAAATTAATGGGGAAGCCAGATTCACTCAACAACCAGATTACTAACTTAACAGCTTCAATGATTCACTTAACAACCGTGGCAAGAAAAGTTGTAAAATGGGGCTTAATAAATGTTTCACTCACCAACAGAAAGTTTGGGCTTAATTGTGTAAATTTAGGATTACTTGTATTTATCCCAGATTAAATATGATGGAATAAATGATAATGACACTTTCCGAATCTTGTCATCAAATGCTGAAATCTGCACCTTTTTAAAGTTTGAAGTGCATTGTAACAGTTCACAAACATACGCTATACACAATAATGCAAGTTAGAAAAAATACACAGAAAATGCATAGATTAGGTGGAAAGGCACAGAAATGTGCACTGACTTCCATCTAATCTGGAGACCATAAAACAGAAGCTTTCTTAGATGTCTAACTGACCATAATGAGAAATATTATGGAGGATTATAGGACCCTGTAATAATTGTACAAGTTCTTCCTTGTGTTCTTACGTAACAATGTTGAGATACAATACACCGCTATAAACGATTAAGAAACATTGATAAGAGAAACAATCCACAGTTTTGAGAAGGAAATTTCACCAGAAAAACTGAGGGCTTTTTTAGATAACCGGGAACAAGCAACCATTGTATTTCAAGTATTTATATTGTGCAAGATTTTAACTCTACTGCTAAACCTCTAAAATGCAGAGCCTCGGATAACAAGAGACTTCTTCCCACCACCTAACGATAAGATTTTAACATGACTCAAAAACATCTCTAATGGCGAGAATTGCAAAAAGAGCAATCTCTTAACAGGATTTATATCTGTGTTCTGCCAGTCTCCAAACATTCCTGAACAATGACATAAGGGCTACACAATCTATAGAGGTGTTAATCAAATGGTAATGCTATCAACCTTTCTACAACTTTCCCGCCCATCCCATCATCATCAGAGGCTGCCTAATTTGCAGTTGTGATTAAGTTGGAGAGAGGTTGTCATCATTCCAGAGAGTGGGATGAAGTTTGGCTTGAACTCTGAGCCCGGCTTTTTCCTCTGCTTGTTATCGCTGCATTGCAAAGCCATGACGTTACATAGTCATGGGACCCTGTCTCATTGTCTGTGGTTGATGGCTAAGGCATGTAAGGGCATTGTTCATTCAACCTTTGCTGGGTTTAGCTTCAAAAGAAGAAATGCAGTTTCAGAGAAGACCGCTGTTAGCCTGCCAATAACGAGACCTTTCTGTTTTCACTGTAGTTTGTCTCTTGGGCTATTTTGTTTCCCCGGAGAAAAATTCATACCAAGGGGTGAATGGGCCTGAAAATCAGCAGTGTGCGAAGCCAGAACCAAAAGTGATAGTCTAAATTTTTCTCTGACATCTTCTTCTCTTTCCCAATCAATTCCTCCCAGGTCAGTAGACTGCCCAGAAGGAAGCATATTATTATTGCCAGATATATGAACTCCTGGAATTACTAGATAAAATGGCTTAAAACCATGGGAACCACAGCCACCGCACATCTGGAAAAGGCTAGAAGGCAAACTGGAATAGGCTTGATAGGAGGAACTGACACAGCTCTTCAGTCTTCCATTATCATAGAAGCCTACATAGGATCTCGTCAGTGGTGAAATGCAATTTTTTTTACTACCAGTTCAGTGGACGTGGCTTGGTGTGCGTGGTGTGGCTTGGTGGGTGTGGCAGGGGAAGGATACTGCAAAATCTCCACTCCAGGGGAAGGATACTGCAAAATCCCCATTTCCTCCCCACTCTGGGACCAGCCAGAGAGGTGGTATTTGCTGGTTCTCCGAACTACTCAAAATTTCTGCTACCGGTCCTCCAAACTACTCAAAATTTCTGCTACCGGTTCTCCAGAACCTGTCAGAACCTGCTGGATTTCACCCCTGGATCTCGTGTTTTCTTGATCAAGAAAAATGAATACTTAAGAGGGACATTCGCCCTGGAACTGTAAATTCTGTTCACTTAATGGACTGACTCTACGCATGTAAATTTTGGTATTCCACCCCACTGATTTAATAAAGCGGCTTACTTCCAAATAACTATTGCAGAAATAAAAATTGCAGAATAAAATACACAAGATATATGTGCATTAGATGATTTTCAGATTTTTTTAAAAAGCTAAAATCCATTGTATTTTTAAAAATAATAAACTATTTAAAATGCAAACAAGACGGGTAAGTCATGATGTAAAAAATTGTTCTCCCAAGCTTTATAAGATACCGGAGAACAACCCATACTAAACCCAGCACATGTGTGTGTAATAAACCAGGATATCAGTTTTACAATCTGTATTGCACTATCAAACCGTTTCTCATTAGTTACCTGTAATTTGCTTTTTAGTCTCCACATCTCTGGTTTGTCGCAGTAATCTCAGCAGGATTGAAATGCCTTTCTGCTCAGATACTTCCAATTTGTTGTCATTGTCTTCATATACCAGGTTCCTTAAAGCTCCACACGCTGCCCTCTGTACTTCCTCATTCTGCACATTCAGAAGCTCTAAAAGTTTGGGAATACCAACTAGGGAATACACCTGTGAAGAGATGATCATTTATTTTTATACAAATACGTTTTTATCTCAAAGGATTATTTGACTGTTGGATGAAATCAGTGTCTCAAATTTAAGGATACCATACTGCCCAAAAGTTTTCTTAAAAAACAAACTTGTACCTGAGTGACAAAACTCATTCAAGAAAAAAAACCATCTGAGATGTTCTAAGAAAATGTGGCTTAGTAAAGGTAAAGGTTCCCCTTGCACATATGTGCTAGTCATTCCCGGCTCTAGGGGGTGGTGTTAATCTCTGTTTTAAAGCCAAAGAGCCAGCGCTGTCTGAAGACGGCTCCATGGCCATGTGGCCGGCATGACTAAACGCCAAAGGCGCACAGAACGTTGTTACCTTCCCACCAAAGGTGGTCCCTATTTTTCTACTTGCATTTTTTACGTGCTTTCGAACTGCTAGGTTGGCAGAAGCTGGGAAAAGTAATGGGAGTTCACCCCGTTATGCGGCACTAGGGATTCGAAACATTTCTCCTAATCATTAACCATGCTTGCAGGAGAGTCTGGGCACCATAATCTAAATGTTTAAAGGTAGTCCTCGCTTAATGACCTTAACTAGGATTGGCAACTCCGCTGCAAAGTAAAGTGGTTGCTAAATGCACTGAAGACAAATTCCTTGTGTGTCTAATCACACTTGGCCAATAAAGAATTCTACATTCTAAATGGGAAATTACATGACCTGAATGTGCTTTCTGGCTGGAAAGTGATAAGATATTATTCTCAGTTTCACACCTTTGGCTTTTTTTGTCTTAACCACTCTTCCACCCTTTGCAATGTTTGACTGCTGCTTACTTCTCTTTGTACATAACAAAAGCAATGCAATCACACCTGGGACCGGTAGCTGCAGGCCTGCTGTGCAAACAGCTCCCTTGAAATCTCTTCCTCTCCAAACTGTCTGCTCTTTGATGGAGTGGGGTGAGAAAGGTCAGGCATAGGACAACATATACTGACTGTAATGGTGGTTAATTTTTTCAGCACTTTCATAACTTCATAATGGTTGGTAAGCAAGGACTACCTATGTTACGTATCAGTTTGCCTATCTCTGAGATAACTTATTCACATCCATTTCCTGAGTCGGATGAAAAGAGAGCAGATCTTTCTCCTTCTGTCCTGATCACTTTTTACAGAGGCACAATTGAGAACATTTTTAACAAACTGCCTCACTGTTTGGTTTGGTGGCAATAGTGCCGCAGATAGAAAGACCATACAGAGAGTGGTAATGACAGCTGAGAAGATTCTAGGAAGTTTGCTTCCCGTTTTTCAGGATACTGCTTATAAGCACTATGTGCTTAGAGCTCAAAGCATTGTTAGAGACCCCACACACCCACTTCACAGCCGGTTTCTGTTGCTCCCCTCTGGGAGGAGGATTCGAAGTATTTCTAGCAGGATACCAGAATCTGTAACAGCTTTATTCCCTATGCCATTCTTCTGGTAAACTTGCAAGATTAGTTCTTCTTGCCATGTACATGTATACATCTGAACTAGACTGCGTTGTTTCTCTGTGTCATATAATATATGTGGGTATATACATAATTCTGTATTTATTTATTTGTTTGTTTGTTTATTTAGTTAGTTAGTCATGTTTATGTAGCGTATATTGGAGGTGGTGACTCTTTGAGAGCTGTATGCAACAAAATTTCATTTTAATGTATGCTAATTAGTGTACATTCAAAGTGCCAATAAAGTTATTATTCTATATTATTCTGTTCTATTCAATATGATTCTCCTCCTTCCATTCTGTAAGTTTTTCGCTGTGCAAGATCATAAGGCAACCCATTGGCTTCCATGAAAGATTATTAATATATGTTCAAAGAAGAATATGTCTAATCAGAATTTGCTACTTTAACAAAATAAAGGTGACATTAGTTCATCAAGTGAATATTTAAATCATAGGCTATCCCACAACAATACTGTAGTGTCTCATTCTTCATATATGAAATCTATGTGCAGTGCTATTTTAAGAAAACACCGGAGGGAGGGGAAGGTTTCTCAATATTAATTTAATAATCATATACGACATCATTAATTTATGAAATTCACCGCACTAAACAAATTGATGATCACTAGCTGCCAAACTCCTCTTGTATCTGCACGATAAAATCACTCAGATTCGGGATGGCCTGGTCTCTGACTGGGTAGATACAGGTGGGATGACGAAGGCCGGTCTTGAGGATGTCATTTGGGAGGAGTTCGATCCTGTTGCTCCCGAGGACGTGGACAGGATACTGAATGCGACCACATGTTTATTGGACCCGTGTCCCTCCTGGTTGGTGCTGGCCTCCCAGGAGGTTACATGAGGCTGGCTCCAGAGGATTATTAATGCTTCTCTGAGTGAGGGTGTCTTGCCAGTCGCCTTGAAAGAGGCAGTGGTGAGGCCCCTCCTCAAGAAGCCTTCTCTGGACCCGGCTGTTTTGCCTAATTATCGTCTAGTCTCCAACCTTCCCTTTTTGGCAAAGGTTGTTGAGAGTGTGGTGGCGCGTCAGCTTCCTGGGTACCTGGATGAATCTGTCTATCTGGATCTGCTCCAGTCTGGCTTCAGGCCTGGGTACAGCACGGAAACAGCATTGGTCGCGTTGGTGGATGATCTCTGGAGGGCTCGGGATAGGGGTTGCTCCTCTATCCTGGTCTTGTTAGATCTCTCAGCGGCTTTTGATACCATCAACCATGGTATCATGCTGCATCGGTTGGAGGGGTTGGGAGTGGGGGGCACCGTTTTGCGGTGGTTCTCCTCCTATCTCTCCGACCGGTCGCAGTCGGTGTTGGCAGGGGGGCAGAGGTTGACCCCGAGGCGCCTTGTTTGTGGGGTGCCGCAAGGGTCAGTCCTCTTGCCCCTTCTGTTCAACATTTATGTGAAGCCGCTGGGCGAGATCATCTGTGGCTTTGGGGTGGAGTTCCATCAGTAGGCTGATGATACTCAGCTGTACATCTCCACCCCAGGCCATTCCAACGATGCCCTGGAAGTGATGACCCGGTGCCTGGAAGCTGTGCGGATCTGGATGGGGAACAACAGGCTCTGACTCACCCCTTCCAAGATCGAGTGGTTGTGGCTTCCGGCGTCCCGATATGGCCAGTTGACGCCATCACTGGCTATTGGGGGTGAGTCATTGGCCCCCACGGATAGGGCTCGCAACTTGGGCGTCCCTGGATGCACGGCTGTCTTTAGAGGAGCATATGACAGCCGTGGCCGGGGGGCTTTTTATCAGGCTTGCCTGATATGCCAGTTGCGTCCCTATCTGGATCGGGACTCCTTATGCAGAGTAACTCAGGCACTTGTCATTTCCCGCCTGGACTACTGTAATGCTCTCTACATGGGGCTCACCTTGAGGTGCACCTGGAGGCTCCAACTGGTGCAGAATGAGGCCGCGTGGGGGTTATGGGAGCAAGGGGGCACTCCCATGTGACACCTCTCCTGCGTGAGCTGCATTGGCTTCTGGTGGTCTTCCAGGTGCGCTTCAAGGTGTTGGTAATCACCTTTAAAGCGCTCCATGGCATAGGGCCTGGGTACTTGCGGGACCGCCTTCTGCCGCCGATAGCCTCCCACCGGCCAGTACGCTCCCACAGAGAGGGACTCCTCAGGGTGCCGTCAGCCAGGCAATGTCGGCTGGCGACGCACAGGGGGAGAGCCTTCTCTGTGGCAGCACCAGCCCTCTGGAACGATTTGCCCCCAGAGATCCGTATAATATCTGATCTCCGGGCTTTTCGCCGTGCCCTAAAAACTTTTTTATTTTGTCAAGCTGGGCTGGCGTAACCCCCCCCTCTTTAGTTTTTTAATTGTCTATGGGTTTTAAATTTTAAATTGTCTATGGGTTTTTAAATTTTCTGGGCCAAAAATTGTTTAATTCTTTTACAAATTTTAAATTTTATATTGAAGTGTTTTTTATTCCTGGCTGTGCACCGCCCTGAGTCCATTAGGAGAAGGGCGGTATACAAATTTAATAAACTAACTAACTAACTATCTAATTACAAATCACTCTTCTATTGATTAGAAACAACAAGAAGAACACATACTTTAAAATAACGGCTACAAAATAAGGCCTCACAGAACATACACCCAGGAATAATTAAAACATAGGAAGTTAACAACTGTCCAGCCAGATCATTTTGCTAGACCAAGATTGCTGAATAGTGAAGATCGCTGAAGTACATCCAATGCTTTTCAGTTTTGAATGAGGTATTATGAAAGTCTAATTTATTTAGAGGGCATGAAGTATGGAATCCTTGAATTAAAAAAAAAATCTTTCTGAGCCAGATTTCTGCTAAATTATATTACAGTAAATGGTCTGCATAAATAGTTTTCTGATTGTTATGAAGTGTTCAGTGCAAAGGAGGTAAAGAGGAAGGAAAGAGAATTAGTTTTGATTGATTGGGGAATGCTCAATACTTCACTATGATCAGTATTTACTACGTGTTTATCAGTTGTTGAGATATGAAGGCGGTTCAGGCTTTATTAGGGCAGGATATTGCTGCTAAATAACATTAAGCCCTTATACAAACAGTTTCACAACACTCTTTTAAAGCTGTTGAGGTGCCAAATTTAGAACTGAAACAAGAGGTACAGAATTGTGTGGGCTGAAAGTGCGTCAAAGATTTCCAGCCCAAAGTCCTGTGGGAAGGGGAGGGCATTTTTTATTTATAAAGGAGCAATAGAGAGCGCTAGATGTTGTCTCCTATTATGGCAGGAAACTGGTAAATGAAAACATGTTTCAGTCAAGAGCCTGCGGAGCCCAATCTGATGTCCTTCAGATCTGTTAGAATTCACAACACTAGAAAACTCAGTCAAGTTGGCAAAATAGACGGATGCTGGGAGTTATATTTTCTAAAAATTAGAGGACACCAGACTAGGAAAGATGACCTTGCTTCAAGAGATATCTACCATGTAGGATAAATATACAGGCTGTTCTCTGGGAAATCATGTGACAAAACAGATGGCCATGGGCTCTTCTTGTTATTGTTCATAGTCACTAGAGTAAAATGTTGTTTGTTGGGGTAAGATCAAACTTATTTTAGTTTTTATATCTCATTCCCCTTTAGACACTTTATGTGAGACTTTCCCTCATGCTATTCTATTCCTACCACAACCATGGATACTAGATTACAATAAGAGAGGCTGATAGGCCTTAAATCACCTAGTGAGCTCCGTGGTTGGAATGGACACTTGGATCTGAAACTCCCTATCCAAATTGAAATCCACTGGCTTTCTTAAAAGGATGTCTTTTTTAGTTTGAATGTATTAAGGAGGCCTGTTTTTTATCAATTAATTAAGCTAACCAAAAGTTGATCTTAAAATACATGTAAATATATTCATATGTATCTAGTATCTCTATATTTGTTGTTTTTAGTTACGAAGTCGTGTCCGACCCATCACAACCCCATGGACAACGTTCCTCTAACATCCTCTGGAGTCCTTTTAAGCTCATGCCTACTGCTTCAGTGATTCCATTCAGCCACCTCATTTTCTGTCATCCCCATCTTCTTTTGCCCTCAGTCTTTCTCAGCATTAGGCTCTTCTCCAGTGAGTCCTTCCTTCTCATTAGATGGCCAAAGTATTTGAGTTTCATATCTCTATCTTTATCATCTCTCTCTCTCTCCTCCCCTCCCTCTCCCTATAAACACACACACACACACACACACACTGTATATAGTATATATACGATAGACCTTACAAATAAAGAGGTAAAATCTCTTTCATGTTAGCCTCCTATAAATTCTTGGCAACAAGTAAATTGCTAAATGCCTTCCTCCACAAAGTATCTATCAGCCTGTCTGTCTGTCTGTCTACAGATAGTCCTTAACTGACAATTTAACTACAGGTCAAACTTACATTTCTTGGAGAAATGTTATTTTTTACCTGCACTGTCACTTACAACTCATTTACTCATCCTACTACTGCTGTCATCACCCAAACCCAATTTGAATGCTTGGAAATTGGCTCACATTTACAACTAGCCGCAGCCTTCTGCAGTCATGGGATTATAATTTGCAACCTTTTCTGTCATTTTCCAGCAAAAAATTCCCATTGGGGAAGTTGGATTTGCTTAACAACTGCATGATTCACTTAGCAACTGCTGTAAACATGGTTGTAAAATTGGGTCTGACTTGACCTACCGTGCAACAACTTATGTTGGAAATGTCTGTCACAAATGTAGTTGTAAATTAAGGACTACCTATATCATCAATCTGGCCTATTATTTTGATATTTTGTGGCAACTGTTCCATCCCAATTATCAACCATATCCAACACTGTTTAGTTTTCTGAAAATAGCCAAGTTTGGCTGGGCATCAATATGGGCTTATTTCGGTTGACTGCTCCTGAAAATTAATTTTCTTGTTTGTTTCACGTCTGCTCCTATCTTCCCTTCTACATGCATTCCTTTGAGAAAATGGGGCTCATCTGGAGCTAAATGAGTTAATAGCCACACAGGATTTCATCCAGGAAGTTTTCCCATTCCTTTCGGCCCATTATTTTCCTCTACCAATTTCATACATAAGACTTTATATGCAAGAAGTACTGAAAATCTGAAGAAAGGAAGAAAAAATTATCACTCACTTTCCTTCTGGCTTCTGCTCTCTGAAAGCTCTCGTGCTGTATAAAAACAATTGCTGCAAGAACTCGAGAGGACAAAGGATTTTCATTTTGCAATATATGTACTGCACGCTCCAGGTTCATTTCTCCTTCTAGATTCCTGGATGAGTTAAACACAAACAGATACCAAATCAACAGGAGAAGGCAAAGATAAACTCTTTTTGAAGAGGAGTCTGACATAATTGTGTCCATGCAGCTATCTTGGTTTTTCTGGGATATTTTCTTCAGTTTCTACTGCTTTGGGGCTCCTATCCAAGCAGACCTGAACCTGTTTAACCTCTGTCCCAGACAGAACTTACAGTGGTTAAAACAGCTGGACTTGTGGTATTTTAAAAGGCCACCAGATTTTTTACAAGAAACTTTAGCAAAATAACTGCTTTGTCATTAAATGTCATCTTCAGGGTACCAAGGATGATAGATTTATGATATTAAAGTTCAAATTAACAGAGGTAAAGGTTCATTACCCATACATAACTGTTCTTTGCTTTATAACTTTCCTTTATAATGTGGGCGTTCAGTCAATTCAAGACCACATTGGATTTGAAAAATATATCAAGAACCACAATCACCCAATAGCAAGGCTAAAGTGTATATAATCTGGATATGAATGGGGTTTTACGGGCTCAATGAATGTTTGAGTCCCAACATCACACTGAACCAAAACTAACCAAAATTCTAGACAATATATAATAAAGCAGAACCATTTTGCACTTCAGATTGCACTTGATCTATCCCTTCATAGAAAACTCTTGTATGAAATCATTATATACAACATACATACTTTTCTATAAACGGTTGTCCAATTTCATACTGCTGTAGCCTTTCAAACTTGAAACTCATTAGAGTAGATGCACTGAATTTAACTCCCATAAACTTCCAACCACTTGGAAGGTACTGATGCCTCTAGCTAGCAAGAAAGAGGAAAAATCCTATGGGTGATTTCAAGAAGAAATCCCCACACGCTAATTATCTTGATGGAGCATTTTATAATAACCAGCCTTACTACTAGGCAAAGCATATTAGCTATCTCAGAGAGCATATACAGGTGTAGGATCAGTAGTATTCTCTCTCCCATGGTTTCTCTTGAACCTTTCCAGCTGTTCTCTTTTGAAAGGTAGACCTTCAATTGCCATAGGCCAGCTCTGTGCATTTAAACTAGCATAATGTCCCATTGCAGATCCATTGCATAAGGCAATGTGATTCTGTCTGTGCCTATGAAAAACTATGATGATAATCTATGCACTACATTGTTATATAAGTCAAACATGAGTCTGTTTTTCCAGCCACTCTCAATTAACACTGATAATTCCCGAGTTTAGCCTGAGGTCTACAATTGCCAGGATCACACAGATATACAACAAAGTTTTTCTTTACTTCCCTGAGATATTTTTGATGGCCTTTCATCTATCGTGTATCAGTTCAGTCTTTCTATTTGCTTCTTATCAGTGAATAGCAATCTTGGAACATAATTAGACATGATGGCAATATTTGCCTTTAAAGTCATCAGCCTTGCCCACAGTTTGCTTCTATGGATGGATATAACCAAGCTATAGAAATCAAACATTTAACAATTCTTTGGTGCATAGAACAAGTCCTAACAAGCCTATCAAGAAGTAGAATCCTTCTGAGATTTAGCAAGATGTACCGTAAATTGACTTCCATGATAGACAAATTATAGATTCAGATCATGAATTATTCTAACAAATCTCCAAGCCATTTGTCTAGCTTCTTGACTGGACTATTATTAATCCAAATAAGTGTGTTATTTACTCATTGCTACATTATATTGCATTTTAAAGGATTGAAGGTGCACAATTATATCTTTTTTTAATTCTCATAATTATTATATGAGATTGGTAAAGAGGAACAATTTCAATTATTCCATGGCTTCTCCTGCTTAGTTTTAAATATATATAAAACTTAGGGATCCTTAGCTCTCTAGATGTTGTTAAACTTAGTTTTCTCATGCAACTTACTCTAAAGCCACTCCTGTTATTTACCTGGGTTTGATTAAACACAATTCTCTTTATTTAATGGGTGGGTTCATACATGATGTGCCAACCTAAATATAACACATGGAGGTAGCACAATCAGAAACATATTGAGAAACGGGATTTCCTCTTTCTTAAAGGAGAATGACTCTTCTTCTGTTAAAATAAAGTATACTTTATAAAAATAAAGTATACTAGCAAAAGTATTACTTGATTTAAAAAATAATTTATTTTTATCTATTTAATTGGTAGGTTCAACCCCAGGCTTTGCAGCTCTGATAATTATGCCTTAGTTGCTTTATTTATCACTCCCTATTTAGAACTGCCAAGAATAATTTGTAAAGAAAGATAAAGACTATTTCAGGAAACATTTTTTAAGGTGTACTCATCTTTTTCCTATGTGTTTCAAATTTATCAGCTGTTTCTATCTTGATTGAGATATCTGGCTTCTATCCTGAGGCAGCAAACACTGGTATCGCCTAGAAGATTCAACTGTTACCTTCAATCCAGTTATTGCCATAGCTGGAACTAGCTCACTCCGTAAACCTGTTTTGACCTGATATTACATGAATAGCCCCCTTCTATCTTCTTTGTTTTAAATATTTTTTATTGTTTTATCCCCTTCTGTCTTCTTGACACTGTATATCTTAACAGCTCCAAACTTAATTCCAGGAAATACAAAGTCAATCACTAAGAACTAGTAGAATGCAGCAGGAATTCCAAAAGTGAGCAAATAAACTGATAATTAATGGTTAATCATGAATTAAAATAAAATTTAACATTCTGCCTTTAGAAAATGAACCAATTCTAACAACACATAATTATCAGAATTCTGTCTGATTTAGTTCAATGGGTCTCATTACAAAGAATATTAGCTGGCTTCCTGTAATGTACTAAATTATAATTTCTGCCAGCCATTCTTTGATGAATAAGCCACAAACTTATTAACAAAAATTATCCAAAATCAAACTCTCTGCATTATCAAAAATCAGAAAAGAAAGTGGTGGCACAAAGGTTAGAATGCAGTATTGAAGGCTAATTCTGCTGGCTGTCAGGAGTTCAATCCTGACCATTTCAAGGTTGATTCAGCCTTCCATCCTTCTCAGGTTGTAAAATGAAGACCCAGATTGTTGGGGGCAATATGCTGACTCTGTAAACCACTTAGAGAGGGCTGTAACCCACTACAAAGTGGTATATAAGCCTAAGTGCTATTGTAGAAAAGCCAGACTCACTTATACTGTGCATTTCAAAAGTGAAGATGAATGAAGGCAGAAGTAAGGATTGTGGGCATAATTCTGCTGCCCAGGGGGATATAAAATGTATCATATGCCAGATAGGAGGAGAACATCTGTGGTCCTCCAGATGTTCCTGAACTATATTTCCTAGAATCCATCACTATTGGTCATGGGAACTAAGTTTCTGGGAATTAGAGTTCATAATTCTAACTAACATAGTGTTCAACATTTGGAGGACTAAAGGATTTTTATGTTCTACATACTGTCTTGCTATGAACCGAAAATACTACCGCCAGGTGAATAGTCTTAGGCAGGGATGTCAAACTCAAAGCCCCTGGGCCAGATGTGGCCCACAGGGTGCTTAGATCTGGCCTGTGGGGCCACCCTGGAAACAGCAAAGGACTGCCCAGAGGTACCTCTGCCAGCAAAAACAGAGCTCCAGAGGGCGACCCTCCCGAGCTGTGATGGCTTCCTGCAAACCTCGGCTAGTGAAAACAGAACTCGGGTGCACCCGACAAAAATAATGCCGAGTTACTACTCCCACCCTGGCCACGCTCACCCCCCCCAAGGTCAAACACAACCATGATGCAGTCTTCAATGAAATCGAGTTTGACACTCTGGTCTTGGGCATTGCTAATAGTGGTGCATCTTCAAAGACATACCCTATTTGAGATCTGCTGGCAGATATCCTTTCATGCTCAACGACGTCATTTGCTCCAGCAGCAGCCATAGCCGCTGTCATTGTCATCCTCTTCCCACTTGCCTCAACGAATGAAGTTGGCAGGGAGGCTTCCCTCGTGTTCTGGGTTCTGACGGTATTCTGATGCCAGCTCGAATGCCTGTGCTGGGTTCCAACTTGGGAATGCAAAGAAGATCTAGCTTGGCCCACCGCAGTCCCAGAAGTGAGATAATTCTCCTCCAAAAGATTGCTCATACTCCGGCTATTCCCCACACGCTGATACAGTGGCACTCCTGGATTGAAAGGTATACAGTCCACCATGGTCTCATTGGTCGGCCCAATGTAGAAATGCCTGGGCCCTCTGCTTGAAGCACTGCGGCTTGTGTAGCCAAGGATTTCAGAACGAGCATATCTTGGTGGCAAGGCGCAGGTTCTCTTGCTCTCGTTCTGTCGAACTGTTAAAGCCCTGTTATAGCGCATGTCATTGTGGAAGAGAAGTGGCTTCTCGGGACTGCTCTCAGGAGAAACCTCCAATCTCTTCAAAGGCTGTCTGTGGAACCTCTCTTCCATTGCCCTGTAGCTGTAAGGGAGGCTGCGAGGACCCCAGCCATTTTCATAGCCACTTTGGGAGCCAATCTGTTAAAGCAAACAAAGTAAAATTAAACAAAACCAGGGAAAGCACAATCCCTGGGGAAGTGTCTCATGAAGGAGTAACAAACAGGAGTTGGAATATTTTTGGAAACTTGTCTTTTTTGTCTCAATCTGTGGAAAATATTCATTTCAAGAAATACATCATTGTATAGCATTTATTATTAATATAATGAATAGGTACAGTACAAATAATCCTCGATTTACGGCCACAATCGAGTCCAAAATTTCTGTTGCTAAGCGAGACATCTGTCAGGTGAGTTTTTCCCATTTTATGACCTTCGTTGCCACGGTTGTTAAGTGGATCACTGCAGCTGTTAAATTAGTAACATGGTTGCTAAGTGAATCTGGCTTCCCATTGACTTTGCTTGTCATATGGTTGCAAAATATGATCACATGACTCTGGGACAATGCAACGGTCATAAATATATGCCAGTTGCCAAGCACAACTGGCGCTTTTGATCATGTGTCCATGAGGATACTGCAATAATAGTGTGAAAAATGGTCATAAGTCACTTTTTTAATGCCATTGTAACTTTGAGCGGTCACTAAACAAATGGTTGTAAGTTGAGGACTACCTATACAAACTAAAGTATGCAACCAGAATAGATGCAATGAGACCCCAAGTTTATAACTTTCCTGATGATTAAATCCAAAGAAAACACACACACATTTTATTTGCACAGACTCAGATATGCTAAAGATAAAGTACATATGTGTCTTTTCATTTCTTCTCCCATTTAACATCTAAATATGCATAGAAAGTATAAGTCATTGTGTTGCCTTAAAATATTTACAAATACCACAATAAAACTATTCCTTCTTAATGTGTTTGAGATGACATATTCAGGAATGCTGACAGTATGGTTCCCACTTTGTTCACGATCCATTTTTTTGTTCTACAGGGAGGAACCAAGATGCAGATGAAACATGAAATGTGTTTCCAAATCAGGGACTGTTTTGGGCAAATCACAGTTGAATGAGCCCATTCATTGGCTCATATCTCAAGGAAGTCTTTGAGTGAAGTGTGTAGGTAACAGGCTCCCACTGAGAATACAACTAAAAACTGGATAGGTGTTTCAGGAAACAGTAGTCATATAAGATGGCTGCCAGTTTTATTAATGAGTGGGAATGGGATCTTAGAATTTACATCCAATCAGTTCTCAAAACTTTTCTTCTCATTAAGGGAAGACTTGGTATTAAGCTTCCCAAAGACTTAAACATTCTAATAGTTTGATAAATATTTTTTTCTTTTGGATGGGTGACATTTGTGCGTTGTTACTGCAATGGACTTTTCTAGTCTCAGGCTCTTTGTATTTGACCTTGGTCATCCTAGCCCTTATTCTTCCATTTCTTCTTATTTCAAATCCTCACAGTGTCTGTTGATACTTGTTTACATTTTTTCCCCTACACCTTCTTGTCTCCATCAAATTAGGCTGGAATCTTCCAGACACCATCTATCTATCTACCTCAATCTCTCTCATCTTCCATTGGGAATTTAGATAGTCTCCAGTTTGTTATCTCCATATTCTAGTCGCCCAAAACAGAAGGATCAGTAGCCTCCGCTCTCTCTTTATTTCTCTCTCTCTTGCTGAAAAATGGATCCCTATATTGGCACAGCAACACAAAGTCCAGGCTTAAAGTTGGGAATTTTTGGGGTTTCTTTTATTCACATGATTCTTGGCTAATATTTCCAGTTTAATTCTAGTGTTGATATTCTGCTGGTCTCTGAGACCCTCAGGACAATACTCACTTGAAAAAAACCCTTTTTAGGAGCTCCAAATTGTTTGAAATTGATTTTTTGAGAGATAAGGCTACCCCAAAGATTTCCATCAGGTAGGTGAAAGGGAAACCAAAATCCAGCATTCCTCTGAATATATAAGTGTAGGACTGCAAAATTAATTGACCATCCTATCTTTGATTCCCATTTTGCTTGCATTCAGCTTTCATCATTCTATATGCAGTGTTTCTTTCTTGAATATGATTACATGTGAACATCATGCCTACAAGGTTGAATTACTACTCTCTACAAGCAGCCATCCAGTTTTCAAGGTTATTTCAGTTACCTTGTACCAAACAGAAAACACAGTTTGCTGTTTCCTCACAGGTTTATATTACATTCCTATTCTTCCCTCCCCAGGATAACCTAATTGTTGTAACCTTGCATGAAAAATAGATGAAATAGTTTTTAATTCTACATGAGGAATTAGGCAGGTGCAAAGTAGATTACCAATAGTGGAGAGATGACAAGGCAAAGCAAGCAATTACATAAATGCAGACATTGTAATTAAAACCGGGGGAGACAATGTAATCCATGCAAGATGTTTGAGTCTACAGGATCCACGCTATGCCTTGGAAAATATAACAACAAAGACAAATTTCTTTTTGGTTTATGTGTGAACAAAAGCCCCAGAGTCTGATATGAGGATTAAATTCCTTCCTGGTAGGGAGACTGTAAGGGTGAGCAGTTTTTCCTCTTTAAAATATTTCTGTTTTGATTCTACCTTGGTATGACAACATAGCTAAGATTCATTTGTAATATTTAAAATGATTATTGTTATCAAATAATATTTCTTTCTGTCCTTTAATCACAGCATGTACTATTTGCCAGTAATGAATACATGGAGTCAGCATTGGCAAGCAAAGTAGGCAATTAACAATGCGGTCCTACGTGTGTTTATTCAGAAGTCAAGTATAGTATTTTTTGGAGTCTAAGACGCACCTTAGTTTTTGGGGAGGAAAATAAGAAAAAAGCTGATTGGTGGGTGGATCGGCCTCCTGGAATACCCCCAATCAGCTGTTCCCAGAGGTGAATTTTAGCAACAAGTTTGTTGGTTGTGAGCTCTGTGCCTTGCTTTTTTTTCTGCCTCTGAAAGCCTCCAAAGCAGAGCTTCAGAAAAAAAGGCTTTTTTTCAAAAGCTTCTTTCAGAGGCTTTTATTCTGAAGGACTATTTGTACTCTGTTCAATCTCCTTTCTTTGGTATTGGTATGTAGAATAACCTCTTCTGATCTGTTGGTTATTGTGTCATTCTCCAGATTTGTTAGCATAATTTGGTTAGAACTTTTACTGATTCTTCTTTTGTTGCTTGCCATATTATTTTAGATAAAAGCCTTTCAGAGGCTTTTTTCCTGAAGCTTTGTTTCTGAGTCTTTTTTTCTGAAGCTTCTTTTAGCCTCTGAAATCTCCGTTTGCGAGGCTCGGCGGGACTACATTCAGAGTATAAGACGCACCCAGATTTTCACCCTCTTTTTTTGGGGGGGGGAAGGTGAGTTTTATACTCCAACAAATATGGTATGTTGTAACATTAAATAAGTGCGTATAAGATTGCAACCTGAGAAACCAAATTTCTTCAATGTACAAATAGATCCTTGACTTACAACCATAATCGAGACCGCAATTTTGGTTGGAAGTTGTGACGGTCATATAGGGGTCACCATGTGACCAGGCCCAATTTTACAATCTTTTTGCAGTGGTTGCTCAGA
Organism: Masticophis lateralis; assembly: GCA_030761175.1. Taxonomy (NCBI): domain Eukaryota; kingdom Metazoa; phylum Chordata; class Lepidosauria; order Squamata; family Colubridae; genus Masticophis; species Masticophis lateralis. The sequence continues at coordinate 19,509,517 of JAUDYJ010000006.1, forward strand.
AACCCAGCATTTCTGCTGGAATTTGGAAATAAATGCTGGATTTGGGAAAAACCATCATAAATCACGGTCATGTGACCGTGGGGTGTTACAAACAGCTCTAAATATGGCCTAAAATATAGACATGTGATTATGGGAGGAGGGGTGGACATCAGAACTTCAAATCCAGGGAGTAAGTAGCTATTTTGGGGTCTGTTGTAACTTTGAATGGCTGCTAAGCAACCAATTGTATGTTGAGGACTACCTGTACACAGCTACTGAATTTATGGCTTTCTACTCTAACAGCAAACATACCCTTGACACAGAAGTGGGTTTCAAATCCTGTCGCTACTGGTTTGCTCGTAGACATGCACGTGATGCTTCTGTGCATGTGTAGAGACGTCTGGGTGGGTGGGCGGAGCCTCCCGCCACTGCCGCTACCAGTTCGCCCGATCTGGGGCAAACTGGTAGCAACCCACCACTGCCTTGACACAAAGACATGGTATCAATAAACTGTTTAGAAGATGCTACTAGAACCAGAGATATTTCTCACTGCGCTGCAATGAAGCTTCAAAATAGTTTCCTCTGATATCAAATGGAGGCTAATTTAATATTTTTTGAGCAAAGTTAAGAGGCTTTAGTTTTGCCCAGCCCACAGGGAGAAACAGGGGCTGAGAGAGAAGGAATGGAAAGAAGAGGAGACTGGGTGAGGTTTAGGAAAAAAAAAAACATTTTTATTTCATTGGCTGGGGAATTCTGGGAGTTGAAGTCAACACATCTTAAAGATGCTAAGTTTAAAATTGAGAGATACCAAGACAGAAGTTTACCATGCCTAGTTGTTGAATTTATAATAATGGTGAAAAGATCTTTGCACTTTAAATGCAAAATCTGAGAAAAACTCAATAGGCATTCTCACTAATAACAAGTAGTCATTCAAGCAGCCAAATAAGATCTAATCTACATTCATATAAACCTTTATGTATTAAAGCCTTCTCACCTGATGAGACTGATAATATGAAGTTGCAAAAGATGATCTTGAAGCAAAGTCTGTTTCCACTCCATCTAGTTTATATACATACTCTGGAACACTGCTAGCCCGATGCAAACCTCCTGTAGAAATGCAGGAAAAATAAGCTTTCAGTAAATCACATAATACAAGTGGTCCTTGACTTACAACCAGTGGTGGGTTTCAGCAGGTTCTGACCAGTTCTGGAGAACTGGTAGCAGAAATTTTGAGTAGTTCGGAGAACCAGTAGTAAACATTCTGACTGGCCCCACCCCCATCTATTCTCTGCCTCCCAAGTCCCAGCTGATTGGGAGGAAATGGGGATTTTGCAGTATCCTTCGCCCGGATTGGAGAGAGAATGGAGATTTTACAGTATCTTTCCCCTGGAGCGGGGTGGAAATGGAGATTTTACAGTATCCTTCCCCTGCCACGCCCACCAAGCCATGCCCACCAAGCCACACCCACAGAACCAGTAGTAAAAAATTTCAGTAAAAAACTGAAAATAGTGACTTATGACCATTTTTCACACTTATGACAGTTGCAGCATCCCCATGGTCACGTGGTTTACATTCAGATGTTTAACAACTGACTTGTATTTATGACAATTGCAGTGTTCAGGAGTCATTTTGCAACCGTCCGAAAAGCAAAGACAATGGAGAACCCAGATTCACTTAACAATGGTGTTACTAATTTAACAGCTGCAGTGGTTCACTTAAGAAAGTCGTAACATGAGACAAATTCACTTAACAGCATACATTTTGGGCTCAATTTGGTCGTAAATTGAGGACTACCTGTAAAAGTAGACCTGAGGCTGCTGAATTATATCAGCTGGAAAGGATCAAACCAGGATTAATGAGAAATAAAAAGAAGAGTAAGCCTCAATTTACAACCATTCATTTAGTGACCATTCAAAATTTCTACAACTTTTTAAAAAAAGATGACTTATGACTGGCCCTGATGCTTAAAATAATCACCACTCTCTCCATACTCACATGATCAAAATTTGGGCACTTTGGCAACCAGCATGTATTTGCGATAGATGTGGTGTCCTGAGATTGTGTGATTGCCATTTGTAACTTTCCCAGGCAGCTGGGAAGAAACATCAATGGGAAGACAGATTTGCTTTACGACTGTGTGACTCACTTAACATTTAGAGTGATTCGCTTAACAATCATGGCAAGGAAGGTCATAAAAACAGGGGTGACTCATTTAACAAAAGTTTTGCTTAGCAATGGGAATTCTCATCCCAACTATCATCAAAACTTGAGGACAATCTGTATTAACATGCTCAGAAGAACTTCAACATTTGTAGAAATAATTAGAAAACACTTCAAGAAGCACTACATCAAATTCTTTTCTTCTTTTTCAAATACAGCGGCGATCAACCAGACGAAATATTTGCTTTGTGGTTGGATAAGTGCGTGTCCCACCTTTGCAAATAGAACATTAAACAGCATTTTATTCACAATGATTGTAGGACATAGGCGAGGCCATGGGATGGTCTTTGAATGGCCGTAGAAACTGGACACTGTATTCAGTAGGGCACTTCCCAGGTTCATGTAATGTCACATCTTTGCTTCACAGTTTCATGTTACGTTCCTTTTATCTAAGTTCAAAAGCCACTTAAAGCCACTTTAGTGATACGGACTTCAACTTCAGTAGTGGAACACACTACCTTTTCTGAACTAAAGCCGGGAACACTGTACAGTTACAAGAAAAAATACAAGAACAAACATCAAGTAAAGCTTCCAAAACGTTTCTGCACAGTAAAACTGAAGCACAGAAGTTTATGGCACTACTTTTGAAATTTAATATTACAACAGCATTCAGAGAATCTGCAAGCCCCACCAGATGGGTTTCTGTCAATGAACAAGAAATGATGATTAGACTGTTTTTATGCTTTATTTGTGAGATCAGAAATAACAAAGCAACCACACTTGGAATACTTTCCCTACAGAATTAAACAAAAACTTGTGTAAAATGTGTTTCAGCCTATTTCTATAAATGCAAATGTAGAAACCATAGTTGATTTGTTATAACAGAGAAGTCATTTTACATCTAACTTGTTTGCTGTCCAGAACAACTGTGTCCAAGAACTGGTTAAGGACAATTTTAAGATTCATATTCTTCCTTTTATGTTTTTTTTAAAGGTTAGTCTTGGAGCACACAGCCTTTCAAAGTAAAAGAAATGTGTACAATTATTTTAGGATTGCTGCTCTTTATTTTAGCTGCCCTTGATTCTTGAATTGCCTGTTGGGAACTTGAATTCAAAAATGGCAAAAGCTAAATTTGATTTAATTGGTTTTTTAAAATTACAGATGGTAGCCAGTAGCTAACCAGATCACCACTCCTGCCATGTATCAATCCAGAAAAGGTGAAATAAAGATATATTCTACCATGTGTTCTTTGCAGTTATTTCATTTGTGAAAGCCTTGTCAAAATATTTCCTCCCTTTCTCATCAATAGAGAATTGATTTGGATATCAAGATGAGTGGCATATAAATTTGATAGACAGGCAGGCGTAATTCAATTCTATGTTTGTAGATGCCAAACCAACTTGGGATTCTACATCCCAAGTTGGTTTAAGGATATATCTCAGGATGTTTGCCTCTTACTTGCAGGAAAATGCCTTTCTTGTCTATCACGGCAAAATTTAAAAAAAACCCACCTAATTTTCTCTATCATGCATCATCAGTCTTGGAAAACTGATTACATCAGCATTAATCAGGTTAAATCCTTTATGAGTTAAGTTTGTTCTTTGCCTTAACATCCTGGGGAGTGGGGGGGCATCATTTTGCAAATGCTATTTTGCATGTTGCAGTGCTAACAAGCATGACAGTTATTAAGATTTACAGAGCGAAGGTCATATATTAAATGATCAATGGTCCCTATGTTTGTAAATACTGTACTGAAGTCAGCTCTGTTAGATATACCCCATTGTGTATCCAACTATTAGACTAGATTTCAGCCTAATCTCCTTTGACGATTGCATACATCTTGGCCCCTAAAATATTGGCAAAAGCTCATCTATTTTGAGGGTCTTCTGGCACCCCAACTCTCGGAGATCTTCTTGGTTAAATATGGATTTAAAATTCTTTGACCTTTCTGCTAAATATCTGAGCTCAATCTCAGGGAGTCTTGAATGGACATGAAACAATGGTATTTGAATTCAGACCAGTAGAAAGTTCATAGCTTTCCCACTCCTAAGATAAATAATGCCATCAGTTAGAATTCTGCAGCATGGTTAAACGGGACATAAGCCATTCCCAAATAAGATGCATCGTTATCTTTAAACTGAAAAAACCCCCTGTTCCCATAAGAATGTTTCTGCCCGCTCTTGCATTATGGTGCAGTCTGGCTGTCTGTTGTATCAATAAACTTTTGCTTATTCTACACTGACTCCAGCTATTGATCCCCCATTATTTTCCCATGCTCTGGAATCTTTCAATTACAACCAGACCAAGCATTCCTTAATCTCCCTCCCCAGTCTCCCCTGAGACCACCAGCAAACTGCGTAGATTAGAAGAAACATATGGCAGATAAAACTGTAGGGCAGAATTGTGGATTAATGAAACTCTTTACCCATACCTGGAAAGTTAAGCATTTCTGCAGAAAATGTGAGAGGCAGGGACCCCATTTTGTCTTGCGTTCCTGAAAGATCAAGTTATTTGAGTTGTCCTATTTCTTTGGTTACAATCGGATTTCTGTTCTAATTTATTTTTTAATCATTCTCTCAGGCTGGGTGTCTCACCCTAAAGTCTGTAGCATACCAAATTCAGTTGATTAAATTGGAATACTGTTGTTTACGTGAGTTGTGAAATTCTTGAACGGAGCTAGCAATATGTCCAAAATATATAGCAGAAGTGAAATAAATTACTTGATTAAAAGGTTTGGATAAGAACTATGTACTATGGTGATGTGATTTCCCTTACTAAATGGTTTTGGTTTTAATTTAAACAAGAACATAAGAAAAGTTGAAGGTCGTAGCATAAGAGCAGAATTGTTTTACACACACACACACACACACACACACACATATAGGTCTTTGGTTATTCGGGTCTTCTCCTGCGTAGAATTGGAAGTGTCTTGGCGACGTTTCGACGAAGTCTCATTCGTCATCTTCAGGCTGGTGTTCTCGGCTTTGTGCTTCCAGGAGCAATTGCCAGCCTGAAGATGATGAATGAGACTTCGTCGAAATGTCGCCAAGATACTTCCAATTCTACGCGGGAGAAGACCCGAATAACCAAAGACCTACATACAAACACCCGCGAAAACCTCAGAAAATATATATATATATATATATATATATATATATATATATATATATATATATATATATATATATAAAACACTTTTGATATATATAATATAAATTGCTTTATATTTTGCCACTAATGGTTAATGCTGGTATTGTGATGATACTTCTGAATTTTTGGGCACCAGATCAGAAAGTAAAGATCTTTAAGAAAGGTTTTTAACGGTTAAGTAGTGGTTAACTCATACTGCGGTTATAAATTTACAGTTCACAGAAGCTACAAACTGTCAGGTGGAAAACAAGACCAGGAAATTTGGAGGAGAATTGATTTAGGTCCCACTAGTGAAAAAAAAAATCTACATTTAGAAATTAATTAACAACATTTTGGTGCTAACAAACATCAGTCCAAGGCAATGCTTTACAGATTAAAATAGAAATGTTTTCCAGTGGTTGGTTGTGAATTCCGGATTCAAACAACATAGTACGATAATTTGACCTTAGCCTAGATTGTTGTAGCTTGGCTTCACAAATCTAAGTGACCACTAAATGGCAATAAGAAAATATTTTTGCTATGTAGTAGCCATTTGGCATTCTGCAGTTTGGATATGGACCTACTACAATCACGTCAATGAGTTCCAGAGCACTCCCATTTACTTCCTTGAACTCAAATCAAGGGTGGAGAAGTTTTTCAGGTAGTGGTCATCCAACCCCATTGGGCATGGGGAATGGTGTGTGTGGGGGGGGGGAGGGAGGGAGGGAAAGAATAATGGAAAGTGGTTGAAATCTAGTGAGATCTGCAAGAACCTAGAAGAAATCTAGATTTGGCTCTTTCATGAGGGTTCTTTTATTTTCACTTTTGTGTTTTAAAAAGTTTTTGGGTGGCAAGATGCCCACCGGCATTGTGTCCTGATCTACCACCAAAGTCCCTGCTGTCTTGCCATTGAGTTCTAGGCACAACAATATTTGCCTCTGGTAAGTCTCCAGTGATGCGTTGTTGTTGTTTTGTCTTTCTATAGCTTAATGTCATACAAAAGTTTGCAAGAATGTCTGCACATAAACAGTATTTAAAGTTTCAAGGAGTGCCTGAGTTACAACTGCTCCCTTCCTTCCATGACATCCCATTGCAGTGAGGATTATGTTGCTGATCATACGCAAGTGGACATCCGCTGTTTTTGCAAAATGCCCGAATTCCTTTTCACAAGTGTTATACAACCTCCCGATCTGGTTACCCTTAATGAATGAAGGTGTTCAGTGATGAGACTGAGTAAACCTGCAACAACAGGGAAAATATTCCATGTTGTTGGGGCAGCTACTTAAAGGACCCATTAATTATTCTTAAAAGAATTTGAATCTCTTTGCCAGAGCACAAGCCATATGATTTGCGTGAGAGGCAATAGAGTGCATCTCGATGGCAACTCCCTTATGAAAATAAAGGTCAAGGGAGCCGCATATTAATTACTCAAATAAGCCTTCATAGGAAATACTAAAAACAAAACAATCAAGATGCTTTATCTGCATTGTTTCAAGGTTCAACCGTCAAGAGACTCTTGCCACAGAGGTCTCATTCATCCTTCATTCCATATTCTTCCTTCTCTGCATAAAACCACCCTGATCTAATTTAAACATAAGCGGATGTGTTTGCCTACGAATACGCCAAGACTTTGCCTGTCTTGATACAGTTTAGCCACTCCAGTTTAGCAATTCATTTACAAATTAGTAGATAGCTTCTCAAGGGATTACATCTGATCTAATCATTGGGTTACCCCAAACTCACCTGGGCTCATACCATTTAGCATCTGGAAAGTGGGGTCTTGGATGACTTCCTTTGCATAAAACTTGGATAACTTTTACATAGTACCAATAGTAGTACCAATAGTAGTACCATAGTACCAATAGTATCTCCTGAATACTTTTAGTATCTCCTGAAGCACTGTAATTTGTTATAGCAAACTTTCTCACACACATACAGACATTAACATAGCATCTTAGAAATCAAACTTTTTGGGGGAGGTGGGAAGGCGAAGATAGTATCTGCCTCATCAGATGAAGTAGCTTCCACTCCTGGAAAGCTTGTCTCACCATAAATTGGTTAGCCTTTAAGGTGCCAGACACCCTTCTTTTATTTGTTTTCCTCTCACTCAGAGGAAAAGCAATTATTTAGGACAAAGGCTAAGTAGAGAGATTAGATTTCAAAGTAAAAAGGAAGGGATCTTATCAGTTTAAAGCTGGATGCCTCGTCTTCAGAGTTAGAAAACCAGCAGTCTATCATTAGGATCACAAAATGGTTAGTTTATAATATTCCACCAACAAGAAGCAGCACATGGTGAAATCAAGTACTCTAAAAAGGATTTGATGTTGGGATTTTGTACTAAGTTCCAATTTCAGGAGCCTAACTTTGTCCAGGTTTCAAACTTTTCTCATTAAACTCACAACAAAACCAGATCCATCATTCTCCAGCTGTTGAAGATCTTCAATAATATTCAATATTCAATAATATTCTCTCCTTGCTTTCATTTCATTAGACCATGTATTTGAGATCAATTATGGATCCCTTGACCCATAATTTTATATAAACAGCAAAACATATTTTTAAACTATGTAGGGCCATTTTACCACACTTGTTTATTCCGTTAAATGGATTTGTTGGCAAAAGATATTATTTATTAATAATTGGGGCCTGGTTGATCTATAAACATTCCAGTGTTCCAAGAAAAATAAGGCAACGTCTTATGTATCATCTGCAGTTTATTTAACATAGTAAAATATATTTAAAACTCTCCCTTTAAAAATTTGATTTTTGACAGAGAGATATTGGAAGAGAGAGAAAAAATCTGTACCAAGGAAAACAGAGCAACATCCAAAATAATTGATGTAATTAATTTCTTAGTTGCATAATCCCCATGGAATTATATGCCCTATTTGCTCAAGGAAATTTGAAATTAATTGTTCATACAAAACAGAAACCTTTTGTTCTGTATATAGAAAATGAACAATGTCAGATATGTAGTCCAGTGTCACACATTTAGAATTGAAGAACTCTGCAGGAGACGAACCGAAGAACAGTGCAAATTTTTTTTTAAACGTATGAAAATTCATTGGTATATAAAGAAATCCCTGAAACAGACTCCTATGTATGAATGATCACTTTTGAGGATTGCAGGTCTTATGTTGCGATCAAACTTCTTTTAACTTCAAACGGGTGCATGTGCAATAAAGCACACTTTAAGGTATAATTATGCAGTTCCTGTATTATGGAACTTCAATCGTAAATGTTCTTTAAACATTTACTCTAGCATTTAGAGGAATTACTGTATGGATATTATAGTTCTCCAGAAAGCAGTCGCTCAACAATGCAAAGCCATCTGAAATTAAAAGGTAGAAAAAATTACAAGGAAACAAAAAGCTGTTGCCAATAAATGTAAGTTGCAAATGTTTCACAAAAAATTAAACTGCTCTTAAGATTTCTCAGTTACAGGTATATTCTAATAAGAGATTTATACTACATCTTTCTACCAGGTTTATTTCCGCCTATGGGCCCAATGCCAATTTTCAGTCAAGCTCATTGGCCAGCCTCAGATAGTCATGTTTTTCAATGATCTTTGCTCTGCAGTCTGCAAACAATGGAGAATTATTCACAGTTACATCAATGCACAATAATCTAAATACCGTATTTTTGGAGTATAAGACACACCTTCCCCCCCCTAAAAGAGGGTGAAAATTTGGGTGCGTCTTATACATTGAATGTATAAGACTATAAGAATCTTTGGCTAAATTAAAAAAATAAACTTAGTGGAAATCTTTGCAGATGCAGATAAAACTTTCGAGATCATGTCTGTAACCCCAGTTAATATAGTATATTCCTAAATCACTGTAACATTAAGCCTTACATTTCTGTAGTTACTACCAGGATCTATTGACATTTATTATCAATATTTATAGTTCTTGCCTTCAGGCAGCTACTTGTTCCTTTAAGAAATCCACTGGTGGATAGGCATTGTGCTTCTTAAAACACTCACACTTTCAAATATATCCACTGGGAAATGAGCCAATAAATAATCCTTTTGCTTAAAGTACTTCCACTTACTGATGCAGTAAGAAATGCACAATTCAAAAGCATAGTATTAAATAAAAGGTAAATAAAGGACAGACTACCGTAAAAGCTCAGGAGAGACTTGACAAAAGCTCAGTGTTGTGCATTTCTTTTCTTTTTTTAAAAAAATGCTTTTGTGAACCAAATGCTGGCTGAAATACTTAAGGTAGTAGACCTACTGTCAGTGAAGAAAGAAAGCTAGCTTCTTCTACTAAAGCAACTGTAAAAAAAGACTTTCCCATATAGTATTTGATTGCTGGTGAGGACAAATTAAGAGCCCTTAAGAAATCCTAGTTTGTATTGTTACAGTGGATTGAGTATCATACATTAGATCAGTGGTGGGATTCAAAAATTTTTATTACCCGTTTGTCTTGGTGGGCTTGGCAGGGGAAGGATACTGTAAAATCTCCATTCCCTCCCTACTCCAGAGGAAAGTTACTGCAAAGTCCCCATTTCCTCCCGATCAGCTGGGACTCAGGAGGCAGAGAATAGATGGGGGCAGGGCCAGTCAGAGGTGGTATTTACCGGTTCTCCAAACTACTCAAAATTTTCGCTACTGGTTCTCCAGAACTGGTCAGAACCTGCTCAATATCATTGCTGCATTAGATCCATTCACTGTGATGTACATGGCTTTGAATTAATTATAACATATCATTCAAATCCTAATATCGGATCAACTACTGTCTAAAAACTAGTTACTGAAACCTCAACTTTAATTTTTTTAAAAAAAACATTTAGTAGCTCAACTTTCCTCTGAGAACTTCTGATCATAATCATGAATCCTACTTTGTTCTATCTTTAGAACAAACATGATAATGTAAGTTAACTTAAAAGATAACTTGGATCACACATTCTCCTAGGTCATGTTGTATTTAACTGTACGGTATTTCATTAAATAAATCATCCATTAGAAGAATTCAAACAACATTCTGAATCCAAATGATTTAATATGCACTGAAGCTAAGTGAAAATTGTCCCGTGATTGGGTATTTAAACTAGGATAAGACGAATAGAATAGAATAGAATAGAATAGAATAGAATAGAATAGAATAGAATAGAATAGAATAGAATAGAATAGAATTCTTTATTGGCGAAGTGTGATTGGACACACAAGGAATATGTCTTAGGTGTATATGCTCTCAGTGTACATAAGGAGAATAAAATACATTCATCAGGAATAAAAAAAATATAACACTTAGTGATAATCAAGGTTACTAATAAGCTATCAAATTGTACTAGGAAACAAATAAAAACAATATAATTGAAAGATACAAGCAACATCGTTATAGTAATAAGTGGGAAGAGATAGATACTAGTAAGGAAGAGATTCTGACATTCAAATGACATACAAGCTAACAATCAAGAACCAAGAAGGAAACTTCAATGAAGAACCATAACAATCCAAATCCAGTCTGCAAAATAGTAAAAGCAGAGAGTCACTTTCTTTGCAATATTGTAAAAAGAATGGAATTCTTCCTACAATCCGGAATAATCTATATCAATCAATCAATATGGCTTTATTTTGGCCAGTGACTATACCATACACACATACAAAATGGCACACAGTTGCACAGAATGACCCCAAACCTAAAGTCACAAGACAAATTTATCTCAACTTTACAATTAAAGGGAATTAGGGAACGTGTCTTGTTTCAATCAGGGGGCAGTAAGTTTTGTTATCTACCGTATTTTACAGACTATAAGACGCACCGTGTATAAGATGCACCAAGATTTCGAAGAGGTAAGCAAGAAAAAAAGTTTTTGCCCTCCCCAGCCCCCAGGAGCACTCTGCAGGCCTCCCAAAGCCTCTGCACGCCCTGTTTTTGCGGAAAACAGGCCATTTTTCACAAAAATGGGACACACAGGGCGGGGCTTCGGGAGGCCAAAATGGCTGCATTTGGTGTATTTATTTATTTATTGTTTATTTATTTATTGGTTTGATTTATATGCCACCCTTCTCCGGAGACTCAGGGCAGCATACAATGCGTTAAGTAATAGCTTTCATACTTTTTGTATATACCAGCTTAGTAGGGCTTTCGGGGGCCCCCTAAGCAGTGTTCTTTTTTTATACAAAGTCAGTTTATTGCCCCCACAATCCGGGTCCTCATTTTACCGACCTTGAAAGGATGGAAGCTGAGTCAACCTTGAGCCTGGTGAGATTTGAACTTGCAGTAATTGCAGGCAGCTGCAGCTAAGTGCTACTTAACAGCACTTTAGTCCGCTGCACCACCAAGATTTCCACCCTCTTTTAGGGCACCAACATTTCCACCCTCTTTTAGGGGGGGGGAAAGTGTGTCTTATACTCCGAAAAGTATGGTAAGTCTATATAGTCTGACACATATCTCGGCCACCTTTTTATCCATCTCTGATCTGAACAAGCAAGGAAACACAAATTGCAATGTTTCATAGCAACCCTGGGAGGCTGATAAAGCCAGTGGAATAGCCTATACACCGGAAGTGGGAAACTATGGTCTCTATACAACTATACAACCTATGGACTTCAACTCCCAGAATTCCTGAACCATCATCCCAGGAATTCTAGGAGTTGAAGTCCACAGGTCATAAAGGGGCCATAGCTATCCATCACCGCTATATACCATGCAGAACTCTTACAATTACCTATGTTGTAAAGAGATAAAACACGAGGAGAAAGAGAGGCAGGTTAATTTATGGTTGGTACCTTCAGGCCAAGGAGTGTATCTAAGATATACTTGGATTGACTGGAGAATTATTTAGTGAAAGACATTAGTCATATGCTTGTCACTCTGGAGGAACATTCAGTCTCTATGTTTAGAGAAACAGCTAATAGAGACCAGCTTCCATTCTTGAATGAAAGAGCCAGAGCTTCAAAGAGTTTGAAAAAAAAGTCTTCAAACATTTCAGTAAGAAGGAGTGATAAATATATTCGTTACTCGATTGTTGACAAATCATGCTTCATGCAATTCTATACTATGCATTGTTTTTAGTGGGTTATGAAAATAGCAACCTCCGATTTCTTCACTGAAGCATTCACACTAAATACATACCAAGTATCAAAAATAATACTTGTCAAGGGATAATAGTATGGACGCTGAAACAACAGCTCCAAATGAATTTACCCTCAAAGGCCTGCTTCAAACACATATCACTTGACTTCTCAATACTAAAACGTCAAGGCCGTTTGGAAGAATCTGATGACTTAGTTGATTAGTAATTGGTCTCTTTTTGAGTAGTGGGGTGGGTAATGTGGGGGAAAATTAAAGAAGCTAGTATTTTCCTTTTGCGCATAAGATCCATACACAGCCATGGAAAAGAGTAACAGGAAAGGATCAACAAGGAACATCAAAAAATCAAGATGGTGCTCACAACTGCACAAGTGAAGGCTCACCTGAGGATGCCCCTGGGAGAAAGCACACAAGTCACCCCAAATTTGGGTGGTGATAAAAGCCACTTTATTGAGGGGTGTTAATATGGTTCTGCTGTTCTAGTCTTTTTCAACTTAATATCAAAGAACTACCAGCATTCCCAGGGCTCCATGACTAGATCTTTGAAATATGGATCTCTGTAATAACAGTTAAAATTATTAATATACAGGTAGTCCTTGACTAACAACAGTTTATTTAGTGACCATTCAAAGTTACAATGGGATTGAAAAAAGTGATTTATGACCTTTTTCACACTTATGACCGTTGCAGCATCCATGCATCTGTGATCAAAATCCAGATACTTGGCAACTGGTTCATATTTATGACGGTTGCAATGTCCTATGGTCACGTCATCACCTTCTGTGACCTGCTGACAAGCATAGTCAATGGGAAAGCTAGATTCCCTTAACAACTGTGACAAGAAGTCATAAAAGGGGCAAAACTTACTTAATAAATGTTTCATTTAACAACAGAAATGTTGGGCTCAATTGTGGTCATAAGTTGAGGACTACCTGTATAGGATTGGAAAAATGAATGTTTTAACGATTGTGTAAAAGCCTAGGCTGAAAACATTTTATGTTAATTGTATAAAGCTTTTGATCACAACAGATAAGTGATATTATGGGGACTCCATTCTAATAATAGTAAAATAGTATTTACTTCTGATATTGTATTTATTATATAACAATATAATGTGTGATGAAACATTAAAAGTGAAATATTTTTTAACACTGAATTTTTTTTTATTTCATGGGCACAGATTTTCAGTATCTCTAACTTTGTCTTCTCTTTTAAATATATATCAGAGAAAGCAATAAAATTTGCAATGTGGTGTGACTGCATGTATTCTACAACAGATTTTTATCAGGTGACCTTATGCAAGATGAAAGTCGGCTGTACCATAAATTTGAAAATGGTCCATCCTACTATATCTAAAAAGGTTATTTGCAATGACCTAAATAACCCATCTTAAATTGGGGCGGTTTGTATGGACATTGGCTCCTTCCTCAATGTTAATAATAATGAATTATTAAATTTATATGCTTCCCAACTCCCAGTGACTCGCCTTCTGACAAGGCGACTTAGTAATATATATGAAATTGAAAGAGGGAGTCAGACATAAAAAGGAGGGAGGAACAGAGAGGAAGAAAACTTCATAGTTTGTATTGTTAATAGAGATACAAACTGAGAATAATGACCTACTCTAGTGAGATCCAGGTTCAAATTTCTCCACTCAGCCAAGAAGCTCATTGGCTAACTTGGATCAGATGCTCTCTCCCAGCCTGACCTATCTCACAGGCTTGTTGAGAAAGGAGACCAATGGGAAGAAGATAGTCATCTAGGTCAGGGGCCTCCAATCTTGGCAACTTTAAGCCTGGAGGACTCTGGGAGTCGAAGTCCTCCAGGCTTAAAGTTACCAAGTTTGGAGACCTCTGATCTAGGCTATTTTAAACTTCTAAAGAGAAGGTGGGATAGAAATTATGGATTCATCTACTTAGAGAATTGGCTGCTTTATCCACAGCGTAGACCGGCATAATGTTCCCACAACATTATGAGACATATAGTACATCTCAAGAAAACAGCTTGAGTTCCCCACCAGTTGACATACTACATATCCTATAGTTTTGTTAACAGGACAATTAGTAGCCTTGTCCTCCATACACTTCCCTTTCTCTGTCATTTCCTCCACAGTTTTCTTGGCAAGTTTTTTTTAAGAAGCTGCCAAGAAAATTGCACAAGTTTTAGAAGTTTTAGTAGTCTAAAAACTTTTAGAAGTTTGTTTTTTAGAAGTTGCCTCGGAGTCGGAAGGAAACCATTGCCTCCTTCCTAGGACTGAGAGGGGGTCACCAGCCAGCTTTGTGCCTAAAACAGGACTAGAACTCACCGTCTCCTAGATTATACCTTAAAAGCTACACCACATACCTTTCCTCTAAGCCTATTTTAAAGCAACGGCAAGATTGCCCATGACCTGTAAAAGTTACATGCTAAATTGCAAATTGTACAACATTATAAATTCCCTGTAAACGAGATTGCATTACAGGTGCCTTTGCTAGTTTTAAAAACCCCTCTCCAGTCCAGTCCAAAGTTAAAAGTTAGAAATCATAGATTAACAGAGTTGGAAGGGTTCTTATAGGTCATCTAGTCCAACCCCCACCCCCAAGCAGGAGACCCTACACAATTTTTGATAAATGGCAGTCCAATCTTTTCTTGAAAGTCTCAAGTTTCTGAAAGTTAGTTAGTTTGCTTGCTGCAGGAGGTTAACTCAGGTACTCAACTGGATTACCCTGCCCACACCAAGAAAACTCTTTTTGTAAACACTTTTGTTCCCACAAAACTTTCCCTGAAGTTTTAATCTGGTTTTTTTCCCTGGCCCTTTGTGGGGGAGTTTTACAACGGCCCAACTTAAAACTCAAGGAGATGTTTAATTTTTTCCCCCTCATTATATAAAAATTGTTTAGATAATTGTTTACTCGCACCTTAAGGGCGAAGGGAGAGGAAACTTTCAAGAAAACCTACACCGAAAAAGGCTTGGAGGGAGGCGGAAAAGGGTCCAGGGAAGCCGCTTCCCCGCCGACCCGAGGCACTCACCGTTGACCAGGGAGCTCCTGCTCTTGCGGGCCAAAGTCTGCTGGATTTGCCGCTGGATGCGGAGCGACTTTTGCGCTTCGGCTCTCCCGCCCGACAGCTTCGACGGCAAGGCGAGCGTGGAACTGTCTTGCTCCTCCAGACCCTGCTGGCCCAAGACGGTGCGGATGTAGCCGGGGTCGGAATTTGAGGCGGGAACTGCCATGGTGGCTGGGCGAGAGAGAGAGAGCGAGGACCTGGGCGACTGGCGGGCAGTTGTCGGCCGCGCTCCGGCCGGGACGGACTGAACTGGGCTGGGCTTGGGCAGGGCTGAGGGACCTGCCTAGGGGTTAAGCGAGTCTCCACCTTCCGGCGGAGGAGCGCGGCGGCAACAACCGGGCCCCTCCCTTCCACCCACCCACCCCGCGGGAATCTGCCAGCCGCACCCGCGGGGCAGCTCCGCCTCCCGCGCCTCCTGTTTGGAGGCGCGTCACCTTTTCATCCAGCCGGCCCGTCGAGTCACCTCCGGCGCTCCAGGAACTGCTGTGAAATTCTCCTGCGATCTAGTGGCGGGGCAGGTGGTGGGGAAGCAAATTGCAAAAGAAAGCCAGAAGATCGAGGCAGGTCGGGACTCGGGAGTAAAAGGGATAGTGGGCTCGTTGTTTCGTTAACTCGGGGAGTAAGTCCCGGAGTAAGTCCCCGCACATCGCGCCCGTCTGGGGTGGGGAGGGCGGATGGCTATTAACCCTTTGCTGGGAAGGGTGAGGAAAACTGGTCTTTGAAACGGGATGACCTGAGAATCCATGCTAAGGCCAGCAGGCCTTTTACGGTTGTGTAAATACAGGTAATCCTCGATTTACCACCACAATGGAGCTCAACATTGCTGTTGCTGAGTGAAACGTCTTTCTTGCCACCGCAGTGGGTGAATTTAGTAGCGGGCTTGTTGAATGAGTGGTTATCCCAGAGGTCAGCAACCTGTGGCTCAGGAGCCACATGTGGCTCTTTGGGCCCTCTGATGTGGCTCCCTGTAGGGTGATCCCACCACTGACTGGCCCCACCCCTCATCCTCCCAGTCACACCTCACCTGGCTTGAGAAGGTAAGGGTGATGGCCAGGGGTGGGTTCTACTTACCTTTACTTCTGGTTTGCAACAGGGCCGCGCGCCGTTCTATAGAACCGGTGCGAACGGAGGGCAACCCACCACCGGTGATGGTGGAGGATGGAGAAGCAGCCAGGGCAGAGACAAATACAGAGAGAGTGGGAGAGAGAGAGACATAGAGCAACACAGGGAGAGAGGGGAGAGGGAGGGAGGGAGGGAGGGGAGAGAGAGAGATGTCAAAAGTGTTTTGTGGTTCCCAGTATTTTTTAACATCTGGTTCTCTGCCCTAATGCCTGCCTGGGTAGGCGTGGCTGGGAGGGGGTCATGTGACTGGTGGAAGTGAGTGACATCAAGTTGGCCACGCCCATCCAGGCTTTGTGGCTGCAGGTGTTTTCTGTGGCAAATGGGTCTAAATGGCTTTTTGAGTACTTAAGGTTGCAGACCCCTGGATTATCCCATTGGCTTGGCTTGTCAGAAGGTCGCAAAAGGTGACCACATGACCCCCCCCCCCCAAGGCACAGCAACTGTCATAAATATGAATAATGGCCAAGCATCTGAATTTTGATCATGTGACCAGGATCAACGGTTTTCACATCAAGTGTGAAAAATGCTCGTAAGTCATTTTTTTTTTCAGTGCCGCTGTAACTTCAAACAGTCACTAAGTGAACCGTTGTAAGTCGAGGACTACCTGCAGTGGCAGATTAAGGCTCACTGGCATCCTAAGCACTGACAAATCTTGGTGCTTTTTTTTTTTTTTTTTACAAATCTTCATTGTTCTTTTTTTTCTTTCTCAACTTTGTGGTGCCCCCTTTGGGCCTGGTGCCCTAAGCACGTGCTTAGTCTGCTTAATGGTTACTACATCACTGACTACCTGTACACTCTCCACTTTCTCAGGAGCACTTTCGTTTCTTCACTGGGTTGATTTCATCCTCTCTTCCCCCTCCCCATTTTAAATTTAGGGTGGTGGGGGGAAGGGATGGGAATACAGGGTTGCTGCTAATCGAATCCCTCTATGTATCTGATGAAGTGGGCAGCAGCTGTCCAAAACTGTAGCTAAGGGTTAAATTGTAAGGTCCTTGGTGCTCTCTGAGCTTGGTGGTTTTCTTGCAGATATTTCATTGCCAAACTAGGCAACATCAATGCACTGATGATGTTACCTAGTTTGGTAATGAAACATCTGCAGTAAAACCTATAAGCTCAAGGATCCCACAGCTAACCAAAATTTCGGCCTTTTAATAAATTAAGTTCTTTGGGAAAGTTGCCATCACTTTTTTTTAATGCTGCCATAAAGTTGCAGGGCCCTCCTCTTATAATAACCTCTTTTCCAAAAGTTAGACCTTACCCTGGTGCTCCCACCTTTCTCTGTGAGCATTACAAAATGCAGAGCACCCAGAAGTGAGACAAACAGGTCTCCTATCATGGAGCTCTTTTCCAAACCCTTCTATAAATTAGCTGGCCTCACTACTTCTAGTGTAATGGGATCCCACAATCCACTTACTGTATAAACTGTCAGTCCCGAATCCACTGTAAACCTTGACCTTTGGCTGCTGACTCAGTAGCCTTAACTCTTCAACTAAATTCAGGTTTATAAATAATCTGTTAAATCAATTTGATATGAAAGAGCAATTGATTTGTGCAGTGGTGAAATCTAAAATTTGTTACTACTGGTTACTACTGTGGGCGTGGCTTGGTGGGGTAATGTGGCTGGGTGGGCGTGGCCAATTTTTTTTTTACTTTTTACTTTTAAAACCATTTTTTCTACAACCTCTTCGGTGAAGAGGTTGTAAAAAGTGCTTTTAAAAGGCTCTGACGATCCCAGCTGAGTTACCTGATCGGTTTTTTAAAAACCCTCTGCTGATCAGGCAACTCAGCTGGGATCGTCAGAGCTTGGATCGTCAGAGCCATTTAAAAGTAAAAAACTTTTCTTTTAAATGGCTCTGACGATCCCAGCTGAGTTCCCTTGATCGGCAGAGGGTTAAAAGAGCCATTTAAAAGGAAAAAAAAAGCCTCTGATGATTGTGCGGCTCAGCTGGGTATGTGGGGGGGGGGGCAGGGATTTTTGCTACCGGTTCTCTGAAGCACCCACCTCCATCGCTACCGGATTGGGCGATCTGGTTCAAACCGGGAGCATTTCATTCCTGGATTTGTGCCAATAAAATACCTTAGGAAAACTTTGGAGCAATTATCTATTAAAATGACCAGAGATTAACACTAAACCAACAATCAAGGAGAAACAATACCCTAATCAAGAAACTACCAACTCAGACAAACAAGCTAACAGTAAACAACAGCCCAATCAAGGACCTACCAAGACCACTCTCACCAGCACTGACAGAGCAAGCGACTAATGTATAAGATGTGAGTAAACCCTATATCCTTACTGACATGGATGATGTTACCTAGTTTGGTAATAAAATGTCTGCAAGAACACCACTCTGCAAGCTCAGAGAATACCAAGGAACCCCACAGTTCAACCCTGAGCTAAAATATTCTCTTCTATCGGTACCTATCATAATGCTGCATTGACATTGTAAATAACAGTTTAGCTCATCTTTTGAGCTAAAATGGCTTGAGGAGGATATCAATTTATTCCCCAGGCTGTACAGGTAGGGAAACAATTCTTATTATGTTCATCTTTTCAAAAGAACACTGATGAGCTTTTCACTCTGAGATCTTTAACATTTTTTCTGGATTAAAAATTAACATTTTCAGTAAGCTCTTATCTGCTGTCTGGTGATGTAATGCTTACACTCTGTTTTTTGTCTGTGACTCAGGAAGTTTCAGGTGAATGCTAATCCATGTTTGGAAATTTTCCAAACTGGTGTCAATCTCTTCCCTGCCCAAAAAGGAATAAGTGTTGAATTATTCCTTTTTTTGGTCGGGTTCTATGGATACTCTTGCATACCTATTGTTGGTAAATACTATTTTTTCTTGAGAGTTGCAGAAAGTGGCATTATGACTGAGTGAAGGATGACTTGAATAAAGGAAGGATGCGATGGCCTTCAAGAGCAGGAAATGTGTTCTTTTTTTTAAATTATTTCTGCAAGCTTTATCTGTACGTTATCTCCTTTTGTGAATTTACACAATAGCTGGTTTTATTGCTCTTTTAGAGCAATTTGATTGGATTTGATTGGATTTTATACTTCCCACCTTTTTTTCTGTAAACCTGCCAGGGAATCTTTGGTTCTTACAAAGATGAACTTTGCAAGTAAGTACAATTTTGAAAGACCTGGAAACTAGTCTTCTCTTCATCAAGACCTATATGGAAGAACAGAAAAATAGTGGATATAGAGCATATATTCATTGTACAAATCAACCCAGAGGTCTCAGCTGAAACACAAATGACCAAGGTCAAATGATCCTCCTTCAGACATTATGCAAAGACCCAGCTCTCTGGGGAAGGTTTTAATGCTGGGAAAGGTAGAAGAAGGAGAAGAAGAAGAAGAAGGGGACGGGGAGGAGGAGGAGGAGGAAGAAGAAGAAGAAGAAGAAGAAGAAGAAGAAGGGGAAGGGGAAGGGGAGGAGGAGGAGAAGAAGAAGAAAAGAGGAGAAGGAGAAGGAGAGGACAACTAGCAGCAGGATGGATGGGTTCATTACAGGTGGCAACGGAGGCACTATTGGAAAACCTGAAACCCCAGGTTAAGGGCAAATCTCCATGTAGAAAACCTATCTATGAGGTTGTTAAAAGTTCAGAATGACTTGATGGCAGGTAATCAATCATTCTTTGGAGAGGAGTTTATAAAGTTGGCAAAGGATGATACAGCTCTCCTAGTGTTGTGGAGAAAAAGTATAGAATGAATAGAGTTCAATTCCTGAAGGAAAGTTGAGATGGAAATACAGGTGGTCCTTGACCTACAATCATTCATTTGGCGACTATTCAATGTTACAATGGCACTGAAAAATGTGACATACTTATGACCATTGAAGCATCTCCATGGTCATGTGATCAGACATTTTGCAACTGGTTCATATTGATGACAGTTGCCATATCCTGGGATCTCGTGATCGCTATTTGTGACCTTGTGACAAATAAATTCACTGGGGAAGCTGTTACTAATTTAACAACTGCAGTGATTCACTTAGCAACTATGACAAGAAAGATTGGGAAATGGGGTAAAGCTCACTTAACAATTGTCTCGCTTAGCAACAAAAAAAAAAGGCTCAGTTGTGGACGTAAGTCGAGGTGTACCTGTACAAAGAATAAAAATTACCACTTCCTATAGGGAGAGAGGTTTATTTGCTTCCAATGTTATTCACTATGTTTTATATATAAATATTATGAAGATCTCTCAAATGTTCAATGGTGTCTCACTTAAGTAAAACAAATTGCTTTTCTGGAATTTCTTGCTGTTTGGTGTAAAGGGGTGAAATCCAGCAGGTTCTGACCGGTTCTGGAGAACTGGTAGCAGAATTTTTGAGCAGTTCGGAGAACCAGCAAATACCACCTCTGGCTGGCCCCAGAGTGGGGTGGGAATGGGGATTTTGCAGTATCCTTCCCCTGCCACGCCCACCAAGCCACGCCCACAGAACTGGTAGTAAAAAATTTGGATTTCACCACTGGGTGGGGGTGGTAAATACTATTCCATAAATAGAAAGGAGAAAGAGGAAGCCTGCTTTGCATTGCTCTGAGCCATATTCCTGTCTGTTTGCACACCACATTAGCAGAACCAGTCTTGGCAATGAACCTTTCACTGACAGCAGGCAAACAAAGGAAAAGCCAGCACTGCTGAATTTGGAAACCACCTAAAGGCAAAAGGTTCAACTCCAAAGGGCAACTATACCTGAATGCTTATGAACAATTCTTGAGACTAGAGAATCTGAGTATCTAATTAGAGAGACCAGAGTATCTAATTACTGATGGCTATTAGAATTCTAATAATTCTTAAGTTACTAACTCAGTGGTTGTGGTTGGCCAATATAATGCCGGTTTTATGATAGTTCCTGCTTGTATTTTGTCAGTTAATGAGTTCCTGCTGGGATTGAAGTAGAATAGCAATAGCAATAGCACTTATACACTTTACAGCCCTCTCTGAGCAGTTTACAGAGTCAGCCTATTGCCCCCAACAATCCGGGATCTCATTTTATCCACCTTGGATGGATGGAAGGCTGAGTCAACTTTGAGCCTGGTGAGATTTGAACTGCCAAATTGCAGTCAGCTGCCAAACTGCAGTACTGCATTCTAACCACTGCACCACCACAGCTCCTTAGGTAGGAGAATACCTCCTAAGTCTTTGTGATTTTATGAATGTACTACATTCATTTTTTTTTCTTTCAATAGAAGAGAATATATAGAATGTAGAGACATAGAGATAAACCACATTTAGACAGAATCCAAAAGAGACAAAGTTAAGAAAACAAAAAGAACACATCCTCTCCCGGAGTCAACATCCACCTAAGCAGGGGTTAACACCAGACAAAGAAGCAGAAAACAATAACTTAATCAAGGAACCATTAAGGAGAAAAGCACATCCCAATTTAAAACTGGCAGAACAAGCTACTGTATATAAACAGGGAGCAATCCCCACACTCAGGTGTGCTGATGATGTTACTTAGTTGGGTGGTGAAATGAATGCAAGCAAACAACCAAGCCCAGACAACACCAAGGATTTCACAATTTTGTTCTGTTTACTGAGCGGGCAGCTTTTAATAGCCAAGAACTAGGGGTGAAATCCAGCAGGTTCTGGAGAACCGGTAGTGGAAATTTTGAGTAGTTCAGAGAACTGGCAAATGTTACCTCTGACTGGCCCCAGAGTGGGGAGGGAATGGAGATTTTGCAGTATCTTTTCCCTGGAGTGAGGTGGGAATGGAGATTTTGCAGTATCCTTCCCCTGCCACGCCCACCAAGCCATGCCCACCAAGCCACGGCCACAGAACCGGTAGTAAAAACATTTGGATTTCACCACTGCCAAGAACCATAGAATTTGATGTTCAGGATTGACTTTGCAAGGACCCCACAGATACTGGATATCTATTGGCTATCAGTTTAGGATTTCTACATCCTGTCAGAAACAGCCCAAGGTCACCCAGCCAACTTCTATTTCTAAAGTGGGAATAGAACTCAGCTTCTGGCCTGGTGACTTGACCAACTAGACTAAACTAGTACACAGACACACCGAGACATACACACACACACACACACACACACACACACACACACACATGTATGTTTAAAAGAATAGTAGCTTTAATAAAAATGTTAAGATAAAATTTGCCAAGGAGAGATTTAAAAAACTAATTTGGTAGCTCCCTTGAATAAGCCACCAAAGAATAAGACAGTATCACTTACCTTCACTACCGGTTCGGAACTGTGAGCGCAGGTGTGCGCGTGCTCACTCTGCTTGCGTGCGGATGACGTCTGAGCAGGTGGGCGGAGCCTCCCGCCACCGCCACTACTGGTTTGCCAGAACCCGGGTGAACCAGTAGAAACCCACCACTGACAGTATGTTTCTCCCTGCAGGCACTATTCCATGCCAACTCAGAGAGGATTTAGTCCTGTCTTTGCATTCAGATGGAAAAAGTTGTTCATTCTCACTTTATCTGAAGTTCGGAACCTGGACGGGCAGAATGCTGATTTTTGCACCTAGGTTTTTAAACTCTCTTAGCTGGCAAACTTTCCCAGTTCCCAAGAACTAGCGAACAAATTCCTAGTTTGAAAGATACCTGTATTGGCTGTAAATACTGTCTAAACTTTTTTTTTCTTTTATAGTCTCCTTTCATCTAATTTTATTTCACAATATGGTACTAGTTAATGTTTTGCTATTATTTTTTTGTTGCTTTGTTTGATCTGGAGTGTAGAGTGTAGTGAAGGAATAGGAAGCTCTCAATGTTGCTGCTGTGTCCCAAGCAGTTTTGTCATCATCCATGCTGGAGGGGCTGTTGGAAATTGTAGACCGGCAACATCTGGAAATGCAGAGGTTCCTTACCCAGGTGGAATATCCAAGAGGCTGAATTGCAAAGCATGAAAAACCTGTTTTGAATCTCACCTCACTCTGAAAAACCTTTAAGTAAGATTTATGCAGCTGCTGTCCCTTGATCTACCGGTATGTTGGAAAGTAAAACTAACTTAATTTTTGGAGCTGCTATACAGATTCTAATTAAACTAGTGCCCTTCCTTTAAAGTGTTTAGAATTTTATTATTCAGTTATTCAGATATTACTATATGTATTTGTTTTTGTTTGTACATTCCTTAATTCTATTATATGAAAAAACTGAAAGGGAACACAGGATAAAAAAATATCCCAATAAAATAAAAATAGAAGACTCTATTTTTGAAGTCTCTGTCCACCCACATAGTCTTAAAACTTTTACAAGCACAGAGGTCCTTAGTCTCAATGAAGTAAATATGTACATTTTAGCCTTTTCTCGGTCTGAAGAAAACAGCAGCAACAATTTTATCTTCCAAGACAGCTGTACTTCCTGTTCTGCAAGAAATAATGGACAAGGGGGAAAAGAACAAAATAATATCTACTTGTAGATGATTTATGTGGATGCATGCATTATATTTCAACAATCCTATAAGCAATCTGCTCATAGATGAATTTTACAAGATTAGTGAATTGAATCTACGTTTGGAATATCCATTATATATATGAAGATATATATCCATTTTACAGGAAAAAAATGGATTGGAAAATGCTTTGCATGATATGAAATTCAATAATCACGCCCATTAAATTCAAAACTCAGACCACAGCATCAACATAATATATCAAGGTTTTTCAGCTAAATGTAAATTTCTCAGATTTCATTGACAAGAACACGTGGATTCACTTTTAAGATTTCGCATTCTGAAAATACAGTCCAGGGTGAACAGAAATGCTTTTGACATACTTCCAGACTAAAGTCTATTGTGAATATGGATTATATGTTTTTTACTAATACTGCAGTGTATGAGGAACTTAAAAACAGAAAAGAAGCTCTATTGGCACCTTGTGGCTAACATGGGGAACAGCAGCCATGAAAAGGAATTTAGACTCCTGTTACTATAATATGGTGATTGAATCAAAGTATTATATTTGCTCAATAAAATTATTAATGTAATACATTTAAAGATAACAAAGGGTAATGCAGAGGAAGGGGGAAGAGCAGCTTTGCACTCCAGGTCTTGTGTAATATTGTACTACTAACTAGAGCATACAAAACTTTTGCCAGACCAATTCTCAAATACAGCTCATCTGTCTGGAACCTGCACTGCATATCGGACATTAATACACTAATCGAGAGAGTCCAATTCTCAAATACAGCTCATCTGTCTGGAACCTGCACTGCATATCGGACATTAATAACACTAATCGAGAGAGTCCAGAGATATTTCACGAGAAGAGTCCTCCACTCTTCTGCTCACAATAGAATACCTTATGCCACCAGGCTTGAAATTTTGAGCTTAGACAATTTAGAACTACGCCGCCTTCGGTCTGACCTAAGCGTAGTACATAAAATTATCTGCTACAACGTCCTATCTGTCAATGACTATTTCAGCTTCAACCCCAACAATACACGAGCATGCAAAAGATACAAACTTAAGGTAAACTACTCCAAACTCGATTGCAGAAAATACGATTTCAGCAATAAAGTGGTCAATGCCTGGAATGCAGTACCTGACTCTGTGGTTTCTTCCCCAAACCCCAAAACTTTAACCTTAGACTCTCTACTGTTAACCTCACCCCATTCCTAAGAGGTCTGTAAGGAGCGTGCATAAGCGCACCAATGTGCCTACCGTCCCTGTCCTGATGTCCCTTTTTATTCGTATCCATTCAATATTGTGTTTTTACTTTTACCTGTTATATATGCTTGACAAATAAATAAATAGAAATAGGTCAGGTTTCAAACAAGGCAAAGGAGCTCCCTCTGCATCGCCCTTTTAACATTTAACCCTTCATTGTCTCTTTCTGTCTCACTGCACCAGGCTCCTGTTTCTCCCTCTTCGCTTTAAAACTTTTTTTTCATGAGGAAATATAGAAACTGCAAAGCACAAACTGTGGCTCATTATCCTGTTTTGAGTTAAAGAGGCCTTGTAGAAAGGCAGAAGGTGGAGGAAATGCTTTGCTGATGGCTGCTCCACATGGCCCAGTAAGAGCGGCACACAATACGGGAGTACGGCAGATCTCCAGAAAGGTAAGCAAGGCATTGTGAGGAGTGGAGATGACTGTGGGGACCCCAAGGAAAGGAAGCAGAGCACGGAGGTATCTCAGGGGGTGAGAGAGGCCTTGGGAAGCCCAAGGCAGGCATCCCTGAGGCACCCCATGTGAATACAATCACCCCTGCATTCACCCCTACATTTGTTTAACATATGCATTGGGATGATCCAGGATAAGGGCTGTTTTACTTAATGTGTTTCAATTAACGTCTTCCAGCCTTATGACCGAAATAGGCAGGCTCCATTATTGTCATAAGTCAAGGATTACCTGTACATGACTTTTTGAAATTGGATTACACCCTAACTTTTGGAAAACTATAGATAAAGCAATTCATATCCCATGGCTTCAAGTCAATTCTATGCATTTAATAAATGTGCATAAGAATCTCAATAAAGCCAACTTATCATAAGTATATGATTGGCAAGTTCTTGTAAAGGAAGTTAATGGTTGAAATATCCTGATTCCAAAGTCCAGGGTTATCTTTTTAAAGTGTGTTTTCTATAACAATAAGAAATCATTCCAATATCTCTTAAATTGATTATTTTTACCTTAAAGTCAGATTTTTTCCCCAAGAAACTCTTAATAATAATTTTATTAACACTTACATTTAAACAGATAAAAACTAATACAAACTACAAAGAAAAAAATTATAATAATAGAAACTCTTAAAATAAACATTTGAGTCTATTGTTCACAAACATCGTTCACTGTATCCAAAGTTAAGGTGTCTTGCTGCATTCTGTATTAATAAGTCAAATGCTTCCCTGTATCTGGTTCCCTCTAACATCTAACATTCAAATTCCTATCCAGACGTGCAGTACTTGAGTATGAAGCATTTTCCTACAGGAAAATTCTTATAATTGATTTTAAAATTTTATTTCAAATTCATCTGGTTCCCTAGTCTGTTTGTAAATTTCTGAAGTCAATCACCCTTTTGCTTTTTATTTAAAATAATAAGTCCATAAATTTATCTTTTAAACTTCTTTCAGTAAAGATTAAAGGAAACTTCGCCAGTACTATGAAATGTGCTGGTCCAAAACTCCTTAATAGTTGAAAAACAATTAAACAATTTCCAAAGGTAAGTAAGAAACAAAATTAGTCATACTTTGTGTTCTTATTGGCTAAATTGCAGCTAAAAGCTGAGTTGAAGTCAACTCCAGCCGCTCAACTCATGCTGCATAAAACATCCTGCAATTTACTCATATAGAATGTCTCTCTAGAGTGAAGTGGACAACCTCATGATCTCTCCTTTATCTGCAGAGATTTTGACATCCAGAATTCACTGTTTGATGCCAATCTCCATTGCTATGCTATCCTTTTTCCTTCAGAGATATCTAGCTCACCATGACTCCTCACTGGAAGTCTTCAAGAAATTCTTTTAAGTTTGATTCAGCAGGACCCTTTGTGTGGCTGTTTATCAAGATACATAAAAGGGTGGCTTAATATTTCTTCCAAAAAATTGTCACACTGTCCTTGATGGCACTGTAAAAATGATAAATTATAGCGGTGAAGACAATTAGATCAGATTGCCTCATTAGCCCAATATCACAGACTGGCTGTTTAATGATAGCTGAATGGTAGACAATAAAGTCCCATCAGAAATAGAACTGGGTCCAATTAAAGTCCAATTTTGGGAATTTGCATTCATGACAGAATGGATACTTATACATACTATGAATCTTATAAAATGTAACCTTGGCTTTATCGCATGGAGACATTAAATAATCATTTGTTTTCAATATTTATATCATTCACTGTGCTAGATAGCATTACTTTAGTCTTCTTAAATTTCTAGAATAAATATCCTGAGTATTTGGGTAGGTTTGCTTCCTTCTCCCTATAGGTTGATGAGATGCAGGCAATAGTATGTTGGCCTGCAAACTTGTCTATAATTTAAATCAGTTCAAATCAAATCAAACCTTTATTGTCAATGCACAACATGTGTACAATAAAGATATTAGCTTGCATAAAAAAGTATCTGCTACAGTTGCATCTATGATATACTCAACACATGTGCCCAAAGTACCGTTATTACTGTTAGTAGTGCATGGTGCATGTGACATAGCAACAACTATAGCTGGTAAATAAATCTGTATCTTTCTATGATTCTAAACAATGGATGGAAACTAACCAAGGAGCGAGAAACCTAGTCCAAAGGAGAAATTTCTTAATGGTGAGAGCAATCAACCCATGAAATAACCTATCTTCAGAAATTGTGGGTGCTCCATCAGTGGAGGCCTTGAAAAAGAGACTGGACAACCATTTGTCTGAAATTATTGAGCAAGATGTTGGACTAGAGCAGGGGTGGGCAATTGTGGCGCTTTTACAACCTGTGGACTTCAACTCCCAGAATTCCTGAGACAGCCAAGCTGGCGTGCATGCTCACGCAGTAAAACGAAAGACTAACTCTTCCAGTTTTCAGCACTGCTGCATGCAAAAAGCTGCATTGTTGTGCATGCATGTGCGCCAGAAACCTGGAAGAGGAACAGGTGTTGCCGCATGTGCCAGGCAACATGGCTCCGCATGTCACTTTGCCATCACGGTTATAGTCTATCTCAATATGTAGTTCTATTCTTCTCATGGAGTCTATTTTCTGATCTGATCTATCTTGAAGGTAAAAGTAAAGGTAAAGGAATCCCTGTGGATTTTACTCCACTAGTCAATGATATGGGACGGTGCTGATCTCTGTTTCAGGGCCAGTGAGCCAGCATGTCCAAAGTCATTTATTTAGCCAAATAAAAATATTTGAACTACTTTGGGTCAGTCATCCTTTTTCATTCTTTCTCACAGGATTACAGCTGTGAGGAAAAATTGAGGGAAGAAGTACTATATATGTCACTTGGTCTCCTAAAGGAAACATGGGTCACAAATAAATGCAAAATAAAAATAAATATATCTAGGAATAAGACATGTAAACATGCCAAGGGGAGGATGAATATGTCAGTATCTCCAGACAAAATGGCTGGCAAAATATTTAGTCTGAATCCGACATATTTGGCACACTTTTGGTTATGTGTTAAAAGTAAGCTTGTAATGCTGCTTACTTCTTTCTCAGCCAAGAAAAAAAGAGAGTAGGAGTCCACGCAAGATTTCAGGACCATGGATAGCTCCAAAAAAGCTGAATCATCAAGATGCATACAATGTAATAGATCCCCAAAAATATTTTAGAAACTAAAATGCTGCTCTAGGAGAGGTCTTGAAGAATTCACCCTGAAAGAATTCAATGGGGCTTAACTAGGCATGTATATCAGAAATCCATGTTCCATCCTTCTGTAAAACTTAGTGGTGGTTTATTCTTCAGGGCTGGAAGAGAAATAGTGGGCTTTCAGAATCAACATTGTAGCTTTGCACTTAGAGAGATCCATAACCACTTTTTCAAACTGCAAGAATCAAAGCAGGGGTGAAATCCCAGCAGGTTCTGACAGGTTCTGGAGAACCTGTAGTGGAAATTTTGAGTAGTTCAGAGAACTGGCAAATAGCACCTCTTCCTAGCCCCAGAGTGGGGTGGGAATGGAGATTTTGCAATATCCTTCCCCCAGGAGTGGGGAGGGAATGCGGATTTTGCAGTATCCTTCCCCCAGGAGTGGGGTGGGAATGGAGATTTTGCAGTATCCTTCCCCTGCCACGTCTACCAAGCCACGCCCACCAAGCCACACCACGCCCACCAAGCCACGCCCACAGAACCAGTAGTAAAAATTTTTGAATTTCACCTCTATAATTTGTCAAGAAGCGTTATTATCTTTGGGATCTTCTATTTCTTTTTATTGAATAATAAACTGAAGCCATTTCTGAATAATAATAGCCACAGGAAATCTTATTTCTCCTCAGACCTTCTTTATAAACTGCTATGACATGTTGAGAGGCTTCTGGCCTTGTCTTTTTCTACTTGGTATGCATGTTGATGTATATGAAAATATTTATTTATAGATTTATATTCCAACATTATTTTGTACAACAGAGTGCCTAATACTGTTTTTTTTTTACTGTGCAAGTAAGTTTGTAATAACAAAATCATGCAAGAATGAATGTATTTTTCCACTCCTTTCCTTTATCTTTCAGAGAACTAGGGAAGGCCTTGTGTGGGAGGTTTAGCTACTATTAGCAATAGACTTATATACTGCTTCATAGTGCTTTACAGTCCCTCTAAGCAGTTTATAAAGTCAGCATATTGGTACCAACACTCTCAGTCTTCATTTTACTGAACCTCGGAAGGATGGAAGGCTGAGTCAACCTTGAGCCAGTCGTGATCAAACTGCTGGCAGTCAGCAGAATTAGCCTACAGTACTGCATTCTAACCACAGCACCACCACAGCTCTTTATTCAGGTTTATTCAGGTTAAACTCTTGCCTCAGACTCAGTCCTTTTTTATCAGACCATTTTCTTCCTCCTATACTTCCAGGCCACTCCTTCTTCCCTCTACTACACCTTGGACAAATTTTTGGTAGATATCTTTTTTTTAAAAAATTAGATTTATATGCTGCCCTTCTCCGGAGACTCAGGGTGGCTTACAATGCATTAAGCAATAGCCTTCACACTTTTGTATATTTATACAAAGTCAGCTTATTGCCCCCACAAACTGGGTCCTCAATTTACCTACCTTAGAAAGGATGGAAGGCTGAGTCAACCTTGAGCCTCGAACTCACATAATTGTAAACAGCTGGGTGTTAATAACAGGCTATCTAGCCGGTCGAGCTATCTGAGGCTCTTATATCTGGCCTGCTTCATGTTATCTTGTCATCTGCCCATCTTGGTTTATTTAATTTTGCCCGTGGGCTTGACCGTGTGCACCCTGAGAGTTAGGAATACACTTTTACATGATAAAATGGTGCTATGACTTTAGACAGGCCCTAGACTGGCCATATCTGAAGACTCTTCCCTGGATTGAAAGGATTTCCATGCTAATTACTACCCAGGCACAAAGTCTCCATTATTGCATTGTTGGAAGAAATGCCCATCTGGGTTCAGTTCCAAGTGGGAAGAAAGACAGTGGAAACATGGAGACTGCTTGGAAAGATGGTTGGACCATCTTTGAAAGGTGGACAGGACCACATGGTTTGAGGTCCTGGGAAAAAAAGAGCACATGGGTGAGAGAGAGAGAGAGAGAGAGAGAGAGAGAGAGAGAGAGAGAGATTGATTTATATTCTCTCTTGGGCCCCACCTTGGAGCTTCCTGTTCCAGTGTAAAAAATGTATTCTGATTGGTTGTCAGACTCCCATGGAGCCATGCACGGGTAATTTTGTAGGTTGTCTTGAGTCCCAGGCTTGGTTGAGCCTTGCTGGGTGATGCAATCTTCCCAGGTGCCATGTGGTGAGTTCTATTGCTAGATGGGTAGAGGGCTAATCCTATTATGTCATGAGGGTGAAAATCTATTGTTTTGTAGATAAGCTGGCCCAGTCTTTTTGCTTGCAGATAACCAAAATATCTGCTAGGAACAGGGAGCTGGGGCTGAGTTTCTGTCTTAAGAGTTCTATTTCTCTTTTACGGGAAATATTCTGTCTTTTTAATATTTCCTAAAATATTTCATTCTTCTAGGAGAAGGGTGGTTGCTAACTTTCTACAAAGGTGAAACCAACATTCAAAGTATTTAGGTATTTTTTATAACAAACATTGTTATATGAAGGAAACCGAGATGGATCATACTCTTTTTCTTGAAAATAACATTTAAAAAGTATTATTTTCTGTTTAAAATCCTGTCCTTTTCCTCCTTCCTGTGGGAGGAAGTATGATTTAAAAATAAAATTAAAATGAAGGAGGGTCAGGTGATAGGGGGATGAAATTGACTAAGGGTAATGGTATTTGTGATGACACTCAAGTTCACACATGATTTGAAATAAACTGACCTTAACATTGATTATGGGTCTCCATGTTTGATGTGAGAAACATCAATCTAACCACTTAGTTTTCTTTTCCCATAATTATATGGCAGCTGTATATCTGGAAGCCAGAGTAATATTAGATGAAAGGCTCTTAATAGAATGTGCTCTGTCTCGGGCTCTTCGAACTCGAGAAATTACACAAAGTAGAATTAGGTCACAGTGACCCCTCATCAGTGTTTTCTCAAAAGGCAGAAGTTAATCACTGCAATCTTAGGCTATTGTTGTGCTAGTAACTAAACGGACCTGTCCTGCAGGCTGAATTCTCCTCTGAGATAACTTGGTTTCGTTTTCTAGCTTGTGGGCATATTAATATAAGGTTGTGGACTTCTTTAACACAAGATTTTAAAGTAGGATGTAGCTTTTCTCAGTCTGGTGCTGTCCAGCAAGGCTAGGAACTTTGGAAATGGTATTTCCAATACATTGAGTTAAAGTTTGTGGATTGTAAATAAGGGCATGCCTGATAAAGCAGTACAGGAAGTCCTTGACTTATGACCACAATTGAGCACAACGTTTTGTCAGGGTTCTGATGGATGCCCTAATTAAATCATGAGTCTCAAGCCAAGCTTCAAAAGAAATCCAGTTATTTATTAGGAGATTCATGTTGGCACATTCCAGGTGAAGCCAACTCTGGCCCCATGTAATTTACAGCCCCAATCATGACCCTGTTTCCCCCCTCCCCCCAGGGTGTGTCATCAATCCCATTTGCCAATGAAGCAATTTCGCAGGTTGTAGAGATCACTCCCTCTGGCCACTGTGGGTAACCCTGGGAGACAGCCTTGAGAGAGATATGTCTGGAATGTGCTCTTGTCTTTGGCTGCCTTGCTGCTTCATCGGTTTCCCATCCCCCTTGCCTATGGCAACTTGAGAGTAGGCCAGGGATGCTTTGCGAGTTGACACGTTTCTGTTGCTAAATGAGCTGGTTGTTAAGTGAGTGTTGCCCCATTTCACAACCTTTCTTGCCACTGTTGTTATTAAGTGAATCACTGCAGCCATTAGATTAATAACATAGGTGTTAAGTGAATCTGGCTTCCCCATCGACTTTGCTGGTCAGAAAATCGCAAGAAGTGATCACATGACCACATGATACACATGACATAAATACATACCACTTGCCAAGCTTCTGAATTTTGATCACATATCCATGGGAATGCCGCAAAGGTCATAAATGTGAAAAATGGTCATAAGTCTCCAGTACTATTATAATTTACAACTGTCACTGAATGAACTGTTGTAAATCAAGGACTACCTGTAGCACATTGAATATAAAGTCTACCCAGAAATTTTTTAAAGCAATGTTTAAAAACTCTTTTTAATACACATACACTCGTATATCCTAAATGCAACTGTTGTAAAAGAGACTTACAGTACCTGAGATGAAGTTTTCCCACAAGGAACCAGCTCCTAGGCTCCCATTATCCAAGGCGTTTTTGCAGTCTATGAGATGGAGAACTATTTATTATTTAACTCAGGCAATATCGAACTGTGCTGTTGAATTCATTAAAGTAATGGACATTAATTTTACTGGATTTTTTTAAAAAGGCCATTAACACATTGTACTCCTGTCTGTCAATAATATTTAGAAGAAGATTAAATGTAGAGAAAATAAATTAAACAATCATGACCATCAATGTAATACAGGCACGATCTTACAAGACTGAATCCGCAGCAGAAGAGTGTCACTCAGAGCGGGTTTCAAAAATTTCAGCAAGAAATTCTCTGCCTGGTTGCTGACTGGGCATGGCCATGGTGGGCGTGGCCAAGTTGGCCTCCTGTACCATGGTGGGAGGGGAGGGCGTTTTTGCCCTCCCTGGGCTCCGGAGGCTTTCCTTGAGCTTCCGGGAGGGTGAAAACGGTCTCCTAAGGCTCCAGAGGCCCTCTGGAGGCTAGAAATGGGCCTGTTTTTGGCCTTCCCAAACTTCTGGTAGGCCTGTTTTTCGCCCTCCGCGTGCACCTTGCAGTTGCCTGCATCCAAAATGGGCCACGTGGGGACTCATGGGAGGGGAGGCGAGGGGTGGGCGGGGTGGGGCCAGTCAGGAGCAGGATTTGGGGGTTCTCCAAACTGCACAGAATCTTAGCTAGAGGTTCTCCTGAACCCTGAGACCCCCTGCAGCCCAGGGGTTTTTTTGGGGGGGGGGGGAGTAGGCATGGCCAGCCCACCCCTGGAGTCACTTATAGTATAGCTGTCTAGTGCAGTTTTGCTTATTTTATTTCTTTAATTGGGAGATTCATATCGACTGGAACAGATAATGTATTACCTGAATCAGATTCCCATCAGCTCTCAGTGATAGCACCAATAGACATGCAAGTTGTACAGCACTGAGAGTTACATATTACTCTGCTTCTCATTTATATATACAGTAAGTTAGGGATGGGTTCTGCTTATCTTTACTACAGGTTTGCAATGGGGCCCCGTGCACACGCTTGTTTTGCTCAAACGTGCGTGTGCTTCTGCGTGTGCGCAGAAGCTTCCTGATGACCTCGGGGTCGGTGGGCGGAGCCTCCTGCTGGTTTTACTACTGGTTCTTGCAAACTGGTCCGAACCAGGGGCAACCCGCCACTGCAGTAAGTGCCCTACCTGCTACTAATAGCTATTCATAAAGCAATCATGAACTTTGACTTTTAACACCCAATTTGTGCCTATAGCATCCCACAGGTTCACAAGATCTGAGTTTGGCAGTTCCAAATATGAGAGTAAATTTTAAAAGAATATTGGCATGATCTTCCTTTATTTTCCAGATCCTGAAAGAGAAGTTGGACTTCCTCTATTAAAAATAATTACAGTCCTCGACTTACAACAGTTTGAATGACCATTCAAAAATACAACAGCACTGGAAAATGTGACTTATGACCATTTTTTATAGTTACAAACTCTGCAGCATCCCCATGATCATGCAATCAAAATTCAGATGCTTGGCACCTGGTTCTTATTTGTGACCTTTGCTGTGTCCCGGGATCCATGTGGTCACCTTTTGTGACCTTCTGATGAGCAAAGTCAATGGGGAAGCCAGGTTGAATTAAAAACCAGGTTATTAATTTATCAACTGTGGTGATTCACTTAAAAACCGACAAGAAGAGTCATAAAATGGGGTAAAATTCACTTAAATGCCTCACTTAATAACAGAAATTTTGGGCTCAATTGTGTTCATAAGTCAAGGACTACCTGTATTTGTTAAATAATTAAAAAACAGCTCCAGCCAAGAGGGCTCTCAAGACATTCTAGGACAGGCCTGGGGCAGGCCTGTGGAGTGCTTAAATCCAGGTCAGGCATGGAAATATCAAAGGACTGGCCTGCGGTGCCTCTGCTGACCAAAATGGGCTGTGTGTGTGTGCACACCCCCCCCCCCCATGGTCAATTTTTGGTCTCCGTGGCCAGCAGCACACTGCCAGCCAAAAAGAGGCTATATGGAAGCCTCATTAGGCCTCCACGTGGCTCATTTTCAGCCTCCCTGGCCTCAAATAGCACTCT
Organism: Masticophis lateralis; assembly: GCA_030761175.1. Taxonomy (NCBI): domain Eukaryota; kingdom Metazoa; phylum Chordata; class Lepidosauria; order Squamata; family Colubridae; genus Masticophis; species Masticophis lateralis. Next base: position 19,544,390 of record JAUDYJ010000006.1, read on the forward strand.
GCTGGCCAAAAACGGGCCACACAGAGGCTTCACAGGGCCTCCATGTGGCCCATTTTTGGTTGGCAGAATGTTGCAGGAGGCTGTCCAGGCCAAAAACAGGGCAGAAGGAGCTGCACGTGGCTCCCCCATGGCCAGCAAAGTGCTTTAGGAGGCTATTCACGCCAAAAACAGGGCAGAGGGGGTCGCACATGGTTCCCCCGCAGCCCATTTTGGCCAGCAAAGTGTTGTAGGAGGCCATTCAGGCCAAAAATGGGTCAGAGCAGATGGCCCCCTTGCCTCTTTTTGGCTGGCAGGGTCCTGCAGGGGGTGTTCGTCCTGTTTCCCTCCCACTTCCCCCCGCCCCGCTGGCCCGCAGAGAAGTACAATGCTGATCTAGCCCTCAAAGAAATCCAGTTTGACACCCTTGTTCTAGGGCTTGGTGTGACTTCTATCTCTTGGAATCTTCTCAGAGATCATGGGACCTCATGAGAAAAAGTTCTGGTAAATTTAAACATTATTATATAACTATCCATGTGGCTTATGTCTAAACATTGGTTCTTCAGGGAACACATTTCATCTTGCAGGCTGAAGATTATAAGGTCATACTTCAACTCCAATTGAAATTGACTAAGCAAAGAAATATTTAAAAGCAAATTCTTAAAATGTCTCACTGAAACATAATGCCATAAAGGTGAAAATCTGAAACCTGATTATTGAAATGTCATGTCATTTACTGTGTCTATTTTTCATTCTTTTTTTAAAAAAATGCCAGTAACCTTTGCAATATATAAGGCCTCAAAAAGAATGAATCTGACAGGCAAATAAGCACAGTCTTAGTTAGTTAAGACTCTTCTCAATTTTTCATAAGAATCAAACAAGTATTTTTTAAGGAACAGAACATAGTATTTGCTAGGTTGATAAAAAAAGAAATACAATCCTTGAGGGAGGAATTGCAAACATGAAAGAATATTCTAGGGAAGAAATGTCAGGTATTAAAAACAGCAGGAAGACTTAATGTAGTAAAAATTCCAGTAATTATAAAAGTAAGTAAGTAAATGAGTATTTATTGCAGTCTTTGACCAGCTTAAGAAGATTTCAACAAAGTGATATGAAACAGTAACACTGAAATCGAAATAAAAAATGATCAGATTAAATTTAATTGCGGGTCTTTCTGACACAACAGAGGAATGTTTACCTTCATATATAAGGGCTGAAGTTCATGAGAAGGAAATCTATATACAGTATATAAAAGCGAAAACCACTCACGCCGTAATCATGACATCTCCAGAACCGTAAAGCCTACGAACTTGAAATTTGTCACGTATGTTCCTTTTGGCTTCTACGTACTCACTAAGAAAGGATTTTTCGAAATGACCATCACACATTAGTATTTCTTATATTATTATTAACACACTCCGATGCTAATTAGTTAGATGTTCTACTCCCCCTCCCAACTTGAAAATAACTCTGGAGAGAACGGGATAGCATAAAACAGGCTTCTGTAGGGCAAACTTGAGGGAGAGAAGGGGCTAGAAAGCCTGAGGGAGAGAAGGGGATAGGATAGGGGAGGCTTCTGTGGGACAAAGCTGAGGGAGAGAAGGGGATAGGATAGGAGACATTTCTGTGGGGCAAGTCTGAGGGAGAGAAGGGGAGAGGAGAGGCCGATCATAACTACTCATTAATTTTCAAGCTTTAAGTGTCAATTTATCAAGTCCCATCACATAGTTTCATAGGGAAGCACGGGTATCCAGCTAGTTGTTTTATAAACAAGGGGCAAATGGGAGAAACTGTCAAGGTTTGGAAATAAACAACAACCCAATGAATATGTCCTGAAAATGGAAGAAGCCCAGAATTTAAATCAGCGCAAATTCCAGGTGTTGTTAAGATGCAGACCTTCATAAGCATGGCTTGTCAATTCCCTATAAGGAATCTACTTATCTACTTATTTAGTTAAGTTACTTATTGTCAGCAACACTAGGTAGAGCAGACAATTACTCTACAGGAAGGCTAATTTTTTAAATTGTGATTGGCTATAAAGAGAATCTTCTAAGTCTGATTATGCTGCTTGTCCTCTCCTTCTTATACTTCTGTGAATTAGGGAAGTTTTTGCCTGAGCCTCTTCAGAATATTATTGGTCTGTTGTGGACTTCAGAAATGCCACTTCTTGTTGCTTTGATTCTGGAGCTTTCATGTCTCTGTCAAGGTCATTTTCTTTACTTTCTACAGTTATTGAATATCTCTAGCACTTAAGACCATCATTTTGAGGCTGTTTTTGTCTTGACAACCTACAGTATCCTGTGGAGTCCTGGAATTGCAGTATATAATTCAGTCTTCTTGACAGTCCTTGAATAGGTTTAACTCTGACTCTAATTAATTATGAACCACATGGCCAACATATTTGGGAGACAACAAGCTGGGGGAAAGCTAATTAAGTGGCCTTAATTAGTCCTGTGTTGTGCGGTTCTATTATCAATTTACACCGTGTCCTAAAACTTTGACACTTTTGGCTGACTCTGTCAGAGGCTGGGTATACAGTACAGAAATCATAGATTTAAAAAAAAAAAAACACTCATCAGCATACCTTTTGTGTTTTAATTTTTCAGATTCTGGAATTAGTATAGTTCTAGTGTTACTCTAAAATATCCAGTCCATAAAGCCAAAAAATAAGGTGAAGCAGGCTATGAATATTAATTGTTTGCTTGTTAATTTGCATTAAATTTTTTCTTATTGTTCATCTTTCCTTTCTTTTAATAAGACGCATTCTGGCCAGCCTGAATGGAAGGATAGAATATGAAGAATGAAATGTGAATAATTGGAGCTTGTTGCAAGGCACTCTAAGGGGATGATTAAGGTGCAGAGTTTTTGTTTTATCGTTTTACTATTTCTTATTTTTGGTTGTTTTATAGTTACTGATTTTACTGTTGTTGTGAGCTGCCCTGAATTGTTGACGATGGGCAGCCATATAAATCTTTTAAATAAATAAATAAATAAATAAATATATAAAATAATTGCACCGCCCTGAAACAGAAAAATGTTATGTATGGCTGTCAAAATCAAAGTATTTTTCTTTTTCTTTTTAGTAGTCTAATTGTCAGGGGTATAACTTGGGCTTGTAGGCAGTTGCAGAGGAAAGAAAACAGGGGTGGGCTCTATTTACTTTTACTACCGGCTTGCAACGGGATTGCACGCTTATGCGAGCGAAGTGACTATGTGCACCTTGCTTTTGTGCATGCGCAGAAGCTTCTGCATGGACACAGATCACCGATCACGACATCTAGGGTGATGGGTGCAGCCTCCCGCTAGTTTTACTACCGGTTCTTGCAAACTGGTCTGAACCGGGGGCAACCTACCATTGAAAGAAAAGTCTAAACTCCTTAGAATTACTTGCCATGTGGCCACAAAGGTTTAAAAATAAAGAATAAAAGAAGCAATAGCAGCTAGAAAGAAGCCAGGGAGAAGACCCAGGAAGGAGCTTGAGGAAGCTAAAACCAGAGGAAGAAAAAGAAAAGAAATAGCACAAAGGAAAATGCCACCTTGGACTGTAGACTGTGGAGAACAAACTCAAATGGTTCAAGTAATGGATAACTGTTATTCTTTCTATGATCACGTACTGTAGATCCATCCCATCAAGTCCAGAAGGATATAGGATAGCAGCAGGGGTGAAATCTAAAATTTCTTACTACCGGTTCTGTGAGCGTGGCTTGGTGAGGGGGTGGTAATATGACAGGGTGGGCGTGGCCATTTTTTTTTTACTTTTAAAACCATTCTTTCTACAACCTCTTCAGCTAAGAGGTTGTAAAAAAATGTTTTCAAAAGGCTCTGACGATCCCAGCTGAGTTCCCTGATCGGCAGAAGCTTTTTTAAAACTTAGCTGGGATCGTCATAGCATTTAAAAGAAAAAAAACCCCTGATTGGCAGGGGCTGCCGATCAGGGAATTCAGCTTGGATGGTCAGAGCATTTAAAAGAAAAAAAAAAGTTTTTTTTCTTCTTTTAAATGCCTTTGACGAGCCGTGCGATCATCAGAGGCTTTTTAAAAAAAACTTTTAAAAGCATTTTTTCGGCCGTAGTTGTAGAAAAAATACTTTTAAAAGTAAAAAAACCAGCCTCTAATGATTGTGCGGCTCAGCAGGGCATTGGGGGGGGGGCAGGAATTTTTGCTACACATTCTCTGAACCACCCGCCTCCATCACTACTGGCGATCCGGTCCAAACCGGGAGCATTTCACCCCTGGATAGCTGGCGGTTGGACTAGAAGACATCCAAGGTCCCTTCAAACCCCATTATTCTATGTTCTGTGCAGGGGTGGGATTCAGTCAGTTTGGACCAGTTTCGGCGAACCAATAGTTACGGTCAGCGGCTGCCTGCCCTGTGTTATCCCGCCTTATATAATCGCCGTGTTTATAATACAGCATGCATGTGTGCAAGAAGCATGCGTGAGCGAAGGAAGTTTGCACACTCACATTTTCAATTCTGGGCGAACCAGTTGTTAAATTATGTGAAGCTATCTCTGGTTCTATGTATTGGGCAAAAATTAAGTATCAAGAGAAGATGTTATTAGCACTCTTCAGTCTTTGCTGAAGGTAAGTCTTTATGAAGGAAGCTGAACCAGCAGCTAAATACAATTTCTATACTTTGCCTTATAAAGTATAGAAATTGAAGTCGTCTAAGTTCTGTTAGTATAATGGTTACCCACTAAAAGTCTTGTAAATACACATTGCAGTGAGCTTGTGTATAGCAATAAACAACATGGTATATACTTACTAAGTCTATGTATATGTTTGGTTCCATTCCTATCCATTCTCACCTTCCAAGAGCCAATTTTGAGAAAATATTTTGTTTCTGAAACCCAAAGAAATGAAAAAGAGATTCAAGAGATTCACATATTTCTTTGGACAGATCAACAGGTGACAAATTTGGTTTGTGCATAAATTTATAGTTTAAACAACTCAAACTGGATATTTGAGATGTTTAAATGTTTAGACCCGGATTGTAGGGGCAATAAGCTGACTTTGTATAAAAAAGAACACCGGTTGGGGGGGCCAAGAGCCCTACTAAGCAGGTATAAGCAAAAGTATGAAGGCTTAACGCATTGTAAGCCACCCTGAGTCTCCGGAGAAGGGCGGCATATAAATCGAACCAACCAACCAACCAACCAACCAACCAACCAACCAACCAATAAATAAATTCAATAACATGTCCCCCCCCTCCTTTTCAAACTGGCACTACATTTTTCCTTGACAAATACTGTCAGTAAAAAGATCCCCATACTGATCCATCTTGCATTGTATTTGCCCACTTAAGTCTACAATGGAGAATATATGAGCAATATTATATGCTATTATATGTATGCACACCATTTCTCAGGGGTCTGATGAAAAGAAGGACCAGGGGTGACATGATAGCATTGTTCCAATATCTCAGGGGTTGCTATAAAGAAGAGGGACTCAAACTATTCGCCAAAGCACCTGAAGGCAAGACAAAAACAGTGGATGGAAACTAATCAAGGAGAGAAGCAATCTAGAACCAAGAAGAAATGTTCTGACAGTGAGAACAATCAGTGGAACAAATTGCCTCCAGAAGTTGTGAATGGACAACCATTTGTCTGAAATGGGGTAGGGTTTCCTGCCTGATCAGGGTGATGGACAAAAAGACCGCCAAGTCTGTTATTCTATTCTAAAATGATGTTTACTTCCTATCTTGTGTTGACCATCCCAACACTCTTCTTGGATCTTTTGAAATTCAAACTATGATTGCTCTTAAGAAGTGTTGTCTGTGATGTCTATGGAGATTCTTAAACATTTAGGTCATGGTTGTCCCAAAGATTCTTTTTCCAAAAGGCAACTGGACTTTGTTGTTGTTGTTGTTGTTGTTGTTGTTGTTGTTGTTGTTGTTGTTGTTTTATTTGAAAATGTTTCACTTCTCATCCAAGAAGCTTCTTCAGTTCTAACTGACTGGTGGGAATGGATTCAAATATTTTTTTTAAAAAACCCAAGAAAGTCCTGTTGTCTTTTGAAAAAAGCACTTTTGCGTTGCCTGTGATAGTTTAGTTTCAGAAATCTTGAATGACTGGGTTCAGACATTATGCTAAGAAGAAGGGTCCATATGGTATGGTTAAAAAAATGTTTAAATGGTGATGTCAAAGCACCAGCTGTGAGACACATAAAAGTTAGAGGCGTGTCACCTAATCACAGCTACCATATTGATATTTTACCCTACTACTAAAAAAACATTGTTTCCAAGCCAGAATAATTGGATTCATACAATCCACTAAGCCAGAACCAAATGACGCCAATAGGGTTTAATATAGAACACCAACCACCATAATGTCAGCACTGGGTAACCAAACAATGACACACATAAAGCAAAATAGGATAAGTCCATCTTAATATGCTATTCCTGGTATGTGATGTTTTGTATACACGCAGATGTTTTGTAATCTTTGACTTTTAGGCTTGCTGTCAAACATCAGCCATAATACTTATGACTGTTTTAACAATATAGAGCTGTATTACACGAATGGCTATTTTATATGTGAAATTATGACTGAAATATTTCTGCACCTATATTGGTTCACACTGTCAGGAAGTTTCTCCTTAGTTTTAGATTGCTTCTCTCTTTGTTCAGTTTCTATCCATTGCATCTTGTTTTGCCTTCTGGTGCTTTGGAAAATACATTGCCCCCCTCTTCTTTCTGGCAGCCCCTTAAAAGCCTGTTGCCTATCATACTCTTGGGCAAAGCATGTGAGCCATTTCCTCCTTTCAGTGGTCCACGAAAGTGCATCTATAGTATGTAGATAATAAAGTTGAAAAAGGATGAACAACATTTTTACAGAACTATATATACGTTAAGGAATGGCTGGGAGGGGAGAGGCAAGGCAAGGCACCCCTTGACGTGAGTGACATTGGGTTGGTCATGCCTACCCAGTCACATGACCATCAAGCCACACCCACTGTCACATGACCATCAAGCCACACCCACAAAATAAACCATACCTACAGAACCGGTAGTTTAAAAAATTTAGAACCCACGCCTGGATAATTTGGCCAAAGTTTTCTAAACCAATAGGTAGGTTTACATATTGTACTTGTTAAGGATATTCTTGTCTCATAACCGATGTTGTGGGTTATTGAGCAGAGTATGGTTTGTGGTTACTATCTTGAAGAAGCCACAATGATCAGGCTTGTAGTATTAAACACATTGCATGAAGCTTAAATCATGACTCTCAAGTCACAATGCTAGCGTTCAAACATTTTGTTATGTTTATATAAATATATTATGACCTGGTGTCAAGAATAAACCCAGCTGTTGTCTTCTAAAATCTAGAGCTGATTTTTATTATTAAAATCTGGAGTTGACTTTTATTCATATCTCACTCTAGGCACAGACAAATATACATATGAACAAGGCTATCAATTTTCTATTGTGGTGAAGCCACCAAATCTTTGATGCCCCAAACACCATCTAGAATTAAGCAATATTACATCTGTCGCATTTGCCAATTAAGCCTTCGTTTCTGTCAGTTTTTTCCTGTACTCATTTAATTAAATAAAGCTTCAGCTGTGTCTCCTGGTGCTCATCAGATTAATTCATCACGTCTTTCATTAACGGAGAAATAATTGAATTAGAATATATGAATCGTCTATATCTAATTTAACATTCTCTTGGAGTTCATTGATAAAACTGATCACAAGGCCTCACAGAAATGTTTATTGCAGCTCCCCATGTTTATTTGACAGTGATCCCTTGCTGAACTGCATTCAGGAAAAGACTTAAAAAAATAGAAAGGGAAGGAAGGAAGGAAGGAAGGAAGGAAGGAAGGAAGGAAGGAGCTTTAATTCAAGTTTTTTCTGGTCTTCCCCAACGTAACCAAATGATCCAGAACATCTTGGGCACTGCTTTGGACTAGACTTGAATTGCAAAAGCAGTATATATTCTTTAAAGATGGTTCACCCAAAGGTTGCTGAAAGAGACTTTTTCCCCCTCGTCTCTAATATATTAAAACCTGCAGAGCAACTCCTTTATAATTCCAGAAATACCTGCCTGCTTACCTATCATCATGCTATTCCATTTTTTGGCTAAGCAGATTTATTCAGAGTGCAAAAGGACAAAGTGGTATGAAACCAGAGAAATTAAAGATTTGAGATTAAAAAATGAGAAAGAAACGGCTAAAACTAATTTACATCAACATTGCTCACTGAGCCTCCCTATTGGTTTCTATCCTTGCAAAACATATTCGATTTCACCTTCGCTCACCACATTTAGGTATCACTCTGTATATTGATTGTTTTCCTTAAATTTCTTGTCTTTTTCTTTCTGATGGAGGATCAAATACAGTCTACTAGATACCGAGCCATTTCTTCATGTTCTTTCAGTTTGCAACCAGCCCTGGATAAAGGCACAATCATGACAACCAATAGGGCAGAGCTGAAGTACTTAAGACTCCGAAGCACCTGAGGGCAAGACATGAAGTAACAGACAGAAGCTTATCAAAGAGAGATCCAACCTAGAGTTAAGGAGAAATTTCCAGTCAGCGACTATAATTAATCAGTGGAATGACTTGTCTCCAGAAGTTGTGGGTGCTTCAATGCTGGAGATTTTAAAGGTTATCCGATTCCATTTTTAAATCTCTTAAAGTGCTTTTCCCTTGGTTTATTTCATCAATCATTATTTTCTAGGGGTACTATGGAAAAGAATCACAGAGAGATAAAGTACCTAATGCAAGGCATATATGGGAAAATAGAAAATATGTTACAACTGTTAATGAATGAAGATCAAAGAATCCAGGAAAGAGAGGAGATAGCAGAAAGAATGGAAGAAAAGACAGAACCGACAAACCAGCAAACAAAACAAGAAGATGAGAAGGAGAAGACGATAAAGACAATAATGATGAGATTTTTAAGAAGAGATTGGACAGCTACGTGTCTGAAATGTTAGAGGGTCTTCTCCTTGAGCAGGGGTTGGACTAGAAGGCCTCCAAGATCCCTTCCTAGTCCATTATTCTCTTATTCTGATTGACCATTAAATTTTCCAGGGTAGTGTTGGCTTCCCATTGTGTCTGCAAGGACATAAACAAGTATGCAACATACTAAAAAACGTGGGTGAGGCACTGATCATATGGATGAGGTTATCATCTTGACATTTTAAACGGTTCCCAGAATTAACTTTACTGAGCAAATTGAGACTGTTCAAGGGGACATATAAGACATTAATTTTGCAGAGAGTAAGTTCATTGAGAGAGTAAAAAGGGAAAGCAATGGTATGGTATAGGGCCGTGATGGCGAACCTATGGCACGCGTGCCAAAGGTGGCACACAGCGCCCCCTCTCTGGGCATGTGCACTGTTGCCAGCTGCTCTTCTGGCTTCCGGTGAGTGCATGCATGCCTGCCAGTTGGTCTTTGCGTGCGCCGGAGTGCAGGAAACCCCAAAACCAGCTGGCCAGTGTGCATGCATGTGCCAGAACCAGGTGGCCAGCGCGCATGTGCACCAGCCAGCTGGTCTTTGGTTTTCTGGTGCACACATTCTAGTTTGGACACTCAGTGCCGAAAAGGTTTGCCATCACTGGTATAGGATTTCCCTTTTGAGCAGGGGGTTGGACTTCCAAGCTCCCTTCCAACTGTTATTCTGTATTCTACTAAGCCCATTTCTGTAGTATCATATCTGAAATTCTTATATTGCTGGCTAATTTAGAATTTAGAAAATGGCTATCGGAGCAGATTAAAAGAGGTGCCAGAACTGAACCAAATGAATCACGTTTATTAAAATTGTCCCCATTATTTAGGGCACCAGGGGGTCTTCCCTGATCTGCCACCATGTGAGCCCAAGTAGCAGGATGCTGTCTGTAATTCAAGTCACCAAGGGGCTGCTTTTGTTGGGGTGGGTTTCACAATACTGGAAAGCCTCTCTTTCCATCCTCTACCTCCAGAGATGCTTAGTTTAGGCATCAGCAAGAGAAGGTTACATATTAATGAGGATTAAGTGTATATCAGGCACTGAGTGCCTGGGGCAAAAAAGGAAAAAAAAATAAACAGCAAAAAGTTTGCTATCTCACAACTTGCAACCGTAAATAGGGAGAGTTAGCTTGTCTAAGAAGTGTTTTTCAGCCTTTATCATGTTTCCCTGAAAATAAGACATCCCCTGATAATAAGTCCAAACAGGCTTTTGAGTGCATATGCTGAAATAACCCTGCCCTGAAAATAAGCCCTTCTCAAAAATATTTAAACGCATGCACAGCCGGTCCCTGCCATTTCCTCTGGTTAAGGTTAGGGAGACAGAGCTGGAAATCAGGTAAGACGGCAACAGAAGCTCCGTCTCACTCCATGCATCCCAAAATAATAAGAGCTCCCCGAAAATAAGGCCAGGCGCTTATTTTGGGGTTCAAAAAATATAAGACAGGATCTTATTTTTGGGGAAACATGGTAATTGAACAGTGTGGGTCAATCACAGGGAAAAAAGTCCTCTTGAACTTAGGGAAAAAGAACAAAACAAAACAGAAAATTGCAGGTCTGCCAAGAGACAGGACATGCTCTTCCTTCCCTCTTGGCCCCAAAATATTAAATGCAGCCCAATTACCTTATAATTACACTCCTTTGCAATAAGAGATCCACAGCTACTACTCACTGAATGTCCAGCGCAGTCTGAAAAAGAAGTTAGTTTAATAATGCGTTTTATGCATACTTCTTGAGTAAAACCAACAGGGAAGGTAATTGGGTTCTCAGTATAGGCAGTGTTCATTGCTGCTGTCTCCCATGGCAACCAAACCTGTTTACTTTGGGGATTAAAAATGACACTTCGTTCTTCCTCTCTCCGTGAGGAAAGTGCGGTGAAGAAAACAGCAGTGTATAATGGGAGAAAAGTCCTGCTGTGATGATGGGGGAAAAATAAATCCCCTTATTTTATCCCTTTATCCCAAAGTTAATTTTGTAACATGAAATCTTGAGCATTTAATACAGGCTGTCCTCGGTTTACGACCACAGTTGGGGCCAGAATTTCGGTTGCTGTGCCCGATTTTACAACCTTGTAAAGGTAAAAAACAACCAACTATGGTTGTTAAGAAAATCGCTGGATTTGTCATGAGGTCATTAAGCAAATCCAGTTTACCCCATTGACTTAGCTTGTTGGAAGCCAGCTGGGAAGGTCACAAATGGTGATCCTATAAACCTGGGTCACTACAAGTGTAGTAAATACATGCCGGTTGCCAAGTACCCAAATTTTAATCATATGACCATGGGGATGCTATGAGTGGTGTGATGGCCAAGAGGTGGAGCTCTCACTTTGCAATCAGGAGGCTGTGAGTTCGATCCTAAGTAGAGGCAGATATTTGTCTCTCTGGGCACAGTGAGACTATATCTGCTGAAAAAAAACTCTGCATTGGCAACAGGAAAGGCATCTGGCCAGTAAACACTCTGTTCCATTCAGTTGCCCAGACTCCACCTCGCAAGGGATTATGGGGTTCTTAAAAGAAGATGATGACCATGGGGATGCTATTGTTGTGGTCCTCCAGCAGCCTGTGGAGCTGGCTGCAGAGTTGGACAGTGAGGAGGTGGGGTAGGACCATGGGCCAGTTCTGGAATCTGGAGAAGCCTCGGAGGAGGGCTTTGCATTGGAGGCAGAGAAAGGGCCATCTGGGAGGTACGTGTTGCCTCCAGAGCCTCTAGAGTCTGACCTCAGCGAGGCAGAGGAAGCCTGTTCCCAGTGTGTGCATGCGCAGGGCTGCCAGAAAGCAAGAAAGATAAAGCAAAAGGGACGACTCGGGAGAAGAACTAGGAGATGCTTGGCTCCTCCCATAAGACTTAAAAGAGGAGCAAGGGCACGTGGGCCTTTGCAGGAAGCAACGTTTGTTCATTCCGTCCAGCTTAAAGCCTGAAGCTCTGTTTGATTCTGGACTCCGCGTGGTTTTGCCAATTAGGTCTTTGGCAGCGTGTCAAGGGAGATAAAGGTGGGTGATTATCCTGAAGGACTTCTCCAGAAGAACTCTTTATAACTAATTGGGACTCATCTGTGAATGAACAGAATTCCCAGCTGTTGCAATAAAAGAGGTTTTTCGGACTACTCCAGTGGTGAAATCCAAATTTTTTTACTACTGGTTCTGTGGGCGTGGCTTGATGGGCTTGGTGGACGTGGCTTGGTGGGCATGGCAGGGGAAGGATACTGCAAAATTCCCATTCCCTCCCCACTCTGGGGCCAGCCAGAGGTGGTATTTGCTATTTCTCTGAACTGCTCAAAATTTCCACTACCGGTTTTCCAGAACCTGTCAGAACTTGCTGGATTTCACCCCTGGACTACTCGTGTTTTAATGACTCAGGAAGCCTAGGTCAGAACAGCTATGACGAATCTCTAAGTGTGAGGATCGGTTGTCACTTTGAAGGGTCACTAAACAAATGACTATAAGTCAAGGACTAGCTGTAGTTTGCTTCCAGCTATGGAAAACTCTGTCTACCCAAAAGGTATAATTAATAATTTTTGCTCCCTACATAACATGCAACATGTTTCCTTCATTGAACTGAAGTACATTGTGAACCAGATGGATCTTGCTTGTGCCTGAAATTAAATTAAGAAGCCAAAGGTTTCGTGCCTGAATGTAAAATTGGCAGCTATAAAAGGAAAAGTACATTTTTGTCTATAAGAAGGCATAATTACAAATGAGAAGTCATCGTGCTTTAATCCAACTTCAACTTTATTTAATGCAACTAGTTATATATATATATATATATATATATATATATATATATATATATATATATATATATATATATATATATGGTTTTTTTTTTTGTTGAGTCATCCTGGATTACCACGAATGGAGGAGATATCACAAATCTCCAATTTTTGCCTTTCAGCCCAATCTCATGGGCCGTCCAGACAGTATAATATAGCCGACAAGCTATTTTTCTATGTTTTTAATATTTTTGCTGATAATTCTATACAGCCTCCCTTTATTTATAGAATTATCAGCAAAAATATTATATATATATATATATATATATATATATATATATATATATATATATATATATATATATATATATATATATATATATATGGATCATATTAAAAAAAATCAAGAATAGGCTCTGGTGGACTTGAATGAAAATCAGAAGACATCTTATTAAAACTAGTTTCAGTTTCATTCCGCAAATGTGATTATTCAGAAACATTTTACATGTATGGCTAGTCACTGAAGAAGACAGCATGCTGGGTGAGCTTACTGTTTATCTTCACTGGTTAAACAAGGCTAACTCTAGATAGGCCAAACATCTAGATAAAGATAGCATGATGCCCAGAAAGGAAACCTTATGAAAAGGAAAGAGAAATAGAGCAAAATAGAAATAGAATAGTATGAACTGGAAGGGACCTTGGAGGTCTTTTAGTCCAGCCTCCTACTCAAGCAGGAGAACCTATATTATTTCAGATAAGTGACTGTCTAGTCCCAAGATGGCGAACCCATGGCACGAGTAGCTGAGGTGGCACGCAGAGCCATCTTTCCGGACACGCGAGCTGTCACCCAACTCACCTGTAGCTGCATATGCAGGTGCACCCCACTTTTGTTTGGGCATGCGTGCAATTCTGGAGACCCAGTTGGTCTTTGGAGCTCTCCTGTGCATGCACGTGTGAAAGCTGTGCGAATGTGCAGATGGTGCTATTGTGAGCACTGTGCACGGGGAAGCCATGCGAAAGCTGTGGGCATGCACAGATGGTGTGGTTGCATGTGCAGTGTACAGTGCAAGAAAGCCATGCACATGTGCAGATGGTGTGGTTTTGCGCACAGCGCATAGGGGAGGAGCCGTGTGCAAACGAAGTCTGTATCTATTTGGCACTTGGTGAGTAAAAGGTTCGCCACCATTGGTTTAGTCTCTTCTTAAAAGCTTCCAGTGATGGAGCACCCACGATTTCTAAAGGCAAACTGTTGAATTGGTTTATGGTCCTCATTGTTAGGAAGTTTCCAGGTTGCTTCTGTCTTTGATTAGTTTCCAATCATTGTTTCTTCTCCTGCCCCCTGGTGCTTTGGAGAATAATTTGACCCCCTCTTCTTTGTGGCAGCCGCTCAAAGACTGGAATACAGCTATCATGTCACCCCTAATTCTTCTTTTCTTTAGACTAGCCAAACCAAAATCCTTTTCTTCTTTTCTTTAGATGTTTTAGTCTCCAGGCTTTTGATCATCCTAGTTGATGTTGTGTAAGAATGGGAAGAAGCATCCCTCTGTTGTAAAAAGGAAAAAGATACGGAGGATAAGAATGAGGCATAGAAACATGGCTTGAAATCTTTGCCTCTTGGATGGTCCTCAGAAATGGACTTAATAGGACACTTGATAAAGCAACTGAAAATGAGGAAGGGTATTGCATATTCTGTTGAATTGATAAGCTTTTGAAGTTGGAGAATGTATAGATGGGTGCTTACATGTAATGTTCTGAAAGGTGAAACAATGTCATTTAAGAGCCAAAAATGAGGCATTCTTAGTTTTTATCTTCAAGTTTGAAAGCTCATTGATCTACTGATCTACTGATAATGCTTCCTCTTGCTGCAGCCATTTTGTTTTGTTTTATTTTTCTTTCGTGCCTCACTGTTGACTTCTTACAACTGCCTGAAGAAATCTCTGCAGTTTTCTTGGCAAGATTTCCAGAGTGGTTTGCCATTGTTTCCCTGCTTCCTAGGGCTAAGAGAGAGTTGACTGGCCCAAGGTCATCCAGCTGGTTTTGTTCCTAAAGCAGGATTGGAACTGTCAGTCTCTTCAGTTTTTAGCCTGATGTCTTAACCGCTTACACCAAACTTGGCATAGAAGTGGCTGTTGCCGAAATAATTCTTAGTAAGAAATTCAAGATATTTCTTCTTCAGCCACTAGCAATCTGAATTTAAGGAGAGGCTATAGTTGTTCTGTAATGGTCTTTGAACTCTTCTTGGTCAAAGTCCATTCTGCTTCATCAGCAAGAACTATTAAGGAGATACAGATTCTTCTGTAGTGACAGAAGCACTCTAGTGAAATAATTACTGTTTTCTCCTTGCTGTCATTGCAATAATTTTAAAAAGAATTTTGTGATGATTTGTGAGGCTGAAATCTGAGTAATTGAAAGAAAACTATCAGTTATTTTATATGATTAGTTCACCCAGTTTAATTAGGTAACATTAATTAACACCTGTGCTGATTTTGTTTTCTAACAATCTTTTGAAATACATATTTTTGTCAACTCACAAAGCATCCCTGGCCTGCTCTCGAGTTGCCATAGGCAAGGGGGATGGAATAATGAACTCTGCAGCTGCGGCGAGGCAGCACGTCAGTCAAAACAAAAGCACATTCCAGCCATAACTCTGTCAAGGTCATCTCCACGGTTACCCACAGTAGCCGGAGGGGAGTGATCTCTACAACCCGCTAAATTGCTTTGTTGGAGAATGTGACTGATGACACACTTTGGGGGAGGGAGGAAACAGGGTCAGAGCTGGAATATAAATTATGTGGGGTCAGAGTTGGCTTCACTTGGAGCCTGTGGACATGAAGCTCCTAATAAATAACTGGATTTCTTTTGAAGCTTGGCTCAAGGCTCATGATTTGGTCGGAACCCTGACAGCTTTAGTGGGGTTTTGTGCTTGTAGGTGAGAGATATATCTTATCATGTTCCCTTATAAGGTACACAAAATAAAGCATTAGCTATTGTGAAATGTGATTATTAAAATGAGTTTTCATTTAAGTGTTTTTTTTTCAGAAGCTTCAGAATTGGGAAATTCATATGCCACCTGCCGAGTGAGGTCTTTGTCCCTGATATTGCTAAACTGTCAGGTGGATTAGTTAATTTGTATCTCCAATTAAATAAAATATGTTCTTATAGTTGCATAATCAAATTTCAAATACAGAAAGCAATCCCAGTCAATTCTGAATGCATTTCCCATAAAACCAAATTCATTCGAATATAGTATTTTCAATATTGTTTTTCCTGACCAGCAGAGGGCATCACTGAATATAAATATGTCTTATTTTAATGTGTATTTAGAGACAGGCAATCTAGAGTTTGTTTAAGGTGAAGAGTCTTAATGGTTTTTGTCTTTTTCTCAGCAAAAAGTATCTTTATATTTATTTATGCCATGGTAACACTCTTGGAGTAAAACATACATGACATTACACAATAGGTGAACAAAACAAACTGTTAACAAGAAATAATTGCATGCTTTCTTGAAAGATTTTTGTTAATCTTTTCTGTCTGAATTAAGAAGTTTGGACTCAATGTCTAAACCAACAAGTCTCAGCTGGTTACAAGCAGCTACTAAAATATCAATTTCTGCTGTCCATTCACAAAACTAGCTGCTATACAGTACATATGGGCAATCTCCAGCTCTCTGTCTATTCCAGAGAGAATTTTGGCTGTAGTGTTTCCACAATCCACAGAGTTGGAGAAAAATGCTGGTGTTGGTTTGCTTCAACTCACCAGAAGCCAGGAGCTTCAGTGATCTTGAGGGTGCTATTGATGGGAAGATGTGCTCCAGGTAGGATCACCTCAAGGAAGGTAAGGCTACCCCATTCCATCGCTGGCTGGGAAATTCTTAGAGGTGAAGTCCAACCATCTTAAAGTTGCCAGTGTTGAAAAACATTTACCAATAAGGAGTGAAGCTAAGCTTAACGTATTATGAGGGTGAGATAGGGCTCTGCATGCATAATGGAAGCCATACTACTTAGGAGAAGGAACACCAGTGGTGAAATTCAAATTTTTTTTTACTACTGGTTCTGTGGGAATGGCTTGGTGGGTATGGCAGGGGAAGGATACTGCAAGATCTCCATTCCTTCCCCACTCCTGAGGGAAGGATATTACAAAATCACCATTCCCCACCCCTTTCTGGGACCAGCCAGAGGTGGTATTTGCCGGTTCTCTGAACTACTCAAAATTTCCGCTACCGGTTCTCCAGAACCTGTCAGAACATACTGGATTTCATCCCTGAGGAACACCAACATTAAATCAAAAGAAGTCAATGGCAAGCCACATCTATATCATTGCCAAGAAAACAGTATAAATATAGCTTAAAGATTAGGGGCCAGTGAGACTCCTAGGTTAAACAAAACTCCCGTAGTTACTGAATTTTTTCCAGAAAATATGAAGATAGTGATGCAGTCTGACTCAAAACTGTGAGCACTCATGGTGCCAATATTATAGAGGAGCTTTTTATTTTTTAAAGGGTGGAGAACTCTGTCAGAATGCTAAGGCTCCAAAGAGGCTTCCAAGAAATATTAAAAACAAAAGCAACAAAAAATATTTTGTACATGTGATTTAAAAGAAAGCCAAAGAGGTTACAGATCTGTTGCAAGGAAACATGGTCAGTTGGTAGTGGATGATGGTGAGAAGGCAGAACTTAATTTCTATTTTACACTCCCCCTGCCCCCCCAAGAACAGAAACAGAGTTATCATTATGCCACCAGGGGAACCGTAGCTTGGGACAGGCAAGAAGAAAGTAAATGGACTTTAACTAATTTAAACTCTTCAGGCCTCTAGGGGCAGATTGATTTTAGCCAAGTTGACTGAAGGAAGTCAAGGAAGTGAGTGCAGAACTATTTTTGATGCTGTAATTTTGGAGATCTCCTAGAGGAATATGAGATTTCAGAAAACTAGAGGAAAGTAAACGGTGTCCCTATTTTCAAAAAGGGAAAGGAGGAGGACCTGGAAAACTGTACACTTGCCACTTGATATCTACTCTGGGCAAAGTCCTCACACTAATTATCATGCAGCAAGTGTGCAAATGTCTGGATAGGCATGCTGCAATTAACAGGAACCAGCTTGAGTTTGTCATAAACAAATCAGACTAACCATATTTGCTTTTTTCATAGAATTTTTAGTTTAGTAGCTCAGGGGAATGCCATAGATTAGCGAAGTCATTGACAGGGTGTCTCCTAATATTATCTTTCACAAAATGTTAACCTACGGGCTAGATGACACTATTGTGAAATAGACAGGAGTTGGCTGAAGGACTCAACCCCTTCCTCCCAAATACTGATTCTATCCACAAGATTCTATCCTGGACCATGTGCTGTTCAACATCTTTATTGATGATTTAAACAATGGAGTTGTGGCAATACTTATAAACTTTACAGATGACAGAAACCCAGGGAGGGTGGGTTAAATCTTTAGATAAAAGGAAATGATTAAAACATATCTAAGCTGGGTTGAGCAGTGGGCTGAAATGGATAAGATAAGATGGAATTTAACAGGGCGGGGATGTCAAACTGGATTTCTTCGAGGGCTGGATCAGCATTGTAGTTCTCCTCTATGGGCCAGCAGTGGAGGGTGGGTGGGTGGACGGATGCCTCCTGCAGCACTCTGCCAGCCAAAATGGGGCACAGGGGGTCCATGTGCAGCCCCCACTGTGCCTTGTTTTCACCCTCCATGGCCTCCTGCAGCACTCTGCTGGCTGAAAATGGGCTGCATGACCTGTTTTTCAGCCCATTTTCGGCCTATTTTGGACCCATTTTCCAGCCCATTTTTGAGCCCGGTTTCAGCCCAGTTTCGGCCTTGCAGGAAGCCAACAAGGCCGGGTGTGCATCCCCCACACCTGGCCTGTTTTAGCCTGCAGAGGCACTGCGGACCAGTCTCGTTGATATTTCCAGGCCGGCCCCGTGGGCCAGATTTAAGCACCCAGCGGGCCGGATGTGACCCGAGGGCCTTGAGTTTGATACCTCTGTAACAGGGAGAATGTAAAAGACAAATATAAGATGGAAGACAGGCTTGGTAGTAGTACATGTGGAAAACAGGAGCAAGTTGTTGCCAAGGTGGTGAGAGATCTGGTAATCAAGCTCATGAGGAATGGTTAAAGGATCTGGATACATTTAGTCTAGATAGTTGAAGGGAGATATAAGAGCCATCTCCAAAGGTCTGGGGGGCAGAGGTGAATGGAATTACTTTCAAGAGCTGAGGTGGCGCAGTGGTTAGAGTGCAGTACTGCAGGCTACCTCAGCTGATTGCTAACTGTAGTTCAGCAGTTCAAATCTCACCAGGCTCAAGGTTGACTCAGCTTTCCATCCTTCCAAGATAGGTAAAATGAGGACCCAGGTTGTTGGGGGCAATATGCTGACTCTGTAAACCGCTTAGAGAGGGCTGGAAAGCTGTATATAAGTCTAAGTGCTGTTGCTATTGCTATTGTCCCAGAGGACACAATTAGAACAGGTTCAGAATAGGCATCAGGAGGGACTGCCTAACTATAGAATTATAGCTGTGGAACAGGCTGTCCTATGACATGGTAAATTCTCCTTCGCTAGGGATCTTCACAGAGAGGTTGGACACTTATCTGCCAGATATGCTGTAATACATCTTAGACTTAGCAAGGGTTTGGACTAGGTGACATCTAAGATAACTTCCGACTCCGTGATTCTAATTAGAATGTAGAATATGAGAAACATTAATGAAAATGAGGCATGTGCAGAAACAAGTAAACTTAGTCAGCTCATCAATTGAGATCTCCAATGCTAACTGACTCCTCCATGGTTATGATTTAATCTCCATTGTTTTCTGGGATATCACCAACTGGAAACCAAAGAACCTGGATCCTTCCTTCTTAGGTTTCGTTACAGCTTTTGACATTCTCTTCCAAGAAGCCTGGGCTATGGATAATCTATACCAAATACTTCTCCTATGCTCTTGAAGCAGTATTGTGAAACCCACTAGGTAACCCAGACTAGGAAATCAACACAGGTAGGTTAAAACTACTTTTATTGGGATTAGTTATAATTAAAGGATCTTGTAGATTTGAATTGCCATGACTGTATGATTATAAGAGCTGAGGTGGCACAGTGGTAAGAGTGCAGCACTGCAGGCTACCATATTTTTCGGACTATAAGACGCACCTAAATTTAGAAGAGGAAAACAACAACAAAAAATGTTTTTGGCCTATCTTGCCTGTTTTGGGGGCTTTTCTTGGTCCATTCTGGGGGCTTTTTGTAGCCCATTTTTGAGGCTTTTTGAGGCCCATTTTTGTGACTTTTTGGGAGCCAGTTTTGAGATGTTTTGGGGGCCGTTTTTGAGGTGTTTTCAGGGCCATTTCCAAGGCTTTTTTCGACCCATTACTTCTGAAAAATGCTAGTTCGGCAGTTCAAATCTCATCGGCTCAAGGTTGACTCAGCCCTCCATCCTTCCGAGGTCAGTAAAATGAGGACCAAATTGTTGGGGGCAATATACTGACTCAGCTTAGAGAGGGCTGTAAAAGCACTATGAAGCGGTATGTAAATCTAAGTGCTGTTTTTATTGCGATTGTACTTCCTCCTCCTTATAGTTCAGTGAATTAGGAGCATCTGCCTGAACTGCTTTCTTGCCCAAGCAATGGAGCTTGCATATGTCTATCAAGGTCTTCTTCCTTATTCCCTAAGTTACCCGATGTAAAAATTGGTTTAGTATAATGGTATTCACTGAATTCAAAATGCTACATGATTATGACAGAGCCTTGTGTTAGTGTGGCTCTAACCCTTCTCCTCCAATGTAAATCTCAAAGTACCGATAATCTATGCCAGGGTTCCAAGTAATATATTCATAGCAAACAGAACTCTGAGACAGGTAGGTTCCTCAAAGAATAGTTTTATTGGATATATCACATTGGCACAGGCTGGTGAAAACTGACTCTAAGAGTTCCCGTGGTTTTCACATAATTAAAAGTAAAAGTTTTTCCTCTTCTCCCAGACAATCAGTCACATGGTCCAATCAGGGTGCAACCCGGTTGCTTGGAAGACATCAGTTCTCCTTTCTTCAGCCACCTGTGGGAATGTCCTTGGTTCACAAGAGAAACTATTTTGTTTCTCTAAAATATCACTATTCCACCCCTTCATCTCAATTGTGGCAATCCTGGAGCCTCAAAATGGCCTCAGTCAGGCCAGCTCCATAGTTGACAGTCTACTTATTGGTTATGTTGATTGGTTCTCCTCTGATTCCCCAGAGTCTGAAGCTCAGGGGTCCCATCCACTACAGTTGCCAGCCTCAGGAGTCAGCAGACAATCCTGACAATGATGTGGCAACTAATCTGCAGTAGTAGTAGTTAGTTGTTTACTTTATTGTCATTGTACCTCGTACAATGAAATTAAATGCCACATCAGAAGCAGATGTGAATGATGTCAGTGGGGTGGGGGAAAGATCCTGGCAGGGCACTAGAGATGTCAGCAGTATGAGAGAGAAAGAGAGGATCAAAGGAGATCTTCTCAGATTCTTTCCAACACCTTTAACTGAGCTGTACCTGCAGCTGATTTAAGAACAACTGCCAGTGACTGATCTCCATTGAAAATAAATTCCTAACATCATTTCTTCTAGTATTTATTTATTTATTTTATCAAATTTATATACCGCCCTACTCCCCGAAGGGACTCAGAGCGGTGAAGAGCCAAATAAAATACAGAACATACAAAAGTTAAAAATAGTTAAGATAAATTAAATGATTAGGCTGAAAAATTTAAAATCCAATCATATAAAACCAATCATATAAAACATTTAAAAACCCATTATAAAGGGGAGGTTTAAGCCAGACTTAAACTGAGCAGGAAGCCTTGATTCTCAGAATCACAGCTTGGACCAGTTTGATGGAACTTCCTGTTGTTTGACTCACATGTCTCTCTGACACCTCAACCTGGTGGTCAAATCCAAATTTTTTTACTACTAGTTCTGTGGCCGTGGCTTGGTGGGCGTGGTGTGGCTTGGTGGGTGTGGCAGGGGAAGGATACAGCAAAATCTCCATTCTCACCCCACTCCAGGGGAAGGATACTGCAAAATCCCCATTCCCTTCCCACTCCTGGGGGAAGGATATTGCAAAATCCCTATTCCCACCCCACTGGGGCCAGCCAGAGGTGACATTTGCCGGTTCTCCGAACTACTCAAAATTTCTGCTACCAGTTCTCCAGAACCTGCTGGATTTCATCCCTGCCCCAACCCATTTCTCTGGACCTATACCAAGTTCAGCTCTAAACAGAATTCTGTGCTGCCTGTATTGTGCCTGGCTACCAGACAAGATTCACACCCCCCATTCCCTGTATTTTTTTGGAACGTAAACCCACTTTTGCTCAGCTGCCTTTCTGTTTGCCTGAAGTACTATTTATCAATAAAACACTTGTTTGCAGATGTTGCACTGGGAATTGCTGGTGCCTGGAATGCATTCAATTTACCTCATTTTACCTCCCCCCCAATCAAAAGAAATCTGGTAGCCTTTTATTAAAAGAAATAAGTTTTTTTGTGAATGCAGCTCATTCATTGCTTCCCCCAAAACAGAGCTGCTTATTCCCAGTTCTAGCAATCTAAAAAGAAGCATTATAATACTGCAGATTTCAGATGGAACCATTAGTTTTGATTTGTATCAAAGCAAACAAAGAGCGTGTAGTGGAGTTAACTTTCCAAATACATCCTAATACCGTGCTTCCCCCAAAATAAGACCCTGCCTTATATTTTTTTGAACCTTGAAATAAGCGCTAGATCTTATTGCCATGTACTCAAAAATCCAATTGGGCTTATTATCAGGGGATGTCTTATTTTGGGGAAAACAGGGTAACTTTTACAACACAATATAAACTAAAAGCACCTTCTAAAATCTAGGGAAACTCTGAAACAGAACTAAGGAAATTTAATTATAACTGCTAAACTCAAACATCCATTTTGGGTCTGGCACTTTTAACTAGCCTTCTTGAGGACAGAGGTTTGGTCCTATCTGCCAAATATTCAAATTATACAATATTTTCATGATAGGAGCATTAGACAACCCAGCTGTAACTTATGTTTGAAATATTCTTCTTGACTAGTCTGTGGTCTATCTCTTAGGTCAAGGACCTGATTTCACAGTGAAAACCAGAAAAGTCCCAGGAAGAGATTTTATTTTCCTGGAATTATTAAAAGAGAAGAACTGACGACTCCAATGTTGGCTGTTCTGTTCATAGTAACAGCTCAGCATGTTTTCCTACTGATTAAAGCCACACTGCTTTTACCTCACTCTACAAAAACAAAAGGAAATAGATTGTGTTTCTCTTTCTATAGCAGATTGTGTCTGCTATTTCTATTTAGCAGCTTGAAGAAAGGTGGACTTCACCTCTCAGAATTGCTTTGATTTCTTGGTCTAGTGTACCTGGTGGGGTTGACAATATCTGTTAAGGACATGCTGTGGGAGGTGGGCAGTGTGACTTCTTTCCAGCTTTGATGACAGAGGAAACCATGGCAAAGCAGCTTCTATAGATTAGCCCGTATTATTACCACCAGGTGATTGGAAGGAAAAAGTTGGAGAAATAAAGGGATTTAGAATTACAGGAAGCAGGGCCGGATTTAGATGAAAAGAGGCCCTAGGCTATTCCACTTATGAGGCCCTTTCACCTCCCATTTTTTTCGGTTCAGTGTTTTAGTGTTCACTGTTTTTAGAATAGTGTAATTTTAATTTTGCTAACAATTTGAATGTAGGCCCCTCTTGATCTTGAGGCCCTAGGCTGAAGCCTAGTTAGCCTATAGGAAAATCCAGCCCTGACAGGAACATTTAAGCTGATAAAAATAATAAATGCAAATTTCAGGCTAACAGAATTTTGTGAAGAGAATTCTTCGTTTATTGTATGCATTTGCTTCAAGGTACATAAAAAGAATACCTTGGAAATAAACTTGGACACCATCGGATGCACAATCCTTGAATCAAACTAATTGTGTAAAAGGAAATAAAAGATGAAGAAGTACAATCCAGGTAGCCAGCAATTGCCCAGATGTGCATTGAGGAACAACTATGAGATACAAGCTTTTTCAAAATGATGTAAGTGGCTTTCAGAACAACCTAGCAAGACCACCTAGCAAGACAATCTGTACAGTGGTGGGTTTCAAATTTTTTTACTACTGGTTTTGTGGGCGTGGCTTGGTGGGCGTGGCAGGGGAAGGATACTGTAAAATCTCCATTCCAACCTCACTCCAGGGGAAGGTTACTGCAAAATTCCCTTCCCTCCTGATCAGCTGGGACGTAGGAAGCAGAGAAAAGATAGGGGTGGAGTCAGTCAGAAATTTTACTACCGATTCTCTGAACTCAAAATTTCCGCTACCGGTTCTCCAGAACTGGTCAGAACCTGATGAAACCCACCTCTGAACTTGTATCAACCTGTATCAAGACAAAGGAGTTTTGCCTGTATACATTTGAATGTGTCTACACTTCCCTGAATGATCAAAAACTCTGCTTTATAGCAATCGCACTTAGACTTATATACCGCTTCATAGTGCTTTACAGCCCTCTAAGCAGTTTAAAGAGTCAGCATGTTGGCCCCAACAATCTGGGTCCTCATTTTACCGACCTCGGAACAATGGAAGGCTGAGTCAACTTTAAGCCTGTGAGAACCGAACTGCTGGCAGTCGGCAGAGTTAGCCTGCATTACTACAGCCTATTTTTTAAAATTTTATTTATATGCCACCCTTCTCCAGAGACTCAGGGCGGCTTACAATGTTCACTGTTGCCTTTGTTTAAATTCTAAACAAATATAAAAATGCAATTCCTTGAGTAGACAGCTACAAGAAAGGTATACTCTATGGAATATTTCTTTGACATTTGTCCCAAGGTCATTAAAAGAATCAGGAGAAGCATCTGGATAAATTAATAAATAAATGAACGCTGACATTTGGCAAATGGAGTTCATTCAATATACTTGAGGGGTGCGGGAGCAGAGGGAAACCCATTCTGAAAAGTATAAGAATAGCAAAATTCATGGATGTCTGTTTTGATGTTGCTTGTATTCCATTTTTGGCATGATTTATTATTCTGATTTCTGTGAGTGTACTGTTCTGCTTTAAATCTTTCTCATTTCTAATTTCTCTCAGTGTGTTTACATACATAATTCTGAAGGCCAAGGATGCTGTTCGCCTCTGTGGGTACTGTGTGCTGATCTCTGCAATAAATCCTGAATTTCTGATAGAAAGCCAGAATTTCCCCTAACAGCGAGGTGAGTCTCCCAGACACATTTCTGGTCTGAGATGTTAAGCTTGAAGGCTGGATATATAAATAAATGTATGATTTCCCTGTTCTCTGATGAAAAATCTAGTTTGGCCTTGAAAAGATTTGATAGACGCCAAATAGCCTTGGGATCCAGAAACTGAAGGGATCAGTCCAGTCCAGAGGTGTCAAACTCCATTCAGGGCTGTGGTTGGCCTTGGGAGGTTGGGTGGGTGTGGCCGATTGGGTGGGCATGGTCAGCTTGACACCACTCCCAAAACTGCTGGCATGTTTCCTCTTTGCATTGGCTAAAGTAGGCCAAAGCCATGCTGGCCCAATGTTTCCTCTTTGCATTGGGTAGACAGGGCCAAAGAGACATGCGCTGGCCTATTATGTTTTACAGGATGGCCTCACAGACTGGATCCGATTACATCACAGGCTGGATCCGGTGTGCAAGCCTTGTGTTTGTGCCTGTGAGCAACTGGACCCCTGATCCAGTTGCTCACAGGCACATAACCAAAAGTAAAAAAGATATCCAATAAATACACTTATCTTCTACTCTCAAGTTACAAGATAGGACGGTACCTCTTTTTATAGTGTATCCCTGAAAGTTTTTCTAATATTTTTTTCTGCTCTATTTTGTACAGTCTGAATATTTAGACAGATTCAGACTGACTTCTCAGTGAAAAAAAGAAAAGTGAGCTAGTGGCAATAAAAATACATGAAAACTGAAATGATAAAACTTAATTTTTTTTACAAAGCAGCCTTAGCTGTTATCTTACCTCATTGATCAAGTTCAATTTTAGTTATTGTTCAGACTTTCAGATTCTTGTCATTCTTTCCGGCAATGTCAATTCAGCATGTCAGGCATCATTTTCTCCACCCATATAATTGTTCCATCTTTTTAAAGCATCATATACTGGCAGAACATTTAATGAGCAGCAAAATCTAGACAAAACCTTGTTTTTAAAAACCACAAAATGATGAACTCTCTTTGCTAAATTAAATACCAAAGCAAGTATATTTCATGCATATAATATGTGTCTTCTCTTTTTCCTTAAATAAACAAATGTATTTAAATTTATTGAATATAATTTACAGTTGGTTGAACAGTCAGCCTGATGTTTAGACTGGATTGTTATTATTAATTTAAATTTATTGGCTGTCCAACTCCAGTGGACTCCGGGTAGTATACAAAAACAAGGGAAAAACATAAAAACAGCTAAAAACATTGAATCAGACAGGCAGCCCAGATGAAAATAATCTAATAGACAGCAAAAACAACAAAACAAAATAGGGGTCATTGAACAAATCATAAATCCAGGCTGTTGCAGAAGATGGGGGCTGTGCGACAAAGAAGACACACTTCCTCAGTCCCATAAGATGACAGTGTTTAAAGGAGACTTGGAGTACACCCACTCTTCTGAAATGCATTGGGTAGGCAGATACAGTTGGAGACAAGTGATGTCTCTATACAGTACAGAGCTTCAGAGGTAATAATAATAACCAGCATCTGGAATTGCATTTGGTTTCCAACTGGAAACCAATGCAACTTGTGTAGCAATTGTGATGCATGGGCATATTGAGAGGTCCCTGTTACAGCTCATGCCGGTGGATGTTGAACCAGCTGTAGTTTGTGGTGGGTCTTCAAGGGCAGTCCCACATAGTGTGCATTGCAACAATCCAATTGTGAGCCCCACCAGGGTATGAGTGATTGTCGGAAGGGCCTCCCAGTTCAGGAACTGGTACAACTGGTGCACAAGATGAACCTTTACAAAGGCACTCCTGGCCACAGCTGCTAGGTGCACGTCCAGAAGGGCACCCAAATTGCATACCAGTCTTGACTGGAGGAATGCAGCCCCACTCAAGTCCAAAGATGGTGATCTCCACAACCCAATGTGTTTAGTCATCCAATGTTGTTAGGATTGAACTGAAATCTGTTCTGCCCCATTCTAGATCGGAACAGGTTCTAGATCTCGTGGCTTTCATCTAACCCCTCCCCAGGGGTGGGTTCTACTTACCTTTATTACCAGTTCACAATGGGATCACGCGTGTGCACTTGCTTACTTGTGCGCATGCCTTGCTTCTGTGCATGCGCAGATCGCTGATGATGACATCCAGGGTGGTGGGCAGGGCTTCCCGCCAGTTTTACCACCGGTTCTTATGAACTGGTCCGAACCGGGGGCAACCCACCACTGCCCCTCCCCCCCAAGTTCCACTCATTACTACTAGAGAATATACAAGAAATAACAAATGGTAATAAATTATAACTATTGATTAAGAAAAACACAGTTGCAGGAGTATCAAACTGGCGGCCCACGGGCTGGGTGCGTCACAGGCAGGCAACGCCCATCCCAGCTCTGTGAAGGGGAAAAACGTCACAAAATGTCATGTGATGGCAACATGACGCGGTGAGTTTAACACCCATGACACACAGCACAAACCAAGAATAAGCAATCAAATAGAATATCTTCGCAATTAGCAAGCAGCAGATAGAAGTAAACACATGTACGTTTCACTTTTTTTCCAAGCATGAAACATCCAAAAGCAGCCTTGAGCTTCATGCTGGCTGGTAATAATTGCTCATCCTTGTCATTTCCTTGGTGATTACAGTGGGGCAAAAAAGTATTTAGTCAGCCACCAATTGTCCAAGTTCTCCCACTTAAAAGGATGAGAGAGGCCTGTAATGGACATCATAGGTAGACCTCAGCTATGAGAGACAAAATGAGAAAACAAATCCAGACAATCACCTTGTCTGATTTGGAAATAATTTATTTGCAAAGTATGGTGGAAAATAAGTATTTGGTCACCTACAAACAAGCAAGATTTCTAGCTCTCACAGACCTGTAACTTTGTCTTTAAGAGGCTCCTCTGTCCTCCACTCATTACCTGTATTAATGGCACGTGTTTGAACTTTTTATCAGTATAAAAGACACCTGTCCACAACCTCAAACAGTCACACTCCAAACGCCACTATGGTGAAGAGGAAAGAGCTGTTGAAGGACACCATAAACAAAATTGTAGACCTGCACCAGGCTGGGAAGACTGAATCTTCAATAGGCAACAGCTTGGTGTGAAGAAATCAACTGTGGGAGCAATAATTAGAAAATGGAAGACATATAAAACCACTGATAATCTCCCTCGATCTGGGGCTCCACTCAAGATCTCACCCTGTGGGGTCAAAATGATCACAAGAACGGTGAGCAAAAATCCCAGAACCACACGGGGGGACCTAGTGAATGATCTGCAGAGAGCTGGGACCACGGTAACAAAGGCTACCATCAGTAAAACACTATGCCGCCAGAGACTCAGATCCTGCAGTGCCAGACGTGTCCCCCTGCTTAAGTCAGTACGTGTCTGGGCCTGTCTGAAGTTTGCTAGAGAGCATTTGGATGATCCAGAAGAGGATTGGGAGAATGTCATATGGTCATATGAAACCAAAGTAGAACTGTTTGGTAGAAACACAACTCGTGTTTGGAGGAGAGAGAATGCTGAGTTGCATCCAAAGAACACCATACCTACTGTGAAGCATGGGGGTGGCAACATCATGCTTTGGGGCTGTTTCTCTGCAAAGGGACCAGGACAACTGATTGGTGTACAGGAAAGAATGAATGGGGCCATGTATCGTGAGATTTTGAGTGCAAACCTCCTTCCATCAGCAAGGGCATTGAAGATGGGACGTGGCTAGGTCTTTCAGCAAGATAATAATCCCCAAAACACACCACCCGGGCAATGAAGGAGTGGCTTCATAAGAAGCATTTCAAGGTCCTGGAGTGGCCTAGCTAGTCTCCAGATCTTAACCCCACAGAAAAACTTTGGAGGGAGTTGAAAGTCTGTGTTGCCCAGTGACAGCCCCAAAACATCACTGCTCTAGAGGAGATCTGCATGGAGGAATGGGCCAACATACCAGCAACAGTGTGTGCCAACCTTGTGAAGACTTACAGAAAACGTTTGACCTCTGTCATTGCCAACCAAGGATATATAACAAATGTATTGAGATGAATTTTTGATATTGACCAAATACTTATTTTCTACCATAATTTGCAAATAAATTCTTTCCAAATCAGACAATGTGATTGTCTGGATTTGTTTTCTCATTTTGTCTCTCACAGTTGAGGTCTACCTATGATTACAGGCCTCTCTCATCTTTTTAAGTGGGAGAACTTGCACAATTGGTGGCTGACTAAATACTTTTTTTGCCCCACTGTATATGGAACTGGTTTATTTTATTTTATTTTTTAATTTTATTTATTTTGTCAAGCATGTATTTTATGACAGATACAAGTGTAAACATAATTATAAATACATGTAAAGGATACAAATAAAAGAAAACATTAGGACAGGGATGGTATGCATGCTGGTGCGCTTATGCATGCCCCTTACAGACTGGGGTGAGGTCTACAGTAGACAGTCTAAGGTTAAAGGGGGATTTGGGGAAGAAACCATAGAGTCAGGTAGTGCATTCCAGGTGTTGACAACTCTATTTCTGAATTTTTGCAATTTGGTTGGATTGGTTTACCATGAGTTTGTATCTATTGTGTGCTCTTGTATTGTTCTGGTTGAAGCTGAAGTATTCATTGGCTGGTAGGACATTGTAGCAGATGATTTTATGTACTATGCTTAGTCAGACCAAAGACCAAAGTTCTAAGTTGTCTAAGCTCAAAATTTCGAGTCTGGTGGCATAAGGCATTTTGTTGTGAGTAGAGGAGTGGAGGACTCTTCTTGTGAAATATCTCTGGACTTGTTTGATTGTATTAATGTCCGATATGCAATGTGGGTTCCAGACAGATGAGCTGTATTGAAGAATTGGGCTGGCAAAAGTTTTGTATGCTCTAGTTTGCAGTTCAATATTACCGGAGAAGAAGCCACACAAGATTAGGTTAACAACTCTTAATGCTTTTTTAGCAATGCTGTTACAATGAGCTCTGGCACTTAGATTATTTGAGATGTGTACCTCAAGGTCTTTGACAGAGTGAGGGTCGTCTGTTAGGTCGTATCCGTCCAGCTTGTATTTTGTGTTCTGATTTTTTTTGCCAATGTTTAAGACAGAGCATCTGTTGGTTGAGATTTGGAGTTGCCAATTGTTTGACCATTCTGACACATAATCAAGGCCTTTTTGTAGAGTAGCAGCATTGTCAGTGGTGTTGAATAGTTTTACATCATCCTCAAAGAGAACACAGTTGCTTATAATATGATCACAAAGGTCATGTATATAAAGTATAAAGAGTGTGGGTCCTAAAACGCTGCCTTGGGATACATCGCTGTTAACAGGTGCAGGGTTAGATAAGGTGTTACCCTATTTTAAGTACTTGCTGTCTGTTTGATAGGAACGCAGTTAACCACTTATCCACTTATGCAGTTTATTGCAGTTTGCTGTTACATTCTTCCAATTTTTGGTTTGTTTTAACTTCTTGGCCTTAGCTACAAGTCTGAGATTCTTGACTTCCCATGATCCAAGTATTAATCAGATCTGACACTTTTCAAACTGGGAAAAAAAAACCCTACCAATTCTCCTGCCTCCACAGTAGAATGCTAAAGTGCACATAATAATAACAATAAACAGATGCAAGCACCGATAATTGCCCTACTTTTTCTGTTTTGCAAAATGGCATTCTTAGCTATGTTATCTGGAACAACTTTTACATGGTTAGTTCTTATTGGACACCTCATTGTTAGGTGCTTCGCATTTCATAAGTGGGAAATGCTGTGAAATGCTTCGGAATGGTATTGTCTTTGCATATGGGATGTAGGCTGCCTTTGTTATCAGGTTTTTGCCTGTTAATTTTATAAATAAATTTATAAATTTTTTATAAAGACTTAGAGCAGCGGCCCCCAGACTTTTGAGCACCAGGGATTGGTTCGGTGGAGAGAGTTTCTTCCATGGACCAGAGAAGGCGTGGCTTTGCATGCTGCCTGCATTCTGCGAATGGGGCTTCGCTTGTTTGCGCAGCTTGGTTTCTGGCAATCCCCAGCCCAGTGCTGGTCCACAGACTGTGGGGGGTTGAGGACCCCTGACCCAGAGTACCATTTGACATCAAGTTCCCAAAGAATAACAAGCAGGGGTGAAATGTTCCCGGTTTGGACCAGATCAGGCAATCCGGTAGCAATCGTGGCGGATGGTTCGGCAATCTGGTAGAGATGGCGGAGCAAAGCTCTGCCCACCCTCCTGGTGTCGTTACTTCCTGGTTTTAACCAGGAAGTAATGTGTTTTTTACCTTTTGTGCATGCATAGAAGGTCTGCACGCACGTATGACGCACGCATGCACTTCCGAACCGGTAAGGAAGGTCAGTAGATTTCACCCCTGATAACAAGTGTATGCTGCAGAGAGTTCTCATTTGTTGTACTTGGGGCTCAAACACAACACAGATTGCTCTGCCCCCACAACCTAGTGTTTCTTGTAAACCACAAATTAGCTGAAAGGTTCCTAAAGCAAAGGGTGAAGGGGAGAGATTCAGCCACTAAAGAACATTCATCTTCTTCGTTAAGCCTCTGATAACTATTAGGTTATCCAGGAAAACAAACACTGTCATAAAATAGCCCTGGAGGCTTGGCGAAAAGGAGAGATTAGGACTGTAAAGTAGCTCCTGCTAAGACACCCCTTTCCCCCTTCCCTTAGGAACCACAATTTTTAAAAAATCTAAACAAATTAAAAAGTTAAGTGCCTCTATGACCCAAGTATTCCCTCAAAAACATTGCTTTTCCTTTCAGTTTCACAGCTCTGGGGAGCTTTTAGGACCTGGAGGCACGATGCATTTTTAAAAGAAACCACTCAAAGTTTCATAAAAAGGAAATGAAAAATGCATAAGAGCAAAAATGCAGTCTCTCTCTCTCTCCATATATAGAGAGAAAGAAAGGGAGGGAGGGAGGGAGGGAGAGGGGGAGAGAGAGAGAGAGAGAGAGAGAGAGAGACAGAGAGAGAGAGAGAGCTTTGCAATTTAAAACTAGGCAATTTCAGATGTTTTAAGAGTTATCTGTGTAGTCAATCTTGGCTAAGTAGTATCACTTCCCATTTTGAATCAGAGCGTGAAATAAGGTCACAAATACTCTTTTATTGAAAAGCTGATACCTAGAGGTTTCTGAAGGGTTCCTCTGCAAAAGACAGAAAAGGGGACATACAGACATAGCTAACTATGACAAATCAATGTTTGGATACTAAACACAAGAGTTTTGCTTCTTTTATAAAAGGGAATGAATGTATTTATTTATTTAGATAGATTTATTTTAAATCGAGGAAATCAGGTTCAGATCT
This sequence comes from Masticophis lateralis, assembly GCA_030761175.1. Taxonomy (NCBI): domain Eukaryota; kingdom Metazoa; phylum Chordata; class Lepidosauria; order Squamata; family Colubridae; genus Masticophis; species Masticophis lateralis. Next base: position 19,576,487 of record JAUDYJ010000006.1, read on the forward strand.
CCACTTACCCATATTCTCACGAGGGAAATAGTCCCCTTTACTTTTTCTTGCTGGCTGACTATGAGACAAAAACACAAGTAGTCTTCAATTTATAACTCTTTGTTCAATTATGGTTCTAAGCTACAAGATTCGAAACTTCAACATATAATTTATTTTACCTGTTTTGCAAATTCTTTAGTTGCTCCACGAAGTCACAAAAGTTATAGTTATACATTCTCTCACACCAGGGCTTAATCCCGCATCGTAAGATTTATTCAGATCACATACTGAAACACTTTCCTTTCTAATTTATGAACGCCGTGTGGTACTGTGTGCTTAAATTCATCTACAGCTCACAAATCAAAATGAGCATTCGACATTTATTTTGTTCACTTAAAAAGTAGAAAATCAAAGTGGGCTGTGGCAGAACGTCAGAGATGAAAGATTAAACACAGTGGTTATTTTAACTATTTGTCAGTTCTAACTTCTGAGACACTCAGTACTTGAATAAGTGTTCTCCACATGACATTTACACCTTAAGTTTAATTACTTGCCATAATCAATTCCTTTAAATATACTTCACATAACATTCTGTATTAATAGTCAGGCACCTTTCCTATTTCAGCATGGAATAAAATAACAAAGCACAATTACCGTATTTTCCGGCGTATAAGACGACTGGGCGTATAAGACGACCCATGACTTTTCCTGTAAAAATATAGGGTTTGGGCTATACTTGCTGTATAAGACGACCTCTCTTCCAATGCACACCAAATAAAAATTAAAAAACATCAACTGGCTCACCCACAATGTAAAAGCAGCTATGCTAGATTCAAAATGGCCCCTGCAACAAGCAGGGACCTCACACAGCCACAAAAAGCCCAAAAAAACAACTTTCACACTTTACACACACAAAATTCTACATACAGCTTTGTGATATTTTGTGCATTTGTGTAGTTAGAGTGAAATACTACAGAAACACACTAAATCTCAGAAAGCTGCACAAATATTATTTTATTTTTATTTTTATTTTTATATGAAAGCTAAATTTAAAACTTCCTAGCCTAAAACTTAGATCTAGCCTTTAAATGGCTAGGTTTAAAAAAGAACAACTAACCCCCGCCCCAAATTAACTATTTTTTTTAAAGCTCCCAAAGGGGAAAAAACCTTACCCAATAGAACAGGGGTCTGCAACTTTGGCAACTTTAAGACTTGTAGACTTCAACTCCCAGAATTCCTCAGCCAGCTTTGCTTTGCTGGCTGAGTAATTCTGGGAGTTGAAGTCCACAACTCCCTGCCTGCTTGATTGCAGGCAGGGAGATTTAGTTGCTTGCTGATGCAATGGATTGCAAGCAAGGCAAGCCAAGCGTTGCGGCTAGCAGCTAAGGTAAGCAAGCTGGAGGGGGGGGGGGATTTTTGCTACATATCAATTAGCAGGCAAAAATTAGCAGCTGGGATGGCCAGCGTGGTGTAAAAGGGATGTTTTTCCCTTTTAAACGGGGCTTGGCCATCCAAGCTCTGGCGATCCCAGCTCATTGCCTGCTAATCAGGCAACTCAGTTGGGATGGCCAGCATTGTGTAAAAGGGAAGTTTTTCCCTTTTACACGGGGCTTGGCCATCCAAGGTCTGGCGATCCCAGCTGCACCAGCGTTGTGTAAAAGGGAAGTTTTTCCCTTTTACACAGGGCTTGCGTGTAACTCAGCTGATTAGCGGCAACTCAGCAGGCAATTCAGCTTGGCTCCTTAGAGCCATTTAAGGCTCGTCAAAGCCTTTCGGGCTGGTCTGCCTGGTTACAGGAGACCGACACCCGGCGTATAAGACGACCCCCGACTTTTGAGAAGATTTTTGCATGTTAGAAAGTCGTCTTATATCCCGGAAAATACGGTAATATTTTGAGGAACTCAACTTACAGAAGAAGAAAATGTCCTGCTCCAAGCGTATAACTTTTTTTATGATACATAAATCACCTAGCAATAACAATAGCAATCACACTTACATACCACTTCACAGTGCTTTATAGCCTTCTCTAAACGGTTTTCAGAGTCAGCATATTGCCCCCGTCAATCTGGGTCCTCATTTTACTGATCTTGGAAGGATGGAAGGCTGAGTCAACCTTGAGCTAGTGAGAACCTAATTGCTGGTAGTCAGCAGAATTAACCTGCAATACTGCATTCTAATTTCTGTGCCACCACCGCTCTTAGACTACACCCAGACGACAACGGTGTAAATTTCAGAGAGTGTTTCTTGCGTCTTTTGAACTTTGGGATTATTCTTCCCTTAAGATAACTAGATAAGGAAGATAGATTATAAGGCAAGTCTAATTTCAGTGATAGATCTTGACATCATGTGTCTGATGAGGATTGGAAAAGATTACAAGGATTTCTTTGAGTTCATTGATATAAGACCTGGCATCCAATCAAGGAGAAGAATTTTCATCTCTCATTCTTTGTTATCCAATACACTAAAAATAAGTGGGAAAAGATGTCTTAGTTAAATAGCAACTTTTGGAAAAGAATCCAAAGTAATAAGTAATCCAGGGAACTAGGGAAAGGCTTTCCCACTGAATGGAATAGAGAAAGGTGTGAAGCTGAAAAAGGATATGAAGAAAGAAGTACTGTTTCCTATTTTTAGAGGCCCTGGCCTGGTAGTACTCTACCAATTAGTACTCTGACTCTAATGCATTCTAAACCATTCTAAGGGAGGCCATCATTTTCACTTATATGTCTCTGAGTGAGCAATTGGATTGTCATCTGATGTATGTAGAGGACAATCCAGAGGACACTCTGAAAAAAAAAAGATGTTTTAGTTCAGAGACCTGCTAATTTCCTGAAGCTAATCTTAGTCTGAAAAAGTGAGTGGTTTCTGTAAAACCATATAATATGAAGGGTTATTAACAAGATAATATGTGCTGTGTAAGAAATGGAATTTAAAAGTCTCTGATAATTTATCCTACAGTTTATGGCATCACAAGAATGTCAATAAGTAGAGATTCTCCCTGTCAGATAGGAGTCCTACTAATGGAAGGAACAAGTTCTGTAAGATAGTGTCAACAGTCAAAGAGATAGGGTTAACAATGAAAGAGGACATGACAATAAAGATAATTTCTGCAAATCGTGCTGAAGAAACCAATCTAAGGGCAAAATTAGCGTTTACTTTCTACTCTCCTCTTGCGTGTTTCTACCCAGATTCTTAGGTCAAGCATGATGGTCCTTCTATATCCTCTGTAGAACCAAGTTAGGTTGGTGACTGTTGGAGGAAAGTGCTGTGAGTAGCTCCTCAAGAGATTTACCAAACTGTTATTTTTCATTAGCAGAAATGAACTTTCTCCCATTTGTTTTAGGATTTAGAGAGATGTTTTTTTCAAAAAACACCTTGAAGTCAGAAATTGTGGGGAGTCAGAGAAAGCTGAAGGAAATCCAATTAACAGATTACCTCTTAAATGGCATTTTGGCCTAAATATTATTATTAAAGATTATTTCAGTGGGATAGAGGCAATTATTCGGTGGATTAAAAATATGATAAGATTAATAAGCAAAATTTCAGGGAAGATTGCAGGATGCACAAATACAGTCCTCAATTTACGACCACAATTGTGCCCAAAATTTATGTTGCTAGGTGAGAAATTTGTTAAGTGAGTTTTATCCCATTTTACGACTTTTCTCTCCATATTTGTTAAATGAGTCACGGCAGATCTTAAACTGCTGACACAGTTGTTAAATGAATCTGGCTTCCCCATTAACTTTGCTTGCCAGGTGGCAAAAAGTGGACAAATGACTCCAGGACACAGCAACTGTCATAAATGTGAGTCAGTTCTCAAGCATCCGAATGTAAATCACATATACTGCTATGGTCATAAGTGTGAGAAATGGTCATATGCCACTTTTTCAGTGCCGTTGTAATTTTGAATGGTCACTAAATGAACATTTAGTGGAGGGCTATTTGTACTCAATTCCACATTGAATTGTTACTTCTTTTATTAATATATTAGACTAGACTAGAGTATAGGATAATTAAGATCCTCAAAAGCTTAAAGGTTGGCAGGCTTTGAAATAGCTACAAAGGTGAAATATCTAGGAGTTCAGGTTGCAGCATCTAATATAAAACTTTTTCAAAACAATTATGAGGTTTTGTGGCATAAGATTCAAAAGGATTTTGAAACGTGGAAGAAACTGCAACTATCTTTACTTGGGAGAATAGCAGCAGTTAAGATGAACTTTCTACCTAGATTCTTGTTTTTGTTTCAAATGATTCCGGTGCTTAGAAGTGATAAAATACTGGCTGAATGGCAGTCAGGTTTAAACAAATTTATTTGGAATGAGAAAAAACCAAGAGTTAAATTCAAAATTATGCAAGATGTTCGTGAAAGAGGTGGCCTTAAAGTTCCAAACCTACGTTTATATTATGAAGCTGCAGTGTTGACACAAGTGGGTATTGGTTTGGAACAACAAAAACTGAAATTTTGAATATAGAAGGCCACGATCTGGACTTTGGTTGGCATGCATACTTATTTTATGAAGACAAGCTGGACAATGTAATTAGAAGTCATATATTGAGACAGGCGTTGATGAGAGTTTGGAAGAAGCACCAGCTCCAATTGGATTACAAAATACCTTTGTGGTTGGATCTTGGGCAGATTATGCCAAATATAAAGTCACTCGGGGGGATTTTATATAAAGAGATGCTTTTTAATGATGGGGGCAGATGGAGTTTGAAACCTTTGAAAACTCTGTTGGAACAAGGAAGGAATTTAACTTGGTTGCAGTATTCTCAAATTCAATCGAGATGGAGATAAGATCAGAAAATTGGACTAATGCTACATGAAGAAGACTTGGTGATTCAGATAAAACGGCAAGGGCCGATGCATATAAAGAGGGTGTACAATTTATTGCTAGAAAGAGACTCAGAGAGTGAATTAGTTAAAGATTGTATGATAAAGTGGGCACAAAATTTTGCAGAACCAGTGATGTTGGAAACATGGGAAAAGATTTGGGTCCAGAATGTTAAATTTACACAAGCACAGAATTTGAGGGAAAATTTTTATAAGCTGTTTTATAGATGGCATTTAGACCCTAAGAAATTATCATGTATGTATCCAAGTGTCCAACCCAAATGCTGGAGGTGTGACTTTTTGGATGCTACATACTTTCATATCTGGTGGACTTGTAGAAAAGTGAAAGCATTTTGGATTAAACTATGGTGGGTTATGCAGAACGTTTTGAAAAAGAAGCTTCAATTTTCTCCGCAATTGTTTTTGTTAGGTATAGTTAAGGATTGCTCACCGAGTGATACGAGATTGATTTTGTACATGATTACTGCAGCTAGGTTACTGATTGGTCAATATTGGAAAAAAGATAGTGTGCCTATTATAGGTGAATGGATGTCAAAGATGGCTAGTTTTGCGGAAATGGCTAAGATTTCTGCATACCTAAAAGACAGGACCCATGAAGTTTTTGTTAGGGAGTGGAAGAAGTGGGTTGATTATGTGCAGAATAAATATCAAACTAAGAATTTTCAGTTAGTTTTTGATTTATAATTATTAAGGGTTTGGAATTATTAGTATGGTATAATATATATGTTGAAGATTATATATATAGAATTATTTTTAAAATTATTATGATGTTAAATATATATTTTATATTATTATCTAGATAATTATCAAGTTGATATAAATTTATATATTTTGGTTATACTGCTGTCTAGGACAAAAAGAAGGGAATTTTTAAGAATACTGGTTAAGTTTTTTTTTACAATGATTTATATTTGAATGAGGTCTATTTGTGCACTTATAATGGAGTTTGATACATATCTGGCTTAAATTGTACTTTATTTTGTTTTATTTTTTTCAGTAAGTATTTTGGATTAATACTACTTTACTTATTGTTAAAATTTATGATATTTTTTCGGGATCTCACCTATATCTATTTAACAATGATTGATATATAAAATTGATGTTTTGTTTGTAACGGAAGTCAGGGGGGGTGGGGAGGGGTGGGCGGGAAAGGGTGGGGTGGTGGTGGGGGGGTGGGAAAATGGGGTTAAAAATTGTATTGTAAAACTTTTTCAATTAAAAAAAAAAGATCCTCAAAAGATCTGGACATATTTCATAAAGGAGAGCTTCCATATAATTATTATGGGTGTTCCACTTTGGATGGTTAATTGTTTCAAAACTGTTAATGTAGTTTTAGGATGACGGGTTATCTGCATCATTGTCTACAGAAATTTCTAGAAGTTTTAGTGGTAAGTAGCCCTAAATATACTGTTTTCATGCTTATTAGTGCAAAACCTTAATTGGCTAAATAGATAAGTGTATTATAGATATAGATCTTATAGATAAGATCTGCTCATCTAGCTGAGGTTTGTTTGGTAAGGTATATGCTATTTAGGCCCAACAGATTACTTCTAAACTGTACCTCATTTTCCTTGGTTAGAAAGTTCTGACTGTGACTTCAGAAACAAGGTTTAGATTCTAGGTCTCATCCATAAGGATTGATTCTTTGGGAAACATCCAGACAGGCAAGGAGGAGGAATTGATTTTGAGTCAAGAGACCCAGAGCTAAACCCACTCCCCCCTCAAATTCCATGAAATTTGCAGGATTTGGGTTTGGCTAGTCTAAAGAGAAGAAGAATCAGGGACGACATGATAGCTATATTCCAGTGTTTGAGGGAGTGCCACAAAGAAGAACGGGTCAAATTATTATCCAAAGCACCAGTGGCCAGGACAAGAAATAATGGTTGGAAACTAATCAAAGACAGAAGCAACCTGAAATTAAGGAGAAAGTTCCTAACAGTGAGGACAATTAACCAGTGGATTTATTTATTTATTTATTTAGTGTATGACTGGTCACACACAATATTAAAACACTTCATTTTTACAGGTTAAAAACAATAAAAAAAGCAGTAAGAAAACCTAAAAGGAAAACAGAAATAACATTTCAAAGTTTGATGTCGAGTTTGGAGATCCAGTCAGTAGCTGCCGTTGTTATGCAGAGGAAGTCCCTTCTGTTAGGGCATTCCCTCACTATATGCTGGACAGTCTGTCTAGGGGCCCCGCAATCACATTGTGCTGAAGGCGTCTTTCCCCATTTATACAAGGAGTCAGCACACACCCCATGAGTTGTTCTAATTCTATTATATGTCATCCCTATGTGTTGGTGTAGGCTACATCCTGGAGGTATACTACTAGGACTGATATGCTCAGACACATCTTGGGGGAACAGCTACCCCACGCCTCCATCCACTTTTGTGTGGTGTTCTGATGATCGGCCAACAACTTAAGGGCTGTCAAGAGCGGTGGATTTCTTTACTTTAATCGGCATCTTAAGAGATCAGGAATGTATCCATGTATGGGTAGAGAAGAATTTAACAGGATCTTACTATAACCAGTGGAACAGCTTGCCTTCAGAAATCGTGGGTCCTCCATCACTGGAGGTTTTTAAAAAGAGACTAGACCCGTGATGGTGAACCTATGCATGTGTGCCAGAGGTGGCATGCAGAACCCTCTCTATGGGTATGCGCGCTGTCACCAGCTGCTCTTCTGGTTTCCGGTGTGCACATGCACGCGGGCCAGCTGGCCTTTGCGGGTGCTAGAGTGCCAGAAAATGGCCTGAAAACTGTCTGAAAAATGGCCAAAACCAGCCAAAAATCAGGCATGTATGTGCCAGCCAGCTGGTCTTTGGGTTTCCAGTGCTCCGGCGCATGCACACATACATACATGCACGCACATTCCATTTCTGTTGTAAGTTGTAAAACCAGTCATCATGTGATTGGACCCAATTTTATGATTTCATTTTTGCCATGGTTAAGCCAATTGTGCAGTTGTTAAGCAAATCCAACTTGCTCAATTGGTGGCTTTTGTCAGAAACTGTGGTGGGGAAGATTGCAAACCACGATCACCTGACCTTATGGTTGCAACTGGCCATAAATGTGAACTGGTTTACCAAATTGTGATCATTGCACCACCTCTAGGTCGTAAGTGCAAGGACTGGTAGTAAATTTACTTTTCCTGTTGTAACTTTGAACCATCATTACACAAGCCACTGTAAGTTGAGGGCTACCTTATGTAATTTATTTCTCTATTGTTGCATTTGTGTTATGTTTTCTAATCTTGTTAGCAGACCAGGCTTTGCAAGTGGGTGGCCACATAAACTCAGTGAATAAAATACATAAATAAATAAGTGGAACAGCCTCAACAGAAAGGGCACTGAACATATAAAAAGCATATGCCTGCACAGAAATTCATAAAGCAGAGATTTGAAAGCCTGGTTATAAACATGAAAAGGAAAACAAGGGTTATTGTCATGGGAGCTTATTGTAAACTACTTAGACTGACAGAAGATATGAAGGAGGCTTTTCTGTATTAGATGATCAATTAGATAATCAAAGAGGCATGTAACAAGGACGATGGGAAATTCAACTAGGTGCCAGTAGTCAAGGATCTAAGAAATTCAGGAACTGGAACAAGGAACAAAAGGGCACCCTTATCCTGCATTTCAATTTTTCAGTGTGTGGGTTTCTTTTTATTTTTTTGAAAGACTATTGTAAGGTTTGGTGCCATATTCAACTTGTATTTTTTCCTTTTTAATTTTTTTTAAGCATCATGGACTTTAAAGTTGTTGTGATAGGTAAGAACAAGCCTTAGTGTTTTCATAATTAAATTTTAAGGGGATTTTTTTTGATCTATGATCCAGGAATGCCAATTGTTTTATTTAGACAATTATACATTTTTATTTAAACGATGCAATTATTGTATCATGGAACATTAAAGGGCTGTGAGGTATATGTAAAAGAAGAAACTTTTCAAGTGTTTGAAGACAAATTATTTCCTGAAAGAAACTCACATTCTTCCTGGTGAAGAATATATTTTACTGAGAAAGAAGGTGGAATTGATCTAAATGGAAATTCAAAAATGGCTTGAGGAGTGACAGTAATAAGAAAATGTTAAACTTCATAGAGGAGGAAGATGCTGTCAAAATATCAATATGCATGTTGATTCATATTATATAATTTTGGTAATTAATAGTGCCTATAATTGTCTGGCTTAGATAAATGTTTATGGTTCAACTAGTTATATTGTTTACAGTTGATTTGCAAATCTTTTTGATTTACAGGGGGACCAATTAATGGTAACTGGGGATTTTAATTCATTTTTGGATCTAATGAATGGAAATATCTATTACATATTTAAATATATGTCAACATACCTACTTATGCAGTCACCTATGTAGCAATAAAGCAGGAATAACAAATAAATAGATTGCCAGTTTGCAGGCAATAACAAAATATCAATCTCATCTTATGTCCCAAGAAACAATAAAACTGGTAGTCCTTGGTTTACATCCTTAACGGCGCCTGCCCACGTCATGGACTCAATTTTGTGACTCTTTGTGTTACTCTTTAAGCAAATCACTGCAGCCGTTGAGTAAACCCATTGTTAGCTATGTTAGCATTTTTGCTGAAAATTGGAACGCAAATGCCGGTTTTTAACAAAAAACATAAATCATGATCACATGACCACAGGATGTGGAGAGAGACACTCCATTGGAACTTCAGAACTGGGTTGAAAATTCCTTGGGAGCTGGTGGTTTGGCATAGTAATAGCAATAGCAATAATAACAGCATTTAGATTATATATGCTCCACAATACTTTACAGCACTTTCTGCACAGTTTATAATGTTAGCATATTGCCCCCAACAATCTTGGTCTTCATTTTACTGACTTTGGAAGGATGGAAGGCTGAGTCAACTTTGATCAAGCTGCTGGTTGTGGGCAGAGTCAGACTGCAATACTGCATTCTAACCATTGTACCACCATTCGGTCATAACTTTGACTGGTTGCTAAAATCGTCTGACTCCCAACTACCTTTAAGGAGGCTCCTTAAACCGGAACTGTCAACTTAAACCGTCAACCAGAACTGCCCATTTTGTTCTTGTACCCAATTTTATCGAACAAATTTAAGTGAAAAATGAAACAGGTATATACAAAAGTATGAAGGCTATTGTTTAATGCATTGTAAGCTGCCCTGAGTCTCCAGAGAAGGGCGGCATATAAATTAATTTTTTTAAAAAAAGTCTACACTGATGAATGTAGCACTTCTACTGAACTGCAAGTGAAACAGGCCTGCACAGACAGCAGGGGGGAGATTTAGTAGTAGCTTGTTTAACCTTGGCAAAGACAACTGTCTTAACAATTTAAAATATTCATACTTTTGGCATGATGTGAATTCTTCTGTCAAATGCTTTGCGCAATCTCCAAATGGATAGGCCTCAAAATAAAAATTAAAAAAAAAAGAGGCATGCTGATTGTGGAGGTGTCAGATGATCCTGTTGAAGACTCTAAACATTTCAATTGTGGCAAGATGACAGTGAGAATTAAATATTTGGGATGTGGTTGAAGGCTGCTAGACAGTATCTATAACACTTCTGAACCCTGCAGAACATTTGAAAGAGGACATTCCTTAAAATTAAATTATTCAGGTACACATTATGCAACATTTATAGTGCCAGCAACTCTTTCTTTTTTTGCTTTGGTTAAAGGCATTCTATTTGAAATATTTGTTGCTAACATTTTTAAGAGTGACAAAGTTGAAAGACTCCATTAATATGCACAGTTCCAGGGACATTGTAAATTGGTTGTATGTGAGAGTGAATTTCTAATCAACAAAATTCATCAAAATGATAGATATTCCCACATTTTCTCCTCCCTAATCTTTCAGTGACCCTGCATACACTGGTGTCTAATGAAGCTGGAGATAGCCAACTCTAAACATTTAGATGTAATTAAAAAAGAAGATATATTGGATAATTATTCAAGGTATAGCCAACACACAACTAATATAATCAAAATAAATTGATTTAACATTTTTCTTTTCAGGTTTTGCAGTACTTCAAATAAAATGTTCTACCCTAAGTTAGAAAAAATGATCAAGTTAAATATACGAGAATAAACATTGTCAGTGTATTCATTATTCATTGTTTAGGGAAATTTTGAGTATGCATATTTTTTTCAGCAACATTGGCGTACATTTAGTATTGAGTCTATGCATACATTCTTGGGATTACATGTTGTATTCTAAAAGGATTAACTTTCAATGTGAATATTTTTGGAGGCACCATGTCTGTGTACCAAACCTGCTATTGGTTGCTATTCTGCAACATGTCCAATCAGCAAATGGACAGCTGTATTTTCTACCAAGGATCTTCAGCCAGCAAATGGTCAGCAAATGGACAGCTGTAGTTTCCAAACAGCCTTCAAGATCAGCCTCATATATCAGCATTTCCTAATGTAGCAAGTTTAAGATGTGTAGACTTTAACTCGCAGAATTCTCTAGCCAGCAGAAACATTGCCATATAACTCACTGCAAATTTCAGATAATGAAGGCCCTGGATCACTTTTGTAAAATCTTATGTCCAGAAAAGATCATAATTCACAATGGAACACCAGCCAACGCTTCTACCTTTGAAAGAGGTCATCGTCTTCTTCTTTTTAAGAGGTCATTCTCTTGACCTAGACCTTATGGACAACTTTTGGTTGTCTTCTTCCTCACCTTTCAGCTCAAAAATTCCTTTGAGGATGATAAAGTCACGTTTAGTTAGAATAACTATATTATATTGGGAGCTCACATTTATTTATATGGTGCCAATGTGTCAGAAAATGAATATTTGATTTCAAGAGTGGATTGAGTGTCTTGACCTAGAAATAAACAATGGTAATTTATTCCCCTTATACTGTGGGTTTGTAACATTTTTAGTCAATCTTCATTACTAAATAAGGCTTCAGTTTATCTTTGTTCTGAAATTATCAAATGGCACTTCAAATTTAAGTCATAATTAGTGAAAACTGAGAAACATTTTATTTTTTTAAGTTCTTGTTGAATCTTGGAGATAATATTTTCTTTCTAATATATTGCTGTTGGTGCTACTGGTATTAAGACCTTTTTTTAAAAAAAAAGAAAATGGCTCTTAATTATACATTTATGTACTTCTGTATATAAAGAAGTAAATAAATAAACTGATTACAGATAAAGAAATTTGTAATTTCTTTACAACTTTAATAGCTATACCCTTTCCTATTTTTTCTTTCTTCTCCCTCTCTCCATTTTTCATTTCTCTTTAATTTGATCTTTATTAAAGATTTTCCCCTTTTTAAAAAAAACACAAAAATCCCTTCTTTCCCTTTCCTTCATACTGGAATCAGATGGAGAACCTATTTTTAATAACTAAAGCACTTTAATGCAACTAACTCAGTAGGCATGTTCTAGATCTCGATGAAATAAACCTGGATCAGTTTTTTTCCTCCATCACTGAAATTATATTATTAGGTTCGTGATACTTTGCTGATTACATGTGTGAATTTAATCCAAGGGTGAAATGCTACCAGTTCACTCTGATACGGGCGAACCGGTGGTTATAAATACTACTGGTTCAGATGAAGTGGTAGTAAAAAAAAGCTACCAGTTCCTCCGAACTGGTATTTCCAGTTTTTATGGGTTTTTAAATTTTACTTGGTTTAACTAGATTTTAACTCTGTATAATGGCTTTGTGGATTTTATTGTTGTGAGCCGCCCTGAGTCCATTGGAGATAGGGTGGCATATAAGCTAAAGAAAATAAATAAATAAAAAAAATAAAATTTCCAAAGATCGGCTGTGCCACGCGGTTTAGCTTTGCTAGAAAGAAGGAAATCCTGCTTTCTAGAAAAGCTGAATCGCGCCGCACAGCTGATCCCCCCTTGCTGTTCTACTTACTTTCCAAGCCTCCTTCCGGCATGAACTGTGCATGTGTGTGCACATGTAGTGCACGTTTCTCACATAGCGAGCATGCACGGCCAGCGAACTGGTAGCAAACCGGTTCAGATTTCACCACTGATTTAATTCTATAAATTTAATTTAAAGTAATCCTTCTATGTAGCCTACTGTCAATCCTCCTCAGTGCAAATATTTCTTACACAGATAGAAATTTCTTTTAGCTAGGTTATGTCCTGATTTTCTCATTCTTTGGTTTCTAAGTGATATAGCTGCTGTTATAATTTCTGGTCATGTTCATGGAAGTTCATTAACGTGTATGTGATGAAAATTGACAATAGATTTTTAAGTGGTCCCTGAATGCTAAAGGTTTGGTTCAACAAAAGAAATAGGAAATTTTATAGCTTTTGTTAGTATTAACAGGGGCTCATCATTTTCTCTGATAGGAGATATCATAAAAGCATTTATCTGAGTGTTTGTTATTATTTTCACAATTGGCTAAAGTTAAATTTTAGAGGAGATAATTAAAATCAATATTATTGTATGCATCCTATCTATCTATGAGCCGACAGACATCTTTAGCTATCAATGATACCCAACTGATACCCACCCCAGAGATGCCCTTTCTGTGATGTCCCATTGCCTGGAGGCAGTATGGGCCTGGATGGGTAGAAACAGACTCAAACTTAATCTCTCCAAGACTGAGTGGCTATGGATGCCGGCATCTCGGATTTCAGAAGCCCCATCACTTTTGATGGATGGAGAAAAACTTGTCCCCATTGATAGGGCTCGCAACTTAGTTGTCCTCCTGGATGCTCGGCTGTCCCTAGAAGACCATCTAACGGCCATGACCAGTGGGGCCTTCGCACAGGTTCGCCTAGTGCGCCAGTTGCGCCCTTTCCTGGACCGAGATGACCTTCGCACAGTCACTCATGCCCTTGTTACTTCCTGCTTGGATCACTGCAATTCCCTCTACATGGGCCTGCCTCTGAGATGCACCCAGAGACTTCAGCTGATCCAGAATGCAGCCACACAGGTTGTTATGGGAGCCCCTTGTTACTCCCATATAACACCCCTCCTGCGTGAGCTGCACTGGTTACTAGTGGTTCTCTGGGTCCACTTCAAGGTGCTGATTCTCACCTATAAGGCCTTACATGATTTAGGTCCAGGATATTTACAGGACCTTCTCCTGCCTGCTTCCCACCGTCCTGTTCGCTCACACAGGGCTGCTCTCCTCAGGGTTCCAACGGCAAGCCAATGTCATCTAGTGGTGCCGAGGGGTAGGGCATTCTCTGTGGATGCTCCCACCCTCTGGAATGAATTAGCTATCGAGCTCCGGACGGCTCCTGATCTCCACTCCTTCCGTCGGGACCTGAAGACTTGGCTGTTCAAGCAAATAGGCTGACTCTGATTCTGGGTTTTATTATTTATCATTAATTAGTTATTTGATTGAAAGTGCGATTTTATTGTACATGTTTCTTAACTTGTGTTCGCCGCCCTGAGTCCTTCGGGAGAAGGGCGGCATATAAATACATGAAATAAATAAATAAATAAATAAATAAATAAATAAATAAATAAATAAATAAATAAATAAGAAAGAATGTTTGTAGCTCAGGGTTGAAATGAGGGGTCCTTGGTGGTCTCTGAGCTGGGTTGTTTTCTTGCAGACATGTAGTTACCCAAATTAGGTTACATCATCAGTGCTAGTAAGGAGTGAGATTTGCTGTCAGTTTATATTATGTTCTTACTAGCACTGATGATGTTACCTACAGTATTTAGGGTAATGAAATTTCTGCAAGAAAGCAAGCAAGCTCAGAGAGGACCTCTCATCTTTAGCTATTTCTAAATTCAGACTCAACATCTTTTTACTGCATGGGACAAGATAATTTTGAGGGGGGAGGGGGAAATCTAATATGTTATTGACTTGTATGCTTAAAACAAGTTAAGCTACATCATATTGTACCATCTTTTAAAAGTGACTCGAAGAACAAGAACAATTTGCCAAGTGGGGTGAGCTCTCTTTATTTTGTGACAGGGCTACTATAGCAATTTATTGTTAGGCCTTCTCTGTGAAGTCCTTTCTCCCTTGAACTGGGTTCACAACTATGCACTTTGCACAAGAACCTTCTCTGGTTCTCCTACCTTGATGATTCTCGCTTAATGACTTCCATTCATTGTCATTCAGTGGCTATTCAAACTTGTGACAGCGCTGAATGAATGGCATTGATAGCCAGTTCTGAAAATTTTTGGCTGTTGTAATGCCCTTGCAGGCATATGATAATGATTTGCAATGTCATGTCCAGCTTCCCACAAACAAAGTCAATGATGAAGCTGTCAGGAAGTCAGAAGTTGCAGTCACAACTTGAAGTCCTCCATTAATGACCCCACAGCGATTCAATTAACGATGGTAACTGTGGACTACAACTCAAAGAAGTAGTGCAAGATTGGAAGACATGAAGAGATCTGGCCCAAAGAATTGCCAACAGTTGGACACAACTGATTGGATAATGTCATCAACAAGAGAGGACTGCAAAGTGCTGTCACTGAGCAGGATAATCATGTGATACCACACTATAGGACGGCAGCACTTAGGGTATTCCAATCCCAGCGACCATAATTAAGGAAGGACTACCTGTACAGTAGCTCCATTCACGGAAGGATCCTTCACTTCTTCCACATAAGGGAAAGAGTCTTACATAAACATTTGAGTTTGGTCTTTAGAGCTTTGTGGGGCAATACTCCATCTTTTGTTTCTTCTCTTAGTTCTTGCATATATATGCTGGGTGAGTCATACAGCCTTATTTTAAATTTGTTGTTTTTTCCATCAGCTTTTTTCCAGTTAAGTACTTTTCAGGATCTGTCTCCTAGAAATCCGGCATCAATATTGTGCCTGTTTATCTTGTGCCTGTTCACCACCCTGAGTCCTTCGGGAGTAGGGCGGTATATAAATCAAATAAAATGAAAAAATGAAAAAAATGAAAAATATTAGGATTGCACCCAATTTAAAAGAGCAAAGAAAGGGTTAGCAAACATATTTAGTTGACTGTGGCTTGTGCGATACTGCAAAACCTGATCCTTTACCAGTTAGATATCACACTGACATTTATCTTTTATTATTTAGGGATATTTTATTTAATTGGTTTTTTAAAAAACTGATAACTTTGGTAGGTATGATGCTACATATTTAATTGGTTTTGTTGTTTCATTGATTGTGGACTCAGTTGTCTTTATTATGTTTTATAACATCATTGTGTAAAGTTCTATATTTACTGCATGTCTTTGACATTTTGATGTTTTTATTATTTTGAATTGATTGTTTTTATGTGCCATACGGAAAGTCAAAGTGTAAATTAATATTTGTACATTGTGGATTGAAAATTTAACAAGAAGCGATTGAGGGATCTGGATATGTTTACCTTTTAGCAAAGATATCTGAAAGGAGATTTGATAGAACATTACAAGGTCTGGATCATTTCTTTATTGAGTCAGAATTCAGAAATCGGATGAGTCCAACTTCTTACCACTGGTTTGTACTCAAAGATCTGCTTTTTGGGGAATCAGATATGATTCAAGTTTCAATTTTATGGAAGTTAATTGTATAAAGCAGTAGTGGGTTTCAAACTTTTTTACTACCCGTTCTGTGTATGGGTGTGGCTTGGTGGGCATGGCTTAGTGAGCATGGTCTGGTGGGCGTGGCAGGGGAAGGATACTGTAAAATCTCCATTTCTTCCTGATCAGCTGGGACTTGGGAGGCAGCGAATAGTTGGGGGCGGGGCCAGTCAGAATTTTTACTGCCGGTTCTCCGAACTACTCAAAACTTCTGCTACCGGTTCTCCAGAACTGGTCAGAACCTGCTGAAATCCACCTCTGGTATAAAGAGTGTGTGGCATGGTGGCCTAGAGATGGCACTCTCACCCCACAATCAGGAGCTCATGAGTTCAATCCTAGGTAGTGGTAGATATTTCTCTCTCTGGGCACAAAGAGAAAATATCTACTATGCCTCCACATAGGAATTAGGAAGAGCATCCGGCCAGTAAATGCTCAGCTCCATTCAATCACTTTGACTCTGCTCTGATGCAAGGGATTATAGAGTTGTTAAAAGAAAAAAAAATGTATAAAGACTTAATGCTTGTAGGAATGTTCTCAAATTCAATTCTATAATGAGAAAGTTCTTTGTGAACCAGAAATCATTCTATACTTACTAGCCTGAATCAGGGGAAGTTCAGCTATAGTTGAAACAGATTTGAACCTGCAACTTCAAGGAGTTTGTTCAAACCCAAAGCCATTATGAAAGGCTTTTATTTCAAAGTTTTGTATTGTGGAAGGCAGTGAAAAAAGTACTTTTCAGCGGGGGGATGTCTTCATGAGCACATGCTCACAATTCAACAAAGAAAACTGTTGCTATATAATTAAAATGAGTGAACAGCTCATTTTATTCATTGCAAATGCAGACTTACCCCAGATATTATGGGCTGGAATGTACACAGTTACAAGAAAAGTAGGTCAAGAAACAATGCTTTGAATTCTATCCAACGAGGTGGGGAACAAATTGTCACCAGTACTGGCCTTCTTTTATAATTACTTATCTTGCTAGTGAGAATTATTTGTTCATTTTAACCAACTTCTTGTAAGCTAAGATCGTTTGAAAAATGCCATGGATAACAGTATATAAAAAAAGCAAGACAGAATCCACATTCACCAAAGGAGCATACAAAGAGAAGAGTTTAAGTAATAATAATAAATTAACAGAGTTGGAAGGGACTTTGTAGGTCATTTAGTCCAACCTCCGCCTAAGGAGGAGACCTACACCATTTCTGACAGATGGGGGCCAGTCTCTTCTTGAAAGCTTCCAGTGATGAAGCTCCCACAACTTCTGAAGTCAAGTTGTTCCATTGGTTGATTGTTGTTTATTTCTAGGTTGAATCTCTCCTTGATCAGTTTCCATCCAAGATTCCTTATCCGGTCTTTGGGTGCTTTGGAAAATAGCTTGACTCCTTCCTCTCTGTGACAGCCCCTCAAATATTGGAACACTACTATCATCTCCTTGGTTCTTCTCTTCACTAGACTAGCCATGTCCAGTTCCTGCATATGTTTTAGACTCCAGCCTCTAATCATATTTATTGCTCTTCTCTGCACTCTTTCTAGAGTCTCAACATCTTTTTTATAGTCTGGTGACCAAAGCTGGATGCAATATTCTAGGTGTGGTCTTACTAAGGCTTTATAGAGTGGTATAGAGTCACATAAAATAGGGGACAAATTACCGGTAAGTAGAGTCAAAAGAAAATAAATGTCTTGAAACAAAGTGAGATCTTGTGATAGATTTTAAAAAGTCATAAAGGGAGTTGCAAAGAAATATATGATCTTTATATGATGAAAATGATATGAAAATGGAAAGAGAATTGGTTAACCACCATAAGTAGTGGCTTTGCATCTAGCTGAAGAGAAGAGTTGAGTGACATACTGTTCTGCCCCAGCTTCGGATTTCCAAAGAATGTGACACACACCAAGCTTCGCAAACACTGTTTAATTTCAAACAAACCCTTTCAAGAATGCAGGCTTTCCGTGCAAAGCGTCCTTATCAAAGTTATTAAGAACAAAGTCCGATAAAGGTTGGCAATCAGCCCAGAAAACCAGATATGAGTAGTCGCTCGCTCTCCAAGATGCTCTGTAGTAATGAGACATTGTTTCTAGCAAGAAAGCACTAGCTGTGTGGGACTTAAATAGGCTAAGGGAGTGGCCAATTATCCTCAAGCCCTACTGTCGAGTAGACCTCCTCCTCCTGAGTAGCCACTCCTGCCTTTTGGCAACCCTGCGTGCCTGAGCATTGAGGAGAGGCTCCTCCACTTCGCTTTCTCCACTGGAAGGAGCCTCTGGAGGTTCTGAAGGCCCTGGCTAATCTCTGCCTCTGGCATCACATCCACTTTGGCCTCCTTGGTGTCCGATGCGAGTGCTGGCTGCGCAGGCTGCTGGTGCGACACCACACCAGCCTCCTCCTCGTCAGGATCAGCCACGATCTGCGCAGGTCGCTGGCGGGCCACAACACATACTCAGGGTTCTCACTTGGCTCAGTGTTATTCAGCATATTTATAAATGTATTGAGTGAGGATTTATAAAAGATGATTATCAGATGTCCGTATGACATAAAAGTGAAGGTAGAGGAAACACTTAAAAAGAGAGGGTCAGGATTCCTTAACTGGAAGAATGGATGAAAGGCAAAAAGAATTTCAACAGAAACAAATGCAAAGTCATACACTTGGATAGGACAAAAATCAAAGATGCTATTACTGGGATGATGGTTACAAACTGAGGTAGGCCACAGCAGTAATTTTTTTGGAACCTAAATTCTTTAAATTATACAGCCAGATTTATGTATTCCAGAAGTACAAAAATGAAACTCTAAATAATAACCAATCAATACAACTTGTTAACTTGTTATTTGAGATGAATATGTATGGATTATCAATTAATAAGCATCTGACAATTTATGAGGAACAAATATATAGCACAAATAGTGCAAATATTGAAAGCTTCTATATAAATTGATGTAAAAAAAATCTGCTCCCTCAAGCACAGCAAGAAAGAAAGAAAAAGAAAGAAAGAAAGAAAGATGGATGATCCTAGGAAGGAATTATGGCAGATGATGCATAAGGGTTAAAGTGTTTGTCTGGCTCATGGAAACCCATGTTCAGATATGTAGTCTTCGAGATACAACTATTCTTTCAGCAACCATTCAAAATTGCAGTGGTGTTGAATGATTTATTGCTGGTTTGCAAAGTTGTAGCCCTTGCAGTGTCCTTGTGGCCATGTGATCATGATCTGAGTGTTCAGGATTTCAAGGAACACCCCTAAAGAAATAAAACTCCGAGGCCTGAGGTTCCTCAAAGTTCCAATTTATTAGCGATGTCATGTTGGCACACCTGATGGCGCAGTGGACTAAGTGCTGTAAAAGTGGCACTTGGTTGCCAGCTGCCTACAATTACTGCAAGTTCAAATCTCACCAGGCTCAAGGTTGACTCAGCCTTCCATCCTTTCGAGGTAGGTAAAATGAGGACCCGGATTGTGGGGGCAATAAGCTGACTTTGTATAAAAAAGAACACTGCTTGGGAGGGCCCAAAAGCTCTACTAAGCAGGTATATACAAAAGTATGAAGGCTATCGCTTAACGCATTGTAAGCCACCCTGAGTCTTCAGAGAAGGGCCACATATAAATCAAACTAATAAACAAACAAACAAACAAACAAACAAACCCGAACCTGAACTCTTCCAAGTTTTCCACACCCAGCTAACAGTTCACAGCCCTGCCCCACACCCACAAATTCATCACATAGTCCAATCAACTCTTCACATTCAACTGGATACAATCTTCAGGCCGTCTCCAGCAGGTGCAAGCCAAAGTGTCTTTGAACACGGAATATTGTTATGACTAACTTTCTACCGCTCCAACAAATGCTCCCCTCCCAATCGCCAAGGAAGCAAAAAGGAAAACTGACTTCCAAAACTGACACTGAGTGCTTGAATGCCAGTTTCATGATTAGAACATTGCAATGAGCCGTGGTCATGTGATCATCATTTGCAACCTTCCCTGCTGGCTTCCTACAAGTCAAGTCCATGGGGAAACATTCAGGCAAAATTGCAAATTGCTCCTATGAGTCACCCTTGCTACTTTTTCTCCTGAGGATCCCCAGGAGATCTGCAGCACCCCTTGTCTACCCACACCCTATAGGGAGTGCCCAGCTGCAGCATTCCTCATATTCCCACATTCCCTAGTTGTCCCAAAGGTGCTTTTTCCAAAAGGTAACAGGTGTCAATGTTGGAAGCCATATTAGGCTGGAAGCTTCCATGCTGCCACCTTCTCATGTGTGAGAAAGTAGGAGGGGGGGATTTAGTAGAGGGGTTGTTTGTAGACATAATAGCATTCTTCCTGCCGGTCAAGGTCAGGGCAATCTGGCATCTGGAGAAGGAGTGGTTGGAGCGCTGAGTCAAGATGGGACGGACGTTGATTGGAGCATGTGATCAACTGAGGAGTGAGGAGATGGTTTTGGGTGTTTTGATTTACTGAGAGAAAACCCAGACCTTTCAGATTCGGGTTTTCCCAGATGTGCCAGTTTACCTATTCTAGTAAAGAGAACTTTGGAAAATGCTTGCTTCCATGTCTTTACTCGGAGTAGGGGTTTTCTGGAATGCTGACAACAGAACTTTCTTGATTTTTTCTTTTGAAAACATTTTGCTACTCATCCAAGAAGATGCTTTAGCCTGCCACATTCCATAGCAATAGGAGTAGTACTTAGATTTATATACCACTTCATAGTACTTTACAGCCCTCTCTAAGTGGTTTACAGAGTCAGCATATTGCCTCCAACAATCTGGGTCCTCATTTAACCACGCTCAGAAGGATAGAAGGCTGAGTCAACTTTGAGCTGGTCGAGATTGGACTCTTGGCAGTGAGCAGGTAGTTGGCATGCAATACTGCACTCTAACCACTGTGCCATCACAGTTCTGTAGTTCCTCCCTGCAACATTTACCACACTCCTTGCCTGGGATTCCAGACTTTTCCTGCTTAATGACTCAATCCTGGGGACTTTTGGGATTGCCACTGTAACCCAAGGACTACCTGTATTTGACTTGGATGTCACCATGTGACAATAAATTGTGGGAATTATCTTACCTAGGCAGTTTCCATTCAAGTTCCATGATGTTTTTTTTTAAAATTATTATTTTGTTCCACAAGTCAACAATGTTTTCCTCACACAAGTGATAACCAACATGCCTCTCTTGAAGAGTATTCCTCAAACAAAACAATTTTCAGTGCATGTGTACTAACACCGCAACAGTGTCAAAATATCAAGCACAAGCAATACCAAACAAATGAATAATTGCAGCTAGCCCAAACTGCAATAGCTGTTTCTATGGTGAAACAACTTAACGGATTGTGAATTATTTTTGTAGCCAAAGACAAAGTGCTCGGTGTTCAGTGTGGTATACACTGGCACAATGTGGCATAAAGTCATTAGCAGGCAGCTTTAACAGGCTTTGCTATAAATGTATGTTAACTACTGTTTCTTTTTTTCTTGGCAAAGGTAATTACAGGTGTTGAACCTGTCTCCTGCTTATCATAATTTAGAAGGATGCTTGAAGTAATCCTTTTATTACTTACATCTTTTATTTCTATGTCCATGAGCTTGAATATTAACTTTTTATTTTAAAAAAGAAGATACACTCATGTTATGGTCCACCAGCAGCCTGCGGAGCTGGCAGTGGAGGCGGACAGTGAGGAGGCTGCGGAGGAACATGGGCCAGTCCTGGAGTCTGGGGAAGGCTCGGACGAGGGCTCTGCGTCGGAGGCAGAGATGAGGCCAGGGCCATCTGGGAGTTATGCATGGACTCCGGAGCCTCCAGAGTCGGACATCAGAGAGGCAGAGGAACAGGAGGAGCCTTTTTCTAGTGCATGCATGCGTAGAGCTGCCAGAAGGCAAGAACAGTTAAAACTAAAGGAATGACTCGGGAGTAAGGCCTGGAGATGGTTGGCCCCTCCCATGAGGCTTAAAAGAGGAGCAAAGGCACATGGGCCCTATGCAGGAAAGCAATGTTGTTAATTCTGTTCCCAGTCAGCACCTCTGTTTGATTCTGGACTCCATGTGGCTTTGCCAAGTAGGTCTTTGGCAGTGTGTCAAGGGAGAAAAAGGTTGGTGATTATCCTGAAGGACTTCTCCCGAAGGACTTTTTGCAACTAATTGGGACTCAGCTGTGAATGAACGTATTTCACAGCTGTTGCAATAAAAGAGGTTTTTGGGACCACTTGTGTGTTTTAATGACTCAGGAAGCCGAGGTCACAACAATTCATGATTACTCTGGTAGGGCATCTTCAGCTGAGACTATGGAGATGGCTCTGGGTAGGGTATCCTTTTCCTCTTCTCATTGCCAGCAGAACTCCCCCTGGGGCAAATGTCTATGAAGATTCTCAATCATCCAAGTCATGGTTGTCCCAAAGGTGCTTTTTCCAAAGCCCACTGAATTTTTTTTCTTTTGAAAACATTTTGCTACTCACTCATGAAGTCTCTTTAGTTCCTGCTGCATGCGCAGAGGGTCAAAAACAGGTTACGTCCTCGTTAAAACCAGGAAGGAATGACGTCCGGGTGGGTGGGTGGAGCCTTGTGCTGCCACCGCTAATGGTTCACTGAACCACACACCGCTGCTACTGTTTCGCCCAAACCGGAGTGAACCGGTAGCATTTCACCCCTGTAGAGGACCATCATTGAATATATCAGCAAGAATGATTACCAACAGTGAAAATGACAGCAGATGGCAATTTAGGAGTGGTGACAACTATTTATGGGTCTTTTACGTACTCTTGCAATCCCAATTGGTCTGATAGACCTCTTGGCTTTGAACAAACCTGATTGGTGGTAATAGCTGATGATTTTAACATTCATACCTAGACATTAAAATGTCAACATGACTTATAGAAGGTTCCAATCTTGATCATACAGATTGTAGACGAGCATCTGCTGACACCATGGTTGTCTTCGTTATGACAAGCTCCTGAAAGCAGTAGAATGCAGAATTGAGGACATGTGCTGGCCATTCTATGGTGGAGTAGAACCTTGGAAGTGGATGTCCTGGGATCTTTCAAAAGGTAGATGATATCCACTTGTGAGATTCAAGGATCACTCAAGTCCTCATCACCTTTGCAGGCATAAGATTGTGGTGAGCAATCACAGTGGTTTCATGGCAACTGTGGTTATGTATCAGGGCAGGGGTGCTATTCAGCAGGTTCTGACAGGTTCTGGAGAACCGGTAGCAGAAATTTTGAGTAGTTTGGAGAACCGGCAAATCCCATCTCTGGCTGGCCCTACAGTGGGGTGGGAATGGAGATTTTGCAATATCCTTCCCCCAGGAGTGGAGAGGGAATGGGGATTTTGCAGTATCCTTCCCCCAGGAGTGGGGAGGGAATGGGGATTTTGCAGTATCCTTTTGCAGTATCCCACACCCAGCAAGCAATGCCCACAGAACCGGTAGGGGAAAAAAAATGAATTGCACCACTGTTATGTATGTTTATTTTTTAATGATCCTATACTATAAGCAATCACCAACGTATCTCAGAGTCCTTGTCCTCAGCTTAGAACTGGCCAACTCTGTCTGATTTTGTGTCATTCCCTCTATGAAATGACATTTTATTTCTTTTCTCATGCTGTTTGATGCTATTGCATAATTGAGATCTCAGAAGTAATAAGGAAAAAAGAATCCCTGAGAAACATGGATGGAAATCAGGATTTTAAAAACTATGACTTTTGAATCATTCTCCACTTTAAATAATAAGTATGACTTGTGTAGTATGGCTCTGTGGCAATATTTACAACCACAACATTTGTTGACATCCCAATGTGGACCTGTGGCATTTTCAGCTTTGGAAACACCTAATTTACTACAGGTGATAATTAAATACTATGACAGGGAAACCTGCAATTACACTTTATAAAATGCTGTTGCTAATGAGCCAAGTTGGTATGTCAATTTTACAGGTTGAGTGGAATAAAAAATTAGAGATTCCTAATTTGCCTAGACAAGGGGAAAAAGGGTTAAAGCCAATTACAAGAACTTCAATAGATTCTAGATTGCATCTTATGCAATAAAAGAGGATATTTGTATTTAATGAACTCCTTTGCATCCTATTAGTTTTATAGACTGCTACCTTTCTATTTTTCCCCTTGATTTTATGGCCTATTTATTGTTATTTCTAGATCACGTTGCTTTATATGGCTTTTCTCAAGATTTTAATAAGACTGTGAATGATTTAACTTGTTTTATATTCCATGTAAGCCACTGAGTGTAGTGGGCTAAACATCCCTGAGAAATAAATAAATAGCATGTATACAGAAAAAGATTGAGGAAATCATGATGATGTTTGAAAGGCAATGAGATTAATGTTTCTTTTAAATTATATTTGTAGAATCTCCTATAATCATTCTATTTGGGGGAGGAAGTTATTACATACATTGGCTCAACTTTGAAAAGACTTAACCCTTCATATTCACTTGAACTATATTCCATGGAAATTGACACTTGGTAGATTCTTCCTAAACTATTTGTAGCTACTCTACAGTTTTGGGAAGATAAATACATGGCCACAACTGCTCAATACTCTGTTGAGTTAATGTTATTAGCGATTTATGGCCAAATTACTCAGATTAATTTTTGATTATAATAATGAATGATGGCTAGCATTCATTGAAATGCTTTGTAGAATTTTGATATATGTATATTGTGTGTGTGTGTGTGTATTAATAACAATAGCACGTAGACTTATATATCACTTCACAATGCTTTATAGCCCGCTCTAAGCTGTTTACAGAATCAGCATGTTGCCCCCAACAACCTGAGTCCTCATTTTACCGACCTTGGAAGGATGGAAGGCTGAGTCAACCTTGAGCCTGGTGAGATTCGAACTGCCAAATTGCAGCCAGCCGGCAGTCAGCAGAAGTAGCCTGCAGTACTGCATTCTAACCACTGCGCCACCACAGAGATTAATATTTCTCTTCTGTAGTTCAATTTTTTTATTTCTTCATCAATCCATTTTTTTCCTATTGTTTATATTCAATTATTAAAGGGAAAAAAAGTTGTTTGGTCAAAACATATTGGGTTTTTTGGTAAAACAAAGGACAATTTTCTGCCCCCTCATACAAAGTTTTCTTTCATTTTTTTTCATCTATTTGGTTGATGTTGTTTTGTGGCTCCTATCTAGATCTAAACAGAACTAGAGATTGTGCTACATAACACATGACAATAGCATTAGAAGACTTGAAGATCCAAAGCCAACCTTCACTAAAATGGGCAGAGGAAGACTGATTCAAAATATCTATGCTGTCCTGCACATACCAGTGGCGAAATCCAAATTTTTTTTACTACTGGTTCTGTGGGCATGCCTTGGTGGGCGTGGCAGAGGAAGGATATTGCAAAATCCCCATTCCTCCCCCACTCCTGGGGGAAGGATATTGCAAAATCTCCATTGCCACCCCACTCTGGGCCAGCCAGACGTGGTATTTGCTGGTTTTCCAAACTGCTCAAAATTTCCACTACCAGTTCTCCAGAACCTGTCAGAACCTGCTGGATTTCACCCCTGGCACATACAGTTCCCTTATTCTCCTCATGTAACATGTATGGCTTACCTTGAAAGTGGAGGGACAGGCATGAGGAGGTGAAGGACTGAAAAAGCAGTCTGGCTGGCTAATGTTGGTTGGCATACATAGGCATAGCCTAAGGCCCCAGGCACACAATTCCTAGCCAACAATACTGGGACTAGATGGTGATGAAGAAAAGAACTAAAGTGTGAAGCAAAAGCAGAAGCAGCCAACCCAGATAATTTGGCTGGCAAATCAGCCAGCAGAGGTTAGTGAAATATCCAGACAGAGAAAGTCTAGGCAGGCTTCAATCAATAAGTCTACAGATGGTGTGCTGGAGTTTGTCCAACACAGTTGGCTGCCAGAGGAACAATCAGCAGGAGGGCTACAGCAGGAGGAGCCAATGACTGAGTTAGGTGAGCTGGCAAGAGCCCTTCCGGGAACAGCTGAATACAAATGGGAAGCTGCAGAGGACATCACCTTAGCTAGCTGCTTGGAAAGACTGAGAGAAGTTTCAGCCAAGGGTAGCAGCAAAAGTTTATTAGGGTAAAGAAGGAATCCCAATCAGGGCAGAAGCCAAGTTAGTTAAAGGCAGCAGAAACATGAAAATAAGGCAAAAGAGATGATACCATTAATTTATGTATCTATCAGAGTAGATTCTATGGAGATTCTCAATCATCCAGATCATAGTTATCCCAAAGGTGCTTTTTCAACTGGAATTCCTTTTGTTTTCTAAAAATATTTTGCAACTCATCCAAGAAGCTTTTTGGGTTCTCCGAAGAAGAGACATCAGAATAGTTTGTTAAGGAAAATTAGCAGGGGTGAAATCCAGCAGGTTATGACAGGGTTTGGACAACTGGTAGCGGAAATTTTCAGTAGTTCAGAGAACCGGCAAACACCACCTCTGGCTGGCCCCAGAGTGGGGTGGGAATGGAGATTTTACAATATCCTTCTCCCAGGAGTGGGGAAGGTATGAGGATTTTGCAGTATCCTTCCCCTGGAGTGGGGTGGGAATGGAGATTTTGCAGTATCCTTCCCCTGCCATACCCACCAAGCTGTGCCCACCAAGCCATGCCCACAGAACCAGTAGTCAAAAAATTTGGATTTCACCACTGAAAATTAGTAATATTTATGCTAACCACTTTAAGATTAATTTTTTGAAGTGGCTTGGATCTGAAGGTATCCTTATGGATGAACAGATCTGGTTTAGATAGATCCAGATAGATGGGTTTAGATCAGGCTCTTCAGATCATGCTCTGGTGTTGCAGTACTTAGTAAAAACCTTACATCTGGCTTGTTCCTTTCTGCCATTTTTATTGGTTTTCGGGTTGCATTTGGAACAGGCTCTAGAGCTAATCAGTTGTGGGAAGCCTCCCCCTCTCCTAGAAGATTGAAGTATTTTGGGAAATATTAAAAAAACAGAATATTATATTTCCCCAAAGGGAGAAATGGAGAAACATAAAGACAGAAAGCAGATTTAGTTTTTCTTAAAAGCCCTACCCCCTGCAAGCAGATATTTTGTGCCCATTAAGAAAGATTGGGCCAGCCAATCTACAAAACAAAAAACCTTCAGCTCCAGGTTGATGGGATTAAGAAGAACAGGATATGAGCCTTCAGGACATAATAGGATTAACCCACTACCATTTAGCAGAAGACACAGAGCTCACCACATTGCACAATTTTTTAAGGGCATTTCAAACATTGCACAACCCCTCTAGCAGCATGTCTGAAACTTATAAAAATCCATGTGCTCATCAAAACCAATTGTTCAGCTGACACAGGACTGCTGTTGATTCTGTTCATTATTAAACTTTCTTTCCCATCAGCTGCCATGTTTCCAGCGTCTTTCTCCCAGCTTGAACGAGATGGATTTTCCTTCCAACACAGTGATACAAGTTCTTAGATTCAACTGTTGGAAGTTAGCATCCATCCCTTTCCTTGAGGAATGAAATGTTTTGGGAAATATTAAAAAGGCAGAATATTATGTTTCCCTGGATGAGAAATGGAGAAGCATGTTTTAAAGACAAAGCAGCTCCCATCTTCCTCCCCCCCCCACCCTTTGTTAATGGGCCAGAGGCAGAAACCCAATCCTTTGTCAAAGGACTATCATCTGCAACACAATAGAACCCATCTAGCAAAAGAAACTCACCACATAGCACCTGGGAAGATTACATCAGCCAGCAAGGCTAGCTAAAACCTGCACCCCCTGGAAGTCTGACAATCAATCAGGATACTCTTTCTGGACCCCAGGAAGTTCAAAGCCAGAGAGAGCATAAAAACCGGGGACTCGCTGTATCTCGCCCCTTTTCTGCTCAGGAACTCAAACCATGTGATCCTGTCCACCATTAAACCATCTTTCCAAGCAGTCTCCATGTTTCCAGTGTCTTTTTCCCCACTTGGAGCTGAACCCAGGAGGATATTTCTTCCAACACAACCAAACCCAGCCCGGTCCGGCCCAGCCCACCTGCCCAAAGGCCCAGTCATGTCACTTACCAACTCCAAGAAGACAACAGTGTGAGTTGAATGTGTGTGGGTCCTAGGTGTGTATAGAAAAACACCCCCCGGGTTATAGGCCATAAGGCCATATCAAGTCCAACACCAGACCACCAGCAAGGCAAGGGACTTAAGGATCAAAGTTTGTTTTCTGTATTAGGAAAAGTTAAACCAGATCTCTTGAGATGCCCAGGAAAGATGTAACGTTTCAGATCCCCTCAAAGTCAGCATGAAGCCCTAGTGGCAGCCAGATGACCACAATGCACTGTCCCAATCTATGATATACTGTAATATTGTCTCAAATTCTCTCTTTCTGTCCATTCCAACAAAAGTGCATATAGTCAAGGCTATAGTTTTCCCAGCTGCAATGTATGGCTGTGAAAGTTGGATCGTAAGAAAGGCTGAGCGCCAAAGAATTGAGGCCTTTGAACTATGGTGCTGGAGAAGACTCCTGAGAGTCCCTTGGATTGCAAGGCGATCAAACCAGTCAGTCTTAGGGGAGATCAACCCTGACTGCTCTTTAGAAGGCCAAATCCTGAAGATGAAACTCAAATACTCTGGCCACTTAATGAGAAGGAAGGACTCACTGGAGAAGAGCCTAATGCTGGGAAAGATTGAGGGCAAAAGAGGAAGGGGCTGGCAGAGAATGAGGTGGCTGGATGGAGTTATTGAAGCAGTGACTTAAATAGACTCCGGGGGATAGTAGAGGACAGGAAGATCTGGAGGAAAGTTGTCCATGGGGTCGTGATGGGTAGTACACTAACAACAACAAGATGCAGAAAGGTGTCAAGGATTCAATGGTTTCTGTCCTTTCCCAAACCGTGTTTTAAGTTGTTTGAAAAAGCAGCATGACATTATGCTTTCTATTTTTAAAATTGTGCTCCAAAGCACATATTAACCCCTCCTGCTTTTCCCAGCAGAAGCTTTATGGTATAAGCTGTTATTTAGGATATACCTTCAAAGCACTTTAATACAAGTATCTCAGCAGCAAGCTGAGTAAAAAGCCCCACCTTTAAATAAACATCCACTGTGAAAAGAAGCTATGCAAAAGGTTGCCCAGCTGCTTTTTTGTGTTCACTTTAGAACATCACAAAAATACCCTCTTTTCTCTGTTGAAAATACATAATGGCTGTTATTACCTGGGATTAGAAAAAAAAAGTTTCTCGGTGCAGTTAGTATAGCCCAGGTTTGTTTGGTGGCAATAGGTAATAGCCAAAAAGGACTGCAAATTCTTTGTGATCGATAAAGAAGGCCATACAAGAAACAATGGATGGAAACTAATCAAGGAGCGAAGCAACCTGGAATTAAAGAGAAACATCCTAATAGAACAATTAACCAGTGAAACAACTTGCCTTCAGAAATTGTGGGTGCTTCATCACTGGAGGTTTTTAAGAAGAGGCCACCTGTCTGAAGAAGAGCCACCTGAAGGAAATGGTATAGGGTTTCTTCCTTGAGCAGGAGGTGGTCTAGAAGACCTCCAAGCTCTATTCTAATTGATTGAAATCCTACTTCACCGTTTGCATGATGTATCATCATAGATCAGGATTATATATTAAAATTTATGACTTTGTGCATTATGTAAAACCGTTTAACTGTAGTTTGTTTTGGAAACCAGAATTTAAGGATGTAAATCCAGTCACATATTTCATTAGGATGTAAACTACTCTAGGAAGAAAAGTCAGTTGTTAGTTCATTCCATTTCTTTCTTTGAATCCATGAGAAACAGAGAAGAGATGCAGCTTTAAAAGACCAAGGCTGAATGTTAAGCGTGTGATCCAGATTGCAGCTACTGAAGTTCAACTTGAGGGCACATCTAGAATACTGCATCCAGTTTTGGTCACCACAATATAAAAAAAGATATTGAGACTCTAGAAAGAGTGCAGACAACAGAAACTATAGGCTAAAACATATGAAGAACAGTTGCAGAAATTGCAGTGGTAGGTAGCTCCCAGTTCTGTCCGGTTCTTTAGAACCAGTAGTAAAAGTGACAGGAGGCTCCGCCCACCCACCTGGACATCATAATTGATGATCTGCACATGAGCAGAAGTGCACATGCTCCCATTGCAAACCAGTAGTAAAGGTAAGTAGAACTCACCCCTGAGAAACTGGATATGTCTAATTTAAAGAAAAGAAGGATTAGGGGTGACATGATAGTAATCTTCCAATATCTAAGGGGCTGCCACAAAAAAGAAGGGGTCAAGTTATTCTCAAAGAACCTGAAGGCAGGACATGAAGCAATGGATGGGAATCAACCAGCCTAGAACTAAGAGAAATTTCCTGACAGTTAGAACAATTACTCAATGAATGGAATGATTTGCCTTCAGAAGCTGTGGATGCTCCAACACTTTTTTTAAAATTTGATTTATAAACCGCCCTTCTCCGGAGACTTAGGGCGGCTTACAGTGTGTTAAGCAATAGCCTTCATACTTCTGTATATTTATACAAAGTCAGCTTATTGCCTCCACAAACTGGGTCCTCAGTTTACCCACCTTAGAAAGGATGGAAGGCTGAGTCGACCTTGAGCCTGGCTAGGATTGAACTCGCAGAAATTGCAGGCAGCTGGATCTTAATTGCTGCCTTTAGTAGGAGGCATTAGCCCCCTACGCTACGCAGGCTCTTAGGCCTTAAAACCTGGAGGTTTTTAAGAAAAAAATGGACAATCATTTGGCTGAAATGGTTTGGGTTTCCTGCTAGAGGGAGGGGTGTTGGAGTACAAGACCTCTAAGATCCCTTCCAACTCTGTTATTCTGTGATAATTTCAAGAAAAAGTTTTGTCGGTGTTTCTTCAGAAGTTGCCTCTCAACTATGCTTACTTACATATAGAACTCATAAGACAACAAATGGGGATAACATTTAGATGAGGAAAACAAGTCAACTTGGTAAACTTCATAAATATTCTAACCACTATTCTCTAAATATTTGGAACTGAAGTCTTTTCTTACAGCTTTCTAATAATTTGAGATGGAGTTTAAAATGGTCTTCATGCAAAGTTCATTTTTATATTTGGCATAATCCTATCTAAATAAAAACAATTGCATTTAAATGTATGCAATAGATTTCTCATCTTACACACCAATATTTGTTTTTTTCCCATTTTACTTAGCATTTTATGTTGTTAAAGTACTCAGAGGAACCCCAAACCTTGTCTACTTCTGTGACCTAGTTAACCAACATTAATCTCTTTCCTCAAGTAGCCTGGCTTGGTAGAACCATAAGTTTGATCTCGACATCTGCCAATGGAGATGCAGTCATCTGTTCTTTTTATAAACATTTGTTTTCTCTTTTGGAGTTTACTGCTCCAAAAAATGCAGCTGTTTCCTAGGTAACTAGTCATTACGTTCTCCCATTCCCTGAAACCATCTGAAATTTAGGAGAAAGACCTTATAGTATTTGGACCATTGCATCTAGAAAAACACCTAACCAGGAGGGCTTGCTAAAGACTCTAAATAGAAGATTATGCCTTTTTTTTTCTCTATAAAAAAAGAATTTAAGATCCCAAAGGTTCTCTTTTCTAATATCAAACTCTTGGCAGGCTAACCTCTCTCTGCTCATCACAGCCCAATAAATAGAAAGAAATAGAAAACTATCAAGCAGACTGCACTGCCTTGAATCAAATCAACAACTATCTAACATGCTCTACAACTTTCATAAGTTCATCTCCCGAAATGCTCTTTAGAAAAGCCATCACCTTGCTCTGTCTTTTTGGTTTTATAGTGTCCATGCCTTCCTCCTTGGTTTGATGAAAACTTTGCAGTGCATCTGCCTTTTAAAAACTTGGTTGTTCTGTAGCCTCCTGCCTTCAGCAAGCATCCAAACAGTTTCTTATGTTTTATCTTTATGAAAGAATGGAAGGTCAACCAACTCAAGCTTATGTTGTAGAGGCTAGGAGGAAGGCAGAAGAAAGCAGTCATCATTATAATGCTTGATACTTCGGCATGTTTTAGGTGAGCAAAGTCCTTTACATGCATAGCCACATGTAAGACTGACTAAATTCAAACCTATTCAATGTGATTTCTTTCAGAGGTCATGGAACAGTGACTCCCAAAATTCCACAGCTTGAGGAAGATCAGCCTAATTCACGAGAGATATGAAATAACTTCCTGATAATTTAATAAACCAAGCTTTCTGTTGATGCATTTTATTTTTACCAATCCAAAGGCCTATTGGCAAGCTTCTCTTAGAATAACAGAGTTGGAAGGGACCTTGGAGGTCTTCTAGTCCAACCCCCTCCTCAGGCAGGAAACCCTACACTACTTAAAAACTTCCAATGTTGGAGCGGAGGCAAGTTGTTCCACTTATTAATTGCTTTAACTGTCAAGAAATTTCTCCTTAGTTCTAAGTTGATTCTCTCCTTGATTAGTTTCCACCCATTGCTTCTTGTTCTACCCTCAGGTGCTTTGAAGAATAGCTTGACTCCCTCTTCTTTGTGGCAGCCCCTGAGATACTGGAACACTGCTATCATGTCACTGCTAGTCCTTCTTTTCATCAGACTAGATATACCCAGTTCCTGCAATTGTTCTTCATATGTTTTAGCTTCCAGTCCCCTAATCATCTTTGTTGATCTTCTCTGCACTCTTTCTAGAGTCTCCACATCTTTTTTACATCGTGACCAAAACTGAATGCAGTATTTCAAGTGTGGCCTTACCAAGCATTATAAAGTGGTATTAACATTTCACATGATCTTGATTCTATCCCTCTGTTTATACAGCCCAGAACTGTGTTGGCTTTTTTGGCAGCTGCAACACCCTGTTGGCTCATATTTAAATGATTTTCCACTTGAACTCCAAGATCCCTCTCACAGTTATGTGTTTAAACAATTATGGAATTAAGCAATTATGGAAAGGGGCTTGGTTCACTCACCAGCCTGACAATAACACATAATTTACATTGACAAAACAAGTCACACGTGTGATATTAGTGTGATATTGTTTCCTGCCATTTGTCTCCTTCTATGCCGAGAAGATGACAAAATGAAGAAATGTGTGTGTGACATCACAATCCTCAGTCCTTTCTATTTGCATTCTGATATCATACACAAGAATGCAAACCACAGGGTTGGAGTCATGATATTATGATGCAAGTTTTGTCATGTGTCTGCTCTCCCCACTGCTGCTTCTGATATTCCCTTCAAGGAACACATTATGGCCCATTAAGTTATTCTTCAGTGATATGGTGTTCATAGCAATTCTATAAGATAAATATGCAACTGGACCACTCTTCTGCTCATTTTATGGATGAGGTACAGATGTCCATTGCAAGGAAGTTCATATCATATGACATGCCTTTTCTTTCTAGATTTTATCATTTTGGAAACCTCATGATAAAAAGCTGGAGAAGCTTCTTGGATGAGAAGTGAAATGTCTTCAAAGGAAACCAGAAAGTCCAGTTGCCTCTTAAAAAAGCACCTTTGGGGCCACCAAGACCTGGATGACTGAGAATCTCTATAGACACTCATGCTAAGAACTTACAGAAGTCTGTCCAATATATTTTGTGCAATAGCTTTTGTTTTCTCTGACTTCTGAGGTCATGCTCCTGTTGACTCATGGGTTTGCTTGGCAACCCTAGGCAAAGTATTGTCCTTTGCTGCATGACTTTCTCCTCTGTCTAACACATATAATAATGCCCTATCTCCCGGGAAGCTGTATTAATCAGAGATAATGATGCTAAATTGCTGTATACACCAAATAACTATTTTATTAGAGTCCCGATTGGAACATTTCTAGACAATTGTTTGTTCTTGGAAGGCAGTATATGTTGCTAGGCAGAGGCAGAGTTACTTTAGGACATGGAGGTGAGACCAAGTAGCAAGGTAGAGATGATGTAGCTTCAGGCACCCAATAAGTTGGAGGAAGATGGAGAGCTTATCAGATCTGCAGATGACACAAAATTGGATAGATAGCTTATGCTCTAGAAAACATAAACAACACTCAAAAGGATTCTGACAAGGTAGAAAAGTAGATGGAAATTAACAGAATGACATTTAGGATAATGCAAAATTATACACAGTAACAACAATCAAAGGCAAAGGTGAAGGATGGGGTGGTGGTGGTAGAAATGCGTGGCTTAACAATAATACATATGAAAAGGCTCTTGGAATTGTAGCTGGTTAGAAGCTAAATAGAAGCCAGTAGAATTGCTAAGTGTTCTCCTCCTGTAATAATCTGTAAATAAGGTCTGCCCATCCTCCCAACATTGCTCAAAGGATATAACATCCATACATCTCTATGCACATGGTGATATATGTTGAATATGCAAGTAGGAGTAAGTCTTACATCAGCCTTCACTCATTTGGAGGGGTATTGAATATGCAAGTAGGAGTGAGTCTTACATCAACCTTCACTCATTGGTTATTTTCCTGCCAGCAGGAAAATGAACAAGCATCAGTGGCTGACAGGTTGTACAGCTCCCAGTAAAAGGAGCTGCAACCTCGGGCAGTTCTCAGTTCGTAGTTAGTTTGCTGTTGTTCCCTGTTGCCTGCA
The DNA here is from genome assembly GCA_030761175.1 of Masticophis lateralis. Classification (NCBI taxonomy): domain Eukaryota; kingdom Metazoa; phylum Chordata; class Lepidosauria; order Squamata; family Colubridae; genus Masticophis; species Masticophis lateralis. The sequence goes on from JAUDYJ010000006.1 coordinate 19,611,290, forward strand.
ATAAATGGTTGTTTTACTTCACTACGATCATCCTGCCTCTCTTTTCGTGTCCGGACTTAACAGTATGTGCATTAGTTTTCCTATTATCAAGAGTCATTAGTTTTCCTATTATCAAGAGTCATAGATTATCAAGTACTTTGCTTTTGTGGAAACAAATAGTCATATAGTACAAAGCATGACTACCCTTGATGTAAGTCTGCACTCAGCTATGTAAAGTTAAACTCTTGTTACTTGACCACCCCTGGAAATGGTGAGGTTCTAGAAAACATGAATAGATCTTATGTGGATACTTGCATACTTTGCCCTAATATTGAGCCTAGCATGTTAGTTGATCTCTAACTTTTTTTGTTTTCTGTCATTTTCATTGTCTTGTTTATTTTTAAATAATTTGTAAATTGCCTAGAGTTGCTGAGAGTCAGATGGCATATACATTTAATAAATAATAATTGAACTCAGTTTCTTAAAACAGTAACAATGGTTTAGGGTTTAATGAAGTGTATGAACCAAGCCAATTATGGTTTAGCCATTTAACTCTTATTTAGCATGGTGTGCAATCTTGGTCTAAGAGCTTCTTGAATGTCAGGACTAAAGGAAAATAGGTTATCATTGGAAAAATAACCAAATTGTCAATCAGCTATATACTTGGTGAGATGATTGGACAATAGATAGTGCATTGCCTACGTTAAATTAAGTCTAGCTTGTATGACAAACCATAAACATACAATAAAGGCGATGTATCAATCAGGTCTATATGTTCTGCCTCTAAGAAATGGCAAAATATTTTGTGCACGAAGCACCAATCTACTGGCAGATATTTATGGCATTTTTCCTCTTACCTATGTGTGTTGGGGCTAGATTGAAGCATACATCAGAAAGGTTAGGGATGGGAAACTGAGTTGTTTTCAAAACAAATAAAGTTCAATTCTTCTGCTTGTAAGTAATAATGTAATGGATGCTAATGCAAAAATGAAGGACTCTTCAAAACTATGGTTTCAATGTGGCATTTGACATGGTATAACTTTATCAGATGTCATGGGATAGAATGAGCATGTGACAATGAGTCAGGACAACAAAGACCTTAGTTGCCTAATTTATTCACAAAAGTGTTCATTAGTCAGATAAATTTAGATACAAATCAGTATGCAATTATTCACAACTTCCTGCAGAGCTGGAGTGCCAGGCCATTGCTATGCCATGCACTCTTTTCATTTTCTGTTGCCTTTATTTTAAGCAAGATTGGTAGGAGGGAGGTGGGGGACAACCTATCACACGTCCCTTCACTTAGTTAGTAACACTTCATCTAGATTCCTCAACTGAGTTCCATAGATAGCTGTTATGAGTCCCACTATGTAGACCAAAACTGAAATCAACTCTAGAAGAAGGCTAAAACAACTTTATGTTGACTATGGGAACAGAAATGTGCAAATCTGACTGCACTTCACTTTCCTCCATCTTATACTCATACAAATTAGGGCATTGTCTGCCTAAGTTGAAGCCCTTGGAAGTTTATCTGTGTCCTCAGGGTCGCTGGAGTAGTGCTAATGGTTCCTATAGTCTGCAATCTTTCTGGAAATCTGTTCATACTCCCACACTGTTCAAAGGGTGTTCATCCTAAATTGCATAGATAAACATCCAAGTGCTTCAATGACCCTCAAAAAGGTTGCAAATTACCAGCTGTCTGCAAGGAATATAAATCCTTCCATTCCCCACTATCTTGTCAGAGCTGAAGAAGTTTCTTGGATGAGAAGTGAAATGTCTTCAAAGAAAAAACAAAAAAGTTCAGTTGATTCCTGAAAATCACCTTTGGGGCAATCATGACCTGGATGTTTGGGAATCACTACAACTTTTTACTATTACTGTCAAGGCACAGAAATACTATTACTACTAAAATAAGAACAACTGTGGCAAAAGAAAGCAAAGATAGTACTAATAGTGATAGGTACCTTGGGTGCAATCCCAAAACATCTGGACCCCCCCGTCATCATTTGAACATCACCAGCAGTGACAAAATCACCATAAGTCAATGGCAAAAGATAGCATTGCTTTGAAAAGCTTACATCCATCAACAATACCTTTAACACCCTATCTGCCTATCTCAGGTCCTTGAAAAGGACTTGACGGAGCGATAGAAATGCCAAATGTAATCTAAACATCTGGCTGACAGTGCAACAAACCAATACGCAGTCAAAATTATCTGGGAGATTATGTATAAATAGCAATATTTAGAAATTCTTTTAAAAATTATTATTATTTTATTGATTTTCTATTAAATACATTTCTAAGTACTTTATAAACACCATGTTGTATGGGTATTTAATTTACTTAATACAAATTACATTCTTAATCTCCACCCCTTTTTTCTAAGGTAACCATCCGAAGATGTCTCTGTGATCATGTGGCCAGCATGACTAAACGCCAAAGGCACATGGAACACTGTTACCTTCCCACCAAAGGTGGTCCCTATTTTTCTACTTGCATTTTTATGTGTTTTCAAACTGCTAGTTTGGCAGAAGCTGGGAGAAGTAATGGGAGCTCACCCCGTTATGCGGCACTAGGGATTCAAACTGCTGAACTGCCAACCTTTCGATCAACAAGTTCAGCGTCTTAGCCACTGAGCCACCATGTCCTTCTTTCTAGCCATTGGCAAAATAAATTCCATGTTTGATAGTATTCTACATCCCCTTTCTGTTTAATTTTCAATGTCAATCCATCCATTTCTGCATAATCTAGTATCTTTTAACTATTTCTTCATCTCATGGTATATCTTCATTTTTCCAATATTGTGCAAAAATAATCCTCACTGCTGCTAAGACATGTAATATTAAATACATACATTTCTTATCCAGTTTTTCTGATATTGTACCTAATAAAACAGTTCAGGTTTAAAAGCCACGTGTTTCCCTACCATCTTTTCTACCCACCTGTGTATCTTTGTCTAATTTTTGTGTTTTTTTTTGTCACAAGTCCACCACAAATGATAAAAAGTTTCTGTTTTTTTCATTACATTTCCAACATTTCCTAGACACATTTTAAAACATTTTAGCTAATCTAGCAGGTGGTAAATGCCATCTATAAAACATTTTATATATATTTTCTTTATAAACAGAGCCTGGATAGCTCAACAGACTAATAGCCTGTTATTAACATTCAGCTGTCTGCAATTATTGCAAGTTCGAATCTCACCAGGCTCAAGGTTGACTCAGCCTTCCATCCTTTCTAAGGTAGGTAAATTGAGGACCCAGTTTGTGGGGGCAATAAGCTGACTTTGTATAAAATATACAAAAGTATGAAGGCTATTGCTTAACACATTGTAAGCCGCCCTGAGTCTCCGGAGAAGGGCGGCATATAAATCTAATTTAAAAAAAAGAGGTTGCCATATTTAGAAATTCAGTATGCTTTGGAAACCCCTTTGTCAATTCTGAAATGCTTCAGCAATGACAAGGAAATTTTCGAAAGTGTGGCTGGATGATTACAGAAGTGTAAACAATAATAATAATGGGACCTTGAGACATTTTCTGCTTTTCTGGTATGTGAACATAAGTAGGGGTGGGCTTCAAAAATTTTAGCAAGGGGTTCTCTGCTTGATTGCTGGGTAGGCGTGGACATGGTGGGCGTGGCTAATCGGCCTCCTGCACCATGGTGGAGGGGGCATGGTGGAGGGAGCCTCCCTAGGCTCCAGAGGCTTTTCTCGAGCCTTCGGGAGGGCGAAAACAGCCTCCCCAGGCTCCAGAGGCCCTCTGGAGCCTGGAAACGGATCCATTTCCAGCCTTCCCAAACTTCCGGTAGGCCCATTTTTCACCCTCCCCAAGCCTCCGTGTGCACCCTGCATTTATCTGACAGGCCGCATGGGGACTCCTGGGTGGGGCAGAGTGTGGTGAGTGGGGCCAGCCAGGAGTAGGATTTGGGGGTTCTCCGAACTGCAGAGGATCTTAGCTAGAGGTTCTCCCAAACCCCTGCAAACCACAGCAACCCCTGAACATAAGCCTGGGTGACAATGCAGCCATGTAAGGTTAAAAAACGTGTGATACAGGGATCTCATAAACCAAAGCAGGCAGGGGTGGGTTCTAATTTTTTTTTCTACCAGTTCCATGGGCGTGGCTTATTTTGTGGGCGTGGCTTGGAGGTCATGTGACTGGGTGGGGGTGGCTAGCTGTCATGTGACTGGGTGGCCATGGCTATGTGTATAGGAATGACTCAGAGGGTTGAAAAAAGTCATTTCTGACAGGTTCTCGCACTTTTGACTGGTCCTCACATTTATGCCCATGCAGCATTCTTAACAACCATGTCATCATTTCACAACTGCTTCTCTTCACCATGGTGATAAGATAGGGCAAAAAACGTAAAATGTAAGGACAGTCGTAAGTTCGAGGACTGGTCAAAAGTGCGAGGACCAGTCAAAAATAACTTTTTCAGCCCTCTGAGTAGTCCATATGCATAAAAGGATACAGCAATAGAGAGGGATGATGGAAGGGAAGGGAAATTAGAGTAGGAGTGAGGGTAAGAGAGGGAGGAAGAGAGGAGGAGAAGGAGAAAGGAAGAAGAAGTAGGGAGGAGACGAAGGGAGGGAAGAGAAAGTAAGAAAGAAATAAAAGAGAGAGGTGGTAGGTTTGAAGAGAAAGATTGCTGTACAATAAAAAAGATGAAAGGGAAGAAAGTCAATCCCAAATATAAAGTTTATTCTTTAAACTTTAAAGAATAAAAGAGAACAAATATGAATAAATAGCAATAATTAGAAACACACATACAAACATACAATGTATTTTCTTTGAACAGAGTATTTGGCCGGTTCACAAATTTAAACAGTGTTTAGTCATTTCAATTAAATTTACAATTTCTATATTTCCTTTTTGCCAATTTATTCCTCATCTATTTTTTTTAAAACCAATATTACCCTTCATCCTCATCTCTAATCTTAATCAAATTAAATTTCCCCCTTCTATTCTATATTATACCCCTTCCCATTGTCATCTATTTTTATATCCATCCTCACATTGGAGGATGTAATATTAATTATGTAATATTACGGTTGTTTAATACAAATTCAACATTTTAATATAAATCAATTAGTTATATAACTATCTTTTTTGGATATTAATCAATATGAACATGAATATTCCAATTATTTCCATGCAATCCAATTTCTTACAGATCAATTAATTATATTTACCAATAATATTATACCAAATAATTTCCCCCATATATTCCTCCAAACCATAACTTAACCATTTCTGCTTTCAGCATGATATACAATTAATAGTATCTCAATTATTACAATTCCCTAGTTAAATAGAGCTCTTTTTTTGTGTGTGTTTTAAAATCTTGAACTCTCCTCTTTTGTCCTAAATTTCCCATTGTTTGCAGTTTTGCACCTACCTTTTTTGGTGAGGAAAAAGAAAAAGCAATCTCTCTCTGCCTCATTTTATCACGGTGCAGCAAAGACCCTGCTTTACTTTCAGTTTCATTTTTTCAGCATAGCTAGGGGAAAAAAATCTGCTCCACTCTTTGCAGCTAGCAACAGAGCCTGAGCAAAACAGCTGAGAGCAAATCAGCTGAGAGTCGGGAACCGATCTGATCAACTTGTGTTAACCTATGCTGAAGCTGAAAGGGGCTGTTTTTTCTATTTTTGCAGGCACCAGTCTACTTTTCTTTTAACACTGATCAGCTATAGGGCGGCCCTTTGAAGCCCCGTGGCAAGAGTTTAAACAGTTTTTTTCCCTCTAGCCATCAGCTGGGACTCAGGAGGCAGCCGTGACGGGGCTGGGAACCAGTTCGGGGGCGTGGCCAGCCAATCTTATTACCGGTTCTCCGAACTATTAAATTTTTTTACTACCGGTTCTTGCGATCTGGTGCGAACTGGGAGCAACCCACCACTGAAAGCAGGTCTCAGAATGGTCTGTGTCTTGATGGGAGCCATGTGCCAGTTGTCCTGATGAAAGATGAGACACAATATTGCCCATTAGTGTAACAGAATAAATGAATTGCCATGACACCAATATTTCCTATTCAGATAGCATTTTAAAAACAGTTGTGCTTCTGTAAGTAAACTCTGTATGCACTTTCATTGGTGTGCAGGGCTGCTGAGGCCATCTGTCCCTTGTGCCTACAATATATTATTTTCAATCTGAAAAGTCAATATTGTAGCATTCTGATTTAGTGGTATTGATCTTATTGCACTGCCTGTCATTCTTGGGGTCAGGAAATATAAATGTTTGTAAGGTGATTGTCAATTTCATAAGCTGAAAGCTCAGTGAGAATTTTCATTGTGTCTGTGTATACAGAAAGAGATGGGGTTTCACATTTTCTATTAAATCATGGTTTGTTTTCACTATCATTTAGTTTGGCTAAAGCAAAATCCAAAGAAATAGATGAGCATGTGGCTGTTCTAATTTTTATTATCTTAGTGACCCACAGTGGACTTTTATGTTTGATTAAATCAAGCAGTCTCCAAAATGTAAACCTCATGTGGTGTTACAGATTCTCGTGGGGAATAAGTTGAATGTTGTTTAGTTCTAAACCAATGACAGCTCTCATAAGCTCAAGAATTCTTATATAACATTTTCCTGAGGAATGCACTGGAGCAGGGGGATCTGCTGAGGATAGTAAAAAAAAAATCAAGATGTAGAATAGAATAGAATAGAATAGAATTGGTAGACTATGGTTGGTAAGGATGGGATCTCACCATTCTTCTACTCTGATACTAAGCACAGGAGCCCCCCAGAGTTGTGTGCTAAGCCCTTTCTTTTATTCCTTGTATACACATGACTGTACCCCATTATATACAGGAACACCAACACAATTATTAAATTTGTGGATGACACAACAGTGGAGGGGCTCATTAATAAGAACAATAAGTCTGCTTACAGGAAGGAAGTACAAGGGCTGACATTGTGATGTAAAGAAAATAATCTTACACTTAACACCAAAAAACTAAAGAATTTATAATTGACTTCAGGAGGAAGAGAGATGTACATTTACCATTGTACATAAATGGTGAGGAAGTGGAGAGGGTGGGTAGTTTTAAATTTCTGGACATTTATATCTTGAAGGACATCTCATGGACTATGAATGCTAACATGCTTGTGAAGAAAGCACAGAACTTCCTGAGAATGCTAAATCTATCTCAGCATCTACTTCTGTCCTACTATCGCAGCACCATTGAGAGTGTCCTGACATACGGCATTCTTGCATGATATGGGAGCAGCTCTGCAGTGGACATAAAAGCTCTACAGAGAATCATTAAAACTGCCCAGAATATCATCGGACTCCAGCTACCAGCCCTGGACGACATCTTCGAATCTCGCTGTTTGAGAAAGTTGCATAACATTCTCAGAGACTCTTCCTATCGTGCTTACAATCTTTTTGGACTGTTGGCTTCTGGCAGAAGATAGAGAACAATTAAAACTCGGATCACACGTTTTCTGAATAGTTTTATCCCAGAGCTATAATTGCACTCAACAATGAACTAAAGGGCCACCATCAGTGAGCTGTTGGACAGTATTACTTGGTCTGTTGTGTGGATGCTTGGGTGGTTTAGGGGTAGGGAGTTATGGTGGGTAGGAGTATGTTTGGGGATTGTTATGTGTGTTGGACCTGGTCTTTGGATGTTAAGTGAATTTCGTTGTATGGGTATACTGTGTATACACGTACAATGACAATAAAGTAGTAGTAGTAGTAGTAGTAGTAGTAGTAGTAGTAGTAGTTATTATTATTATTATTATTATTATTATTATGAATAGAATAGAATAGAATAGAATAGAATAGAATAGAATAGAATAGAATAGAATAGAATAGAATAGAATTCTTTATTGGCCAAGCGTGATTAGACAGACAAGGAATTTGTTTCCAGTGCGTAAGCTCTCAGTGTACATAGAGCAATTGTGATATCATTAACATAGTCATTGTAAAATACACTCATCATAAAACATTAGATACAACACTTAGTGATAGCCATGGATACTAAATAAGCAATTAACATAAATCATGCTAGGATACTAAGTAAACAATATAAATTGTAAGATACAAACAATGAAGTTATAGTCATAAGAAGATAATGAGATAGGTAATAGGGAAGATGAGAATAGTGATGGTACTACTGCTTTCTAGACAGTTTGACAGTGTTGTGGAAATTAGTTGTTTAGCAGAGTGATGGCATGTGGAAAAAACAGTCCTTGTGTCTAGTTGTTCTGATGTACAGTGCCCTATAGCCTTGTTTTGAGGTTAGAAGTTGAAACTGTTTATGTCCAGGATGCAAGAGATCTGTAGATATTTTCACAGTCCTCTTCTTGGCTCGTGCAGAATACAGGTTTTCAATGGAAGGCAGATTGGTAATTAAAATAGTGGGATCAATCCTAAAAATCAATTGCACCATCAATTGCCATCTTGATTTTTATGAGCACACAGGATTCTCTCTTGACATTTTTGACCATCCTCCCTTTGAGCCATTATTATATTAATTCTGGATCCACACATACAGTCACATAAAACCATATTTGTTTTAACCACAAATCTTCTATGGCTTGGTTCATACTGTATTCTGAGAACAGGACAACTTGCCACAGCCAACTTTGTCAGAGTATATTCATCAACTGGAATAGGACATGATAACAAGGTCAGTCAATGTATAGGCATAGCAACTAAGTCAGCCAATGAGGGCTGTTTAGGAGCTGAGACAGACTGGAGCCAGGGTGTGTCTTAGTCTGCAGCTTCTGAGTCTCTGCAGAGAAACTGAAACTAGTCTGCTCTGCTGAAATGAAACTAACTGTTCTCTACTGCCTTGTGTTCTGCCGGTAACTTCTATCACATTGAAGAATATACTATATTGGTATTGTATTGTATTGTATTTATTTATTTATTTTGTCGCATTTTTATGCCACCCAACTCCCAAGGTACCCTGGGCAGCTTACAACAGAAAATAAAACAATACAACAATATCTCATACAAAAGTTAAAAGAAGACATTAAAACATTAAAATGTTAAAACATACACACTCCAATTTGTGGCCGCAGGCCTGCTGGAAGAGCCAGGTCTTCACTGCTTTCTGGAAGGCCAATAGGATGGGGGGAGTCCAGACTTCAGGAGGTAATTGGTTCCAGAGAGCTGAGGCAGCCACAGAGAAGGCCCTTCCCCGCAGGCCCTCCAGCCAACATTGTTTAGCTGACGGGACCCAGAGAAGACTGACTCTGTGCGATCTTACCAGTCGCTGGGAGCAATTGTACGTTTATCTTCATCTGTTTTTTATGCATATAACGAAGTTTATGAATCCTGCTGGATTTGATTTTTGCAAAAAACTCTAACAAACTTGCTGCAGCCAATTCACCATGGCCAACTCACCATGAGACAACTTGCTGCAGGACACTTTAATAATTCTATTTAATTATTTAAAATAAATAAAAATTATTTTGATTTTTGCCATTCACATATCACTTTGTCCCTTCTTTCGCATCTTTTGTTTAATGGTTCTATTCCACCTTTTCTTTGATATTAGTGTAACTCTTGTCCCACACTGAATTGTCCTGTGGCAAGATGGCTTTGGTGAGTTGTCTTGCAGCAAGTTGGTGGTGGTAAGTTGACTGTGGTGAGTTAGCCATGGAGAGTTGGCCATCATGAGTTGGCCAGCGTGAGTTGGCCATGGAAAGTTGGCCATCGTGAGTTGGCTGTGGCAAATTGTCTTAGACCCCTGTATTCCACACTAAGCCACAAATTATGCTTTATACTGGCATGTGATTTGTAAGCAGACCTTCACATTTTGATTTGGTAAGATAAATCCAGTCTTTGTAGTTTAATATTATATGTACATTAGAATGTTAAAGCATGTTCAACAAATCAAGGGCAATCCAGGAAGATGCAGCTGAAGTTGGGGAAATTAGAAAAAAAATGGTGGAAACAGGTCAAAATTTACCATGGGAAGCAAGAACAACCTGGTTGCTAGGAATCTGGATGTTCAGGGCTTGTAATTAGCTGGAGGCGAAGAAACAGAGTGTAAAGCTAAACAAGGGGAATAGGTAACCTGATTACAGGATCAAATAAATAAGTTCTCACAAGGCAGTAGGGAGTCTGCAAGAAATTTAAATTGGAGCTTTCTGACGGGAGGGGGGGAGAGCACTTCAATTGCTGAGAAGAAGAAACAAGACATAGAAGATGGAAAATAAAGGGATGCAGTTTGATATACAGGGAATGCTAACAACCGATGGTCAAATTATTCATGCTATAATTATAATTCTATTCAGAATGTGAATATCGTCTTAGTCTAAAGTGTGGCCAATGAAAAATTCTGAGTCATGGTAATGAGGGAAAATAAACTTGTGAACTTTTCATGTTAGGAAAGCGAATGGCAAGGATTATTCTGCATTGGGTACTTCTGGTATTAAGGTAATTTCAGAAAAACGGAAATAAATATAACTGAAATTTTGTTAAGCCTTATCAAAGTCAACACTGGGCTCCTTTGAGCTTACAAAATTTATTAGAGCAATTCCAGAGTTCCTGATGCATTTTGAGTGAATTGCTTCTCTTCTGGGAACCAGCTAATAAAACTGAGCTCAGAAGAAAAAAACATTATAAACACATATTCTTTCCAAAGCTAAGCCTGTTACAAACAAATGAACCAAAAAAGAATCTGCGTTGATCCTCGTGATTCAATATGAATGCTAAACTGCTACTCATCCTAGGAACTATCTTGATTTTCTCTGAATTTTTCCCGAAACAACAACTTCTTCCAATATAGTGGAAGCACTATTGCTGTAAAAGTTGTGAGGTTTTTGTTGAAAAGTGAAATGTGTCCTTGATAATGCCATTATTCAGGTCTAAATGAAAAGCAATAGACCGCACCATAATATCAAATAAATGTTTCAAACAACTTGCTTTTTCAAAGAATGAACACTTTTTAAAACAATATTGTTTAAACTATGGTGTTTGCAAGAAGAATCTCTAGATAACACCAACCTCTTTCAAAGGTAAATAAATGTATACCTACAGGATTTATATATGTGGCTCCAGCAGTGTTAAGTAGATTTATCCAAAATTTAACTTCAATGGATTGATCAGCAAGTGTCTGAGTTTCTACAAGCACCCTCATATGACTGTGGCTAATATACTTATTTTTTAGGCAACAAATCAATATTCTCAAATAAATAGAGTGGAGTGAAAAGTGAATTCAGTATGAAAAAGAATTCTTTTCATTGCAAAATAGGTTTATATCTTGAATTATTTATTTACCTTTATTCTCAAGTCTTAAGGGGCTGCATTTTGTCTACAAAGTTTTAGCCTTGTGCTGTTTCTGTTACTCTTCTCCCCTCCCTTCTTGTTGCCTGTCTTTCAGCACTCTTCTTTCATTCCCCATTTTCTGCTATTTATAGTTGCCATCATAAAGGTATATTAACCCACAGTAGAAAGTAGCTTTAGATTTGGGGGAAGAGGCTTCAACTGAGTTGCTTTGTTTACACGGTGTTCATTTTACCTGTCATACAGTCATCACATTGATCATTTAATTCTGGCTCTGAACATGAAAACTTAGCCTTTATTTGGCAAGCAGTGGTTAAAACAAGACAGGCATTGTTTTAACACAATGTGTGAATTCAGTTTATTGCAACAAAAGGCAGGGAATGGCAGGGAAGAACATCTCTATGGAGAAGTAATAGTCTAATAGTTCTTACTGGCTTCTAGGTGTTGAAAATCTATTTGATCCTTCTTTTGAAAGTGATTTCAAAACTCCAGACTTAACACACATAAGCCTCCTGTTCTGTACAAGTTTTAAATGTTGATTTCTAATTGGGTACCAATAAAAACCCGGTGAAGACGTTAAGCCACCCAGAAGCACATTGTACAACATGGCATCGCCAGGGAATTACCTTCTTCCTTAGAAACGCTCAAAGGTTGCAAATTTTTCTACCACTGCTATGAAATGGGAGATATTGTTACTTACAAAATAAAATTGTATTATGTGTAGTTAGTTAGTGTACAGATGTGGGGTTTTTTTTTAGTAGCGCTCCTGTGTTGGGTAGGGCATACAACCCATTAAAGCAAAGAATTTTTAAAAATGTTTTATTTATTTATTTTATTTGTCGAATACGTATTAGATAATATATATGAATTGAATACATAAAATGAATACAATTAAAGGGAACATTAGGACAGGGACAGTAGGCACGCTGATGCTCTTATGCACGCCCCTTACAGACCTCTTAGGAATGGGGTGAGGTCAACAGTAGACAGTCTTAGGTTAAAGTTTTGGGGGTTTTGGGATGAGACCACAGAGTCAGGTAATGCATTCCAGGCATTGACCACTCTGTTGCTGAAGTCATAGTTTCTGCAATCGAGTTTGGAGCGGTTCACTTTAAGTTTGTATCTATTGTGAGCTTGTGTATTGTTGTGGTTGAAGCTGAAGTAGTCATCAGGGACTGATTAAGAAAACTTTTAAAGGATTTTTAAAAAGGCTCTGGCATCCAGAGTTGACTAGAATAGAACGTGTAATCCAGGGGTGAAATCCAAAATTTTTCCCTACCGGTTCTGTGGGCATGGCATGGTGGGGGTGGCAGGGGAAGGATATTGCAAAATCTCCATTCCCTCCCCTCCTGGGGGAAGGATATTTCATAATCCCCATTCCCTCCCCATTCCTGGGGGAAGGGTATTGCAAAATCCCCATTCCCACCCGACTCTGGGGCCAGCCAGAGGTGGCATTTGCCGGTTCTCCGAACTACTGAAAATTTCCGCTACCAGTTCTCCAGAATCTGTTAGAACCTGCTGGATTTCATCCCTGGTGAAATCCTTGTGTGCTCAAGTAGTATCCCTTGGATAGCTAAATCAACCACCATCTATTTCATTTCTCAAACATACCTGGAAGTAAAACCAGTTTCAGCAGTGAAACTGCTTTTTAAAATCTGCACATGTTTTTTTAAAAATCATAGATGTTCACTGATAGCCATCCAAACCTGTGGGTTTGAATTTCCATCAACCCTAAATGGTAAATGGCAAGAGGTCCATGGAGGAGGCCATTATCCCATGTTCAGTGCAGGAGTACAAATGAAACCATCCCTATGGGATACTGTTCAGCATCTGCTTCAACACATCCAGTAAAGGAGTTTAACAGCTGTCTGCTCCAGCTGCTCTCACTGTTAGGGAGGGTCCCCACCACCACCATTGGCCTAGAATCTGCTTAATTGTAACATAATTCCACCATTCTGTGCCCTGCACTCTAGCATGATAGGCAAACAGAAGAAGAATAAATAAGAGGATGTGGTCTCTTTCTGTGTACAATATTTTCAGGTATTTGAAGAGTATGTCTCATCTTTCCTCAGACTTCTTCTCTGAAGGCCAAATGTGTCCTCCTCACCATATATCCATTGTTTGTTTTTTGTTCATAGGATCTGTCTTATTGCTCTTCTCTGAAACTTCATTTCTATGAATTACAAAGTACAATGCCTAGAAATACACAATGTATTTGAGATGAGGCTTCAGGTGGGATGTGGTGGTTGTAATTCAAGATTTCTTTTTTTTTTAAATTTAATTTATATGCCACCCTTCTCCAGAGACTCAGGGTGGCTTACAATGCGTTAAGCAATAGCCTTCATACTTTTGTATATACCTGCTTAGTAGGGTTTTTGGTCCTCCCCTAAGCGGTGTTCTTTTTTTATACAAAGTCAGTTTATTGCCCCCACAATTAGGGTTGCCAGGTCTGCTTCCAAAAAATAGCGGACAAGCGGAGTGGGTGGGTTAAGTATTAAAATTTTTTTAAAAAATACAATTAAATTATATATTTTCTTACAAACATTTTAACATGTATTAAAATAATCACTTCAAAACTTTACTTAAAATTCAAAACATCAAATATATTATAATAATATGTAAAATATTAAATTATATTTTACTTTGCTGTCATGTGTATTTTTTATTTGACTGCGCAACTTTGATCAATTCTTTGTGTTTAAGGAATAATTCTTTAATTTAAGTATAACGTTGAGAAATATTAAAAAATATACAAAGTTCATTTCGAACTGATGGTACAAGCAGTCAGTTATGTTCGTCAGTTCACAAATTTCCCATGATGCTGAAAATTCATTCAACATTTGCATTTGATACCGGAATTGATGCACAATACTGGAACAGTTTCAGTAAACTTGGAGCTGGCTCTTTCTTGAAAAAGTACGTCCACTTATCAAGGGATGAATCGCACTGCAGATGAACATAAACTTCTTCTAAGGCAGAAATTTCATTGAAGAGAGTGTTGGGTGGAAGTTCTTCTCGCCATGGTGATAATAACCAGATGTTTGTCATTTCTTCTAAAGTTGGAGGATTATTGCGATCAATTAGATTGAAACAACTTAGAGTCTCATATACTGAATCGGTGAAATTATACCACTTTTCTAGGTAGGCAATGGCTCTTTGATACACGTTGATGGCTTCTTTCTTGAACTTTTGCATGGCATTCTCAGGCAAATGTTTTTTACGTAAGGCAAATAAAACTTTCATTCCAAAAAACTGCTCATCGTATTTTTTTTGCAAAGACTCACACAGCTTATACATGATAATGTGAAGATCACATGCAAGAATTTTCTAACTTATGAAAAAAAAGACAAAACGCGATTCTCCTATCCTTATTCTCTTAGACTGTACAGCTTTAGATTACGTACCATTTCATCATAAAGCTTTTGAATAAAAAAGATGTCCACTATTTTGTGAAAAAAAAATAGTGAACACAATGTGAAAAAAGTGGACTGTCCGCTCAAATAGTGGACACCTGGCAACCTTACCCACAATCCGGGTCCTCATTTTACCTACCTCAAAAGGATGGAAGGCTGAGTCAACCTTGAGCCTGGTGAGATTCGAACTTGCAGTAATTGCAGGCAGCTGGTGTCATTTAATACCACTTTAAGCTGCTGCACCACCAAGGCTCTTTCTGGAGGATTATCACATTTGCTAGACACGTGATAGTTATTTGTCAGATCGATGTCAATCAGTTTTTTTATTCATATCCAGCGGTGGGCTGCAGGGGGTTTTCAGGGGTTTGGGAGAACCTCTAGCTAAGATTCTGCACACTTTGGAGCAGTGGTGAAATCTGAACCGGTTTGCTACCCGTTTGCTGGCCACGCATGCGTGCTGTGTGCCAAACGTGTTGTTTGTGTGTATGTGTGTGTGTGTGTGCCTGCGCGCATGCACAGTATGCACCAAAAGAAGGCTTGGGAAGGTAAGTAGAAGTGAAGGTGGTGGAAATCAACTGTGGTGCGCGATATAGCTTCACTAGAAAGCAGGATTTCCTGCTTTCTAGCAAAGCTAAACCCCGCTGCACAGCTGATCATCAGAAATACTGGTTCGCCTGAACTGGTAGCTTTTTAAACTACTGGTTTCCCCGAACCGGTGCGAACTGTTAACATTTCTCCCCTGGTTTGGAGAACCCCCAAATCCCACTCCTGGCTGGTCCCATCCTGCCACCCCATTCCCCCCAGGAGTCCCCATGTGGCCCATTTTGGATGCAGGTAAGTGCAGGATGTGTCTGGAGGCTCAGGGAGGGTGAAAAACGGGCTTACCAGAAGTTCAGGAAGGCCTCCAGAGGGCCTCCGGAGCCTGGGGAGCCTGTTTTTGCCCTCCCAGAGGCCCAAGGGAAGCCGCCGGAGCCCTAGGAGGACAAAAATGCCCCCCCGCCATAGTGCAGGAGGCCGACTAGACCATGCCCATCATGGCCACGCCCAGCCAGCAACCAGGTAGAGAACCCCTTGCAAAAATTTTTGAAGCCCACCTCTGTTCATACCCATTTAGTTCTTCAACTGCTTCCTTTCCCTTTCCTTGTTCTCGGTATAAAGCTTGGATTTCCAGGTTTCCTCAATGTTTAACCATTCATGGTTGCCCAAATTTTTAATACTTTGCACAACTATTCTAGCATTTCTAGCAGGGATCTTGAGAAAGAACCAGCTCGTGTTATCTGTGATTCATCTGACAGTCATACAATTAAACTGCCAGAAAACAAATACAACAATAACTAAAAGGCTCCATCTAAACATCTCTCATTTTGTTGGTTTCACAAATGGCTTCAAACAGTGCATTCTGCACAGCATATCCCGGGAAATAATGATTATAACTGGCTTTATAACTGTCTATTAAAATGGAAAGCAGATTACTTGTCAATATGGAAATGAAATTGCAAATTGCAAAAATATGATGTTTTGTCATTCCCAAGGCCTTTTCTTTGTAGAAAATTGTTGAACAAGGATCCCATCGTAAATACTTTTATTTAAGGTATCAATTTAACTAAATATAAAGCTTTATTTTCAGTAAACGTGCATGTAGTATGATTTCTTTGCATCTATATGTAAGAAAAAATACTTCCTGTTGACCCTCATAGTTGGGAAAATGGAAGGAAACATTCGTATTTAAAGAAATAATAACTTCTAACAGCCTCAAATGCTATGACATCCTGCTTGGTTATCCTTCCATATTTTAAACTTTCTAATTGCCTAGAAAACTTTCTAAGAAGGTTGCTCATAAAATTAAAAATAAAACTAAACTAAATAGGGAACTCAAAACTAGAAGCAGATAATATTTTTAAACTTAGCAATGAGAGATGTAACTTCTAAAATATTTTTTAATTTGTTGAATTAATTTTATAACATAATCTTAAGCATATTGAAAGTATTTGTGATATTATATTAAGTTACAGGCTTAGTCTGTCCATTTGTCCATAAGCCATGATATGGTTTATTTTTACTTAAAGCAATATCTGAACTCAACCATCATGGTTCATTTTAAAAACCATGAATTAATGTTATATATGCAAGTTCAGTTGTTCCATCTTATAAACCATGGTTTTGTTTTAGAAAGAAAACCTTTAATAAGTACCAAAATAATACCCTACAAATGTAGACAGTAAAAGAGGTTGCATTTCATTGTGTTTACTATTTATAAACAAGAAGGAATGGTAAATATCAAATTAACATAATTCATGAATATTTGTATATGTAGAATAATCCTTTATTTTACTTTCTAGAGACATCAGGAGAGAAAAGCCTATATTTTAAAAACAGTGATGCTTTATGGTATTTAAATAACATGTGACCCAGATTGTTGAAGAAAATCATCCTGATGGCTGCAGTTATCCAGTACTGCTGTTGAAGATGGATGAGGAAACTCATTGAATTTTCTTCTGCCTTGGTGGAGCAGCTGGCAGAAAATATATCTGTGCTTTTGCATTCCACACTGGACTCCTGATTTATTTCATCCTCAGCCAGCCTCTTGTTGTAAAAGCATTAGGAGAAATGCCTCTTTCTTCTGATGAGTTGAATTTTGAAATACTGGGATGGATACGAATGGAGCAACGTCATGTTAAAAAAAGATAAAGCTTTCCCCTTGTCCAGTTGTACCTGATTCTAGGGGGTGGTGCACATCCTTTTCTTAGCCAAGGGAGCCAACATTAGCCACGGGAGCCAAAAGTCTGAAGACTTTTCCATGATCATGTGACCAAGCATGATTATACACTGAGGCACATGGAATGCTGTTACCTTCCCGCTGAAGTGGTACCTGTTTATCTACTTGCATTTGTATGCTTTTGAGCTGGTAGGTGGGCAAGAGCTGGGGTAGGAGTGAAAGGTCACCCCTGTTGTGGCCCACCAGCTGCCAGAGGAGCTGGCAACAAACTTGGATGATGAGGAATTTGGGGAGGAACTTGGGCCAGTGCTGGAGTCTGGGGAAGGCTCTGATGATTGCTCTCTGTCAGACACAGAGTTACAGCCAGGGCTGTCCAACATTTCCCAGCCACCTGAGAGGCAGCTGCCTTTGGAGGCTGATATAAGTGAGGAGGAAGAACAGCTGGGGCCTCTTTCAGATGCATGTATATGCAGAGGTGAGCAATGGAGGACAAGGCGTAAACTTGGGAAGCAAAGCACACGTGAATGTTGAATGGCCCCTCCCTGGTTTGGGACTAAATAGAAGGAAAGGGGAGTGGTTGTCGTAGGAGACAACAGTTCGTATTTCTGAAGATTTTGCTCATTGCACTTCATGCCAGAGAGACTGCTTGCCAGAACTTAATTTGCAGCCTTGGCTGGGAGCTCACGGCCTTGCAATTATCTCAAGGAACTGATAAGGTCAGTTACTGCAGTTAACTCCTTGAAGGATTATTGCCTGGACTTTTTGGTGGGTGAATGCAATTAAATCACAAGAGGTAAATAAAGGGGGGTTTTTCGTGACAAGAAGTCTGCTAAGGCTGGGTCAGAACAACCCCATTGTGCGGTGCTCAGGTCTCGAACCTGGGCTATCAGATTTCCAGCTGACAAGCTCAGCGTCTTTAACTGCTGAGCCATTGTGCCTGATCAAAAACATAAGACAAATTCTGTTGGATTAGGCCAAATGCCCACCCTACATTTTTGGGTGGTACTTCCTGAAGAACTAACAGTCACTGTTAGTTCCAAACCAGGAAAGAAGATGCCATATGACACCTGGAAAAAAACAGGTTTGTCTTTATTAAAAGAGCCCAAGCTGAGTGTGTAAGCAAGATTGGGCAACAGAGAGACATAACTATTATCAAATACTTTTTTATGCTTTACTTGGTATCTATTTAGCATGCACGTAACACTGGGCATGGGGTTGCTTAAGAATGTCTTTGCCTACTTTTTGACTGATTACAGTACTTGTTTCTTTATCTTACATCCATGTGTTCCTCTTGCATTGTTCAAATGGTGTTTCTCCTCCTCCTGTTCTAAAATGACATGACTTTTGCTAACATCACACACTCCCACAGAACAAACCACCCATTTGGAGAATGTAAGGTGAAGTCAAAAGAGCAACTGACTGAGGGAGGCTTTGGTTTCCAGTGGTTCTGACATATACGGTTGCGAGAAACAGTTAATGAAGATAAAAAAGGTATTTGGAATTGAACAATAAAAGACAAAACTTGAAACTGAATTATGTGCTAAGGGTGAACATGTAATTTCTAAAATGCATAAGCTTCTGCTGAATTTTTGGAAACCTGGCACTCAAAAAAAGAAGCCATGGTAACTCAGGCACTGCCTGAACTTTTGTGAAAGAAATGGGGGACTCAGACCGGACTGTGTCAATTTCATTTTGCCTTCTGATTACCTTGGAATCTTAAGCTTCATTATTAACATTTTTTAAAGGTGATATTAGCATTTAAACATGGCAATCTGCCTCTCTTTTTTTTGGAGATCGTGTTTTTCCTCTGAGCCAAGGCCATTCCTTTTGAAGGGCAAAGAACTAACTAGCATTTTCAAAAGCTAGACAATGCGAATGTATTCTGAAGTCCTTGAATACGTTTGCAAGTTAAAAAAAAAACTTGCAAATCTTGGCATCTGGATGAGAAAGGGAGTGATGTAACCCATAAATTTGCCCCTTGTAGAAACTTATCTAGAATCAACGTCTTCTATTGTTTTGATTCATTGCTTCATGATGCATCTAACAAAAATATCAAATGTATGTAGTTTGCTATATACATTAACAACCTTTAATAAATACTTTTCTCTGCCTGAAATACTTTTGGTTTATATATTGTAGGTGGAGAGGAGAAGGGAAGCCATTTTGCAAAGATATTGATTCTCTCTCAAATTCAGGGACTATGTTCTTTCAGCTCCTTGCCACTTGGTGCCTGAGTTTCAAGGCAAAACTTGATTCGCTTGAACTACTAAGGTAGTGAAGCTGCCATACCAGCCTTCCCTTATAGGACTGACCAGCTCTAATAGCTGGCGGCAGTGGTGGGCTGCGACTGGTTTAACAACTGATTCTTTGAGCATGCATTTTGTGCATGCACGTGGGCATGTGGGCTTGCACGCAGTGTTCAAAATACAGCAATTTGAAGCTCAGCTGCTTACCTTCTAAGGAAGCCCCTGTAAGTAGAACAGCAGAGGTGCAGAAATCAGCTGAGCTAGAAAGAAGGAAATATAGGATAGGCTAGGGCGGGTGGTGGGTGGGTGGGGCCAGCTGATTGTTGGAACTACCGGTTTGCCTGAACCAGTCTGAACCGGCAGCAACCCACTACTGACTGGCAGTGAAGAGGGTGAGGGGAGAATTCAGGGGTGGGTTCTACTTACCTTTACTACTGATTTGCAATGGGAGCGCACATGCATGCTCGATTTGCTCGTGCATGCGCGCTTCTGTGCATGTACAGATCATCAATTATGATGTCCAGGCAGGTAGGCGAAGTCTCCCGCCTCTTTTACTACCGGTTCTAAAGAACCGGCCAGAACCTGGAGCAACCCACCACTGGGAGAATTTTTCTGATATGGAAACAGCCCCCCACCACCACTTTCATTTCCAGCTGAAAGTGCTATCAGAAGCATATATGCTGACCCAGAATTGCTGAGACGCAAATAGAGATAAAAATAGAGATGATAATAGATAAGTCTTGATCACAGGGATGTGGAGATGTTTGGCCATGGCATAAATATCACAAGTGATCAACCAGTTACAAATCTGGACAGGAGGGTAATGAGGCCCTTCTCCTATTGAACCTTACAAGATGCATTAAAGATGTGCTTTCAATGATTATAGAAATAGCTATCAGGGTAGTAATCGAACGACACTGCTACACCATTAGAGTTTCCACCCCACAATAACTCACAAATCAGTTTGAAACCAACCCATATTTATCTACAGACATAGACAGAAGATTATGAATCATTAGAGAATCATTAGTGATGTTTTAGGTGATCGTGTCCTAAACAGAGAAACAGAATGACCATGAGTGGGCAAAAAAGCAACATTTCGTGCCAATTTCCCCATTGACTTTCTTTGTCAGAAGCTGGCAGGGAGCATTGGAAGTAGCAACGATGTGACCACAGCAATATAGTAGCAGAGAAGCAGCCTCAGGTTTGCCAAATGTCAACCCCATGGGAGTCATGGATCTTGGATTTTGGACGCATTCTATAAGTTAGCCCATTTCAGATTAAAAGTGATGCATCATTTCAATTTTAGTAATATATAGATTCAGTGCTCATTATTATTCCCAACTTCTCCAAGAGGAAAGTGTAAACAGCATTACCCTATCAGCATTCTCTCTTATAAGTTATTATTGTTCCTGAAATAACAAAAATCTTTTCAGCCCCTATTCCATAAAGAAAGGAAATAATTGTAATTAACCTGCCATCTGTTCCTTGAAGTAAATGTATTTAAGTACATTTATTTGTTGAAAAATAAGGTTGCTATAATAGGAAGCTTTGCAGAGAAAGCTGATTGTAAAATCATCATCATTATCATCATCATCATCATCATCATCATCATCATCATCATCA
Source organism: Masticophis lateralis (assembly GCA_030761175.1). NCBI lineage: Eukaryota > Metazoa > Chordata > Lepidosauria > Squamata > Colubridae > Masticophis > Masticophis lateralis. The sequence goes on from JAUDYJ010000006.1 coordinate 19,632,508, forward strand.
TATAAAGCAGTGCAATCCTACTAAAATTTCATTTTGAGGTCTATGTGAGTTCAAATTTACTTCACTGGGACATTTCAACTCATGGAGATGACTATTCACACAGCCAAAAATAAATAGCCTGATACCAGATTTTTCTTTTATGAAAATATAAGATAGATAATATCTGACCATCCCACTGGAAACTTGAACCCTGTTGCAACATTCAGGCCAAAGAGTGAGGCATAACTTCTTGGTATAGTTTACCTCGGAGACGTAATTGTCACTGGATCTCTGTGGTAGTGGCTTCATAGCTTTTTCTACAATAAACCTAATTATCTAAGCTTTTGTGTCCTTGGAAATCTATTCTTGAAGACTTTTGTGCTGCCAGCTGAAGGAAGCTTGACAGTGATTCTTTTATTTTCTGGAAGGGCAATTGTGATGAGGAGGAAACTGTATAAAAGTTATATCTTCCCCTCCAATGAACTCCTGTCTCCAATAATTGCAAGCACTGAAGAAGGCAACAGTTTACAGTTCAACAATTGCACAAGTTTATTGACTCAAAGCTTGGATACATTTCTCAGGTCTACACAACTAATGGGAGGTATGCCTTGTTGATCAATACAATTTTCTCAAATCATGTAAGGAGATAGACTTTTTGTTTAGAGAGACGTTAATAATCAAATAGTTACCAAAGGTTGTTTTGTAGCTCCTTGATTCCAGAAAGATTTCCCAATGTGAAAAGGTAGTAAGAGAAGTGTCAGGCAAAACAAAACAAAACAAAACAAAACAAAACAAAACAAAACAAAACAAAACAAAACAAAAGGTGACAACAACAACAGCAAAACCAAAGTATAGAATGGAGTGTCAAAGTTCTTCTTTTCTCATAGCCCAATTTACTTCATGGGGTTCCTGTCATGGGGGAAAATGGAAAGAGAGCACTAAAGTTGTGAAAGAGAACATAGAACTGTGATAGCGAACCTATGGCACGGGTGCCACAGGTGGCATGCAGAGCCATATTGGTGGGCACGCGACTGTTGCCCTAGCTCAGCTCCAGCGTGCATGCACGCACCAGCCAACTGATTTTCAGACCTTCTGGTCCCACCAGAAGTCGGGAAACTGGCTGTTTCCGGCCTCCGAAAGGCCTCCAGGGGGGGATGGGGAAGGCTGTTTTTGCGCTCCCCAGGCTCCTAGAAAGCCTCTGGAGCCTGGGGAGGGGGAAAAACGGGCCTACCGGGCCCACCGTCCCAGAAGCAGGGGAAAGTGTGGAGGGGTCATGTGCGCATGCGCAGGAGGGCGGGGCGCATTGAATTATGGATGTGGGCACACACACCCACGACTCCCCCATGCTCCCCCTGCTTTTGGATGCGACGGCAAAAACGTTAGCCATCACTGACATAGAATAATAGAGTTGGATGCTCTCACTGTCAGGAAATTTCTCCTTAGTTCTAAGTAGGATCTCTCTTTAATGATCTTCCATGCTACTTCTTGCCCTGCCCACAGGTAAATTTACATCTATTAAATTTAACTTGATATCTTGGATTTTCTGTACCTCTATCATCTTAATTTCCATCCTAATCACAGCCCCAGATGTGATTGTCCTTGTTTTATGGAAATTTTTTAGCTCATGTTTCTAATGAGCTAAAATTTGTAAAACAACAACAACAGAAAGCTCACCAAACACAAAAACTAGGGGGGTGGGGAAGCATACTACTTGTTACTGGGAGGTTATTATTGAATTTGATTATTTTTCCAACTTTCTGTGAATTGATAACCTCTTGAGGACTGGAAGATGTGAATAGATGCCATTCTAGCACATCTGAAGGGCAACCTATTGGGTTGGAAAAAGATTGCAATGAGAAAATAATAAGATCTTTTCCTCTCTTGTGAGCAAATTAGTTTTTAGCTTCCTTGGAGGCTGATTTCTTTTAGTAGCTCTGTCTGAAGATATTCTTCATGAAAGCCATTTCTGAATTTTTAAGAGATTACGGTAGATGAAATTAAGAAGGAAAAAGGATCTTTGCTTCAGAGGAGTACAATCTCCTTTAACTCTTTTCTTCTAGAGAAAAAGCAGAAGTATTTACTCCTTCGGGATCTGCTACTTTCTCTAGATATATCAAACTATTTCTCAGGAAGTTTTAGCAGAACCAATATTGAACATTAATAATGGTTGCTGACATTAGTAAGAGCTATCAGAAGTTGCATTTCGGGAGAGCTATGCTGTTTGGCATAAGATGAGAAATTCAGGATTGCTAGTGGATCAGACCAAAGTTTATCTACCTATCTATCATCTATCTATCTATTTATTCATTTTATTTAGTTTATCAAACATGTACGAGATAAGAGATATAAGTATAGACATGGATATGAGCACAGGAAATGGGTACGAATAAATGGGGACAGTAGGACAGGGATGGTAGGCACACTGGTGCGCTTATGCATGCCCCTTACAGACCTCTTAGGAATGAGGTGAGGTCCACAGTAGACAGTTTAAGGTTAAAGTTATGGGTGTTTGAGGATGTATCTATAAGCTATATGATAGATAGATAGATAGATAGAGAGATAGAGAGAGAGAGAGAGAGAGAGAGAGAGAGAGAGAGAGAGAGAGAGATCCTCTTGCTGATAGGAATGCTTATAACAATAAAGGAGAATATTTGTAGTTCAGGTGTCCTTGGTACTCTCTGACCTTGCTGGTTGTTTCATTACCCAAACTAACATCAGCAGTGCAAGTCATTTGCAAGTCATTACTCTAGGTTGGGTAAGAAAATAACAAAGCTCAGAAAGCACCAAGGACCCCTCATGCTTATAACAAACACACAAAAAAGACATGACCATGACATTATTTTTCTGCACGAAGTCCCTGAACAGTAATACCCAGAAGGGTATGTTTCAGACTATGAGAAGTTAGTGTCATATTCTAGGCTTCAAGGGAGCTGGCTTCAATAGCCACAGGGGAAAAGTAAGGAGGATTGCATGGATGGTAATCCTAAAGGGAGATAAAACATTTCAGAAAAGCTAGGACATTCTCTTATGTTTAATATTTGCTTGATTATTTTTACTTTGGCTTGTGTAGAAGAACATCACTACATGTGATGTGTGTGTGAATTACAGGGCATTCAGAAAGTATTCAGACAAAATCACTTTTGTCGATTTTGTCATGCTGCAGCCTGATTCCGCAGTTGTTGAAATTCATTTCACCCTTCCAGTTTCAGTGGTTCAGTGGTTCTAATCAAAGGTTATGGGGTAAAGGTTATGGCCACTCTAGTGTGGGGTGCTCAGGGCTCGGCCTTCTCCCCCATCTTGTTTGACATTTACAGGAAGCAATTGGAGGAAGTGGCCTATTTGTTTGGGGTTTGTCTTATTGCCAATTAATTTCAACAACTTCAGAAGTTGTGGATGCTTCATCACTGGACAGTCATTTGTCTGAAATGGTATAGAGCCATGATGGCGAACCTATGGCATGCCCTCTCTGCAGGCACGTGAGCTGTTACCCCAGCTCAGCTCCACAATGCATGCGTGCGTGCCTCCCGCCGGCCAGCAGATTTTTGGGTCTCTGCAACACATGCGGTGGGGGTGGGTGGGGAGTGCGGGTGGGGAGTGTGCACATGCACAGATGGGCAGGGCACATGCGGGGGGCACACACACATTGCATTATGGGTTATAAGTACAGGGAGGCCTACTAGGCCCAAAATGGTGCACATGGGGGGGGGGGTGGGGGTGCGGCACAGCCCCCCCATGGCCCGTTTTTGCTCCCAGGAGGCTGCAAGGAGGCCTACTAGGCCCAAAATGGTGCATGTGGGGGGGTACGGCAAAGTCCCCCCAGCCTGTGTTTGCTCCCAGGAGGCTGCAGGGAGGCCTACTAGGCCCAAAACGAGGCATGGTTTGTGTGTGTGTGTGTCTGTGTCTGTGTGTGTGTGCGGCACAGCCTCAACAGCCTGTGTTTGCTCCCAGGAGGCTGCAGGGAGGCCTACTAGGCCCAAAACGAGGCATGGTTTGTGTGTGTGTGTGTCTGTGTGTGTGTGCGGCACAGCCTCAACAGCCTGTTTTTGCTCCCAGGAGGCTGCAGGGAGGCCTACTAGGCCCAAAACAGGGCATGGAGGAAGCGCCGGGAGGGGGGGTGTCACATGAACATGCTTGGTGGCGGAGGGAGCACAGGGGGTCACGTGCACATGCACAGGGGGTGGGAGGAGTGTGGGGGGTCACGTGCACATGCACAGGAGGTGGGGATGCAGGGGGGCTGCATGTGCATTGTATTATGGATATGGGTGCACACGGTTGTGCTTTTGGCACGCAACAACAAAAAGGTTAGCCATCACTGGTATAGAGTCTCCGCTTGAGCTGGGGGTAGGACTAGAAGACCTTCTAGCTCTATTCTGATTGATTCTTTTTCTCATTAATCTACACCTGGTGCCCCATAATGACAAAGTGAAAACAGAAGTTTAGAAATGTCTGTAAATTTATTAAAAATACTTTCCGAATGTACTGTGTGTGGGAATGATGAAATATTTCAATACATTATAGATAGTTCTCATTCGGGGACCACTTGTTCAGTCACTTCTTAGAAGATAAGAGAATGCTGAATGAGAAGGACTTACCACCGTTCCTCACAGCTGGTGCCTCTGCACTGCAGTGTTCTTATGGTCATATGATTGCGATTCAAGTGCTTGGCAACTGGCTCACAATTATGATGCTTGCAGTGTCCTGCAGTTATGTAATGACAGTTTGCAACCTTCACTGCTGTCTTCTGACAAGCAAAGACAACGGAGAAGCCAAAAGAAGTTGCAAATGGTGGCTAAGCGATGCTGTGAATGCATGGGTTTCATCTCACAGAAGCAGTTGGGACTGCATTGTAAGCTGGTGCAGTCACAGAATAGAATAGAATAGAATAGAATAGAATAGAATAGAATAGAATAGAATAGAATAGAATTCTTTATCAGCCAAGTGTGATTGGACACACAAGGAATTTGTCTTGGTGCATATGCTCTCAGTGTACATAAAATAAAAGATACGTTCATCAAGAATCATAAGATACAACACTTAATGATAGTCATAGGGTACTAATAAGCAATCAGGAAACAATATCAATATAAATCGTAAGGATTAATAACTTTGTGCTTTAGGAAGGTGCTGCTTAGTGACAGAGTTGCCGGTCCCAATTATTGTCATTAAGCAAGGACTACTCATAGCAATAGCACTTAGACTTATATACTGCTTCACAGTGCTTTACAGCTCTCTCTAAGTGGTTTATAGAATCAGAATATTGCTCCCAACAATCTGGGTCCTCATTTTACTGGTTTCAGAAGGATGGAAGGCTGAGTCAACGAGCCGCTCAGAATCAAACTCCTGGAGTTAGTCTGAAGTACTGCATTCTAACAAGCACATCATCACAATAAACACAATGAATCCAATCCTAAAGCACGTTAATCACGGTTTGTATAATTGTTTTTTTGTGAAAAAGTCACAATTGGCTAAGTTCATGCAATGTACAAAGTTGAAATTGTGTTACGGCTTAGCACTTGGATTGCAACCAATCAGTGTCTCCTCATTATCTTGGAAAGTTGTCCTAAATCTTTCAGCAAAAAGATTCATTGGTTTCTCCAAGGCAGGATGAATGTTCGCAATAGATCTTTGAAACAAATTGTGTTTTGTTTCTTAAGTGGGCAGCTTGGTGGGAGCAGATTAATGTTGGTGCCATTGGAGATTAGAGGCATGATTAGAATAGAAATTCAAACCAATGTGTCTCAGTGCTCTTGATTTAACCATTGAATGAGCACCCTGTGGGACAATTTGTTACCTGCTTAAATCAAATATACACAAATGATGCATGTTGTTGGTGGTATTGGTTTGGCCCAAAGGAAACTGAGTGGCAGTAAATCAGGGGTCATTTCAGGTGGCTAAAATTGAGACCATACAGTTTAGTAGGGCATTTTTCTTGGATTTTTTTTCCATTTATTATTTTTATTCCACTTGGCCATTTTGTATTATCACCCTGCAAAGGAATTGAGATTTGAAATATTTATCTGAAATTAAGGGGAGGGGGAGCATGGAATCAAAAATCCAAGATGACAGTGGCAACTTCAGTGTGACTGAAACCCTGACACCTTTATGGATGACACAATAGAAGGGGTGGGGCCTGGAACACATGGCCAGGGCTGCCATCTTCATATTTTGACTTCTCCAAAATAGATGCCTCCACTGTCACAATTGTGGCTCTGAAAGATGGGCTGTTTGCCTCCTCACTGTGACAGAGACCCTGTACTTGCTCTTTGCAGTAGAGAAAAGTTTATTTATGCAAACAAAAGATATCCCCCCCCCCCAAGAGGAATGGAAATATACCCCCTTTCTGGATCAGGATTACCAAAGAGGAAGCAAAGAATCAAGTATCCATCCCTTGTTCTCAATTTGGAATATCTACCATTTGCTTATCAAATGGTAAGATGGCTCAGCCGGCTGAATAGCCTGTTATTAACATCCAGCTGTCTGCAATTATACCAGTTCGAGGCTCAAGGTTGACTCAGCCTTCCATCCTTTCTAAAGTGGGTAAATTGAGGACCCAGTTTGTGGGGGCAATAAGCTGACTTTGTATAAAAAAATATACAAAAGTATGAAGGCTATTGCTTAATGCCTTGTAAGCCGCCCTGAGTCTCCGGAGAAGGGTGGCATATAAATCTAATTAAAAATAAATAAATAAAAGAAAAATGATTTTTGAATCTCTTTAAATTGAACGCTATGCAATGGGATGAGCTCCTGTCCTCTTCCCAGCTCCTGCCAAACTAGCAGTTCGAAACCATGCATATGCGATTAGATAAATAGGTATCACTTTGGTGGGAAGATAACAGTGCTCTGTGATGTTATGCTGGCCACATGGCTGCAGAAATATATTCAGACAGGATTGGCTCAATGGCTTTGAAACAGAGATGACCACGACAAATGAAGTAAAATCTGCAGGGGCTCCTTTTACCTTTTCTTTTATGGGTAAATGAATCCAATCCCATTTTATTGGTAGGTGGACATAGATGGCTATAATCCTTTGCTTGGTTTGGAGATCTGTAGTTTTTAAAATTATTCTTAGAAACTGTAGGAAGTCAGCCATGTTTGTACAGGTGATAGCTAGAAATCAGAATAAGCATGGCAGCTTCTTTTTAGTCTAACATACTTTAGTAGAAAACATAATGTTTCTGATGTTTAATAATTCTTATTAATTTATATTCTGCTAATTTTTCATGGCCATGATTTAGATCCGTGATGGCAAACCTATGGCACAGGTGCCACAGGTGGCACACCGAGCCGTATCAGAGGGCATGCGAGTGCTGCTGTAGCTCAGCTCCAGTGTGCATGTGTGTGCCGGCCACCTGATTTTTGGGCCTTTCAGTCCTACCAGAAGTTGGGAAATGGGCTGTTTCTGGCCTCCGGAGGGCCTCTGAGGGAGTGGGGAAGGCTGTTTTTGCCCTCCCCAGGCTCCTAGAAAGCCTCTGGAGCCTGGGGAGGGTGAAAAAACAGGCCTACCGTGCCCACTGTGCCATAATGTGCTAAAAGTGGGGGGGGGGGGCGCATGCGCAGGGGTGGGGCATATTGAATTATGGGTATGGGCATGCATGTGGGCGACCTCGCTGCGCTCCCCCCACTTTTGGCATGTGACGTCAAAAAGGTAAGCCATCACTGATCTAGATCTTTGCAGTTGCATTAATAAAATAATCTTAAATGATTTGAAGCAATACAGATAAGATGTTTGATCACTTTATTTCTTGTTCAAAATACATCTGAAACAAATAGAATAAAATTATATCAAATGTTTCTTGTTTTTGTCTTTTTCAATATAAAATTATCACAAACTGTACATTTTCATGACATACATTTTGAGGTGCCCTTACATATCTTGATATTTCTCTCTACCGACAAATAGATTTGTATACTTTTTCAGACAGTTGATTGTAAAAGTACAGAAACGTACATTTCTTAAGAGCTAGTGCAAAAAAACCCCAAAAACAAAAACAAAACCCTAAATAAAAGAAAAACAGTTACTATATTAGTAATAACAATCATTTATTTTTAGATTTCCACAAACGGCTGGTTAGCACATACAAAAAGCCCAGAACATGTTTTAGGGAGAAAAATGTGCTTTTAAAAACTGTCTGTTAAATACAGAAGCCCGAGATACCAATCTGAACAATGGCTAAGGGCCAAATCACAAACTGGCTTGAAAAAGGCACATAACTTAACACGGCAGAAAAAAGTACAAAACAAAACTCCATTCAGCTGACATCAAATAGCAAAGACTACACTGTTGTATTCCATAGGCTATACACTGACTTGGCCTTATGACTTACATGACTACAGACAGGCATTTCACTTGAATTTGGACTGCTGAGGCACATTCACACGCAAAATTAGCAGCGTGGTTGTTTTACTGTGGTAAGCAAGACTGAACCTTATCCAAACCTCTTACAATCTCTGGGAAAGCTGCCAGGACTCTTCCGTTTTCCATAACTAGTTTTAAATGGATGGTCTTTCTGCGTATAAATATCAATGCTGAGAAATGTCAGTACATTTTTTTTTTACAATAGCATTAGCAATAGCATTTAGACTTGTATACTGCTTCACAGAGCTTCACAGCACTTCACAGTGCTTCACAGCTCTCTCTAAGCAGTTTACAGAGTCAGCCTATTGCCCCCCAACAACCTGGGTCCTCATTTTACCCACCTTATAAGGATGAGTCAACCTTCAGCCTGGTGAGATTTGAACTGCCAAATTGCAGGCAGCCGGCAGTCAGCAGAAGTAGCCTGCAGTACTGCACTCTAACCATTGTGCCACCGCGGTTCTTACAAGGTTCCTTATAATCATTGTTGGTAGTACTGGAAGGAAAATAGAAATCCAAATGCCTGCTGAAGCACTGGAAGGATGCTTACAAATATCAACAGCATTTGCAATTTATCTCAACAGCAGGTCCAAGAATCTTGGTGCTTTCCAGAGGTTTTGGACTGTAATTGGCCTTTCTGATTTGGGCTGATGGGAAATGCAGTCCAAGAAAGTATCAGGTTACCTATCTGATGCTCTACGCTCTGCAGCCACCTGTCTTTATTTTGAAAATTTCAGATTTAATAATGAATTTTGTTTTTTTAAAATAGTGCACTCTTCCCAATTAATAGAATCCCATTGCTTGATATCATTATTATTTATACAATTTAGTTTTCATACAATGAACTTGTAAAATTGTTTTACAAACAGAAAAAATATTTATTCTATATCTGTTTATATGCAAAAGGCTCTGGTGATTAAAGTATCAAAAGTGAGATTCTGTCCACCTCATTCCATGGGGTAGATTTCCTGAATATAACAGTAAAAATAGAAAATAATGTTTATTATTCTTAAGAACCTGCAAATCTTTCCTTATCATCTGTACTTATTGCCCTTTTTCACTGCATCCGTATGAAAAGAATTTATCTAGTTTGGAAATGTATATTTCAGATCAGATACGTTCATGCAAATGAATGAACCCTGCATGTGTATTTAATGTTGGAACACGACAATAAATGCATTCATGTACCACTCGTACTTGATGAACAGCAAGCATTTTTGTCTTCTGCGGTTTAGAACAAGGGGAAAAAAAATAGAATGAGACAATTAAAAATAGACAGTGCCTGAATGAACGTTTTATTTCTCTTCCCTGAATTTCATCTACCAACTCAGTAGATCAGACCAGAAAATATGAGGGACAGTCAATATGGTTTTATTTTAGTTGAATGGCCTTGATCAAAAAACTCAGTGCTTCAAAAAAGTGTCATCGCTAAAAGAAGATGTTGCTAAGCATAAAATAAAACAAGGAAGTTCATTGGCTGTAGATGATAATGAAAAACTGGATCATGGAATCAAGGCCACTGTATTGTATGATGTGATCCGTGGCTATTTTTGGTAGCATGGACTTTTGAAGTGGACAAAATATGGCCAACAATTTAGAAGAAAATAGAATAATTTGTTTTGTATGAAATATATATATATAGTTTTTATATATGTATATTAAATTGATAAATAATTTCATTCTCATCATTATCAAAAGTAAACTATATTTCTTCAACTTTAATACAAATATATAAATATATCATGTGCAAGGGGGCAATATAAGTGCTCAGAAATACACATCTTTTAATGCAAACAAGAAATGCATAACTTTTAATGCAAACAAGTTGCCCTACCAACTGTACAACTTGTAGAAATCGCCAAAAGCATTCATACCATAACGTATCCAATTTCTCAATCTGGCTGTACTTGAATGGTCTAATTATATCATTTCCATTTTAGAACAACTCAGATGAGCCTGTGTCTTACAAGTTGTGATGAATGCATATTACTCTCACAAGATCGCATTACAGGTAGAGATCTGATGCAGAAAATGGTGACCAAACCCTGAATACACAAGTCAGAACTATTGCAACAAACATGTCAGGAGATTCTAATTGACACTTCTCCACTGCCGGTATGCTTGTGCACTTCGAATTGGGCGTGTAAGCATTTTTCTCCCTCTGCGAGCAAAGTAAGGAGTGAAACAGTCGTATTTTGCTCGCAGAAGGTACATGGACCTCATAACAGATCATAGAAAAGCTATATACACAACTGGATCCAAAATCACACTTAATAATAAATACAAGCAGCTTCCTAATATTTCGTGTACCTCATCCTCTTGACTCATTTTTCTTCAAATATTTCAAAATGGGGGAAGAATCAGGGCTAATATTATTATTTTTTTCTGACCGACTGTTTCAGTTCAAATTGTCCTGTCTCGTCATGTCATTGTGCAACAGAGAAGCAATAACTAGCATTCTCAAGACCTTCAAGCTGGTGCTATCTTTTTGCCTGTAAAAGCATTTCATTCATCCCCATGAAGGCATCCGCTTGATTGGGCCCTTTCATTGGGTATACAAGAAGATCTCGCTTCAGTAATATGAATGGTTAGCATCAATAAGGACGCAAGCATTGGAAGAATAATCTGCTATGAACTGCTAAACCAAGCCTCTTTCATATCAGCAATGGTCACACAAATGTTTTCCCCCTCCCAACTCTACTGAATGAACAAGTGCTGCATAGGAACAGATTTTACAAAGTTAAATATAAATATTAACAACACATTATCAGAGACATTCCTTAATTCATGACGTGTTTCTTAGGTATATAAAAGCAGTTGTAACTCTGTGTCTGAGAATTCACATAGTGCAGGAAGCTATGGTTTGCTTTAACCATGCTTGATTTAGTAGTCAAAATTGGCTGGGTTCACCCAACATGCTAAGCCACAATTCATGGTTTACAAAACATAATGCCAAGATTCATATAATATATTCAACTAAAACCAGAGGAACCGTGTTTTTGACTTATCATGGTATGAATGCAGCCTCTTGTGACCTTGCCTTCTCAGAAAAACATTCTTGCCAAGCTTAGAAATGTTGGGCTATGTTACACTTTTCAACACAAAAACTCTTAGAAATTTAAAAACTGATATATGTCCATTGTTTGGCCATACACATTGTGCCCATTTTTGCCTGAAACAAGAAACAGTATATTAAGTAATCTATTATATCTAAACATTTTTTAAAGATCTCATTCTAATCTACCACAAGTACAATTAGTACAAATAAGAGAAAGCACACAAGCAAAGAGACTTTAAATTCCAGCATTTCAAAGCAATTTTACAGTTTTTACAGATTGGAAATACATTCCAGATTGTAATAGTGCTGTGCAAATGCAAAATATTGAAATGTTTATTCAAACATCCAAAAATATGTTTTCAAAAGTAAAACAGAAGTGTTTTGTACTAAGATTAAATAATCACGAGAACATTTATTTCTGTGATTTATTGGGGCCAGATGTATTTTCATTATGCTATTGGCCAGTAAAATTCAGAAATTGTTAGCAACGATTGAACTTGGAAACGTTTTCAATGAGCTCCCCTCCCCAATCTTGAATTATGTCATTGTGACTTTCTGTCGCAACTCTTTTCTATGGAGCAGAAGAAAAAAAAAACCCTCAGTCTTTCTCTTCAAATAGTTGATTGGAAATATTTGGATGGATATATATAAAGCCAGACCTCCTAGGGTGTAGGTTTATATGCATGAATGGAGAGTGAGTGAGTGAGTGAGTGAATAAGTAAATAAGTAAATAAATTTGCTTGGTTGTTTGGTGGCACAGTCAACCAGATGTCTAGGCTACATTTGACATCTTTATCTACCTATTTAGGCCTATTTAGATGGTGATTCGTGGCACAGTCAACCAGATGTCTAGGCTACATTTGACATCTTTATCTACCTATTTAGGCCTATTTAGATGGTGATTCGTGGTTTTGGAGGTATCGCTGCAGGCTACAAATTGTTTCAAGTAAATGTCTATGGAGATTCTCAGTCATCCAGGTCATGGTTGTCCCAAAGGTGCTTTTTCAAGAGACAACTGGACTTTCTGGTTTTTCTTTGAAGACGTTTCTTCAAAGCTTCTTTGTATTTTTTTATTTTATTTTGTGTGGGTAATCTACGATTAGATTTGCAATAACCAAAGACCTAAGAATTATTAAGGTAGCATCATTAAAGGTTAGAGATTGTAACATTACCAGAACCAGTCCGGATTGGTAGATAGACATTTTTCAAAATCCCAGAAAGAGAGTGACTGGTCCAACATTGCCCAAATGGCTTCCATGCTGAAAGAGAGAACCTGGATCTCTACTCATTCCTAGTCCAGCACCCTAACCACTAAACCACATGGACTCTTTTCATATATATATGGAAGCACAAAGCCGAGAACACCAGCCTGAAGATGATGAATGAGACTTCGTCGAAACGTCGCCAAGACACTTCCAATTTTATGCAGGAGAAGACCCGAATAACCAAAGACCTACATCTGTCTGTCTGTCTGTCTGTCTGTCTGTCTGTCTGTCTATCTGTCTGTCTATGTAAATGTAAACAAGTTTTCAAATGCATGTGTGTGCTTTTGTGCATTTCTGGCACGTATTCCCAGAATTTAAACCATGATAAATATTTTTATTGGACTAGGACAAGGATATTTAGTGAATCAGAGGCCTTATGTGAACAGGTTAGGTCATTGATGGCTAACCTTTTCCGGAAATGGGGATTTTGCAGTAACTTTCCCCTGGATTGAGGAGGGAATGGAGATTTTACAGTATCCTTTCCCCGGAGTAGGGAGGGAATGGGGATTTTGCAGTATCCTTCCCCTGCCACGCTCACCAAGCCACGCCCACAGAACCGGTAGTAAAAAAAATTGGATTTCACCACTGCTCTGGACAATGGGTGAACTAAGTTACAGTGCTGAATCATTTAACCCAATTTTCCCAACTTAGTATATTCCAGTTAGACTTGGAATACAGTTCCTGAAATTCTGCAGCTATACATCGTATTACCTATAGAGATCTGTATGAACCAATTATCAATTTATACTGCAAATTCAGCTCAGAGTAAAAGGAATAGGAAAATTTAAGCTATTATTCAGCAGGGTTTTATATCCTCTTGGGAAGTCTCCCTGCTGAACAGCACAAAAAATTGAGATTTTTTTAAGTGACACCAAGTTCTAGTTTTCCCTTGCTATTTGGTGTGGATTAGACATATCATCACTTCGTAATGTTCTAAGACAGTGATAGCTAACCTTTTTGCCATCGTGTGCCAAAAATGGGGGGGAGAGCGGGGGTTGAGCGTGCGCGTGCCAACACCCATAATTCAATGTGCCCCACCCCCTGTGCATGCACCCCCCCATGCTCCCCCACTTTTGGCATGTGATGGCACAGTGGGCCCGATAGGCCTGTTTTTTGCCCTCCTGAGGCTCCTGAGGCTTTCTAGGCCTTCCCCACCACCCCAGAGGCCAGAAACTGCCCGTTTCCCAATTTCCGGTGGGCCCAAAAGACCCGAAAATCAGCTGGCTGACATACACATGCGTGCTGGAGCTGAGCTAGGACAATGCTCGCGTGCCCACAGATATGGCTCCGGGTGCCACCTGTGGCACATGTGCCATAGGTTCGCCATCACGGTTCTAAGATATGAAAAGTTTGTTCTTGATTGCCAGGAAGTTAGCGGAAAGTTTTTGCAATAAGATTTTATATAGATGTGATTAAGATCCCATTTAATAAATATACCCCAGTAGTTAATGATAGACTAAGACTTGATTTTTACAAAAAAGCTGCTGTGGTAGGTATGACCTGTCACAAACAACTATTTATCAGAAGGTGAACTAGCCCTTAGACTAGTCTCTATCATCTCATTGAGGCTCTTTATGAGGCCCAAAGACACTACTGTTATTTCAATGATTTATACCCTACTTTTCTTGTTCAGGAACTCTAAGTGGTATACAAAGTGCTCTTTCCTCCAACTTTCCTCCTACAACAATTTAGTAAACAGATGAGGCTGAGAGAATGGCTGGCCCAAAGTCACTGAATGATCTGTGATTAGACTAGAATCTCCTTGGGTCTCCTTGGCTTCAGTTCAACACCATAGCAATGATAACGTAGTTTGGTGTTTTATGTTGTATTGTGTCATATTTTAATTTTTTTAAAAATTAAATGCTTTAAAAAAAAGATGACAGTTTTGAAAGGTTTGTATCACTGGTGTGTTTCAAATTTTTTTACTACCGGTTCTGTGGGCATGGCTTAGTGGGCGTGGCATGACTTTGTGGGTGTGGCTTGATGGGCGTGGCAGGGGAAGGATACTGTAAAATCTCCATTCCCACCCCACTCCGGGGAAAGGATACTGTAAAATCTCCATTCCCTCCTCAATCCAGGGGAAAGTTACTGCAAAATCCCCATTTTCTCCCAATCAGCTGGGACTTGGGAGGCAGAGAATAGATGGGGGTGGGGCCAGTGAGAATGTTTACTACTGGTTCTCTGAACTACTCAAAATTTCTGCTACCAGTTCTCCAGAACTGGTCAGAACCTGCTGAAATCCACCTCTGGTTTGTATGGCCTATTGCTCATGAACCCCATGTCCAAGAAGGAGCAGGAGTGTTTAAATGAAAGCTCAATTATGTATGTTCGTGTCTTGTCATATGCTGGAATTTCCTGAAAGCCTGAATAGGGCCACATTTAATTTCCATTTAGTTTCCCCCTTGTATAAGTACTCAAGATGACATATGTAATGCAACTAAATCGTCAACAAATTATTGATTGAATTGAGGTTCCTAAAATCTTGAAGAAATCTTTGAGATGTGGAAAGGAGCATCTGAATGGAGATTCAATCCTAACAGCAACTTGATAAATTAATGATTGAGATTGTTAGAAGTTGAAAAAAAGAAGGAAAAAAGGGGGGGAAAAGAATATAAAGTTGACTTCTTTGACCAGGACTAAAATAAGTATTTTTATAAAATTCTGGAAATCCTTTATGGACATTTGGCCAAGATTTGGACAGAAATGAGAATGATTTTTGGAATTGTGAATTATGGGAAGAAGTGAATCATTGTCTCCACCTCTCCCTTTAATGGAGCTGAAACAAGGATGAGTGACAACAAACTGGACTTTTCCAGAGGTCGTAGTGTAGTCTAGTTGTTTTAAACATTGGAAATATATGGGAGAGAACCAAGCATGCCCATTATGACACTCAGTGGCTACCCAGATGTAATTTCTTTTGTTTGAGGAGTTACTTTAAAATTGTCATATGGAAAGGACAAAATTTTCCTGTCTACTTGAACGTTGGACTGAATTTTCATTCTGCTTCAACTTCACATCTCTGCTCACAATAAAATCCCTTATGCTACCAGGCTCGAAATTTTGGGCTTTGGCAACCTGGAACTAGGCCACCTACAGTCTGACCTAAGCATAGTACACAAAATTGTTACAACGTCCTACCTGTCAATGACTATTTCAGTTTCAACCTCAACAATACACAGGCAAACAATAGATACAAACTCAAAGTAAACTGCTCCAAACTTGATTGCAGAAAATACGACTTCAGCAACAGAGAGGTCAACACCTGGAATGCTCTACCTGACTCCGTTGTTAGAACCTCAAACCCCCACAGCTTCAACCTTAAACTGTCTACTGTGAACCTCACCTCATTCCTATGAGGTCCATAAAGGGGGCGTGCATAAGCGCACCAGTGTGCCTATTGTTCCTGTCCTACTGTCCCCATTTATTTGTACTCATTTCCTGTGTTCATGTCCATGTTTATACTTACACCTGTTATCTTGTACATGATCGACAAACTATCTATATCTATCTATCTATCTATCTATCTATCTATCTATCTATCTATCTATCTATCTATCTATCTATCTATCTAAATCTATTAGTGAAAGGCAGGAAATGAAAGTGGAATGAGGTTTCTATATGGATATTGAATATGATGATGATGATGATGATGATGATGATGATGATAATAATAATAATAATAATAATAATAATAATAATAATAATAATAATAACGACCTGGCCATAAAAACTACATGGCTATAGATGAAACATGTAATAGTGATACCCATTGTCATCGGGGCATTTGGTACCATGTCCAAGAATTTTATAAGATACATCAACAAATTGCAGCTTCCTGCAATAACACCAGTGGAACTGCAATGACTTGTGCTACTTGGAACATCGTACATCTTAAGAAGGTACTTGGTTGATACCTAGGACGCTGGCAGCAACCCATATCAACCATTAGCACCAACCAATGGTATTTGTGATTCATTTTTGAATGTTCAGTTGACTGCATTTCATGTTTAATGAATAAAGTAAATGATGATGATGATGATGATGATGATGATGATGATAATAATAATAATATTAATAAACCACCTTACTTGGAACAGCTTACATCCTTCGACGATACCTTAACAGTTCCTAGGTCCTTGGTTAGGACTCGAGCTGCTGAGCTATTAACCAGCCTCAAAGGCTGTGAATCTCACTACAGATTAAATAATAATAATAATAATAATAATAATAATAATAATAATAATAATAATAATAATTTTTCCCCTTAGAAGGCACTCTTCAGAAAGCATAAGTGTACAACAATGCATAATTTCCCTTTTTCACTTTGTATACTCTTTTACCTACTAAATAGTTGTCTAATCATGGTGTAGTAGGCAAATATATATGGTTCTGCATGATCAGATATTTAGATCCCATCCAAAAGATCCTGATTAATATTTTAAGGAATAGCCTTATCGTTAAGAATTAATCAAAGATATTTGATCCTGGACAGATCAGGAACGATGATTTTGGTGACTTATGGGGTAGACCAGAAGCCGTTGAGAACTTTCTGCGAGTGAAATACAATCGATAGATTCTTAACAGAGGGTTTTGAAATTTTATTTAGCTGTTGGTTTTACCTGTTAACTATGTTTATAAATAGCAGAAATATATCGGGCTTAGTGGATTATGTAAACACTGTTGTAGAAATTCATAAATTGTATGCCTGTTTTGCAAGGTGGGGCGGGGAGGGGAACTATGATCGTTATCTCTATTCAGCTAGAGGGGACAATTGATTATATATGTCCTTTTTCTTTTTTTTCTTTTTCTGGACTATTTTGTGTAGTCTCGTTTTATTTTGTTTTTGTATTTTTCCCTTTTTTGAAGTTTGTATTTTAATGTTTTGAATAAAAATGAAAAAAAGGTAAGTTTTATGAAGAAAGCAGTTACAGTACTTATTGAAAACAAACAAACAAACAAAAATATATAAAAAAATTAAAATAAACCATGTTTGCTCCCTGTCCTGAAATTCCTTATAATATGATATTTATGCCTATGAATCTGGCAAAAAAATAAAATAAATTCCTGTGAATATCAGGACTTTGATTTAATATGGCATTCTAAGGCTTCCTCCCTTTACTTTTTTTTGCAATATTTGCATTTCCTTTTCTGTACTGAGTTTGCTTATTTTTTAAATATTCCAAGTAAACCAGTGAATGTTTTAAAACTTTAGTATCTACAGACATCAGAAAACTTGTTCATTTCTACATATCAAGGATTCACTGGTTGCCTACCTTGGCCTTTGTAGTATGTAAACATTGTCATAACTGAAATACCTTTTTTAAAAGGAAATATCAAATTGATTTAATTTGGGGTATCATGAAATGGATCTCTGAACTTTATAAATGTGCCTTAACCCATACATATAGGGAAGACAGAATCCTGTCCACCAATGAAACACAACTGGAAGTAAAGAATAAGAAATAGTGGCATGATACTGTAGGCACAGCAGATATAACAAAGATGATGATGCAGGTCATGAATTTAGACCCAAATCTCCAGCTGTACATGGTTATGGTGCAGATGTTACACGGCTGTTCAGTCTAGGGTGTAAGTGGTGGTTTTGGTGATGAACAGGATCCTTGGCTGTCAAAGCTGGTTGCTCGGCCTGGCAACTGGAACAGATGGTACATTTTAAGAAAATAAGAAAAGACCTACTGAATCAAGGTCCACGAAGTCCTGCATCCTGCTTCTCATTTTGGCCAATTTGATGCCTCCAGGAAGCCTACAAGCAGAATACCAAGGCAATGACCCTTACCCACTCATTGCTCCACTCCCACTGTATCCTGAATAAACTGGATCTACATATAAGCATCAGGAATTTTAGGCATCAATCGTTTCAACCAGCAGTGAAATTCAGCCGGATCTATCCGGCTCGTGCAATCCGGTAGGGCTGGTGGTGGGAGACTCCGCCCACCCGCCCGGACATCATCACATCCCATTTTTGACCCTCTGCGCATGCGCCGAAGGCTCTGCACATGTGTGGAGGAGGCGTTCATGCTCACATTTGCAATTTGGTAGTGAAGCTAAGTGCATTTTACCCCTGGGTTCAACTCTCTGCCTGGATAGTATATTTAGAAATCCATTTAATCTGTAGAAAGAGATGGGGTACCTGTATTGGTGCAGGAAGGATTTAAAAATTGTTCTGTCCCAGTGCTATAATTCAGTGGTAGGTTGCCCCCGGTTCGGACCAGTTCATAAGAACCAATAGTAAAACTGGCAGGAGGCTCCGCCTACCACCCCGCCACATGTGAAGATAGGCGATCTTCACATGTGCAGAACTTTTGTGCATGCGCAATCCTGTTGCGAACCGGTAGCAAAGGTAAGTAGAACCCATCCCTGCTGTAATTGCTTAGTTTTTCTTTAAAAAGTAAATGAAACATTGGGAATGATACTCATTGGACTTCTGTAATCAGTCATTTGCTGACTGTTGCTCATGGAAGAGGTATCTGTTCTCCTAAGTTAGTCTTAGATATTTGAAAATTATTTTCAAATCTCTCCTGCAGCTGATTTTCTACTTAGAAGCAGGATCATCTTAACAGCATGATGGGCCCCGGGCAAAGCAGTGTACTGGGGCCCCTACAACAACTATTCACAGGAATAAAAATGTAAATGGTCGATAAAATTATTTTATTGGCATTTCCAACAAAATCAGTGTTGAAACATTAAAACGTTGATTAGTAGTTGCTCATGTGCAGCAACCACTAATCAACATGATAAACATTTGAACAATACACAAGGCCTGAAAAACACAATAATACTCAGTAAGCCATACAGTTGCTGTATTTGTATGATACAAGGTGCATGGAAGGGTTAACATATACAGATTAGTATGGGGCCCCTATGTTCGTGGGCTCCATGGGCAAGTGCCCATCAGGCCCATGCATTAAGACAGCCCTGCGAGAAGTAGTAGAAGGTGCTGGTATCAGTGTGGTTAATTTTCATTATAGGTAGTCCTCACTCACTGACTACAATTAGATTGGCAAGTCCATCACTAAGAAACTTGGTTGTAAAATGAAAAATCATGAGATTGCATCTGACTTACAATGGAAGTTAGTCCGTTCTGGCTGCAGTCATTAAGTGAATCTCCACAGGCCACATGACCGTGACTTGCAACTTACTGCTGGCTTCCCCATTAACTTTGTGAGAAGTCAGCTGTGAAGGTTACAAATTGGAGCCGCGTGACTTTGACTGGGATAATCATAAACGTGTGCTAGTTGCCAAGTATCCAAACTGTGATCTCGAAACCACTGTGATGGCCACAACTTCAAGGATCAGTCATAAGAAGTGTTCATCACTGTTGTGATGTTGAATGGTTGCTCAAGCAATGGTCAGTAGGCAAGGACTATCATTCTGTGTGTTTTCCTATATATGTTTTCTGAAGTTGCCCTGGTGGCCCACAGGACAGTTCTCAATCTAAAAAAGGGTCTATGGAGAGAGACCCCAACAGTAGTGGTTTTCACTTCGCTACCGGTTCGGAATTGTGAGTGTGCGTGGGGTCTCGCTTGCTTCGCTCGCATGTGGCGCTTCTGCACATGCGCAGAATCTTCTGCGTATGTGCAGAGCATCCGTGATTATATCTGGGTGGGTGGGCGGAGCCTCCCGCCGCTGCCACTACCGGTTCACTTGAACTGGGGTGAACCAGTAGAAACCCACCACTGGACCCCATCATCCCAATATCTTTTGAGATATAATGAGTATATTTGAGGCAGGGAGGAGGCAGAACACAAGAAAGTGCGGTACATGGAAACACATGATATTTATGCATATCTCTTGGCACTTTACCACTAAAATGCAAGAACACATTCCAACTGAACTTCTCTTCTTTAAAAGACATTGCCAATGCAATTGTTCTTTTATCAGACTGAAGGAGGATTAAGGGAGAAAAAATTGCAGGAGAATCTATATTGGGAAGGTGGGGGTAAAAACATGGGAGTTAGCTGTTTTATGGAAATAATTTTATCCTTACCTCTAATAATGGATGCCAGTGGGTTATTGGTTTGCGCGGATATGCCAGCATTTCGTTCCAGTGGTCTCTTCCGAGTCCTTCTGCATCAAGTCCGGTCCTACATACCCCGATCACTTCATTGTGCCCTACTCTAGGATTAAAGAGAGGGAAAATTGGTCCACAGAACTGTATATACTTGTGATGGACTATATTTTTATTTATTTTTAAATGTTATGCTGCCCTTCTCTCTACCAAGTGACTCTAATGAAGTGGGCAGAGGTGGGGGCAAGACCAAAAAGCAACATAACCAGGGTTAGAAAGGAGACAGAAGAAAAGAATTAGGATAGTTATTCCTTAGAATCTCCCAAGTTATATCCATTAGGCTAAAAGTTTAGTCTGGCAAGATTCTGGCTAGTGGTGTAAAGAAAAAGTAACTGAACTTTGCCTAGATTGTTCAGTCATTCTTGGGCTGGGCCTGAGAATGTTCTGATGTGAAACAGTAAGAGCTGCAAATGGAATAACTATCTTTTTTTTTTTAAAATCAAGGGTAAGTAGAATTTGTGAGTTGTACAAAGTTGCATGAGTTGTACAAATTAAGAAAAAATGCAATTTCCTTGTTTTATATATTTTTTCTCTTCTACGGTGACTGGAGAAGGTCAAATAGATATAGGATATTGCCTCACCTGCTGACACCTGGAAATGTTATTCATTGAATTCTTTCAGGTTCTGAGATTTCATCAAATCTCTCCAGGCTTTTTAGATGTGAGAATAATAATGCTTCAGAGGACAAGACTGCCTTTATAAAGTCTAGAAAGGTGTTTTAAAATCTACAATAAAAGAGTTGAGGTTATTGCAGCTTGTTTTTTTTCCCTGTTCAATGGCAGTCTCATATCTCTATGTATCTACTACAGCAATACATTTTGGGGATTTACTGTAGCATCTGTTGTTAGGGACCATTTCAGATATGTCCTTTCAATGCTTGTCAAATAATCTATTATGAGAAGTAGACCTATTTTGGACCTGGTGATAGAAGCTAAAGTTGTCTCTAAGGGCCAGAATCCGAGGTTGGTAATCTGTGGGTTTATGTTATCTGAAAGTTATGAAAACCAACACTTATTTTCATGGTAGGATATCTACATACGAATGGCCAAAACAGCAGTGATGATGTTGATCAAATAATACATCTTTTTGTTTTTTCCTTTAAAACTGTCACTTGCCTTCCTATAGTCTGTCTGACTCCTGAAATTGTTACCGGATGTTATGCTCTGAGTGATCAACAGGTGGCAAGAAAATAGGGGCAGTCAGACACAACACAGGTTATGTAGACAGTAAACACAAGGTCAATCAAAATGGACTCAAATGTCTATACACCAATGCACAGAGTATGAGGAATAAACAGGTGAATTAGAAATTCAAATAAATGAGGGCAGATATGATATTGTTGCCATTATGGAAACTTGGTGGGATGAAACCCACAAATGGAACATACAACTAGAGGAATTTAAATTATTTAAAAGAAATAGACCTAATAAAAGAGAAGGTGGAGTTGCACTATATATAAGAAATAACTACATCTGTACAGAAATAGAGCACAACAACGATGAAAATTATCTTGAATGCATTTGGGTCAATATTAAAGGGGAAAAAATGATATTGCCATAGGTGTATACTATAGGCCACCCAACCAAAGAGGAAATAGTTGAACTTTTTGCTAGTCAGCTAACTAAGGTATGTAGGAAGCACATCACAATAGTAATAGGGAATTTTAACTACCTTGTCATCAACTGGTTCTAACAAACCTAGGAGACAACTTTGTTTCCCAAAAAGTAGAGAAGGGAACAAAGGGATCAGCCACATTGGACTTAATTCTCACTAACAGAGATGAAATGATAGAAAGTGTTGAAGCTACAGGAACCTGGGGGGGCGAATGATCATGCAATATTGGAATTCAACATTATGAAAGTCAAAGTAAAACTAGAGTCTTGGGCTTTAAGAGAGCTAATTTCAATAAATTTAGAGAAAGCTTGGGAAGGATTTCATGGATGGGAATCCTCAAGGGGAAAACAACTCAAGAAGCTCGCGAAATTTTGAAAAGTGAGATTATAAAAGCCCAGTCTAGCACAATACCAATGAAGACGAAAAATAACAGTACTCAAAAGAAACCAGCATGGCTGCATAAAGAACTCTCTGACAAATTGAAAGACAAAAAGACAAGTATGAAAAGTGGAAAAGGGGGCACATAACTAAGGCAGAGTATCAGAAAACAGCCCTTACCTGCAAAGATGAAGTGAGGAAAGCTAAGGCTCACAATGAACAAAGGCTTGTGACAAAAGTAAACAATAAAAAAAAAGCTTCTTCCAACATGTTAAAAACAAGAAAAAAGTCAAGGAAACAATTGGCCCATTGCTGGGAGAAAGTGGCAAGAAGGTGACAAGCAAGGGAGAAAACAGAACTACTTAACTTGCTTTTTGCATCTGTCTTTACACAAAGTGAAAAAACAGTCCAACCTATCAAAAACCACACCACAAAAAACAGATTAAGAACACAAGTTAAAATAGGGAAGAAAATGGTAAGTGAGCACCTGTCTACCCTAGACGAGTTCAAATCACCAGGACCAGACTACACCCCAATGTTCTGAAGGAACTGGCAGACGAGATCTCAGAACCACTGAACTATAACTTTCAAAGATCCTGAAGCACCGGGGAACTGGCAGAGGACTGGAAAAATGCTGATGTAGTTCCTCTCTTCAAAAAAGGGAAAAAAAATAGATCCAGGAAATGACAGACTTATCAGTATGACCTCAATACCAGGAAAGATTCTGGAAAAGATAACCAAGCAACGAATCAGTGAACATCTAAAAGCAAACAAACAAATGAACAAAAACCAATATGGGTTTGTCAAAAACAGATCATGTCAGACTACTCTTATTGCATTCTTTGACAAAGTGACAAAAGTAGTGGACCAGAGGAATGCTGCCGATATAATTTACTTGGACTTCAGTAAGATGTTTGATAAACTTCTTGATAACTTACTACTAGATAAAATAGAAAAATGTGGATTAGACAGCATCACTATCAGAGGGTTTTGTAACTGGCTGACCAACCCCACTCAATATGTAGTCCTCAATGGAACTGCATCCACATGCAGGGAAGTATGCAGGGGGTACCCCAAGACTCTGACCATCACATATCAGAGATAACTTGACATATTCTTTAACATCTTCATCAATGACTTGAATGAGGGGATAGATGGGGAATTCATCAAATTTGCAGATGACACCAAGCTAGCAGGAATAGCCAACAGGTTTAAGATACAGAAGGATCTTGACAGACTTGAAAATGAAATGAAATTCAATGGTGAAAAAAGTAAGGTTCTACATTTAGGCAAGAAAAACAAAATGCATAGGTACAATATACAGTATGTGGTATCTTGCTCAATAGTAGTAACTGTGAGAGGGATCTTGGAGTTCTAGTGGACAACTATTTAAATATGAGCCAGCACTGTGCCAAAAAAGCCAACACAGTTCTAGGCTGCATAAACAGAGGGATAGAATCAAGATCACGTGAAATGTTAATATCACTTTATAATGCCTTGGTAAGGCTACACTTGGAATTCTGCAACCAGTTTTGGTCCCCACGATGTAGAAAAGATGTAGGAACTCTAGAAAGATAGCAGAGAAGATCAACAAAGATGATTAGGGGACTGGAGGCTAAAACATATGAAGAACGATTGCAGGAACTGAGTATATCTAGTCTGATGAAAAGAAGGACTAGCAGTGACATGATAGCAGTGTTCCAGTATCTCAGGGGCTGCCACCAAGAACAGGGAATCAAGCTATTCTCCAAAGGCAGGACAAGAAGCAATGGGTGGAAACTAATCAAGGAGAGAAGCAACCTAGAACTAAGGAGAAATTTCCTGACAGTTAGAACAATTAATCTGTGGAACAACTTGCCTCCAGAAGTTGTGAGTGCTCCAAAGTTTTTAAGAAGAGATTGGATAACCATTTGTCTGAAGTGGTGTAGGGTTTCCTGCCTAAGCAAGGGTTGGACTAGAAGATCTCCAAGATCCCTTCCGACTCTGTTATTCTGTTATTGTGATCCCACAGATCATTCCTGGTGGAGAATTTGGTGGTAGAAAGATTGCTGCAGACTGTCGCAGTCACCAGCTAAATTCTTGCTCATCTACTAATTTTATTGCTATCATATATGCAAATTACAACCCTCAAATGCTGCTAGGACATTTGAGAAATCTGAGTTTTGAGGGAAGGAAGGAAAGGGCAAAATATCTTTTGGCTTGTATGGAGACATGCAGGTAGCACCTGTCGAGGAACACTTGGCAAAAAGACAAGTCTTTTTCGGAGATCATTCAGCAGCTGTGAAGGACAGCTGTACAAACACAGGAAAAGATACTGATGCTTTAAAGGTAAAAGCAACATGTACACCCCTGTGTGCTCGAAATGATATTTTGCCCCCTGAATTTGGATCTTTCACAGTCTAAATAATCTAATGAAGAGAGGTTATGATAAGTAAGGGAGGAATGATAAGTATTTTGATAAAAGGCATGGTAGAAGATCAGACAGGGCAGTAAATAGGAGTCCAGGCAAAGATCTTAAGCTGCAGGTCCCATGTTAATATATTTGAACACATTATACATATTCACAAGACATATTTATTCATTCCTTTGGAAAGAAGAAAATGCATCATTACTACCGATCGTAGTCCATGACGGCAATGGACAGGCTGACTTGTTCCACGTTTTCAGGAGGAATGTCAAAAACTATAGCTTCACTGTATACGGGGTTGAGAGTGTTCTTCTTTGTGGTTGTTTTCCTCTTTTTCAGGCGTCGACCATCACACATCAGAGATACCTTGACATAGGGATCTGAGATAACAGGAAGGGAACTAAACAAATGAAAGTGCATGGACAACTTTGCCGGCAGACAAAAATTAAAATAAGCAGCCAGTTCCATCTAGGTACCACAACGGGTGGATGTAACCAGTGGTGGGCTGCAACCAGTTTAACAACTGGTTCTGTGAGCGCACACTTTGTGCATGCACACACCGAGGGCACTTGCACAGAGTATTCAAAATACAGCAGTTTGAAGCTCAGCTCCTTACTTTCTAAGGCAGCCCCGGTCAGCGGAGGTGCAGAAATCAGCTGTGCCGCGGCACAGGAAATATAGGACAGGATAGGGCAGGGGTGGGTGGGTGGGTGGGGCCAGTGGATGGTTGGAACTACGGGTTTGCTAGAACCGGTCTGAACCGGCAGCAGCCCACCACTAGTTGTAACATCTTTGATCATGCTTGAACAGCCCTTTAAGAAATTCAGCACCAGGTCCTAAAATCCTGATAAGACTCTATTTCCCCATCAACTCCACCCAGGTGGGCTAAGTGGAAAGGCACCTGCTCACCTGATGAACCAGTGATATCCATTGCTTTGAGATTTCGGCATTTGATGACTGTGAGGGTCATCCTCCCTGCAGTAGGCAAGTAGCAAAGGGAAAACATGATTTCCCCCAGATCAATGCTTTCCTGTAAAAGGAAGAGTAGATACGGATTAACAGAGTTGGAAGGCACTTTGTAGGTCATCTAGTCCAACCCCTCACTCAAGCAAGACACTATTTCTGACAGATGGCAGTCCAGTCTCTTGTTGAAAGCTTCCAGTGATGAAATTCCCACAACTTCTGAAGGCAAGCTGTTCCATTGGTTGATTGTTCTCACTGTCAGAAAATTTCTCCTTATTTTTAGGTTGAATCTCTCCTTGGTCAGTTTCCATCCATTATTCCTTGTCTGGACTTCAGGTGCTTTGGAAAATAGCTTGACCTCTTTGTGGCAGCCCCTCAAACATTGGAACACTGTTATCATGTCTCCTCTGGTCCTTCTCTTCACTAGACTAGCCATGCCCAGTTCCTGCAACCACTCATTGTATGTTTTAGCCTTCAGTCCCTAATCATCTTGGTTGCTCTTGCTTATCAGTACTGTACTAGAAATGAAACATGGTTTTAAAAACTTATTCCATAATAAAATACTTGTTAAAATACATTTACAGGATCTTACTTTTATCTCACTTTGTGCCCCTAGGAATCTTCCCTAAACTGATATTATTTGAATTCTGGTCTGTAGTAACGAAATGGGAAATCTGTAGTCCTTCCATATATAGAGTGGCTGGATAGTGTAGTGGTTAGACTGCCTTTGATAAGGAAGTGCAGGGTTCAAATTCAGGCTGGTACCTCCCTAATCAGTTGGGGTCCTTGAGCAAAGACCTCCTAATGCTTCATCTGCCTACCTCAAATGCAAGAGTGACACTAACCAGAAGATTCATGCCAGCTAAAATGTTGCCCAGATTAACAGGGTCCATGTCAGATGTTGTGGTACTAAGACAATCTGATGATAAGTAGGAAACTAGAACAAACCTTGCATGGTTGAGACATGGAATGCTACTACAACAATAGATCTAATGAGAGGAGACCTGGGAGAGTGGCTCCAATTGATCCTAGGAATAACATCAGAGCTTTTTGTCCAAAAGAGAGCAAAGCTAAACCATTGTGCAGAACACAAAAACTCTCAGGCCTCTGGTAGAGGACCTAAGTTTGAGGAAGAAATATAACAACAATTTGGGTGAGAAGGGAATAGATAGATAGATAGATAGATAGATGATAGATAGATAGATAGATAGATAGATAGATAGATAGATAGATAGATAGATGATATAGATAGATAGATATATAATATATAGATATAGATGTGTATGTGTGTGCCCTTGTGTGTGCATGTTTATTTATTAAATAAAATTTAAAAGAATAAAAACAATGCAAATTTTGAAAGAGAAAAGTATGAAAAATAAAGAAAAGTAATAAGCGGAGAAAAAAGTACAGAGAAAGAAATACAGAAGAGGAAGGGAAAAGCAAAGACAAAATTATAACAAAGAATAATTATATTTATTAGTGACTAATGAACCTTTTGTTGAAACAAAAAAAATGAACATATGATTTATGGGATTGATGATTAGAAAAGGTAAATTATGAAAAGAAGGAAATAGTGTAACCTAAGAGAGAAAGAGAGTAACATATAAATGGATTTGTAACTACTGTGAAGCAGATCGGAAGCTTAGGAAATCTGTAGCTCTTCCAATACTATTTGCTCCCCTTAGCTGTCAGCACTATTGAAGGTCAGATATGGGGATTATATGGCAATATTCAGTAGGATATAGTTTTGTCTGAATGAATTGGGCATTAATTCAAAAAAAAATCATAATTTAAAAGATAACCTTATTTCAACCTTCCCCTCCATTGTATTAGACTTCTGTCTTTCATAAACTGAGATGACAGGGATAAAAACCTCCATAATTTTTAAAAAGAGACTCTGCTTTGGTCTGAAAGTGTAGTTTCATTTTAGAAATAAGAGTCTACTACTTGATCTATTCTTATAAACATTTTTACAGAAGCACCATTAATTTTGATGAGAGTTATTCCCAGTTAAATGCATATATAATTACAATTATACCCTGACATTTGTGAGAAACTAATTCTGCTTTTTAATAAAGGACATCTGAATAGCTTCGGATATAATTCTTGAGGAAAACTTGTTCAAAAGACAGGGTGTCCATGTGGAGAAGGTAAAAAAAAAAAAATCAAGATGGCAGCCACAACTACACAACTGAAGTCCTGCCCTTTTTGTATATGGAACATATATGGAACATATGTCAAGGTGAAGGGCTCTGATCATGCAGATTTCTTTAACTCACCCACCTAACCCTATGGAGAGGAGACTAAGAGGTTGTGGTCAGTGGTGGGATTCAATTTTTTTTACTACTGGTTCTGTGGGCGTGGTGTAGCTTGGTGGGCATGATTTAGTGGACATGGCAGGGGAAGGATACTGCAAAATCTCCATTCTCAACTCACTCCTGGGGGAAGGATATTGCAAAATCTCCATTCCCACCCCACACTGGGGGCAGCCAGAGGTGGTATTTGCTGCTTCTCCGAACTACTCAAAATTTCCACTACCGGTTCTCCAGAACCTGTCAGAACCTGCTGAATAGCACCCCTGGGTGTGGTTAATGTTGGCCATATTTCTACAATACCACTAATGGTCTTCCTCATTTTAACTATTAAATGCATTCATCCATTTTATACCTTCTACAAAAATGCATTGATGAGTAATGTTTTTACCTAATTTTTTTTCTCTTTTCCTGACCCTGTAATCCCTTAATTCAGGTTAGAATCAGAGTAACTGGATGGAACTCAGCTTTTATTGGCCGGGTGCCTTTCCTGATTACCTATGTGGAGTTGGCAGTACATATTTTGAATTTGCGACCTAAAAGAGAAACATCTCCCGCTACTTAGGATTGAACTCTCAACGTTCTGAGTGGGAGGCAAGTGTCTTCACCACTAGGTCACTACACTGTTCTACCTAAGAGATCAAAATATTAATATGAATAAATATGTGCTTGTGACTGCGTGGCTAGGGGCATCAAATGATGCCTTTGGCACTTTTAGGAATGTTTAGGTTTTGTTGCATCAGATTCAAGTGAAAGGCAAACAGACGTGGGAAAGCAAACTTAGAATCTGACAGTAAAACAACTTGAAAACTGGGAGATTGCTGAGATCTGATGAAAGCATCCAGCAAGGGGCTATAAAACTTAATTGCATCTTCATTCCAGTAAGTAGCACAACGATTTTTGCAAACACACCAGAAAACAGAACAAGATGAGTGGGGAAGAGAACTATTTCTTTGGGAAACCATCCAATTAGTTGCTGGAGACTCAACTGGTAGCTACACTGATCATCTATTAATGTGTTAGATAGATGTTCCTGACTCTGATTCTGCTATATATTAGTGTGAACAATGTCGGCATAAAATTGGGCTTAAAGCAGATGTTTCTCAAGCTTGACAACTTGAAGGTATGTGGACTTCATCTCCCACAATTCCATAGTCAGTCATGATGGCTGGGGAATCCCGGAAGTTGAAATCCACATGACTTTTAGGTTGCCCAGATTGATAAATGCTGGCGTAGAAGTAATTAAGCATGATGAACATAAACAGATTTATGCAGTACATACAGTAGTAATGCCCAGATCCTACTAGTGTTAATTAGTCTCAGTTTATGCTATATTGCATTAAAACTTTATGGATCAAAGGTCAAAAAGAATCCTCAGACTAATGATTAGCTCATAAATCATACAAAGCTACATTGATATATTTGTAAATTTTATGGAAGATGCAGAAAACAACACTTTTTATGCTTAAGTGGACTAAAAACAATATAAAAGTATGCTTTGTTAGGTATGAGTTTCTTTTGTTTTTAAATACCTTGCCTAATGCAAGATATTGCCAGACCAATTCCTGAATACAGCTCATCTGTCTGGAACCCGCACTGCATATCGGACATTAATACAATCAAATGAGTCCAGAGATATTTCACAAGAAGAGTCTTCCACTCTCTGCTTGCAACGAAATACCTTATGCCATCAAACTTGAAATTTCGGTCTGACCTAAGAATAGTACATAAAATCATCTGCTATAATGTCCTACCAGCCAATGAACATTTCAGCTTCAGCCAAAATAATACAAGAGCACACAATAGATACAAACTCATGGTAAATCGACCCAAACTAGACTGCAGAAAATACGACTTCAGTAACAGAGTGGTCAATGCCTGGGATGCACTACCTGACTCTGTGGTTTCTTCCCCAAATCCCCGAAACTTTAATCTTAGACTGTCTACTGTAGACCTCATCCCATTCCCAAGAGGTCTGTAAGGGGCGTGCATAAACGCACCAGTGTGCCTACCGTCCCTGTCCTAATGTTTTCTTTTATTTGTATCCTTTTCATGTATTTATAATTATATTTACACTTGTATCTGTCATAAAATACATGCTTGACTAATTTTCTTGCAATCAGGATGGTTTAGCAGCAGCAGCCGCAGCCAGAATGGAATAGCTAAGGAGAAATTGTATCTCTGGAACCAATAGCAAAGTGGCTGAATTTTGGCTAGTTTTATCTAAGTGTTTATGACAGCAAATTGGCAGGGGAATTCTGAGAGTTGAAGTCCAGACATCTTCAAGTTGGCAAGTTTGAAAAACACCGGGATAGATCATTTTCCCTGAAAAGTTTAAGTGATCTCCTATCACACCCTCAGATAGGGTTGCAAAACGTGATGATTAAGAATACAAGTGGCATGCCAGCTTCTCTATTTTGGCTCTTGAAGCTTTCCCAGAATAAGTGGGACTAACATTCAGGAGCCTTCTTTTCAATTGGGTTGGAGATTGAGGGCATTTAAGGGGAGGGGGTGGAATGGCTTAATGCACCTATTTCAGCTCTTAAAAATCTAGTATTTCCCTTTCAAAGCATGTCCTGCACATCTCTTTTCAAGTATAGCTATCAAGATGCTGGACCACAACTGAGATCTGCCAAGAGATCTGTAGATCTCAGTTGAGATCTACAGATCTGGACTATGCTGTATTTTTCTTAATCGTGCTCTGTTGAATATGTCAAAATACTATCCTAAACTTATGCAGGCATCACTAGGCTTTAGAAGTAGCCACATCAACCTCACATTTGCTAAGTGGTAGCCCATTCTCATGAGCTATCCTGGTGCAATGGCTAGAATGCAGTATTGCAAGGTAATTCAGCCACAGCTAGGGGTTTGATTCTCATCGGCTCAAGGTTGACTCAGCCTTCCATCCTTCCGAGGTCGGTAACGTGAGGACCCAGATTGTTGGGGGCTGTATGCTGACTCTGTAAACTGCTTAGAGAGAGCTGTAAAGCACTGTGAAGCAGTATGTAAGTCTAAGTGCTACTGCTATTCTATAGTATTGCTATTATTATTCTGTTCTATAAAGTATATGGTGGTAGACTTTAGGAGAAACCCTTCCATACTTCCACCTCTCACAATACTAGACAACACAATATCAACAGTAGAGACCTTCAGATTTCTAGGTTCTATCATATATCAAGACCTAAAATGGACACCTAACATCAAAAACGTCATCAAAAAAGCACAACAAAGAATCTTCTTTCTGCACCAACTCAGAAAGCTCAGACTGCCCAAGGAGCTGCTGATCCAGTTCTACAGAGGAATTATTGTGTCTGTCATCTGCACCTCTATAACTGTCTGGTTTGGTTCTGCAACCCAACAAGACAGACACTGACTTCAGAGGATAATTAGAACTGCAGAAAAAGTAATTGCTACCAACATGCCTTCCATTGAGGACCTGTATACTCAGTGGTGGGATTCAAGTAATTTAACAATCAGTTCTCTGCCTTAATGATTTCTTCCAACAACCAATTTGCCAAAGTGCTCAGAAAGTTAACAATCAGTTCTCCTGAAGTGGTGCGAACTGGCTGAATCACACCACTGTGTATACTGCATGAGTCAAAAAGAGGGCTGTGAAATATTTATAGGCCTCTCGCATCATAGATATAAACTGTTTCAACTCCTACCCTCAAAACGATGCTATCGAGCACTGCACACCAGAACTAGACACAAGAACAGTTTTTTTCCCAAATGCCATCACTCTGCTAAACAAATAATTTCCTCAACACTGTCAAACTATTTACTAAGTCTGCACTACTATTAATCTTCTCATCGTCCCCACCACCCATCTCCTTCCACTTATGACTATATGACTGTAATTTTGTTGCTTGTATCATTTGTACCCTACGACTATCATTAAGTGTTGTACCTTATGATTCTTGATGAACATATCTTTTCTTTTATGTACACTGAGAGCATATGCACCAGGACAAATTCCTTGTGTGTCCAAGTTATTAAACTCTCTGACAAAACACCCCACTCTCAGATTATCTAGCATAAGAAAAATAAACACCAAAAGGATTACATATTTTTCCCTCCTATGAGACAGATGAAAATGAATAAATTGGATAATATAATGAAGGCAAAGGAATTAAAAATTAAAAATGGTGTAACTGAACAATTATTGGGCTTAAACTAAATAAAACATCACATGTAATACATGAGTTGTAATAAGAAAGAAGGAAGACAAAGGTCAGAATAGCAAAAATAGAATGGGAAGGAAAGTTAGAGTAGAAAGAAAAAACTGATGGAGTGTTGATAAGAATAGGCCAAGTGAGAATGGAAATGAAAACAATTTAAAGGACAAATCAATAGGCTATATTTGAAGGGGTTTTTCAAGAGAGAACACTATTATACAAAAACTCAAGATGAGAGTCTAAAGCAGGGCTATCAAACTCGCGGCCCGCAGCCTGGATGTATCCCGCGCTGGCCACATCCCCATCTGGTATAGTGAAGGGGAAAAAAGTCCTGATACGTTACGTGACAATCTGAGTTTGACACTCCTGGTCTAAAGCAACAGTGTGATTTTCTGCTAAGCCAAACTTCCATCTTTAACAACAGAATAACAGAGTTGGAAGGGACCCTGGAGGCAGTGGTGGGATTCAAGTAATTTAACAACCGATTCTCTGCCCTAATGATTTCTTCCAACGATCAGTTTGCTAAATTGCTCAGAAAGGTAACAACCGGTTCTCCCGAAGTGGTGCGAACTGGCTGAATCCCACCACTGCCTGGAGGACTTCTAGTCCAATCCCCTGCTCAAGCAGGAATTTCAGACAAATGCCTGTCCAATTCTTCTTAAAAATCTCATTATTGGAACACCCACAACCTCTGGAGGCAAGTGATTCCGTTGATTCATTTATAATAAAGGAAATTTTAACTTATTCTAGATTGATTCTCTCCTTGATTAGTTTCTATCCATTGCTTTTTGTTCTGCTTTCAGGTGCTTTGGAGAATATGTTGACTCTCCCTTCTTTGTGTCATCCCCTTGGATATTGGAAGACTGCTATCATGTCACCCCTAGTCCTCCTTTTCATTAAACTAAACATACCCAATATGTACGTCTTCCTCTTGGTCAATGCCTCAGGCTTCTCCAGCCATCCTAAAGGCGGTCATTGGAAAGAATTTATGCTGGTTTAATTGCAAAGGGTCATTCAGATCGGAAGGTAAACCTATCAATCGCATATCCAATACTCTAAACCAGGGGTGTCAAACTCGATTTCATTGAGGACCAGATCAGGGTTGTGTTTGACCTCAGGAGGCTATGGTGGGGGAGGTGGGGGCGTATGGCCAGGGTGAGTATGGCCAGCTCAACCTCACTTGATTCAAGTGTGCCCGAGTGCTTTGCCAGTGAAAATGGGCTCCTGAGCTCCATTTTCGGCTGTGACGGCTTCCTGCAACGGAGCTTGGGAGGGCCACACGCAACTGTCCCAAGCTCTGTTTTCACTGGCAGAGGCACTATGGGCCAGTTTTTCGATGTTTCCAGGGTGGTCCCACAGGCCAGATCTAAGTGCCCCATGTGCCGGATCCATCCCCCAGGCTTTGAGTATGACACCCCTGCTCTAAACCAATACCCCTGGTTCTTATCTTCCCAAATGGTAACGTATTTTTTTTATATCTCTCCCATTATTTAATTCCGTACTGCTCTATGCAACATGGCAGACCTCCCAAACCTTGTATCAGATACAATCTGTCAGAAGTTTCTGAATGTGATCAGACCAGCCAAAAAAGCCTGTTCTCCCTTGAATGAATTATAAGTATTGGCCCACTGCACACTGCATGCAGGCTTTACCAGATCTTAGTGTACAGACCACAGGGACACCCAAAGGTGCTTTCCACAAAAACAACCAGACTTTCTTGGGGTTTTTTTCCTTGACAACATTTCATTTCTCATCCAAGAAGCTTCTGCAGTTTTTGAAAAAGCACCTTTGGGACAACCATAGGTAAAGGCAAAGGTTCCCCTCGTACATATGTGCTACTCTAGGGGGCAGTGCTCAACTTCGTTTCAAAGCCGAAGAGCCAGCACTGTCCGAAGACATCTCTGTGGTCATGTGGCCAGCATGACTAAACGCCAAAGGGGCATAGAATGTTGTTACCTTCCCACCAAAAGTGGTCTCTATTTTTCTACTTGCATTTTTTAACGTGCTTTCAAACTGCTAGGTTGGCAGAAGCTGGGACAAATAACGGGAGCTCATCCCATTATGCAGCACTAGGGATTCGAACTGCTGAACTGCTGACCTTTCGATCGACAAGCTCAGCGTCTTAGCCACTGAGCCACTGCATCCCTCCATAGCTTGGGATAATTAATAAGATTATTTGATGATTGAGAGTTTCCATAGACATACTGTCCACACGGATAGTATTCACTCATTATATTACATTATATTACATCAGATCTAAATTCCATTGTCTTTAGCCTGATTCGTGGGCCGAGTTTCTGCTTCTAAAGCTTTTATTAAAGCCTAGCTTGCTGCATTCAGGAGCTTCACAGCTGGATTGTGGATATTCCAATGCAAGACCTCCACTCTCTAACTTCACTCTTGTGAAGTAGAAAGCTTGTGATTTAGAATTCTAATAAAAAAGAAAAGAAAAAAGAAACCCTTGTTCATTAGCACCACATCAGGAAACAAGCACACTAAGCCGGACAATATAATTGGCTTTGTGTGCCTCCGAGAGCTGAAAGGGTTCTTGTTAAAGTCAGAATGTTATCCTGTATATATATTAGGAAATCTTACTCATATTAACAGCCACTCATTCGAAAGAACCAGTCATAAGCACCGAATCCCTATGGCCATGCTGAGTTTTAAAAGTGAAAAGTCTTGCTTTTTTTCCCTCTGCATAACAGTGAACTATGATAATATATTTAAAAAGCCATCTCCCTTTAAATGCTAACTAATTGCATGCTGCTGGAGCTATTTATATCTTGATCACTAAAGGTTACACTTAGTCTAAACAGAGCCAAGGGTATAATAGAATTTGTCTTCTCCATTGGCTCATTTCTTCTACAACCGTTCCCCCCCCACCACCATCCGTGATCAATGTTGGAGAAATTTGATGACAAATAGGTTACACAATTAGCTCAGTAGTTCTTAGGATGGTGTCCAGAAGTCCTGATATCTCTAGAACAGTGTTTCTAAACCTCAACAACTTTAAGAAGTTTGGGTATCAACTCAGGGGTGAAATCCAGTAGGTTCTAACAAGTTCTGGAGAACCGGTAGCGGAAATTTTGAATGGTTTGGAGAATCGAAAAATACCACCTGTGGCAGTCCCAGAGTGGGTTGGGAATGGAGATTTTACAGTATCCTTCCCCTGCCACACCCACCAAGCCACCCCCACCAAGCCATTCCCACAGAACCGGTAGTAAAAAAACCTTTGAATTTCACCACTGCTTCAACTCCTAGAATTCCCAAGCATGGTGGCTGACATTCAATGAAGACAAAGTCTTCTTGTATAGGTCATGTGTCTTCGAACTTAACTCTGGATAAGCTCAGCAGAGCCTGGATAGCTCAGCAGACTAATGCGTTGTGATTAATTCCAGCTGTCTGCAATTACTGTAAGTTCGAATCTCACCAGGCTCAAGGTTGACTCAGCCTTCCATCCTTTCTAAGGTAGGTAAATTGAGGACCCAGTTTGTGGGGGCAATAAGCTGACTTTGTATAAAATATACAAAAGTATGAAGGCTATTGCTTAACACATTGTAAGCCACCCTGAGTCTCCGGAGAAGGGCGGCATATAAATCAAATTAAAAAAAAAAACTCCAATCATTCTGCATGTTTCCAGCTTCCTCTTCAAAGCTAACTTTGATTGTTTCCACATGTGATCATCAGACCATTGCAATTTCTGAATGTTAAAGCATGATCATCTATGGGTGCTTTTAAAAACTAAATCCAAGGGACTAGAATGGATTGTTTAATGTCCCTTTCCATGTGTAATGCCTTTGACACTAATAAAGGAGAATATTTGTAGCTCAGGGTTGAAATTAGGGGTCCTTTGAGTTTCTCTGTTTTCATTACCCAAACTAGGTAACGTCATCAGTGCTAGTCCCAACGCAAAGCCCCAAAACTTTAACCTTAAACTGTCTACTGTTGACTTAACCCCATTCCTAAGCGGTCTCTAAGGGGCGTGCATAAGTGCACCAGTGTGCCTACCATCCCTGTCCTACTGTCCCCATTTATTCATACCCATTTCCTGTGTTCATATCCATGTTTATACTTATTCCTGTTATCTCATACATGTTTGACAAATGAAATAAATAAAATAAATAAATAAATAAAAAAATAAATAAATAAATAAATAAATAAATAAATAAATAAATAAATAAATAAATAATAGTCTAGACTTTGACACTGTTTGGGCTACTATAGGCTTTCGGGTTTTTTTTAAAGGAGCAACTTCTTGTTAAACAAAACCTAACCATGGTCATTGCTAAGATAGTACAGATTGCAAACACAATCTGTTTCTGTATTTCCAGAGAGCTTCTATTTTCTACAGCCTCAGAAGTAATTTTTCCATACCTCTGACTGTCCATACGAACAAGAATAAGATTTATCATCATTAATAGATTGACCTAAGAATGAAGACTAGTCCATATTTCCACTTGTCTGAACTAGATAAAGACATCATAAAACTCAACTCTGTGACACCCCAGGCTCACTCCAGATTTCATGTAAGCACCATTACCTAATATTGGCAAGTTATGGGTTCAATTATGAGTTGATTTGGTATGGATTTTACTTACACTTAATTATAATTCTAACATTAAGTTCTTATTTTTGTTAATATTAGCCACCTTCAACACCTGGTCTGAGATAAAGGAAGTGAGAATAATAAATGGTAATAATAAGGGAACTGAGGTGTATTTCAATGACATGTAGACTATAGGAAAATGAAAAGGTTAATTGGATATAGGATTAATGTCTTCCTAAGAGTCTATACCCAAAACTTTATTTTTTTCTCTCTTTAGATGAAAGTAAACTTCTTGTACAGATCTGAAAAAGTGGAGTCCAGTGATCTCTGTATTTGGAAGGCTCTCAGTTAATATGTTCATAAACGTCTTAAAATTCTTGATGAATGTATCTTTTCTTTTATGTACACCGAGAGCGTACGCACCAAGACAAATTCCTTGTGTGTCCAATCACACTTGGCCAATAAAGAATTCTATTCTATTCTATTCTATTCTATTCTATTCTGTTCTGTTCTGTTCTGTTCTGTTCTGTTCTATTCTATTCTATTCTATTCTATTCTATTCTATTCTATTCTATTCTATTCTATTCTATTCTATTCTATTCTATTCTATAAGTCTTGATATGGGTTAAAACCCATTGTTACCCTATGGTGTTATATGCAATAGCTACAGAAAGAAAATATGGAGGAGTTTTAGTATGAAGGTACAAGACTTACTTATTTTGAAATCTCTTAAAACCTTTTTTTTTTTTTTTTTGAGACAGGGTACTTACTGTAGTGGCACAATGGATGTCTTTCCATACTGTAGCCTCTCTAGATAGATCAGAAACTTCAAAAAAGTTATCAAGAATAACTTCTCCAATCATATCGTGTCTAGAAAACCTGTCAAAATCATACACGCTGAAATGTAGCTTCCTGTTGCAAAGTTGATCGTAGGCTACAGGAAACTGAAAAGTTTCATTAAAGACAGGGTTTAAAGTCTTCCTATGAACCCTGGTCTGAAACTTTTTTTTCCTGTCTGGAAGAAGGTAGATTTTCACATACGGGTCTGAAGTTCCCGTAAAGTCTTTAGCTGGTAACTCCAAAGCTTTAACGATGGTGACCAAAAGCAGTTCATTTTCATAATCATATTTGAGGGTAAAGTTGAGTTTTCCACAGGTTTTCACATCCTCTTTCTTGCCTTCAGAATCCACAGACTTTTGCTTGTAAAGCTCAGGTTTTATCCGTCCAATGCTGGTTGTGGTCTCCCCTCTTTGTAAAACTGGTTCTGGACCCATGTTAAAATCAATGCTAGACACCTGCATTTGCCTTGGCAAATGTCTCCTGAAAGAATTGTGCCTGCATTTAGAAACAGAAAGGAATTTAGCTTAGATTATCTTGAAGGGAAAGAAAAATAACTTGGATGCCATTAAAAACGAAAGAAGTCAATCAGCATTTCACCATTTAACAAGTTTTCAATGTTATTGTTACAAGTCTCATGAGGGAGCAGTTATTAACAATGCTAGATAACCCAGTAAAATAATTCAATAACTCAGTTCAAGAAGAATAATGATAATTCAGAAAACAGGAAATGGAGAATTAGGTAGATCAGAGGAGAAGGAGGTGGGAAAGGCAGAAATGAAGAATAAGTAAATCAGGGAGAGGTAAGAAAAGGTGACAATAGCCTAAACATACAAGAAATGGGGAATGAGAGAGGAAAACCCATCTCTCAGTTCCACCCCAGTAGTCATCATTCAAGCAGAAGTCCTTGACTTATGACCACAACTGAGCCCAAAATTCAGTGAATTTTTGCCTTTTAAAAACCTTTCTTGCCACCACTGTTAAGAATAGAATAGAATAGAATAGAATAGAATAGAATAGAATAGAATAGAATAGAATAGAATAGAATAGAATAGAATAGAATAGAATAGAATAACAGAGTTGGAAGGGAACTGGGAGGTCTTCTAGTCCAACCCCCTGCTTAGGCAGGAAACCCTATACCACTTCAGACAAATGGTTATCCAACCTCTTCTTAAAAACTTCCAGTGTTAGAGCATTCACAACTTCTGCAGGCAAGAACATTTCATTGATTAATTGTTCTAACTGTTAGGAAATTTCTCCTTAGTTCTAGGTTGCTCTCTCTTTGATTAGTTTCCACCCATTGCTTCTTGTCCTGCCCTCAGGTGCTTTGGAGAATAGCTTGATTCCCTCTTCTTTGTGGCAGCCCCTGAGATATTGGAACACTGCTATCATGTCTCCCCTAGTCCTTCTTTTCATTAAACTAGAGATACCCAGTTCCTGCAACCGTTCTTCATAAGTTTGTGACAGGGGTGGGTTCTACTTACCTTTACTACCGGTTCGCAACAGGGCCATACATGCGCAGAAGCTTCCTGATGTCGGGGTCAGTGGATGGAGCCTCCCACTGGTTTTACTACCGGTGGCAACCCACCACTGGTTTATGAATCACTGTAGCTGTTAAATTAGTAATAACTAAGTTGATAAGGAAGGGCTTACTGGAGAAGAGCCTAATGCTGGGAATGATTGAGGGCAAAAGAAGAAAGGGATGACAGAGAATGAGGGGACTGGATGGAGTCACTGAAGCAGTCGGCGAAATGGACTTCATGGGATGGTAGAGGACAGGAAGGTCTGGAGGAATGTTGTCCATGGGGTCACAATGGGCTGGACACAACTTTGCAACTAACAACATTGATAAGTGAATCTGGCTTTCTTATTGACTTTGTGTGTCAGAAGTGATCACATGACTCTGGGACACTAAAACTATCATAAATATGAACCAATGGCCAAACAGCTGAATTCTGATCACGTGACCATAGGGAAGCTGCAAAGGTAATAAGTCTGAAAAATAGTCTAAGTCACTTTTTTCAGTGCTGTTGTAACTTTGAACAGTCACTAGAGAATTATTTCAAGTCAAGGACTATCTGTAAATGCTGATTTGTAGAAGAGCACGATCTTGAAAAGTAAACTAGGAAATAAAAAAAATAAAACAAAATGAACAAATTAACCCTTCAATCCCTCCCTTTTTTCTGGAAGACGATAATAGCCATTCTGTATTGCTGCCATGGGCCATAAAGATACTGGAAGCCATACTGAATGAAAGAAGTTTTTATTTTTCCTTTTTCTATTTCATGAGAAGCTTCCCTACATTCCCCTGTTTGCCATTCACCGAAACGGGGCAATCACCATTTCCGGAGGACACAAATAAATGGCATCATCCTCTATTAAGCCCATACATGATATCAAAGACAGTTTGGTGAGCTTTTTACTGCCCTTCAAGTATACTTTTCTATATTATTTTGCCTTGAAGATCTTTGACCATAGAGCATTTGGAGTAGACTTCAAAAATTTTAGAAAGGGGTTCTCTGCCCGGTTGCTGGATGGGCATGGTCATGGTGGACGTGGCCTAGTCGGCCTCCTGCACCATGAGGGGGGGGGCGTTTTTGCCCTCCCTGGGCTCCAGAGGCTTTCCTTGAGCCTCTGGGAGGGTGAAAACAGCCTTTCCCAGGCTCCAGAGGCCCTCTGGAGGCTGGAAGCGGCCCTGTTTCCGGCCTTCCTGAACTTCTGGTAGGCCCGTTTTTCACCCTCCCTGAGCCTCCGTGCATGCCCTGCACTTACTTGCATCCAAAACAGGCCACTCCCTCCCAGTGGGGTCCCAGTGGGGGTGGTGGGGCCAGCCAAGAGTGGGATTTAGAGGTTCTCCAAACT
Organism: Masticophis lateralis; assembly: GCA_030761175.1. NCBI lineage: Eukaryota > Metazoa > Chordata > Lepidosauria > Squamata > Colubridae > Masticophis > Masticophis lateralis. The sequence continues at coordinate 19,673,346 of JAUDYJ010000006.1, forward strand.
GCACAGAATCTTAGCTAGAGGTTGTCCTGAACCTCTGCAAACCCCCAGCAGTCCACCCCCCTGAGTTGGGGTTGTTGTTGGCTAAATGCTGTATTTCATTGCCACTTCATCGAGGCAGGAGTGCACCATCAACTGAATTGGTGCTTATTCTGCTTTTTAACACAATTACAGCTCATTTCATCATGAATGCGGTAAAAGAGCAATGGTCATAATACCTGCCTCGTAAATAGAAGATGGTTGGATCAAACATGGGGCAGATTTTTTTTGGAGGGGGCGGGGGATGATTATTTCACTCCAGACTTCCAACTTTTGCCTCTTGAACAAAAATGCCAGTCTGAAAGTGAAGCGTAGCAATGAAGCATTGGACTGTTCTATCAGTCCCATTTCCTGGTTACATCACCTTTGAACACCGAAGCAAAATATCTTTCTGTGCAGCTGCCCAGCAACCTCCTTTTGAAGCACCACATGTGGTTGCTTAATAATGCAAAAAGAGGTGCTTCATAGGGTGCACCATGCATTCTGAAGCATCATTCAAAAGATTTGTACAGGTCTACCCTCTGGTTTTGCTATTTCCTAATCTGAAGAAGCCCCTAGTTTTGTCTTCTTTTGGAACCTAATAGAAGCTTGGAAGCTTAGGAAGTGTTGATAGCTAGCAGATGATTGTATCATGTACTATGGACCTTCACAGACTTCCGCAGATGACCTTATTACTAAACAAATGCACATGAGAATTTTAATGAAAGTCTTCTCTTATTTGGAAAAGAAAATCTTGAAACAAATGTCATTTCATTAAATGGACCCAAGCGTGCTAGGAAAAAAATGTATATTCAGAATTCTTCTGTGCAGCTCTATTTAAAACACCTGTACCAAATGCATAACATTGTTCCCTTGGCTTCTATTGCTAGCAACTTCATAGCTTGCCTAGGTTGGATGCAACAGAGGAAGTTATTCCCCAGATGATACAATATCATCCTATTCAATGATATTTGTGCTTGAGGAAGCCAATGCTCTAATGACACAGTGGCTTACGTCAGTTTCACGGAGACAGCTGATTGATGTGTTAATTATTCAAATGTGTTTTGTTCCCATAGCAACGATGGGAATGCTTTCCTGAACCAAAAAAAAACTATGGGAGTTGTATGATTACCCTACCAAGGGGTCAGGAGCACAGCTAATTAGAAAGTGCACACTTAACAGCTCACATCTGCTACGCTGTTCCTCCCACTGCCATGTCCCTGCACTTTGATTTGTTGCTCTGCCTGGAACTCATCTTTGTTCTTTGGAACCTTGAAGGCAAGCCAAAAATGGTCCTCCACGTCCTAGAGAATTTAAATAGGCAATTTTCAGTAGGATCAGTATCCACCGATCCACTGAAATTGGCCAGCGGGAATGTGTGCCTCAGGGAACGATAGCAGCTGAAAGTTGCCCAATGAATTGCTCTGGCAGTTTTAATGGAACCCCAATTTCTAAAATTAAAATGGCATTAACTGGATGCATTTAATTTCTTTCCTTGCATTGGAGTGAGACACTTCAAAATGTCTGAAGTCCATTCCTCTTTCAGACAAGAACAGACAAATGCAGAGGATAGAGTAAATCAATTTACTGAAACAATTTATGTTCCAGACCAACTCTTGAATGGAGTTATTGTCATCTGGCATGGCTCCAGTTTTGCTTGAGGGTCTGGTCTGTTAGCTTTTTCTGTCCAAGAATTGCCACCTGTGCTCTCATCCTACAGAGGATCCTACTGTCATCCTTCTTTCTTCTGAACCAAGACTTTCCTGTCTACTTCCATCACCTCCTCCTTCCCTAGATGTCATCTTTAAGACCTCTCCTCTACTCTCTGCTTGCCAGGCCACAGCTGCGGGTTCTTTCTAGCATCAGACTCCTGCCTGGTTATGCACAATATTCCAGATCCAGTATCAGAGGAAAACAAAATCAAAACAACACCAACACAATGTTTTTCCCGCTGGCTCAGTTTCACGCATTCAGCAACAAGTCAAACTTTTTGACCAAGTAATGAGACATCAGTTGATAAACAGACGAGTCTTAATCTTAACTTAGATGCTGGTTTCTTTCATTCATTTAGTGGCAGCTGAAACCAATATGCTATGGGTACCTTGGGCCACAAGATTAGGGTTGCCTTTGCCAGGGACCAAGAATAGAAGAATACTCAAATTCAACAGAAATTATTTAGTAGGTTTTGAATAAGTAACACGATATATTTTATCACCTAAATGGTAGATTAGACAGGATCCCTGAACATCATGAAGTAACTCAAGAAGAGACCAGCCATTCAGGCGATTGCTTCCAGGAATGGAACCCATAACTCCAAAGCCTAGTATCATGTAAGAAGGTATATCAGTGACATTTTTGATAGCTATATAGTAACTTCTGAAATAAGCCCAATTGATAAAGAATAGCATTGAAAGAAAGCTAGTGCTCTCGTCTCCATGCTTCTGAGTTCCTGTAGGATAGAATGTTGAACTAGATCCGTGATGGCGAACTTATGGCACGCGTGCCACAGCTGGCACACAGAGCCCTCTCTATGGGCACGTCCCCCAGCTCAGCTCCACTGTGCATGTGCATGCACGCGCGTGCCTCCCGCCCGCCAGCTGATTTTTTAAGATATGCAGGGGGTGGAGCACATGCAGAAGACTTGTGCAAATGCACAAGTGGGGGGTGAGGGGTGGGGTCGTGCACGCATGCGCGGGGGTAGGGGAAGACTATGGTGGGTGCGGCAGCCCCCCCCCACAGCCCAGTTTTGGGCCCAGGAGGCTGCAGGGAGGCTTGCTAGGCCAAAAATGGGGGGCAGAGGGGTCATGTATGCAGGGGGTCACATGTGCATACGTGGAGGGGCAGGGGGGGTCATGCACGTATGCGCAGGGGGACTGCACATTGCATTATGGGTGCTGCCAGGCATACGTGCTATTGCGCATGAGCACGCTTTGGGCACACAATGAGAAAAAGGTTAGCCATCACTGGACTAGATGATCCACTGGCAAATTGGAACTTACATAAAAAAATTCAGTAAGTGATTATGTTGAAAGCAACTTTAACTTATGGTTTAAACTAACCATTGATTGTGGTGATTGATGGAAACACTATCCATATTTAAATAAATGTCTTATTTTGCGTTTATTCAACTATTTACAATATAACCATTCAATGAAGACTTAAGAGCAGAGACTATGTCTTGCTGAAAGAAATGAGATGTACATCATTTACAAATTTTTTTCTTCATGCAAGTCATACATGGCTTGTGGATCAGTGGTGGGTTTCAACTATTTTTACCTGTTCTGTGGGTGTGGCTTAGTAGGCGTGGTATGAGTTTGTGGGCGTGGCTTGGTAGGCATAGCAGGATACTGTATTAAAATCTCCATTCCCACTCCACTCCAGGGGAAGCATACTGTAAAATCTCCATTCCCTCCCCACTCCAGGGGAAGGTAACTGCAAAATTCCCATTTCCTCCCGGTCAGCTGGGACTCAGGAGGCAGAGAATAGATGGGGGCATGGCCAGTCAGAGGTGGTATTTGCTGCTTCTCCAAATTACTCAAAATTTCTGCTACCGGTTCTCCAGAACTGGTTAGAACCTGCTGAAACCCACTTCTGTTGCAGATTCATGTGAATTTAGAAGGTAACTTGGAGATCTATACAAATTTGCCTGTTCAGTGCAGGAACCTATTACATTCATTCAATATCTGTGCTGCAAATTGCAGTTATCTTGGTGGGGTTGAATGTGCAACTTACTAACACCTCAGTGTTGATCAGGAAAATTATCTGAGGTCTACGTCTTAACCCAATAGTTAGATTATAATATTTGAAAAACAAGACTGTCTGTGAATTTGCTTCATTTTATTCCTATGCTTGAATTCACATGCTTGCAATTAGTTTTACTGCAGATACTCAGTTTCACATTTCCAGAACCAGTATAATGTAATGTTACATTCCACTGTAATGTTGGGAGTTTCCTGAGCAGCAGCAACAACAGCAGATGCTTCCAAAGAGCTATAAATTAAAGGGGAATAAACACAATCATGAGCGTTTTAATGAATGTAAGAACAAAAAGGCTTTATATTAAGGAAAATGCTTTTAATAATAAGTGTTGGGAAAAGCACAGAGGAAAATTTGAATAAGTAATTGTGCACATATTTAAAAAAAAGTATTTAAAATTGAATGGCAAAAACCATTACGACTGGAAAAATGAGAAAACGAATTAAAAAGAAGTACTTATTAGACAGATTTATTCATCTCTACTTGCCAGTGTCCCTGGATAGGATACTAAAAAGCTGCCTCATGTTCAGTGTGATGTGTTGACCAAGTTCAAGAATCTAAATTCTATCAGGAGATGCCAGGAGTTGAATCTTGTATTTTATGGCTACAAACAATATAGTTAATGAGTGGTGCAATGGCTTAGAGGTGGAGCTCTCACCACACAATCAGGAGGCTTTGAGTTCAATCCTAGGTAGAGACAGATATTTTTCTCTCTGGACACAATGAGAATATATCTATTGAACAAAGCTCCGCATTGGCAACAGGAAGGGCATCCGGCCAGTAAACATTCAGCTCCATTCAGTTGCCCAGACTCCACCCCACAAGGGATTATGGGGTTGTTAAAAGAAAGAAGAGGAAACAATATAGTTTATCTTTATTCAGTTACAAGGCTGGGTATAGTGGCTTAGAGCCTATACGCAGCCTAAATAAATTTCTTATGTCCCTGAATAGTAAGAACATTCAATTTATAAGAAAACATTATTGTAACCTTGAATAAATAAGGAAACCAGCAGGGGTAATGGACGGGTTGTAAAGGAATTTACTACATGTCTCCTCTCCTTTAATCTCTGAAACCCTCATTATGAGCAAGAATCCCTCAGGTACAAAGATCATATTGTTAAATGCAGCCTTGTTATCTTCTAGCTGGGAAAAAAAAGGAATTTAATCTAATCTTAGCGGTGTGTTTTCTGTAATTAAAAGCAAAAGAAAAAAAGAAAATCAATTATCTTGTGTCCAGATATAAAAGCTGTAGTCCCAGATTTTTTTATCATTACTTGATAAAATGTTACATTTTGAAAGAAGCCAACTTCTCTCCTGATCAATGATAATGAAAGTCTAAAAATGCACACACACACAAAAAATCTACAAGATATTGAAAACTAACGTAGCGAATGTGATAATTTTTTTACAGAGTTCGTAGAGGTCAGCAAAATCACAACAAAGTGTGACGAAGTCTAATTTTTTAAAATTAAAATTTGAATTACAACTAGTGAATGAAGAATATTTTTCATTATCTACTTTGGAATCATGAAATAAAATCTACATTCAGTGTCTTATTCCCAATTTCAGATCTTAGGAAAATTTTGTATATTTGAGGTAGTGAAATGATCAGACTAAACAGCACCATAAGCTTTTTCACACATAAAAGTATTGGTAGGATAAATGGCAACAATTATGGGAAAGAAATTATAAATTAACAATGTCCACTGCATACAAAGAAAATCAATATAAAATGTTTTATAGATGGCATATGCCCCCTGAGAAACTGGCAAAAATGTTTAAAGATAAATCAGCTAAATTTATTTATTTATTTATTTATTAAATTTATATACCGCCCTTCCCCTAGTGGACTCAGGGCGGTGTAAATGTTGGAAATGTCACCATTTACCAGGTTCATATTATCACATGTGGTGGATATGCCCTGAAGCGAAAAACTATTGGAATAAAATTAAGTTATGGGTGGAGGAAATTATACAACAATGTATAAATTTAAAACCAGAGCTATTCCTATTGGGTATCTTACCAGAGAAAATTAGTAAAGATAATATATTTTTGATTATACATGTAATAACAGCAGCAAGGATTGTTTATGCACAAAATTGGAAAGCAGAGAATATACCTTCGGAGGAAAAAGTAATTAAAAAAATAGATTGTGCAGAAATGAATAGATTAATTATGATGATAAAGGAAAGAGAAGATTCAGAATATTTTAAGATATGGAATAAATTTTGCTATTGGTTAGAAAAGAGATACAAATAAGTTTTTAAAAGAGATTGGAAAAAATGGTTGTAATTAGAATATTATATTAGTGGAAAATCTTTGTAATGGATTTGGTGAGATTGAAGACAGAAGAGGTAGAGAAGAGAAGAAACTTTTGAAGATAACACCAAAATGTCACATGGAAGAAATGAATGATGTACTAAATGTTTGTTTGTCTTTAAAAAAAAAACCTAAAAAAAAAGTATTTGTAGGAATTGGGTTTTTTCCCCTCTTTCCCATCAACAAAAATGCTTTTCATGAGCTTCCAAGTGAAGTGAAATTGCACTCTAGAGGTAAACAGACAGTAACACAAAACTGCTTCTTCACATGTCATTTATTGTTGCCAGGAATCAAGACATAAAAACCCATTTTATCCGCAGGTCTCTTAGAAAAGAGTTCAAAATAAGAGAATGCAAAATATTTAATTAAGGTTCATTGCATTGCTTCCTCTGCCTATGTAATGAGTCTTCAGATTCAAGGTTACCTTAGATCATTTTCCTTTCAGTAGAATCATTTGAATTCAGATAGTTTTATTATTAATGCATAGAAATGGAAAACTCTTTATTGATAGCAACAAGGAAGAGGATATAGGTCAAAGGACTATTCCAGCATTGATGTATATTCACATTCCTGACAGAAAAGCATAGGATTTAGGGAATCCAGACAGGGGTGGGCTTCAAAAATTTTACAAAGGGATTCTCTGCCTGGTTGCTGAGTAGGCGTGGCCATGGTAGGTGGGGCCTAGTTGGCCTACTGCACCACAGTAGTGGGATGTTTTTGCCTCTCCTGGGCTCTGGAGGCTTTTCTCGAGCCTCTGGGAGGGCGAAAATGGTCTCCCCAGGTTCTGGAAGCCCTATTCCGCTAGGCCCGGTTTTTGCCGTCCTCCACGCATGCCCTCCTCTTACCTGCATCCAAAATGGGCTACGTAGGGACTCCTGGGAGGGGCGGGGTGGGGATTTAGGGGTCTTCAGAACTGCACAGAACCTTAGCTAGAGGTTCTCCTGAACCTCTGCGAACCCCCAGCAGCCCACCCCTGAATCTACAATACTGAGGCTCACATCTATGTATGAGTTCAGTTTCTAACAATGAACTATACAGTGACTCAATGAAAATTTCCTATGGAGGGAAATAATATAACTCATTAGAGAATATTTGGAGTGAAGTTGACAGCAGATGTACTAGTCATATCATTTCCTGAAATGGAATGACGTGTCACTGCTACTTCTCCTGTCCACAACATCTGTCACAGCCATATCTATTCCCTTTTCTCTGTCCTTCCCAATAGATTTTTGGGATGATATTAGGAACAACATGGAGTATTTGGCTTATTTTTGGCGTACAGATTATACCCCCAATGGTTCCAACTGGGGATGGTGGGAGTACTATTTCAACAAATCTGAAGGAATTTTCTGAAGGCCACAGATTATGTATATATCCATGAAATGGACATCAAAGCTTGTAGTAACTATTTCCCAGGGACACATATACTGATACATTTTGCTGTAAATTGAAAATGAGCTTTTATTACATATATGATGTGATCTCATGATCTTGAACATATGCTTATCATTTTCAAGGAGCACATCAGGAATTTATTTAAAGTCCTGAATTTCTTGGATAGAGAACCAGAGGAATTATGGAATGAACTTAGCTATTAAGAATGAATGTGAAAAGAGACTATCAAAAATGAAGAAAGAGGAGAAAGGAAAGGAGCTCTGGTGGCTCAGCAGACTAAAGCAGTGTTATTAACTGTTATTAACATTCAGCTGCCTGCAATTACTACAAGTTCAAATCCCACCAGGCTCAAGATTGACTCAGTTTCCATCCTTTTTAAGGTAGGTGAAATGAGGACCCAGTTTGTGGCGGCAATAAGCTGACTTTGTATAAAATATACAAAAGTATGACGGCTATTGCTTAACGCATTGTAAGCCGCCCTGAGTCTCCAGAGAAGGGCGGCATATAAATCAATTTAAAAAAATAAATAAAATGAATGTCAGAGCAAACCATGGAAATTGCCAAGAAGAAAAAAGAAAACAAAGCCAAGAAAGACAAAAGATGTCAGAAAGAAACTTAACCAAGAGTTTCAGGCAGTTGTTAGAAGAGACAAGAAACAGAATAACAACAATTGTAGAGATGTATAGATGGAAACAGACATAGAAAAAGAAGGAAAGTCTTTCAAAAGATCTCTGATGCTAAAAGGAGGTGCCAACCTTGAATTGATATTCTAAAGGCTACCAATGAACAGAGAGTAACCAATTCAAAGGAGATGAAAGAATATAATAGAAGTATACAGAAAGATACAGTAGAGATGTCAACATCCAAGATACGTAGAAGATATCAAGATCATGTGAAGTGTTAATGCCACTTTATAATGCCTTGGTAAATCCACACTTGGAATACTGCATCCAGTTTTGGTTGCCATGATGTAAAAAAGATGTTGAGACTCTAAAAAGAGTGCAAAGAAGAGCAACAAAGATGATTAGGGGACTGGAGGCTCAAACGTATGAGGAACAGTTGCTGGAACTGGATACATGTATTCTGATGAAAAGAAGGACTAGGGATGACATGAAAGCAGTGTTCTGATATCTCAGGGGCTGCCACAAAGAAGAGGGAGTCAAGCTATTCTCCAAAGGACCTGAAGGCAAGACAAAAAGCAATGGGTGGAAACTAATCAAGGAGAGAAGCAACTTAGAACTAAGGAGAAATTTCCTGACAGTTAGAACAATTAATCAGTGGAACAACTTGCCTCCAGAAGTTGTAAATTCTCCAACACTGGAAGTTTTAAAGAAGATGTTGGATAACCATTTGTCTGAAGTGGTGTAGGGTTTCCTGCCTAAGCAGGGGGTTGGCCTTGAAGACCTCCAAGGTCCCTTCCAACTCTGTTATTGTATTGTATTGTATTGTATTGTATTGTATTGTATTGTATTGTATTGTATTGTATTGTATTGTATTGTATCCTATCCTATCCTATCCTATCCTATCCTATCCTATCCTATCCTATCCTATCCTATCCTATCCTATCCTATCCTATCCTATATTCCTTAGTTACAAGAGTGACTGGAACTAGAAGAGGAAATTATATCAACACTCGGTTCATTATCCAGCTGGAAAGTAGTGATGGACCACCCCCTGAAAATATGATAAGCAACAGAAAAAAAAATCAGTCAAGATTCTAACCAAGCTATGGCAGCAAATCTGGAGAATGATATAATGGCAACCAATTTGAAGATGTCTATTTACACTCCAGTACAAAATCAATGAGATTTAACAGGGTCTGCAAATTATCAGACAATATACTTAATTTCACATGGTAACTAAATCATGGTTATGATCATCCAATGCAGATTAGAGCCCTACAACGAAAAAGAGATGGCAGGTATTCAAGCTAGCTTTAAAAAAGGAACATTATACATTATTGCTGATGCACACTGGAGAGTTGAGAAAGCCAAAGAATACCAAAAGGAAGCCAGAATGAGCTTCATCGATTATAGAAAAGACTCTGATTTAGTCAATCTTGTCGAGCAAGGGGAAATGATAAGAAAAAGGGGGATCCCATTGTCCTCATGAGAAACCTATATACAGGTCAGGAAGTCATGGTATGGCCAGAACTTAGCAAAACAGACTGAAACATTAATAATACATACTATGTTGATAACACTATTTTGACAGCTGAAAATGCAAAAGATCTTCTACTAAAAGTCAAATGAGAAAAATGAAACTAAAATTAAATTCCATGTGGCACACTTTGGGAGGAAAAGTTGAGTGGTGCGGTGACCTAGAGTTGGAGCCCTTGCTTTACAATCAGGAGGCTGTGAGTTCGATCCTAGGTAGAGGCAGATATTTCTTTCTCTGGGCACAATGAGACTACTGTGAATTCTGCATTGGCAACAGGAAGGGCATCCAGCCAGTAAATGCTCAGCTCCAATCAGTTGCCCCGACTCCACCCTGATGCAAGGGATTACAGAGTCATTAAAAGAGTCTTTGGGAGGAAAAGTTGATCTTTAAAGAGGTAGCATAGGAAGAATATTGACACCTTTGAACTTGGGTGTCAGAGAAGACTCCTGCGAATACCAAGAACAGCTAAGAAAACAACTTGATTATCATTGAACAAATCTAACTTGAGGTACAAATTACCTAGCTGAAATTAACCTACTTCTTCAAACTTGTTATGTGAAGGCCCAGCTCTCTGGAAAAGGCTCTAATGCTGGGAAAGATAGAAGGAAAGAGAAGAGAATGACCAGGAGCAAGATGGATGAACTCAGTTACAGAGGTACCGAGTGCACTCTTGGAAGATTTGAAAGAACAGATTAAGGATAGCTTTTTGTAGAGAAGATTTTATCTCTGTGGTTGCTAGGTGTCAAAAATGGCTTGATGGCAAATAATGAATCAGTCAATCAATACTGCATGCATGCAACACTGGCCATAATTTGCAAAACAAGACACTCATGATTTTTCTATTTTTTTGCCCAGAATTTTCTGTTCAAGGAAGTATTCTTTCAATTACTTCAAATGCATTCAGCCCTTAATGTTTCTTGCTGCATTAAAATTAGATGTGTCTAATCACCATCTTCTTAAATCATTTCTCAGCTGATGTGACAGCTAAGTGCTAAGTACTAGCATATTGTTCTCAGTTATGTCCTGGTAGAATTCTGATTGTTGGATAAGGAAGGATGTGAACTATTAATGGTAAAGAATAAATTGCTTTTTTTTCTAATTAAAAAAATATTTAATAGCTAGTACATTTTGCTTTGTGTTATTTTTTACTTTAACTTATTGTGTGCCTATTATAATCACAGAGACACACACCTATACTCATCCCAGCCCTCATGTTTTCTGTTCATTTACAGTTACTTCTCAACTTACAACTACTCATTTAGTGTCTATTCAAAATTACAACAGCACTGTGACTTATGACCATATTTCATACTTATGACCATTGCAGCATCCTCATGGTCACCTGATCAAAATTCAGATACTTGGCAACTGGCATGTATCGATGATGGTTGTAGTGTCCTGGGGTCATGTGATCCTCTTTTGAAACCTTTTGACATGCAAAGTACCAATAGGGAAGCAGATTCACTCAACAAAAGTGTTACTAATTTAACAAGTGCCAGTCCTGGAGTTTGGGGAAGGCTCGGACAAGGGCTGTGTGTTGGAGGCAGAGAAAGGGCCATCTGGGAAGTACGTGCTGCTTCTGGACCTTCCAGAGTCGGACCTCAGTGAGGCAGAGGAAAGGGGGAGCCTGTTCCCAGTGCACGCATGCGGAGAGCTGCCAGAAGGCAAGAACAGTTAAAACAAAAGGGGCGACTCAAGACGACTAGGGATGGGAGATGATTGGCCCCTCCCATAAGATTTAAAAGAGGAGCAAAGGCACATGGGCCTTTGCAGGAAGCAACATTTGTTCATTCTGTTCGGTTTAAAGCCTGAAGCTCTGTTTGATTCTGGACTCCGTGTGGCTTTGCCAATTAGGTCTTCGGCAGCGTGTCAAGGGAGATAAAAGTGGGTGATTATCCTGAAGGACTTCTCCCGAAGGTCTCTTTATAACTAATTGGGATTCTTCTGTGAATGAACTGAATTCACAGCTGTTGCAATAGAAGAGATTTTTGGGACTACTCGTGTGTTTTAATGACTCAGGAAGCCTAGGTCAGAACACCGTGATTCATGTAACAACTGTGGCATGAAAGGTCGTAAAATGGGGCAAAACTTGACAACTGTCTTGCTTATCAGTGGAAATTTTGGACTCAGTTTTGGTTGTAAGTTGAGGACTACCTGTGCTATTCATATTCCTGTATCATAAAAAGGGCCCTGTAGGTTGCTTTTGAGATACTGTATTCTGATGGGTTTTCATCTATTCTGCACTTCTGTGACCTGCTCCTACTTTAATTGTTCTTGGTTACGCTGAGTTGTCTTCTAAAGTCATTTTTTTAAAAAAAAAAATTGATTTATATGCCGCCCTTCTCCGAAGACTCAGGGCAGCCTACAATGTGTTAAGCAATAGCCTTCATACTTTTGTATATTTATACAAAGTCAGCTTATTGCCCCCACAAACTGGGTCCTCAATTTACCTACCTTAGAAAGGATGGAAGGCTGAGTCAACCTTGAGCCTGGTGAGATTCGAACTTGCTAATTGCAGACAGCTGGAGTTAAATTACAACTCATTAGTCTGCTTAGCTATCCAGGCTCTGTTTTAGAATCAGTGTCTTTAATTTAATTTTAATTAAATGAACTTTAGATTATTTTTTTTAAAAAAATTAATCAATCAAACGAATGGCAGAAATAGTTATTTTGCACCCCCACTGGAATGCTCCTGGTACAGAAAGGGTTTCATTTCACGGGAGTATAACTGTCATGCCAGCCCTGTGCATTGTTCTACCTTAAAGTGACCAACTTTTTACTGGTTTTGTAGTCTCTTTAAGCTGTTAGATCAAATATTAGTGCCATAATATTTTCTAATCACTTACCAGGAAAATATAGAAGTCTCATTTACCTTATGGTCAGATGTTATGTACACTGTTGTGATTTATCACTTGCTATGTAAATACTCATTCATATTTGAGTCTGAAAATAAAAGCTAGATGCAGATTGGAGTGTAGGTCTAGATCAGTCCTTTTAAGCAGCTTTTCTTGCTGCTAAATTTCTTCCCTTAATTTCTTTATTTTATTTTAGGAGATTTATATTGCCGCCTATTCACACATGGCAACTCAGAGCGGCTTACAGAATATAAAATAACATATAAAAACAATAAAAGTAATAAAAGAAGAGTCATATAATAAATTAATATAATCAAATCACCCCTCCACTCCCCGCCCCGGTGACAGCACCTCGCACGAGCCATTTAATGGGCTCCATCCCAATCTGCGTTTCCCAGGCCCTCTGGCAGAACCAGGTCTTCAGTGCCTTCTGGAAGAGTATTAGAGTGAGGGCCATTCTAATCTCTGGGGGAATGATGTTCCAGAGAGAGGGAGCCACCACGGAGAAGGCCCTTCTTCTGGGTCCCACCAGGTGTAACTCCCTAGGGGATGGGACCTGCAACATTCCTTGCTTCCCCGCTCTGATGGATCAGATAGATGTGACCGGCAAGAAACAGTCCCTCAGATAATCAAAATATATTCTATATGGAGACCCACAGTATAGTGCATCACCTGGATTTAAATGTAATTTAAAGCAATCATAGAATGATATACATAACATATATTAAAGTTGACTTGAATATCATTAATTGAAACCAATACTTAACTTTATACTGTTGAATTTATTACTGTACAACAGTGGTTCTCAACCTTGGTCACCACACCGTAAAAAAGATGTTGAGACTCTAGAAAGAGTGCAGAGAAGAGCAACCAAAATGATTAGGGGACTGGAGGCTAAAACATATGAAGAACCATAGCAGGAACTGGGCATGCCTGGTCTAGTGAAGAGAAGGACCAGGGAAGACAGGATAGCAATGTTGCAATATTTGAGGGGCTGCCACAGAGAGAAGGGGGTCAAGCTATTTTCCAAAGCATCTGAAGGCCAGACAAGGAACAATGGATGGAAACTGATCAAGGAGAGATTCAAACTAGAAATAAGGAGAAATTTTCTGACAGTGAAAGCAATCAATCAATGGAACAGCTTGCCTTGGGAAGTTGTTGGAACTTCATTACTGGAAGCTTTCAACAAGAGACTGGACTGCCATCTGTCAGAAATAGTGTAGGGTTTCCTGCTTGAGTGGGACATTGGATTAGATGACCTACAAGGTCCCTTCCAACTTTGTTATTCTATTCTATTCTATTCTATTCTATTCTATTCTATTCTATTCTATTCTATTCTATTCTATTCTATTCTATTCTATTCTATTCTCTAATATTCTAATAAATCATAATATTTCTTTAAGCCTTCGTGGACCCCCTGTGACAACATCGCAATTCCCCAGGAGTCCATGGACCACAGGTCGAGAATCACTGCACACAGTGATTCACACAGCACCATTCATTTGTTTTTGATCCTCAGTAAGACGGTCTATTTTGTGTGAGGTTCCTATAAAAGTTTATTTAGCTTTCTCTTACCTGGACGAAGATGTCGGCTCTGTAATCTGCCTTTGCATTCGTGCGTGTTTGATGAGATGTTCTTTTAAAGCATTTTGGACTTCTGCTGGAATGTCCGGGGAAGTGTGGCTGATTTTCATCGCTGCTTCCAGGATGTTTGTTGGGGGCTTCCCATTTTCTTTAAGGCTTTCCTTTTTCTCGTTGGTTTCCAAAAACTCAGGGGGAACAGGGGTGGTGCTCTGAGGGATGCTTGTTGTGTCTGAAGCGGTGGGTTTGCTTCGCCACCATGGCCAGCACAACTTCCAGAAGACGAAGAGCGAGACTAGCAGCAAGGCGAGCCCACAGAAGCTGACGACAACCGCGAGCAGGCTGACAGAGATGTCTGCAAACAAGGGAGGAAAGGCATTCGAGTGGCTTTAATTTTTTTGAGTTGGTAGATTAATTCAAAATGTAATTGGGTTAATTAGTAGATTAGTCACGTTATAAGGCAATCTGAGTGCTGATTTAATCAGCTGCAAGTTGACTGCGTGTGTCTGTGTGCATGTGAGCCCGCCTCTCGCATGGCCTGGTTGGGAATAAGCCATGGCCTGGTAGTGGGCCGCGGTAGTGTGTTGTTGGGGATCCCTGATCTAGCTGATGGAAGCCATGTTGTTGCATCACATCACACACATCTCCCTTCTTGACCACATCACAAATGACACCATTCGACAACATTTTGGTGTGGCGCGAATTACAGAGAGGATGAGAGAAGGCCGGCTCCACTGGTATTTATTTATTATTTATTTATTATTGTGATTTATATGCCGCCATTCTCCCAAAGGACTCAGGGCGGCTTACATACGGCAATCATCAATACAAATCACAGTGTTAAATTAAAATAAAATTTGAACCCCAATTAAAACAATATTAAAATTATGACATTGTACAACCCCACGATCAGATTATTGCTGGAACAGACACGTCTTTAGCTCATGACGGAAGGAGAGGAGGTCGGGGGCTATCCTGAGCTTGATTGGCCAACCATTCCATAGGGTCGGCACTCTGACAGGGAATGCCCTCTCCCTGGGGGCTGACAGCCGACATTGTTTGGCCGACAGCACCCTGAGGAGGCCAACTCTGTGGGAGCACACAGGACGATGGGAGGAAGGCAAGAGATGGTCCTGTAAGTGCCCCAGGCCTAAGCCATGTATGTCCAGGTATGGACATGTCCTGAGAGCAGCACCTTCCACTGTTACCAAGACAACCTACCAACTAGAAATCAATGGCTGGTGACTTCACAGGCATCTAAAACAGAGATGGCATAGATATGCAAGCCATGGGCCTGCATATCTGAAGACACAGCTGACCGTGCAAAGTGGCATTCAATGATCCGAAAAGCAGGCTCTGCATTTTCGGGAACATGCTAGGAAGAAGAAGAAGAGTCAGATCACACATATTATGCCTAAACACATTGGCACTTTCATCGCAACATGACAACTGTTTTCACCTTTGTGATGAAAAGCAACAAGATCCTGATGATGTGCTGCTCAACCATATAACCTAATATTACACCAACTTTGAAGTGCAAGAAGAAAATATGGGGGTGAATTGTCCCCAGTCTTCCAGATCTTAAAAAAAGGATCTGATCAAAAACTTTCTGCCCTTTTTTTTAAAAGAAACGAAAACGTCTTAAGATCTAGGACTTGAAAACTCATAAGACTCAGTTTTTAATATTTTGATATACTTTTATATTTCCATGGGAGGTTTTTATGCTTCTTTGTTTATTCTAAGATTTTTTAAAATTCATCCTTCTCACTGTTTTAGCAAAAAAGGCAACATAAAAACTGCTGAAAAGCCATTATTCTTCATTCTAAAGTACTGTTTATGTATTTTGCGTATTTATTTATCTTATTAATCAAATTTATATGGTTGCCCATCTCACAGAAAGCGACTCTGGGCAGTGTAGAACAATTCAATAAAGCAGTAGAAATATAAAATAGTCATTATCTAAAACCATTACAGGAAATCCTCAATTTACGACCACAACTGACCCCAACATTTCTGTTAAGCGAGACCATTGTTGTATGAGTTTTGCCCCATTTGATGACCTTTCTTGACACAGTTGTTAAGTGAATCACTGCAGTTGTTAAGATAGTAACATGGTTGTTAAGTGAATCTGGCTTCCCCATTGACTCAGAAAGTTGCAAAAGGTGACCACATGATCCTGGGATATTTGCAACCGTCATAAATACGAACCAGTTGCCAAACATCCAAATTTTGATCATGGGACCATGGGGATGCTTCAATGATAGTAAGTGTGGAGAATGCTCATAAGTCACTTTTTCCAGTGCCGTTGTAACTTTGAATAGTCATTAAATGAATGGCTGTAAGATGAGAACTCCCTGTATATAATAATCATTAAAAAATATTAAAAACTATAAAAACAAAACTAAGAACATAGAATCATAGAGCTGGAAGGACCTCAAAGGTCTTCTACAACTCCCTGCTCAAAGCAGAAGACTTTATACCAGGGATGTCAAACTCAATTTGATTGAGGGCCGAATCAGGATTGTGTTTGACCTTGGGGGGGCAGCGGGGGTGTGTGGCCAGATCAACATCACTCATGTTGGAGGCACCTGTGGCGGCCTAACTGCTCTGACAGCAAAAACGGGCTCATGAGCTCTGTTTTCAGCTGCAACGGCCTTCTGTTTTCACTGGGAGAGGCACCATGGGCCGGTCCTGTACTTTTTTTCAGGGTGGCCCCAAGGGCCAGATCTAAGCACCCCGTGAACTGTATCTGACCCCCAGGCCTTGAGTTTGACACCCCTGTTTTATACCATTCTTGTCAAATGGTTGTCCAGTCTATTTTTGAAAACCTTCAGTGATGGAGCACTTATAACTCCAGGAGACAAGCTGTTCCATTGATTAATTATTGTCACTGTCAGACCATTTCTCCTTCCTCTTCTGTTGGATCTCTCTTCAGCAAGCTTCTACCCATTCTAAGACGTTTTTCATTTTAGCTGGTGGAAAGTTAGAGGAGAAAATTAGCTTGAGGGTCAGAGATTTCTCTTCTCTTTGGCAAGAGAAGAGGGCCTCTTCTGAACGGGACATACTACCTGTGGTTTTGATCATTCAGCTTAAAAGAGGATGATTTAGAATTCCTTCCCTACTGTTTCTCAAATTATGGGGAGGTCTGGAAGCCGAGTTCTTTGGTAACGTCCCTTGTCCAAATGGTTCCTCTCCTGCTGTCATTCAGAAAGTTGATAAAAACCCATTTTTAGGTTTTTGGGTACTAGTGGTCTGCTTGCAACACTATTATTGAGGATGGAGTTGGTGGTTGATATTATTTAATGGCATGTTTATCTCATTTTTAGTGCTTAATGATAGTTTTACGATGACGATGTTATTTTTCTATTTTTACTGCTGTAAGAGGTTGAGCATCATTTTCAAGTTGCAGTATACAATTCTGAAACTAATAAATAAACACAACGATCTTCGTGATTGCCCATTTTGCCTTGAAAGTAAGAATTGAGGGTTGTTTTCTTTTCTTTCTTTCTTTTCTTTTCTTTTTTTGCAGTGGAAATGTTGCTAAAATGCTGGTGCCCAGACCAGTATTTCAGTGAGAAAAACAATTTTTGGCTTTTGAAAAAGTAGAATTACAAGATGATGAAAAGGTTTCAATAGTGAGAATTCTAAAGGATGATTGCAGAGACATAACATGTTTATCTGTTCAATGCATCATTGCCTGGATATAACTGCTTAAAATAAAGAAGAGCGATGCTATCATACCAATGAAGTTTGTGCAGTTCTTCCGTTCTATCCAAAAACTCAAAAGATTTTCTTCAATAAGAAAAACGATGGAAAGTAGGGTTACCATAGTTGGATTGAAAAATCCCCCATTAGATAGTATCACAATTTTGAATTCCTCTTTGCTGCCCTCTAATGATCATCCAGAACTAATGCAGTTGGTCCTTGACTTAGAACAGTTCGCTTAGTGACCGTTCGAAGTTACAACGGAACTGAAAAATGTGACTTGACCATTTTTCACACTTATGACTGTTGCAGTATCCCCATGGTCACATGATTTACATTCAGATGCTTGACAAGTGACTCACATTTATGATGGTTGCCATGTCCCGGGGTCATGTGATCCCCGTTTGCAACCTTCCCATAAGCAAAGTCACTGGGGAAACCTGATTCACTTAACAACTGTGTTACTAATTTAACAACTGCAGTGATTCAGTTAACGAACGTGGCAAGAAAAGCTGCAAAACGGGGCAAAACTCACTTAACAACTTTCTCTCTTAGCCTCATAAATTTTGGGCTCAAATGGGGTCATAAATCAAGGATTACCTGTAATGAATTATAAGTATAGGTAGTCCTCAAATTATGACTGTAATGGTGCCTGCCCATCATAGTCATAAGTCATGATAGTCGTAAAACAGGTTGATCACATGACTGACTTGATTTTACAACCTTTATTACAGAAGATAATAAGCAAATGCTATGGTCATAAAGCAAGCACTGCGGTTGTTAAACAAACCAGAGCTTTGTCCAAAGCAGCAGTTTTTAGCAAAGCTATCATAAAATGTCCTAAAATGGTCATGTGACTGTGCCATGATGTAAACAGAGATTGTGGCTGTGATATCAAGCACCTGAAGTTTACTCACGTGACTATGGGAGGGGGAAGCATTGGAATTTTAAATCCAAGTCATAATTCACTCTAAGGTAGGTTTGTTGATTGGACAACCATTTGTCTGAAAAGGTATAGGGTTTCCTGCTTGAGCAGGAGGGGGTTGGAGTAGAAGACCTCCAAGGTCCCTTCCAACTCTGCTAATCTTTTTTTAAATGCTGAATGGTTGCTAAGTGACCGTTGTAAGTTAAGGACTACCTGTAAATTGAGGCATGCCTGTAAGTGTCAGTGGCATAAGGACATCTCTAAAATATGAGTGAATGAAACAGATAGATAGATAGATAGATAGATAGATAGATAGATGGATGGATGGATGGATGGATGGATGGATGGATGGATGGATGGATGGATGGACGGATGGACGGATGGACGGATCGACGGATAGATAGATAGATGGATAGATGATAGATAGATAGAAAAGCAATAGCAATAGCAATAGCAGTACCAATAGCAAAAGCAATAGCAATAGCAATAGCAATAGCACTTAGACTTATATCCTGCTTCCCAGTCCTTTACAGCCCTCTCTAAGCAGCTTACAGAGTCAGCATATTTCCTCCAACAATCTTGGTCCTCATTTTAGCGACCTCGGAAGGATAGAAGAGCCTGGTGAGATTTGAACTGCCAAATTGCAGGCAGCAGGCAGTCAGCAGAAGTAGCCTGCAGTACTGCATTCTAACCACTGCGCCACCGTGACTCATAACTTTATTGTCACTTTGAATGTACAGTGATCGGCATACGTTAAAATGAAATTCCGTTGCATGCAGCTCTCAAAGGGTCACCCCTTCCAATATACACTACATAAACATGACAAAATAAATAAATAAATACATACATACATACATACATACATACATAATTATGCCTATGCCCACACATATTATATGACTCCAAAATTCCAATATGGAAGCAGTCATGGAGTCTTGTTTTTAAGTAATGTGTTGACAATGTATAGAATCAATAGACGATGCTTTCCTAGAGTAGAGTGGTGATAAAACCTGTCCCAGATGCTTCAGTTGCTTTCTTGCTTCTTTTACAGTTATATAAGAGAAATGATGGCCATAAATCATGTGCTGCTTTATAGGGGGAAAAGGTATCCTCGCTTCACAGGTCATTTCCTTCTAGCTGAGCACAATGGTCAGGAGTACAGAGCATCTGGCACACAACAGGAAACCACAGTTCATCCCTGCACATGATACCAAAGTGAATGATGATGCAATAATGGCACAAACTGTTTTCTAACAACAAGTAAATCATGTTTCATGCTCAGCAGAGGACAATAAAAGCAAGCCAAAGCCTAGTAAAAAGTAATGGAAACAAAAGAAAAAGGGGGAGGGGAAAGTTAAGGAGGGAATATTATGCACTCAACTTTGGTAGGAAGGAGCACTGCTTTCCCATGTGGACATCTTCTGTCAAAACTTGATGAGCTCTGATAATAGTTATGCTAACACGCTGTGGAATAATGCCTTCTCCTGGTCTCCTTTATAAGAGAGCAGAAGAGTCAATTATCCAATCAACAATAATGGTGAAAACATTTACTTACTTTCTTTTAGGTTGCTTGTTAATAAATCTGGCTATCTAGTGGTTTTGAATAGTGGGCCTTAACTAACTCTGTATACAGAGGATATTGTCATTCTTTCTAGAACTCCTATAGGATTTAGAAAAGCAATGGAGGCACTCAGTGTTGCAAAGAGAATAAATAGCCAGCACCATCCAAATTATACCAGTTTGGTCTAGTGGTTAGGCCCAAAGGTGCTTTTTCAGGAGGCAACTGGACTTTCTTGTTTTTACTTTTGAAAACATTTCACTTCTCGTCCAAGAAGCTTCTTCAGCTCTGACAAGATACTGGGGAATGGAAGGGTTTATATTGACTGAGAATCTCTACAGACTTTTAGCTATACAATTTGAGATGAATCCTTTGAATGGTGTGGGAGTAGGAATGGATTCCAGAGGGGAAAAAATTGCAGACTACAGGAACCAGAAGAACTACTCAGGTGACCCTGAGGACACAGATAAACCTCTAAGTGCTTCAACCACCCTCTAAAAGGATTCAAATGACCAGCTGTCTGCAAGGAATATAAATCCTTCCATTCCCCACCATCCTGAAGAAGCTTCTTGGATGAGAAGTGAAATGCCTTTAAAAGAAAAAAACAAGAAAGTCCAGTTGTCTTCTGAAAAAGCACCTTTGGGACAACCATGACCAGGATGACTGAGAATCTCTACGGACTTCTAGTGGTTAGGGTTTATACATCCAAAATACTTAAAGGGCAATGTATGTTCTCACTGTGCCTGATTAATGCGTACTGAATTAGAGTAATTATAGAGCTTAGTCAGAAGCCAACCTTAATGGCTAGAGTACATTTATTTCTCTCTTGTCCTGAAGCTACAATTAGGCTTTTCTCATCTTGATGGTTATAAAGCTTCTAAGGTCATGAAGCGTAAGCATCAACAGATCCTAATGAATGTAGGAGAAATTAATAAAGAAACTAAATCAGAATCATCTTGTAAATAGAAAGGTCTTCCCATTCATGAAAACATTCTTCTTCTTTTTTTACAAATCTGTTCCATAGCTTGCTGATTGACACAGAACCTTGCTATATGAGAACAAGAGAGATTATTTTAAGACAATTCCTCCCCCAACTCTATCTCAGCATCTACTTCTGTCCTATTATCGCAGCACCATTGAGAGTGTCCTGACATATGGCATTCTTGCATGGTATGGGAGCAGCTCTGTAGCGGACAAAAAAGCTCTACAGAGAATCATTAAAACTGCCCAGAATATCATCGGGCTCCAGCTACCAGCCCTGGATGACATCTTTGAATCTCGCTGTTTGAGGAAGTTGCATAACATTCTCAAAGACTCTTCCCGTCTTGCTTACAATCTTTTTGGACTGTTGCCTTCTGGTAGAAGATACAGAACAATTAAAAGTAGGACCACACATCTTCTGAATAGTTTTATCCCAGAGCTATAATTGCACTCAACAATGAACTAAAGGGCAAACATCAGTGAGCTGTGGGACAGCATTACTTGGTTGGTTGTGTGGATGTTTGGGTTCAGGGGCGGTGAATTTGTGGTGGGTGGCGGTGTATTTGGGGATTGTTATGTGTGTTAAACCTGGTCTTTGGGTGTTAAGTGAATTTTGTTGTATGGGTATACTGTGTACACACGTACAATGACAATAAAGTTATTATTTATTATTATTTATTTATTAAATAAGGAAGCTAGACAGAAAATTATCTAAAACACAACCAGTGATTCCATATATTGCCCAGTTTCCCTACCTTGTCAGTTAGGATTGATGACTCTTATTTAAACAATTCCTGGAGAGGTTTTCTCCTCTAACTAATATGGACATGTGACCCATTTTTATATGTGGGCATAAATGTGTGAATAGCTGTATACTGATATTGGCAGAAGATTTTCATTTAGGAAGTAATCCTGGTGGAAGTGCCTTCTGAATGGGCAGATGTATTCAGATGCACGGAGAGGTCCTTGGTTGTGCTGAGTCTTTGAGAAATAAAACTGCTTTGAAGCAGTTTTCCCAACAATCCACTTGCATGGACTTTAGGCTACACTATAACTATAATTACAAGGTAATTATTTGGAGGAGGAGAATTGCTTTTATTTCCTTTTATGTACATATATCCTATTCCATTGTTTGGGGATGTTGAGGATAAGAATAAAAACAAATAAATGTTGATGTATTATTTTAGAATAATCAAAGGACTTCACAAACATTTTCCTCTCTAACTCTGAAAGGTATAATAAAGCAGAAGTGGCATTTTAATTAAAGCGACATAATAACAAAATAAAGCTGCCTTTTGTTTGCATCAGATCATAAATGTTATCTATCTATTCCAGGATTAACTGTGTAAACAATTGGCAATGCTTCATATCGCCAAGTGGCGTCTGTCTCCTAGATGATAATGAAAGAACGTTAAAAATTTCAGAATTTGTGGGAGATTTTGTGATTTATTTATTTATTTATTTATTGCAATCTCATGGATGATCATGGATAGTCTGGGGAAAAAAGTCATTGTGTCAGATCACATACAGAGCCAGAAAAAGTAATAAGGTATATTTTGGCTTGCAATTTATCTCCAGAGTTTTAGCCCAACAGTCCTTCAAGACAAGCAAACAAATGTTGGAGATGCCAGGAACAGAACAAGGTATGTTTGCATCAAAGCTGAGCTACGATTCCACCCCAAATATAATGAATTTAAAGTAGAGATGCATGATTTTGAAACAGGACTATCTGGAACACACTTTGGTTTCTTAGCAACTACGATATACTAATGGGAAAGGATGGTGAGTAGAAATATTGTGCCGAACCTATCAAAATTTTGATCACATAGTACTTTTGGACTATTTTTGTGTCTTTACAACTTAAATGGTACTCTTCTATCTGTAACTTTACTGACACATGGACAGCTAATTGCAAATATTAAACACATCAGCCTCCATCCTTTTCCCAGGAAAAAGGAACATACTAAATAAATATTAATCTTTAGAAATGGCAGAGATTGCTTGCAATCTGGGTTGATTTAGTTGAATGCTTCTTGTGTAACTGTGCTTATATTTCATCTTTTCTTTGGGAGCTCAAGGCAGTTAGACAGGAAGCTTCCCCCCACTTTTTTTTCATTTTATCCCAAGGAATAAAACTTTGAGAGGTAGATAGCTTTGATGTCCCGATGTCACCCAGTGAACGCCGTAGTGGAAAGCCAACTTAAATCCCTTGTTTACCGTATTTTTCAGAGTATAAGATCAGAGGTAGGTTTCAGCAAGTTCTGACCAGTTGTAGAGAACTGGTAGCAGAAATTTTGAGTAGTTCAGAGAACTGATAGTAAAAATTCTGACTGGCCCCACCCCCATCTATCCTCTGCCTCCCAAGTTTGGAGGCAAGGAGCCTGGATAGCTCATTGTAATTTAACTCCAGCTGTCTGCAATTAGTAAGTTCGAATCTCACCAGGTTCAAGGTTGACTCAGCCTTCCATCCTTTCTAAGGTAAGTAGTTTGAGGACCTAGTTTGTGGGGGCAATAAGTTGACTTTATATAAAATATACAAAAGTATGAAGGCTATTGTTTAACACATTGTAAGCCAACCTGAGTCTCCGGAGAAGGGCGGCATATAAATCAAATTTAAAAAAAAAGAAGTCCCAGCTGATCGGGAGCAAATGGGGATTTTACAGTAACCTTCCCCTGGATTGGGGACGGAATGGAGATTTTACAGCATCCTTCCCCTAGAGTGGGGTGGGAGTGGAGATTTTACAGTATCCTTCCCCTGCCATGCCCATCAAGCCACGCTCACCAAGCCACGCTCACCAAGCCATGCCATGCCCATCAAGCCACGCCCACAGAACCAGTACTAAAAAAAAATTGAAACCCAGCACTGTATAAGATGCACCAGAGTATAAGACGCACCTACCTTTTTTGGTGAGGAAAAGAAGAAAAAGAAATTGCTCTCTGCCTCTGAGCAATTTTGCCTCATTGCAGCAAACAGCAAACAGCCTGCTTTACTTTCATTTTTGTTTTCAGCATAGCTTGATTAGCACAAGGAAAAAGAAGTCTGCTCCAGGAATTTACCTCTTTGCAGCAAGCAGCAGAGCCCTGCGAAAAACAGCTGAGAGCAAATCAGCTGAGAATCGGGAGGCTGATTCAATCAACTTGTGTTAATTAGGCTGCTGAAGCTGAAAGGAGCTGTTTTTTCTTCCTGTTTGCTTGCAAGGAGGTAACTGCTGTGAGGCAGAGGCCAAAGGGTGCGGGCCAGTGGGTGGGTGGGGCTACATTCAATGTATAAGACACACCTAAATTTTTACTCCTTTTTTTGGGGGGGGGAAAGGTGCTTCTTATACTTCAAAAAATATGATACTTATTCCCAATTACCATTGTAACTGCTAAAATAATAAGTTTTGAATTAAGTTTTGTTAGGCTTTTCCAAGGCACTGTCATGAAGGATTGTACATTATTTCTCTTGAAGCTTCGTGAATATGTTTGGATGTATTCACGAAGCTTCAAGAGAAGCTTCGAAATCCTATGTTTGGACTACAGCTAGATGATTTTGGTCAATGTCCATTTTCCAAATCACTTATCAGAATTTCAGGGCTGACAGGGAGGACTCTAATACTTAAAGTCCTGGAAAACATTCCCATTCAAGTCAAAATAGCCCCTAAATTGTATGGAGCAATTGATATGTTTAAGTCCACAGTGACAATCATGAGTGTGTCTCAAATGTTACCTCAAATGTGACAGAAAATTTTGTCCTAAATGCTGAAAGTTGATCTACTTGTAGGTTATCCTGTGGTAATAATGAAAAGGGATATAAGCTTTTACAGAAGCGAGGTGGGATTAATGATTGGGACGGGGGTGGGGGGGGGGAATGGAAAGTAACGTTTATTTCTGACTTTGTACAATGTCAGCCCCCAAAGCTATGCTGTCAGAAGCTTGACAGGAAGTTGTTGTCAAGATCAGCAGTTTAGCAGCTGGATACTTCAAGTAAAAATTGTTTCTACCTGGATCAAATTAGACTTTTGTACAAGCAACTGAAGTTCGATCTAGCTACCTGACTGAAAAAGAGTAGCAGAGTTGTCAATCAAGGCAGGAACCTGCAAATTGAATCAAGTGGTTTCAAATTGCTCTGTAGTTTTTGAAGCTGTGTGAGGGTTCTGGAATCCTTCTGGGAAGGTTACAGATACAATACCGCCCAACTTTACTTTCATGTATGGAGAACCCTGAGGGGAAAGCTGAGGGGGTGATAGGCACCAACAAGTATTCTGAAGAAGCTTCTTACATAAGAAGTGAAAAGATTTCAAAGGAAAAAAAAAACCCAAGAAAGTCCATTTGCCTTTTGGAAAGCACCTTTGGGATAACCATGACCTGAATGATTGAGAATCTCTGTAGACAGAGCTTTTGGGAGTGTCCAGTACTGCTTTAGGCTTCATTAACATAGGTTATTGTCAAATCCCATATCTGGGGAGGAAGTTCTTTTAGGTAGAAATTTTCTGATAAATTATATTATATTCCGGTCCTTTTCCAGTGATCACATGCAACAAAGTTGTTATACTATCCCATAAGGAAAGTGAGTGGTCATTCTTACTTTTGCCCAAAATACATCAAATGTTACAAATGCACACTTTTGTCAGGTTAAATCGATCTCTGAGGAAAGGAAGGCAAGCTAGTTGACCTATATTCCAATCTTTTGGACCAGAAAACCTAGTGATGAGAAGCAACAAAGAAAACTGCCTTTTAAGGACAATTGAGAAATATAGAACAGAATAACAGAGTTGGAAGGAACCTTGGAGGTCTTCTAGTCCAACCCCCTCCTCAAGCAGGAAACCCTATACCAAATGGTTGTCCAATCTCTTCTTAAAAACTTCCAGTGTTGGAGCATTCACAACTTCTGGAGGCAAGTTGTAGCACTGATTAATTGTACTCACTGTCAGGAAATTTATCCTTAGTTCTAGGTTGCTTCTCTCCTTGTTTAGTTTTCATCCATTGCTTCTTGTCCTGCCTTCAGATGCTGTGGAGAATAGCTTGACTCCCTCTTCCTTGTGGCAGCCCCTGAGATATCGGAACTCTGCTATCATGTCACCCCAGTCCTTCTTTTCATTAAACTAGACATTCCCAATTCCAGCAAGCGTTCTTTACATGTTTGAGCCTCCAGTCCCCTAATCATCTTTGTTGCTCTTCTCTGCACTCTTTCTAGAGTCTCCACATCTTTTTTACATCATGGCAATATAAAAATATTTCAGTGCCATGCCAAGAACAATATCTTAGAAAAGCAATCAGAAAAGTATTTTAAAGTGTTTCTTTTTAAAATGAGTCTGGACACTTTATTTATTTACTTATTTATATCCCACCTTTATTATTTTTACAAATAACTCAAGGTGGCAAGCAAACACTATACTCCTCCTTCCTCCTATTTCCCCCACAACAACAACCCTGTGAAGTAGAATGGGTTGAGCGTATCTAGTCCAAAGTCACTGAGCTTGCTTTCATGGCTAAGGTGGGACTTGAACTCAGTCTCCTGATTTCTAGCCTGTTCTTTAACCACTAGACCAAACTGACTCTTTTTTTCCTGTTTTGTATTGGCTTAGTACAACTTTGGATAACTTACAGTATCTTTGGACAATTTATAGATTGCTCTCCACTTCTTTCTTTCTTTCTTTCTTTCTTTCTTTCTTTCTTTCTTTCTTTCTTTCTTTCTTTCTTTCTTTCTTTCTTTCTTTTTTGCATTTCTGCAATCTCTGCATTAAAAGAATGAGCAGGAATGGATGTTGTGGTGAAGCTGTTAAAACTATTCACCTAAACCAAACCCAGCTTCATAATTTCTAAGGGAGCTCTCATTTCTCCTGTTTTTCACCTTCATGCAAAATTGAGCATATGCATGTTTTGATGCTTCCCTATTATAGTCTATGAATGAAACTTTTTAAATCTTGAAGATGTTGGAATTACAAATTCTTTGAATCTTGAAATTCCAGTTAAGATTGATTCATTCATACTGGCCTGTTATTCATATTTTTTCAGTTTGAACATTCTTGAGGATATTACCAAAGATAAAATGAACATCTGGAGGATTGTGGCCTATTTTTTTTAAAAAAAGAAATTGGATTCATCAGATAGCAATAGCAATAGCACTTAGGCTTACATACCACTTTACAGTGCTTTCCAGACCTCTGGAAGATCCTTGTCTAATGAGTTATAATGAAATATGAATTAACTAATGGTTAGTGAACCAAGATCTGACAGAACTTGTATTATAATATGAATTTTGGAAGCACTTATTATATCATTAAGGATGGGATAGTTTTAACAGACTTTTTCCTTGAAGAATCCATCAGTGTATTACCACCCATGTTCAAATATATTACTTCTACATAAAACCGTGGATTGAATAGTACCCAACTGAATGACAGAGTCATAAAGTCACCATCAAAACAGCCTTTTCCCCCATACCCACAAAACTGACTGTTTTTCATTTAACAGACACATAACAAAGACCTGATTTATTGAGAGTAAATAAATAAACTTTAAAAACTTTAAAAGTTTTTAAAGAGCAAATCCAAATTTTAAATTAGGTCTGGAAACAAACTGGCAACCAATATAGCAGCAACAATAGTTCACGTTATCCTAGGCCAGTATTTCTCAACATTAGCAACTCTTAACAAGTGTGAACTTGGATGCTGGCTAGGGAATTCTGAGAATTGAATTCCAGACATTTTAGAGTTGCCAAGGTTGAGAAACACTGTGCTAGACCTTAGCCAGTTGCTCTTTGCACTTCATTCATGGCAGCTCAACATAATGGATTTTCAGTTTTCTAGTCTTCTTTTATTGAGAGTCTGTTTGCTGTAGAGTTTTAAGGCACCATGCTAGAAACTGAGAGATGGTGAGTTTTAGTGTTGTCTTAGGCAAGCTGGGTGACTGTGAGAACTCTAGGAAGAAGGCAAAAGCAAACCACTTCCAAAAATCATGCCGTAAAAAAAGTCTTGATTTTTCTAAAGCAGTGTGCTTCTCAACCTTGGTAACTCTAAGATGTGTGGGCTTCAATTTCCAAAATTCCCCAGGTAGCACTTCTGGGAATTGAAGTCCACACATACTAGAATTTCCAAAGTTGAGAAGCACTGCTCTAGAAAATAGAAATAGCGAAAGAATGTAAGGCAAGTCTGCATCATTGGAGAGTTTAACCTGACCAAAGTGCTCTGAGCTTCCCCAGTTTATTCAGAAAGGAGACCACCAGGGCCTTTTATGAGTATTCACTGGAATGTGTGACAATCTGAAACTGGGAAGAGTTATAAGGTTAAATCTCTAATCTGGGGAACATTACATCTTCTGTAGGCATGTCCAGCAGTTTGGCTGTTGCCACACTGAATAGCAAATCTGAAGAGAGTTCCACTCACTTTCATATACATGTAAGCAGTACTCTTGGACACAATTTTGATCCCTGATAATGCATGAATAGAGTTCCTAAGAACTCCATAAGGCATATGGTAACTTTCAGAGGAAATACAAACTTATCTACAACTGTCCCAAAGGTGCTTTCTTTTTCAAGAGGCAACTAGACTTTTGGTTTTTTCTTTGAAAACATTTTGCTTCTTGGATGAGTAGCGAAATGTCTTCAACTCTGAAGAGCTGAAGTCTTCAACTCTGAAGAGCTGAAGTCTTCAACTCTGAAGAGCTGAAGTCTTCAACTCTGAAGAGTTGAATGTCTTCAACTCTGAAGATCTGAAGAAACTTCTTGGATGAGAAGCAAAACATATTCAAAGAAAAACAAAGGAAGTCCAGTTGCCTCTTGGAAAAAAAGCACCTTTGGGACAACCATGACCTGGATGACTCAGTATCTCCATAGACATTTATCTACAATTGGAAACCTACCTAGAGCAGTTGACTCTTTAACTATAATATCTCTGTCTTATCTAGCTCCAGATTTAGCTCATATGCTCCCCTCCTACCCCAAAGCTACCTATAGCTCACTTGTATGTATTCCAATTAGCAACAAACAGAGACAGATCCTTTCCTAGCTTTTTTTTAAAAAAAGCAAGCTACCGGAACTGGAATATTCTACGTGCAAAGCATGTGTCCTGCCTCTGATCTATGCCCTCCCTGCTCTAGATTGGGGAGGCATCTGGCTGGCCACTGCTGGAAGCAAAATACTGGACAAGATAGATGGCTGCCTGATTAATCAATGCTATTATTCTGACCTTATGAGATGCAATGGAAAACAAAAGGAAATACCCCTCCCTCTTTGAAGAGGAGGGCAAGGACACACAAATCCTATCTCCACAGACCAATGGTCCCTTTCTCTCCATCTCTGTCTGTCTATCTGTGTGTGTCTCTCTCCCTATCCCACAGGACATTTTTCTCCCAATAACACATCTGAAGCATTCCTGCTGGTTCCTGCCACCTGTTGCCTTGCATCTAAGTTTGGGCAGCCCTGCTCAGAGGAACAAAGGGGCAGGGAGACTAAATGCATAGGAATATCCCCATTCCTATATATTCAAATCTCTCTAACTGGGATATTCCTATCAATAATAGGAACAATAATGTTCCTTTCAACAACAACAACAACAACAAATGTGACGGCAGAAGTTTCATGTAAAAGCAGTCTCTACTCTTTTGCAATAAAAGCATAAAGTTCGCCCCCCCTCCCTTTTGATCTTCAATTATTTGAAACCAAGGGGGAAAGATTACCACAAAAATGTGTCGGTCTGTAAACACACACCCCGACAACGATAATTCCTTTCAGAGCTGGTTAGCGAGAGGCAGAGCCGGGGGTAAAGAAAATGCAAGGTAGAAGACGCAGGTTTAACCTATGTGGCTACCTTGCCCAAGGCTTGTTGTCTGGCAGATGAGCGATTGTTGCCACCGCGGAGAAAGACAAGCCAAGGTTTATTCTTAGAATTGGCCCAAAGCAACCCTACACAGTCTTTCTGGACATATAAAGCGTGCTTCCAAGACAGCCAAAGACACTAGAAATGGACTAACTAGTCGAGGCTAAAAAAAACGGAGCGTAACGTCCGGAGCCCCCAAACTTCACCAAGTCTTTCCCCCTTGTTTCTCCCCGCGATCGTTAAAGAAGTGGTGTAGGGTTTCCTGCCTAAGCAGCGGGTTGGACTAGAAGACCTCTAAGGTCTCTTCCAACTCTTCTATTCTATTCTATTCTATTCTATTCTATTCTATTCTATTCTATTCTATTCTATTCTATTCTATTCTATTCTATTCTCTTCTCTTCTCTTCTCTTCTCTTCTCTTCTCTTCTATTCTATTCCGAGTCGATCGCATCTTTCCCCCGACTCTCGAGTGACTTGGGAAGTGAAGACCTCTCGCCACGCTTCGGGCTGAATCCGGGATTTCCTGGTCCCTGCCCGTGATCCAAATCCATCCACGAGCCCAAACGTTGGAGGCGCTTCGCCCTTTGCCTTTTTCCTCTCCAGGGAGAAGAAGGAGGCAGGAAAGAGGGGAAAACTTCAACTTTGTTTCCCAACGCCCACACAACCCCGACGCCATTAGTTGAAGAAACCTGGCTCTCTCTCTCTCTCTCTCTCTCTCTCGCCCCCCACGCCTTTTTGCGAGTCCTCCTGCCTTTTGTCAGCGCTCTCCCAGAAGGCGGACGAGAGGAGACGCAAGCAAGCGGGAAGGAGGAAGAGAAGAAGAAGCCGGGACAAGCGAGCGAGCGAGCGAGCGAGGCAGCTGCTACTCTACCTGTGCGCCTTATACCTTGGTTGGAGGTCTCCAGGGGAAAAATGCCCGAACATTTCTCCAGTTCCACTTGGCCACCCAAGCATAGCTCGGAGATGATCTGCAGAGCTTTGTGGCACAAGCCGCTCACCCCGTCTTCCTTGGGGAAACTCATCTTCTTCAGCGCTCTTCCACTCTCCCTCTCTTTTTCTTTTCTTTTCTTTTCAAGCCTTCTCTTTCCTCCTCTCGACCTGAGCCATGCTTCTCCCGACGGGCATAGGACGGCTTCCCCTCCACCTTCCTGCTCTTGGATGGTCACCCTCGGTAGGACTGGAAAGAGGCATCTCTCACCTCCCCACCCCGTGAAACCCGGAGAGTTCCAGCTTTCAAGTCATCAGTGCGAAAGAAGCGGGAGGAGGAGGAAGAGGAGGAGGAGGAGGAGGAGGAGGAGGGACGAGGAGCAGAGAGATGTGCTTAGCAGCAGCAGCAGCGGAGGAAAGAACAGTCCGATCCGCACGTTGCAAAGTGAGTCGAGATTCCCCTCCGAAGAACAGGATGCCTAACTGGGGTGGAAAAGGCTTTTTTAAAAAAAAAAGCCACGGGGGATAAAAAAAAAAAAATCTCACGGCACTTAGCAACGCCTTCTGCCTCGAGGGCATCGGTAGGCAGTTGGTCCAATGGCAGCAGAGCGCGGCTACTTGGGAGGAGTACAGGTGATGAGCGCGGAGCCCGGTCCTGGAAAGCTCGTCGAACGGGATCCGCTCGCGCTTGGGGGAGACGGAGAACCGGGGAGGGAGGAGGAGCCATGCAATGCCGGGATGGTGGGGGGTGGTGGTGGTGGAGATGAACCCCATCGCGGTAGAGGCGAGAGGGTGGTCCAGTTTAGCCTCTCGAGACGACCCGGCTTCTGGAAAAAGCTTGAGGTGCAACTCGTAGCGCCGTGGTGGAACACGGGCAGTGGGGAATTGCGG